>CM061142.1:737845579-739045579 GCA_030789695.1 Scilla litardierei
ACTCTAATGTGGACTGAGCTAGATGTCACTCTAATGTGGACTGAGCACAAGAATGAACTCGTGGTGTGGCTATCGAATCATCATAGGGTGAGGTTGTTTGACCTAGAGGAAATCACCTACCCCCACTTTCGTGATGCTATGATAGGGGAATCCCTCATGTAATCTCAAGCCCCCACTTCCATGATTCTATGACATGACTACTCCTCGTGCGACCAACCTACTCCCGTAGCGCATAGCCACATGACAGATGTATTAAGCAGACAATATTCCCAAACCACTGTTCAGCCACTCTCATGGTTATAACCTCGGTCAATGCTAGGAGGGCTCTCATTACGCCCCAACTCCCGTTGGTGACGTAATTAGAATGGACCGCACATAGGGATTGAAAACCCTAGAGTGACCCCAACTTCTGTTGGCGATCAATCTAAAGAGATCAATATATATATGGATAATAATCTTCATAAGCATAAACATAATTAATCATTCAATAGCCAAACAATTCATTCAATACATGCTCAAACCCACAATAAGAGATTTACCCAACCCTATATAAAATCTACTCACAAAACATTATATAATCACAAAGAAGAACAAGAGGAACAATAAATGAACAGAAAACAATTATAAAAATATGAATCAAATAGCAAGAAAAACTTATCTCATTTGATGTAGAATATAGAGTCGTCAATTTCGTGTTTACACCGAAGAGAAAAGCATAAAAACCTAATCTAACCTACTCCAACTCCTAAAACTAAGAAAATATATGGAAATGGGAAGAAAAACGCCCCTGGTGGTCGTCAACTCCTTTGCTTCAACGGCACCCCGACCTTTATATTAGCCCAAATACCCTAGCTGGTTAGCAGAATCCCCAACCCGACCTGACCGCGTCGAGAATCGATGCAGTCGCATCGATCTGGGAAAGGTTAGGCTTCAAAATTTCTTCAGAATCTTGGTTCGACACGGTCGCATTGTAATCCATGCAACCACATGGATATTTACTCAAACTGTCCAGAAAGTTGCTACTCCCTATGTGGTCGCGTTGATAGGTCCATGCGACCGCGTGAATTGGGAGAATAGTTGGAAATTGGCCTGGGATATTATGGATTGATGTGGTCGCGTCAGAATTAACATGACCGCATGGATATCGGCTCAAGAATTCCAGAAAGTTGGCCCCCTCGACATGACCGCATCATAGGTCTATTTGACCGTGTCAACCCGCTTCTTCTTAGTGCATTTTGGCTCCACTTTTGGCCTCCTCCGACACGGCTGCATGGATGATCCCACGCGGTCGCTTCAAACGATCTATACTGTGTTGTTCCATGCTCTAAGTTAGCTTGATTTAGGCGACGCAACTGTGTGTGTCACCACGCGTGGTCTGGAGCTGGTTTTCTTCAGCCTTCATTGTTTTGATCTCATTTCTTTGCATCACTTCTTCCTTTCACTTCTTGACTCCTATTTAGATCCTTTCAGCTAGATTTCAACCTGAAATGCATATAAACACCCAAGGAGTAAAAGTGAATGAAAATATGGTAAAGTGGCATATGAAATAGGGGTTTGTGTGATGTGATGCATGAATAAATCCCACTGAAAATGTACGAAATATCCAGTCATCAAAATCCCCCAAGCTAAACTCTTCCGTGTCCTCAAGGAAGACAAAGAAGGAGTAGAGAGTGTGGGCATGCATGCATTAAACCAATAATATCAAGGATTTCACAACGACAAGCATATATACATGGAAATTGAGAATTGTCAGATAATGGAATTGCTAAGCATGTCGATCCCCATCAATCTATCAAAACATAGCCTAGAGCATTACTTCTAGCATAAACCAACATGTAATATACATTATTATGGTTCTTCTCATATCCCAAAATACTTCCTCTATCCTGCATATGTTATTAGAATGGGAAACGAAATTATTCGATGATCGAGAAAGAATTAGTATAGTATAATGGGTTGTGAATCCATCAAGGAGTGGCTTTCACGACACACTATCTTTTCATGATTTGTAGATTCGCTAGCTTTGTTCATGCTCTTATTTTCATTATCTTTTTTTGGATTTTTAGTTGGTTTGGGTAAGAAGTGTTGGGTCAATGACTCTCAGATCAGATGACCTTAGGGCGTTGGGCCAAGAAGGACCCTGCAGACCTACTCGCTCAAACCAATTAAAGGCATTTATTCCTATGCACTCCCCTAAGCTAATCCTTTCTATGCGAATCTCCAATGCTTTCTGAGGCACGATGATCCGGCTACTCGATGCAGCTGGAAGAACGATGCATTATTATTCTCTTCTACTTATTTTCTTTCACTTTTTTCTTTTTTTCTTTTTTTGAACATGAACAAGCTTAGCGCCATCACTCATCTGTACTAGATATGCATGCCATTAATCCAAATCCTATGAGATCATCAACCATTATCCTCAACTAAAAACTCCAAGACACATGCATTAGATGGTTTCTCAATAAAAAATATAACCTACCCCTGTTTCGAGTACTTCTATTCTAAAGATTATGAGCATAAGCATAATAAGAAAATTGCAATGCGATTTAATACTGAAGATGTGCCGTAAGCATGTATCACGATACATGATAAGAGACCGGACAAAGAGAAGTGTAAATCCGAAAAACTTTCACAAAAACATCCATGCATATAGAAACTTGGCGTGGTGGAATTCTTAATGTGATATATAGACAAATGGTGCACGAAGTGCACCTCCCCCAAGCGTAAATCAAGCATTGTCCTCATTGCTAAAGAGTGGGAATGGGGGGTGTAAGTGATGCATGCAATGACTCCCCCAAGCTAGTATGAAATCATACCCTGAATATGAAAAGTAGGATGAAGGCGAGGGTGTATGTGAGGTGGAGGGTCTTGGGTGTTGGAGTCATGTAAATGTGAAACTAGGGCAAAGGATGGGCATTGAAGCATGTGGTGGCCTTTTGGGGTCATGAAAATATGGGTGCACCGCATGGAGGTGAGATTTATTCATTTATTTCTAAAACTAAGGAAAAATAGGAAAATCCTAATACGCTTCTATCGCTATCGAGAGGATATGAGTTTACTCATTCTACCATCCTAGAAAGCATATAAAATATATCTACACTACTGGAGTAGGATTCACCTTGTCAAAATATGGATCAAGGATCTCAAGTGGAGCAGGCAACTATTCTTCCTGCTCCTTTCATGGCTTAGCTAACAGCTTGGTGCCACGAACTCCATCGGGCTCCAGCAACACTCCTCCAAGCATCTCCTGAGGATAACCACCGGAACCCTGCAAGAGACATGGAGCATCAGCCCAAATGGAAAAATTCTTCCCCATAATGAAAGTATCCTAGTGAGAAACGTCAAAATGAAATGGGAAAAGCGAAATATGATGGCGAAGACTCCCTAACGATGATGCAATCAACTCCTCTCAACTCCATCGATGTGCTCCCCAGGTGCTGACATGATCTAGCATACCTCCATGGAACGCAAACATGAGTCCTATGGAAAGTACGTCATGTCAGGAATATCTAAATCTAAAGAAGTAAATAATGAAATATGAGATTCAGATATGGAGGCTCAAATATCTCCCTGAGTGGGAGCGTTAAGCTCCAGTGGATGTGGTGCCTTTAATGGGGGTGGGGTGGTCCTATGGAGGTGATGGTGGAGGCGGGGATGCGTCAGGCTCACTGGAATGAATCATGCTATCCATGACCTAGCGCTCATCCTCCTCATTAATATGTGCATGCTCCATGGCCTCCTTGGTGCTCTCACGTCACACAAAAAGGGGATGCGATCAAGTGGGAAGAACAGCTTAGGCTTTTTGAAGTCTTCTTGGGGTCCTCGCATGGTTCCTCCTAGCAAACAACCTCCTGGAAACTTGTTGCTTTCGCAAAGTGATAGAATTTATACCGCAAGCACACGTCGTCATCGTTGCTCTATACGGGTCATCCGTAGGGAGGTTGGATAATCGAGTACTAATTCAACCCTAGGCCATGGTTAGCTACGTGGGAAATATATGCGGAATAAGGAGAAATAAATAAAATGAAAGAACTCTAGGGCTAGGTATCACTCTATTGTGGACTGAGCACGGGAATGATCTCGTTGCATGGCTATCGAATCATCCTAGGGTGAGGTTGTTTGACCTAAAGGAAATCACCTACCCCAAATTCCATGATGCTATGATATGGTCATCCCTCATGTAATCTCATGCCCCCCACTTCTGTGATGCTATGACATAACTATCCCTCGTGCGACCAAACCTACTCCCGTAGCACGTAGCCACACGATGGATGCATTAAGCAGACAATATTCCCCAACCACTGTTCAGTCACTCTCATGGTTAGAAGCTCGGTCAATGTTAGGAGGGCTCTCATTACGCCCCAACTCCCGTTGGTGACATAATTAGTATGGATTGCACATAGGGATTGAAAACCCTAGAGTGACCCCAACTTCTATTGGCAATCAATCTAAATAGATCAATATATGTTGATAATAATCTTCCTAAGAATAACTCTAATTAATCATTCAATAGCCATACAACTCATTCAATCCATGCTCAACCCACAATAAGAGATTTACCCAACCCTAGATAAAATCTACTCACAAAACATTATAGAATCACAGAGAATAACAAGATGAATAATAAATGAACAGAAAACAATTATAAAAATACGAATCAAATAGCAAGAAAAACTTATCTCATTCGATGTAGAACATAGAGTCGTCAATTTCGTGTTACACCGAAGAGAAAAACATAAAAACCTAATCTAACCTACTCATACTCCTAAAAGTAAGAAAATAGATGGAAAAGGAAAGAAAAACGCCTTTGGTGGTCGTCAACTCCTTTGCTCCAATGGTGCCCCTGAGCTTTTATATCAACCCAAAAACCTTAGCGGGTTAACAGAATCCATGAAAGAGGGCAGACCTCGACCACACACCTCCCAGCAAGTGCCTTGGACCCGAGAGAACTTTGATCAAGTTGAGCTCCCCTAGGTAGGCGACAGGAGACCAGGTCCCCCCAAGAGGCGGGTCTACACTACTCTTTCGGCCACATCATCAGAGATCTTGGCCAAAGCAACAGTGGAGTTCGATCCTCCACATCCTTTACCAAATCACCCCCATGCAGACAAGTCCAAATATTGCAAATTTCATAAGGCATACAACCATAACATTGACAATTATAGGATCCTCAATGATTAGATCGAGTGCCTCATCCAGAGGGGACGACTTCGGGAGTTCAAAGCTCCAGAGTTGGGAGGCCGAGCTGGGAGACCCCAGAATAAAGGCAAGGATGCTGCTGGCATGACCGATGTCATCGATGTGATCTTTGGTTCTGTTACTATAGTGTACTGCAACCTAGCCTAACAGTTCAACTGTGCATAGAAGATCCATGCTTGTCAGGTGTGCAACCCTCCGATCGACATCGAGGTCATTATCTCAAATCGAGCCTCAAAGCAGCTCAGGCACTCTTAGGATCCTCTTATCTTCACTAAGGATGAGGCCAGATGGCTCCACCAGCCCCACAATGATGCCATTGTGGTCAATCTGTGGATTGCCAATCGCATGGTTCACTGTGTCCTGAGTGACAATAGGAGCGCGATCGACATCCTTTATCTAGACGCATTCCAAAAGATGGGGATCCTTGATGAATTCATGTAGCCTATGCATACTAGTCTCTCTGGTTTCAAAGGAGCTCAGGTGGTTTCATAGGGATGGTCTCTCGATAGGTGGAGTTCAGCACGCCACCTTGCTAATATGTGCGGAACGTCAACTTCCTGGTGGTTAACTACCCTAGAGCCTTCAATGCAATCAGAGGGCGACTGACCCTCAATGTCATACATGCAATGACTTCCACCTACCATCTCATGGTGAAGTTCCCCACCACTTATGGGGTCGACGTCCTTGAAGGGATACATTCGGAGGCTAGGGAGTGCATGCTCATGGCTTGCAAGGTGGCGACCTCTCACCCGATCCAGACCGTTGGTGGCCAAGATGCCCTTCAGTTGTTTGTTACACTTGCTCAGTCTTATGACCAAGCTCTATCTTCTCCCATATTAGATGAGCTCGATTGTTAAGGTAGGCTGGAACAGGAAACCTGATGGAATAAGTTCTTCGGGTTTTAGCAACTTACCTCAGCCTCAGGGTAGTGCTCTGACCTCATCATTAGTGGACAAGCTCGACATTTGAGGTGAGTTAGAACATGAGAGAGCCACCCCAGTAGAGGACATGGATGTCGTCCCTTTCTAAGATTCTGACCTGACTAAGACTATCCAGGTCGGGTCTGCTTTACGACCTGACCTCAGAGAGCCTCTCATCGCTTCCTTTGACGGAATAATGATGTCTTTGCTGGTCATACGAAGGCATGCTAGGCATAGATCTGGAGGTCGTAATCTTTCGCCTGAACATCAACCCAGCTATGCCTCTAGTCCACTAGAAGCACAAGACCTTCAATGCCGATAGGAGCCAAGCACTAAAGGAAGAAGTCGACAAGCTCCTGCATGCTGGCTTCATCAGAGAAGCCACTTATCCATAATGACTTGCCAACATCATTCTGGTTAAGAAAGCGAATGAAAATTGGTGGACCTGTATTGACTTTACAGATATGAACAAGGACTGCCCCAAGGAATGCTTCTCGCTCCTTCAGATCGATCAGCTCGTGGATGCCATAGTCGGGCATGAGCTACTCAACTTTATGGATGCATACTCTCGATACAATTAGATCCTTATATAAAAACAAGACCATTAACATATAGCCTTCATAACAGATCAAGAGATATATTGCTACGAGGTGATGTCCTTCGATCTGAAGAACGCTAGGGCTACCTACCAGCATCTTGTCAATAGAATGTTTACAGATCAAATTGGTAAGACTATGGATGTATACATCGATGACATACTGGTCAAATACATGGAAGCAGCCAACCATGTCTTTGACCTGGAGGATACCTTCGCTATCATATGGAAGTATCATATGAAGCTCAACCCCAGCAAGTGCATCTTTGGTGTGGCTTTTGCGAAGTTCTGGGTTTCATGGTCCATCATAGGGGGATCGAGGCCAACCCAGAGAAGATCATTACCTTGATCGACATGCGATCACCCATGAAGGTGAAAGAGGTCCAGTGCCTCCCTGGACGGGTGGCAGTCCTCAATTGCTTCATCTCTAGGGCCATCGACAAGTGCCTTTCCTTCTTCAAGGTGCTGAAGAAGGGGAATGACTTCTATGGGATAGAAGAGTGTGAGATGGCCTTTGACTAGCTCAAGGAGTACCTCGTTGACCTCTTCTCATGTCCAAACCCAAGGAGGGTGAGACTCACCTCCTCTACCTAGCAGTCTCCAAGAGCACGGTTAGCTCAGTCCTCATCCAAGAGGAGGACAGTGTGCAGTGGCCGATCTATTATATCGGTAAGTCTCTGTTAGGATCTCCTCCTTCCTAAGTATGATGGCAAGTAGACACTAGAGGAGAGGTGATTAGTGTATAAAAATTCCTTTAAAAAATCTACTTAAGTTAACAATTAGTGTTACCTAATTTTAACTTAATCAATACTATTATCTCAAGCTATAGAGTATGTAGCAGATTAAAAACAAGCAAGAGATAATTGCAACAATCATAGAAAAGTGGAAACAAATGCAAACACGAGTATACCTTAGTTCGGATACCCAAGTCCCACTTGGTTCCCGTATCCTACTCCAGCCACCCAAGTCCTACTCGACCCAATCCACTATTTTTCAAATAGTACAATTGCATCTTCCCAAGAGGTCTTGCTTACAACAATTTCTCAATATATAAATCACTCACCACCTCAACACTTTGTGGATATTTCACTTACTCTTTTGGATGAAACTTACATGTTTCTAATAGCCTTGCTTTGAAGCTTGAATAGATGTGTTGGATATAGTGTTGATATCCAAAGATGAATAAAATGAAGGCTTTTGAGATCAAGAAAACTTTGGCTAAAGAATTTTGGTATTCTTTAACACATGAGCCAAAGAAAAGAGAGCTTGATGGTTTTTGAGAAAGCTTTAAAACTTGATTTTTCTCTTAAAATTCTTCTCTTATTCTTGTCAAAAACCTCAACAAACTTAGCTTAAATAGGGGTGGAAACCCCATTGAAAACTAATCCACAAACACCCCTCCAACGGAGTGAAAAAACAGCTTTTCAAACATCACAGAACTGTTTTTTCTGCCTATTGGAGTTGTCGGTAGTCGATTACAGTTCAGCAAGTAGTCAACTACTCAAATAACTATACTCTACTACAAAAACAACTATAGTTGACTATTTCATGGGACAGAAGAATCCCCATGAAAGTAGCCGACTCCTATGTTAGGAGTAGTTGGCTACATGTCTGCTACATATGATACTTAGTTAAAAAATTGTTTAAAACATTTTTAAATCATTTTTAAATAATTTGTAAAGTGATCTTGTGTGAGAGAGCTTCTAACAAGGCTTTAACATGCTAAGACAAACTAATAAAACTACATTAATATGAAATAAATACATTGAAGTCCATTGATACATTCTTCATTCTTCAAGCCTTTGTCTAGCTCCAATTTGATCCATGGCCTTGTTTGCTCATCACTAATCCCCTTGAGTGCAATATTTGATTATCCTTAAGCTCTTGCACTCGAAGATGTTAGATGCACATTTGCTCATCTACAAAACAACACGGGATGAGACTCAATAGTCTCTCCTAGATGCAGAGACCGGATACCCTGCGATTGAGAAGCTGGTCTTACACTGATCATAGCAGTTTGGAAGCTCAGACCCTACTTTTAAGCATACTTGATCATAGTCCTGGTGGCCTACCCACTGAATCAAGTACTCTAGGATCCAATTGCATCAGGACTGATCGCCAAGCGGGCGGTCAAGTTCAGTGAGTTCGACATCCAATTCAAGCCCCAGACTGCCATCAAGGGGCAAGCTCTAGATGAAGTACACCTACCACCCTGGGTTCTCACCTCAAGACCCGCTAGAGGCTCGTAGAATGTGGATCATTTATGTAGGTGTGCATCTGATAAGCCCTGAGGGCATTCATCTCCCATATGCCATCGGATTCAATTTCCGAGCCTTCAACAACGAAGCAAGTATGATGCCATCATCGCTTGACTCAGGCTAGCCAAGGAGGTCAATGCACACCACATCATTATCTTCTGTGACTCCCAACTCTCGTTAACCAAGTCAATGATGGTTACCAGATGAAGGAGGAGGAGCTTCAGACATACGTCAAGATCGTCTGAGCTCTGCTAGCTGGGTTCCAAACCTCTCAGGTGGAGCACATTCCCTGAGCCCAAAACATCACGGCTGATACATTGGCATGGCTTGCCATGAGGATAGAGGAAGATCTCAAGTCCATTCTGATAGAGGTCTTACAACACCCAACACAACTTAGAGAAGAGATCGTTTATACTTTGAGGCCCGCCTCATCCTGGATGGACCCCCCTCATCCAATACATTTGCCACCAGACCCTTCCTAGAAGACAAAGTTGAGGCCATGAAGCTGAGGCTCAGGTCAGTAAAGTACACACTCCTCAATGATGTCCTCTATAAGCGAGGCTACTCTACCACCCTCTTGAGGTGCCTCAGTGAGCAAGAAATTTGATCGGTGATGGAGGAGAACACGAAGGGATATGCGACAACCACTACGAGAGTAAATCCCTCGTGCACAAGATCTTATGGGCCGATTATTACTGGCACACACTATAGTAGGATGTCAAATCCTACATCCAGTGGTGTGACACCTGCCAGCCCTTCTCCAACATTCCCAGACCTGGAAGATCTGACCTCCCTCACCCCCATTTGGCCATTTGCAAAATGGGGGAGGGACCTCATCGACCTCTACATCAGGGGAGAGCTAGATCCATGCATGCAATAGTAACCATTGACTACTACAACAAGTGGGTGGAGGCGGCTCCTCTTTCCTCCTTGATAGAGACCAAGACCACCACCTTCATCTGGAAGGAGGTGATATGCCAGTTTGGAGTCCCACACTCCATTGTAACCGACAATGGAAAGCAGTTTGATAATGTCAACTTCAAAACGAAGTGCAAACAGCACAGCATCCAGCACCACCTCTCCACTCCAAAAGAAGCTAGGTATAAAGAAAGGAGTATGGGTTGATCACCCCCTACAAGCTCTAGGCATATCACACCATCATGTAGACCAGTACAGGCAAAATCCCCTTTGCCTTAGCCTTCAGAGTCGATATGGTTGCTCCAATGGAAGTGGTTCTCCCAATAATTCGAGCGATGCACTTTAATGAAGCTTCCAACTGTCGAGCTCTAGCATTGGAACAGGTCTTGGCCGAAGAAATAAGAAGATCTGAGTAAGCTCCTACAAGCGAGCTTCTGTCTGGTATTATAACAAGAAAATCAAGGTCAGGCACTTTCAGAAGAAAGACGTGGTCCTCCGATGCATCCTACACACTGGAGATATGACTGAGTAGAGCAAGCAACCACTAGGGACAAACTTGGAGGGCCCTTATCACATCTAAGAGGTCCTCACCTTAGGGGCATATCAGCTCGAGACTCTAGAGGGCGTTCTAATCAAGCATCCATGGAATGTCAAACACCACCAGAGATACTATCCATGAATAGGTGCCAACAAGGTGCACTTACCAAGTATTTGATTTAAGATCAATAAAATCATCTCTTTTTCGAGCTCCAAAGATGTGTGCATTCTCTTTGCCTAGCCCCCAGCTAAGGCTGGGCCCCCCGCTGGCCCGACCCACAAGTCCCAGCGTAGTCAAATAGCACTCGACCCCGGACGTGTTAAGCCCAACCCCCAGCTCAGGCTAGGACCAATGTGTTGTCAAGGCCCACAGTCCCAGTGCTGACATTTGGCACTTAAACCAAGTCATGCCATGTACAAACTCAGCTGGCGTAACCTTTGGCTATAGCTTTGACCTCTGACACTCAAACCAGGTCGTGCCACATCCAAATTAAATGACTTACCCAGGCCAGTGCACTTGCTGGAGAGACCCCTCCGACGGTCCCAGCACTGACTTCTGGCACTCGACTCCTATCGTGCCACATCCAAAATGACATCTAGCACTCAATTGTTGGGAAACGTATGCCCTTAAGACAATTATTGTAATTATAATAGACATCTCGTTCGAAATGATAGTAAACTATTTGTAATCTTTATCTATGATATCCCATGTATCACTTCTATGGTTGTTGTTGTGATTATATGATGAAAGGATAAAGTCCCATGACTTATGAGAGAAATATTATAATCATGATGATATCATGATAATGAGGTCAATGTGTCTGTCGAACATATGTCCAGAACTGTTCCTGGTTAGAGGAATATCAAATTCTGGTTAGACCAGTGTGCGTTAATCTATACCATCGGATGGTAGTGATTGGCCTCATAGTTGTTGTGCCCTGTGAAGCTACTGCATATGTACTAGAGAGGGGGGGGGGGGGTGAATAGTACTTTAAAATAATCAAGATAGTTATTCCTAATTATTGTGCAAGAAACAAACGATAATGCGGAATAAACAACAATCAACAAGAATTATCAGAGGCAAACAAAACATGTAACGGGTTCGGATCCACCCAAGTCTCCCCGACTTGTTCCCGGTGATCCTACATCCCAACCATCCGTATCCCCTCCGGATACTTGAGTTAGAAACCCTAACTCAAGATTTAGCACTATGAAATTCTTGTGAAAAACCTTCACAAGACCAAATCATACAAATGACATGTGACTCCCACAAACCGGGATCACACACTCTCTCACAACCGAGAGACAATCTTAAATATCAAATACGATGAAATAAAGAAACACTTACCACAAAATCCTATGCCTTGAGTATACTTACCAAATTAGGGCAAAGATGGATTTTGAAGAAGAAGACGGCACCAAACCCTAGCTCCAAGATATTGACCAGCAATGGAGTCCTAGGTGGATGTTGGTGACCTTGGATCAAGCTCCTTGGCTTGGAAGGCTCACAATCAATGAATCTCTCTTTTGAAATAAGAGTGAGAGAGAGATTCTAGTGAGGAAGAGAGAGCTTAGGAATGGAGTTTAATGGCTCCTCTTTGATTCTCAAATATCTCAAATGATCAGCCTTTTTTTAATCCCATGAAAGAGCCTCTCCAACTATATATAGGATAGAGGAGAGAGGGAGGAAAATTCGAGTCATTAAAGGCTCCAACGGCTCTATTCTGAAGTAGACTAGTCGGTCTAAGAAGGATCACTGACCGACTAGATTGGCAACTAGTCGGTCGGTGATTCTTCATGAACCGACTAATAGCTCGACAGCCAAAAGAGTGATTTCCAGGCAATATGAACTAGTCGGTCTAAGAAGACTTGCCAACCGACTAGTTTGCCAACTAGTCGGTCGGTGAGTGTTCTTTGACCGACTAAGAGATGAAATCAAGTAGCTGAATACAAATTACACTAGTCAGTCTAAGAACAGATGCTGACCGACTAGTTTCACAACTAGTCGGTCGATGAATGTTCTTGGACCGACTAACTGTAAACAGTAACTCAGGCTGTATAGAGGCAAACTCAACTAGTCGGTCTAAGAAGAATTCCTAACCGACTAGATCGTCATCTAGTCGGTCGGTGACTCTTCTTTGACAGACTAATTGATCAACATGAAATGAGCTGAAATGAGTTAGGACATCTAGTCGGTTTATGAAGAGTTGCCGACCGACTAGATCGTCATCTAGTCGGTTGGTGACTCTACTTGAACCAACTAAGATGCACTAGAAGCCGAGGAAAGAAGCGATAAGCTTCGGGAAAGTTTCTAATGGCTTCTATGATAATCCTAGCTCTAAGATATGAGCAAAATGAAGATTATAATGTAAGTCCTACTCAAGGCTTAACATTCTATTCTATGAAGCTAGAAGACAATAAATAATACATGACGAACCGTCTTCGAAGCTTCAATCTTCATTCTTCTTGACTTCAATATTACTCCTAGAGATTCAACAAAGCTTCAGGAACACGATCACGCGTATTGAGAAGTCTTGATACGTCGCTTTTGATATACGTATTCTTTTGGCGACGATCTCCATAACTGCGCTTACAAACAGTTAGTATACGATATTTATGTTTGCTCATCATCCAAAGCCAAATCTGGGGAATCAATACTCAACATTCTCCCCCTTTTTGGTGATGACAAACCAACATAAATAATAATCAATAATAATGATTCAATAAGAAATTTACTTACCCCCCTGCATTGATGACACATTAGTCTCGTATTAAATATTAATCATACGCATCATGCAGACGAGGAAGATATGAAATATGAACCAAATATTGACATATAGGATCTAAATCCATTTTTATATCTTCACTCCCCCTGAATCTAACATATCAAATTAGATTCATGGTAAATTGCTTTGAATTATTAGTTAGCACATTGTCATTATTAATTCTCTCCCCCTTTGGCATCAGCAAAAAGAGCGGGAGGAGATCAACGACAAATACAATGGCTAAAAATTAAAGCATGAGAGTCGAAGAATACGACCACGGTCTAAATGACACCAATGAAGAATACCGAATAAAAGCAAAGCGTGCGAATGAGACCATAGTCGAAAATCGAAAACCGAAATCACCAAGCCATAGGCGAAAATCGAAAAACGTAATCATTAAACCATAGTCGAAAATCGAAAAACGAAATCACCAAGCCATAGGCGGAAATCGAAAAACGTAATCATTAAACCATAGTCGAAAATCGAAAAACGAAATCATCAAAACTCAAATCAATTTCACTTATTGAGTTTTGGAACATACTCTCCAAAATCAACATTCTTGAAGAATTAAGTGCATGGAAAACAATTCTATGTTTCCATAGAAAGAATTCTATTTAACCAAAGCAAAATCGTCGAACGGCGAAATCAATATCAGAGACATAAATCCATTTTGAATACCAAATGTAGCAAATGGATACCAAAAGTAACATGCAAAAGTGTTATGCCAAACATAGATAGAACATCATAAATCTATGGCATACACAATTCTAGCATACTTATAGAAACAAACTGATACCAATGTAAATGTTCTAACAATGCATGCATTCAACCTACATGGATACCAAATGTATATCAAATGTAAGAAGATACTTACAACATTAAGCTCCCCCTACTTTGGTGCATCACTTAAGCACCAACAACTCCATTTGAATGAAAATTCTTTGCAAATCAATGAGTTGGTAGGGTTGGTATCCCATGATGAATTGAACCTAGAAAATATCATTTTGGTATCCAAAAATCTTTTTGGATCCTATGGGTTAGGCAATAAATTAAGCGAAATTAAATGTAACCCATATCCTAACTAAATTCAAATTAACATGCACATCCACGATTAATAAGCAAATAAAAGATAAACCAATTCTTACCACAATTGCGTTGGTACCCATAAAATGAAATTAAACTTATGGTACCAAGTAATGAAGGGTCAAAGGAAACTAACCCTTCGGAAACCAAGTCCACGAGGACCGTGATTTCCCAACATAATCATCATTCAAAATAATGTCATTAATATACGATTGCACATACAAATCCTTATTATACATGCTTGTGTTCTTCGGACCCCAAATAGTGTATGTCTTGGGAGTCCTAATCCTATTGGGAGCATGCATACGTTGTGGATTTCTATGTGATGCATGTCGTGGATAAGCATATGGCATATGATGCAATGGTGCATGATGATAATTATTCATATGAGAATGTGAATGTACATATGCATGTGGTGGAACACGTGCATGAGTGTGTCTCACATGGTGTGCACGTGCTCGTGGATGCGGAGCATAAAAATCATCATACGTGCTAACATGTGGAGTAGGATGTGTGTTCCTACGTGGCATGGTATACATGAAAGCATGACCCTTCTTTGGAGGTCCACCCAAAGTGGGTTTCTTTCCAAATGGGGGTGTGTACCTAGCGGAAGCACCATGGGTAGAAAAACTACACATGGGGTGTTTACTCCCACTAGTAGAAGCATCGGAAGTTGGCTTAACAAAGGTGCCGGACGATTTGGACGAGTCTCCCAACTTATACCCCAAGCCAATGTGATGATTGTCCGGAAGTAAGTCATTTAGGATATTGTCCAAATGGCCCTTACCTTTGTTGAATTCATTGATTCGGCCTAATGTGCACTCATACTTCTCGGTGAGAGAATGCAAAGAAGCATCCAAGGTGGACACTTGCGATGCGAGTGCACAAATACGTGATTTGAGATTTTTATTCTCAATACTCAAAGTTGAGTTTTGAGACGTCAAATCTGCAATCACATGTTCATCCGAATCCTCGACATGAACATGCTCAAGTTGAGATTTGAGATTTTCAATCTCATTTCTCAACCCTTCAACAACGGTGTCGTTGTTGACAATGATGGGTTTAGGCGAGTTTTTAAGACTATCTAGCTCATTTTTAGTCTTAATAAATCTAGTAGCCAAATTAGAAAACTTATTCCAAAGTTGTTTGTTGGCTATTTTAAGTTCATCGTTCGTTACCTCTTCGCCTTCATCCTCGCTTCCATCCTCGCTTTCATCGGAGGAGGTGTCTTGATCACGATCCTCTTTTCCCATGAAGCACGTGTGTGCTTTCTCCACACGTTCATCATCCGACTCTCCACTTGAGGAGTCCTCTTCGGAGTCGATGAAAGTGCCGACAAGTCCTTTCTTGTGCCTTCTCGACTTGTCATGCTTGGATGCCTTCCACTTTGTTGGATCTGGATCTAAGCCTAGAGGGGGGGAATAGGCTTATAAAAATTCTCGTGCAACCCACGAGAAATCACACGCACTTATAATCACAGGCAAGGTTAACAATAATCAACCACAGATACACAGCAGATTTTACCCTGGTTCGGTCGCACCCACGACCTACTCCAGCCCCAAAAGCAATACTAGATTGTGGTGGGCTCCGAAAGGTGCTTCTCTCAAGCGCAAGAGTCCGTTCAAGTAGTAAAATCTGGGAGTCCAGATGTCGAATCCTCGGGAGAAATCTGTTGAAACCACAAGCTTAAATCAAATAGAAAGTCTACGTAGAGAAACTAAACACTTTAATAATGAAAGTGATGATGGTGTGAAAGTGTGTCGTGAATACGTAATCAAAGCGAACAACGAAAGAGTCGTGTATGAAAATATATGAGAAACGTGCACATGATATGGGCTCGTTAGGATCAGCGATTCGTGTATTTTGGTTGATTAAATATAACTCAACAAATCCTCCTTTTGGGAGCGATTCGTCGGAAAATACCCTTTTGGGGGTTCAAGCACAATTTGAATAAAAACGTCGCTAAAACTATAGTTCTACGAATATGGTATGAAGCTCTCTTTTGGAGAGATCAAATCTCACCCTTGTGGGGGTGATCATCAACGTATTCGCTTCTTTTGGAACACGAAAAGAGGATTAAATAGCGAAAACGTACAATTTTAGCGACTTTTACGATGAAGAACAACAATATTCAACCTAAATAGCACGAATCACATCACCTAACTACTCCATATCATGCACAACAGAGATTTAGCTACTCATCATGCAAAAATAAACAACTTCCATAGCAAAATACATCAAGTTTATAGCAAAATACGCTAGAAAACACCAAAATACGGGGTTTGAGTTAAAGGAAATATCACCAAATCTCCAAGTTTCGACTTCAAACTCTCTGGAAATAATAAGAAAGGCCTCTGGAAATTTACAGAATTTTTCAGAGAGAGAATACGGCTCCTAAGTGCTCCAATACGCCAATTATACGCCCAAAAACCCTAGAATACGCTTAAATAATAGGCTTGCGGGTTTAATGGGCGTTATCGGGTTCAAACCCGCATCCGCTCTCCATTTTAACCCAAACCCTCGAGCGGCGCAAATATGGGCCGTAGGATCGTGCGGGATTGAATACGACGTCGACACGTGTCCTCAAAGTCGATGGATTCGCGCTCGCTTCGAATACGGCTCCGCTTCGGATTCGTCTGGGCCGTCGGATCGAGATCCGACGGCTTCGTCGCTCGATCTGGCATCGCTGCAGCGGAGAACTCGAGTACCGTCCGATCGGCATCCTACGCTCCGGAAATGGCCACGTGGCCCCGAGAATTCGCCCGCTCTTCGCATCTTCCGCTTCTCTTTCCGCCGTTGGATTTTAATCCAACAGTCCCGATCGTGCGCCTCTGAGTCAATGCGGATGCCGTTCGATTCGATATCAATGGCTGAGAACACGCCGCGTGGCCGCCAGATCGCGCGCTTCGCTGCTGCGTTTTGCGCCGCTGTCGACCGTTGGATTGAGATCCAACGGGCGATGTTTTACCACGTCGCCCGCTCGTCCTGTGCCGTCGGATGAAGGCGGGAAGTGATCTGGTGCGTCCACGCGTTGCGCCAAGATGCGTGTGTAATTAATTTATTTCCAATAAATGGTATTCTGCATTCAAAAATTCACAGTAATTAGCACAGATCTCAGAAAAATACAAATAAATAGTCGTTGGAATCGTGAGATTGAGATCTTGCCATGAAAAATATAAAACGTGCAGAAATACTCCATTAATTGCTGTTTTATGCTCAAATAAAGTGTTTTCTCTAATAAATAAATGTGTAGAAAATACGTATGTACTAGAGACCAATATAGCATCACATGAGCATAAAATAGGGCTAAATGGGGGTCAAATACGTAATATTGAACCCAAATCACACCCCCCAACTAGCGTTTTGCTAGTCTCTAGCAAAAAGAGCGATTAAAAATACGCCTAGATCACCTTATCAGATCTCAAATTACTCACCATCATACTACTACGACAAAAGAGATAACCGCACACTAATATCAAAATTTCAAGCTCATCAAGTAATGGTACTTGTGGGTTTTCAAAAATGAACGTCAAGCATCTCAAATGGTTATAAAATAGACTCAAATTCACTATCAATTACTTCATGGCTCATAGTATACTAGAGCAATGGTACACACCGTTCAATCACATATTTTAACTTGGAGCGTGATTTTTTCATGCAAAGCAAGCATTAAAAATAAAATGGTATCAAAGCATACACACGTCAATCTTCATTCATAAGAGATCACACCACATCTTGTGTTTTCTTTAAGCTTTGGAAGTTCTCTTGCATTGCTAATTATGCACACTTATTCTCTATTTTCTTTCGCTTTTTTCCATAGTTCCGCGTAACGCGCATCAAGCAACATTCGCGGAAAAGTATATAACTTGGATCGCTCCATCAAATAATTGAGGTTCCGGTCAATGGCTCCCAAATCAGACGATAATAGGGCATTAGGCCAAGAAGGGCCCCTTGGACTGTACTACTCGAGCCAACCAAGTTATTTCTTTAATAGCACATTTATTCATTTTTTTTTCATTCACCTCATTTTTTTCTTCTTTTGTGTGTGCATAACCAACGTGGCAAGATAACTTCCTCTTCTTTAATTTTTCACAAGAATGGGTATCCCGATCATTTCAAATGACGTGGTACGTTTTTCTACCCAAAATCACACCAAGCATGCAAATAGCAATGAATACGAGATAAATAACAATGCTCCAGTTAATTTATAAATTATTGGTGCATGAACTTTGGTGTGTTCCAATGAGAGCATACCACTTGCTAATCCATAATTTCTAGATTCATTAAGTCATCGATTAATCTTGCCATTGAGATGTGTAAAAAGAAATTCACCACAAGCACTCAAATTCATGTAAAATGAGACTGAAATGTTGAACAATAGTGGTGGGGGAAAAATAAATCACGAGTGTACGGTGGTGAATAAATAACGAAAAATTTCATCACATTAGGGTCATTTCTAGGTAAAGATAGACTTTGGTGATATATTTTTTTTAACTCAAAAATTTTTTCAATGCAAAAAGGGAACTAAAAAGAAAAAAAAACCATAAAAGAAAAAGAAAATAAAATAAAATAAAAATCCTAAAAGTTATTTCCCTCCCCCCAACTAAAAATAGACATTGTCCTCAATGTTAGGAAGAGGGAATCATGGAAAGAACACACCTGATTAGTCACCACCCGAAGGTGGGTCTGTGAGATCCATGGTGCTCGCTTCCTTGGTCCAAGGCTCGTGAAAATGCTTCAATCTTTGGCCATTCACCTTGAACTCGCTTCCATCTTTTTCATTTAGTAAGAGCACATCGCCATGTGGGAAAACTTCTTTGACGACGAAAGGTCCATACCACCTAGAGCGAAGCTTCCCAGGAAAGATGTGTAGCCTGGAATTGTATAGGAGTACTTTTTGGCCTGTGGTGAACTCCCTCCCCAAGATCATCATGTCGTGGACGGATTTCATCCTCTCTTTTGATATTTTAGCGTTGTCGTATGCATTTCTCCTTAACTCCTCCAGCTCCAACAATTGTAACCTGCGAGAAGAAAAAGAGACATCAGTATCAAAATTCATTTTCTTTATAGCCCAATAAGATCTATGCTCTATCTCAACAGGTAAGTGACAAGACTTCCCAAATACAAGACGGTAAGGTGACATCCCCAAAATTGTTTTGTAGGCCGTCCTGTAGGCCCACAACGCTTCAGGTAAGCGCAAACTCCAATCTTTTCTTGATGGATTCACCGTTTTCTGTAGAATTCCTTTAATCTCTCTATTTGCCAACTCTGCTTGACCATTGGTTTGTGGGTGATACGGAGTAGAAACTTTATGTGTGACCCCAAACCTCTTCATTAAAGTAGCGAACATGCGGTTGCAAAAATGAGACCCTCCATCACTGATCAAGGCCTTTGGCACTCCAAACCTAGAGAAAATGTTCTCTTTGAGGAACTTAAGCACAACGGAAGTATCGTTTGACCTGCAAGGGATAGCTTCCACCCATTTAGAAACATAATCAATACAAACCAGTATATAAGCATATCCAAATGAAGGTGGGAAAGGTCCCATGAAATCTATGCCCCAACAATCAAATATTTCAATCTCTAAAATGGGGTTCAGAGGCATCATGTTACGTCTAGTAATACCCCCCAACTGTTGGCATGCAGCACAAGTCTTGCAATAATTAAATGTGTCTTTAAACATAGATGGCCAATAAAAACCACATTGCAAGATTTTTGCCACAGTTTTATTTGCTGAAAAGTGTCCACCATATACTCCATCGTGACAAAATTGTATCACACTGGTTATTTCATGATCAGGAATGCATCTCCTAACAATTTGGTCACTACAATATTTATATAAGTACGGATCATCAAAGAAGAAATATTTTACCTCATACTTGAACCGTTTAAAGTCTTGAAGAGACCAAGTGTCAGGAGTCTTACCAGTTACCAGATAATTAACTATATCAGCATACCATGGAGAGGTGGAAACGCTAAAAAGATGCTCGTCAGGAAAGGAGTCCTTCAAAGGCACATCTGCTGAATCAAGGCCTACTGTCAATCGTGATAAATGGTCAGCTACTAGATTCTCCACGCCTTTCTTGTCCTTGATTGTGACATTGAACTCATGCAACAATAAAATCCATCGTATCAATCGGGGCTTAGCATCTTTTTTAGACAATACATATTTTAAAGCAGAGTGATCAGTATATATCAAAATTGGTGATCCCAAAATATAGCTCCTGAATTTTTCCAATGCGAATACTACAGCCAGTAACTCCTTCTCTGTGGTTGTATAGTTCCTCTGAGCATCATTTAGTGTCTTGCTAGCGTAGTAAATCACTACTGGAACTTTGTCTTTTCTTTGGCCTAGGACTGCACCAACTGCGTAATTGCTTGCGTCACACATTATTTCAAATGGTAGGGCCCAGTCTGGCACCTGCAAAATAGGAGCAGAAATCAGCAACTTCTTTAAAGTTTCAAAAGAAATTTGACACTTAGGTGTCCAAATAAAATCCACATTTAAAGTAAGTAAGTTGCAAAGAGGGTGAGATATGGCGCTAAAATCTTTGATGAATCGCCTATAAAATCCTGCATGTCCTAAAAATGATCTGATGTCCTTCACGCATTTAGGACTTGGTAGCTTCTCAATTACTGCTACCTTGGCTCTGTCTACCTGTATACCATCTTTAGAAACCAGGTGACCTAGGACAAGTCCCTCTGTGGTCATAAAATGACACTTCTCCCAATTCAATAGGAGGTTCTTTTCAATGCACCTGTCAAGAACAAGAGCCAAGTTAGCTAAACAATCATGAAAAGAGCTACCATATACTGAAAAGTCATCCATAAATACCTCAACAATTTTCTCAACTATATCATCAAAAATACTGAGCATGCATCGCTGAAAAGTAGCTGGAGCATTACATAAACCAAACGGCATTCGTTTAAATGCAAAAGTGCCAAAGGGACAAGTAAAAGTAGTCTTTTCCTGGTCCTCAGGTGCAATCTCAATCTGATAATAACCTGAATAACCGTCTAGAAAGCAATAGTACTCATGTCCAGCTACCCTCTCTAAAATTTGGTCAAGAAATGGAAGAGGGAAATGATCTTTTCTAGTTCGGGAGTTCAACTTCCTATAGTCTATGCACATCCTCCAACCTGTGGTGGCTCTAACTGGGATAAGCTCATTATTCTCATTTTTAACCACGGTGAGGCCAGACTTTTTAGGAACAACCTGTGTAGGGCTAACCCACTTGCTGTCAGAAATAGGATAAATAATGCCTGCATCTAACAATTTTAGTACCTCGCCTTTCACCACTTCTTTTAATGTTGGATTTAACCTACGTTGCATTTCTCTAGTGGGTTTGGCGTCATCCTCTAAATAAATATGATGCATGCATACAATAGGGCTTATACCTTTTATGTCAGCAATGGACCAACCAATAGCACCTCTATGTTTCCTCAGCACATCAAGTAAAGAGCTTTCCTGCTCTAAAGAAAGTTTAGAAGATATTACCACAGGGAAGCTATTTTCATCTCCAAGAAAAGCATACTTTAGATAGTCAGGAAGTGGCTTCAACTCTGGCTTTGGATCCTCCACCTCAGATGAAATTTGAATTGATGCATTAGGTGGCAAAGCCTCAAACCTAGGCTCCCATACCGCATTGAGCTCCTTCACGTTCTCCTGCATAAAGGATATGTCATCAGAATCACCAATAAAAGTCTCAACAATAGAAGTATCAGCATGAAATTCAGAGCAAATATAATCATCCACCAATGAATCAATCATATGCACCCCCTCAACCTCATCATCCACATGTGGCAACTTGCAAGTATTAAAAATATTCAAATCTAAAGTCATGTTGCCAAAAGTAATTTTCAGTTGACCATCCCTACAATTTATCAAAGCGTTACATATCGCTAGGAATGGTCTACCTAGGACGATAGGAGTAGCATTGGCAGTTTGGGTTCCCTGGATGTCTAGAACTATAAAGTCCGCGGGGTAGTAAAATTTGTCCACCTGAACGAGGACATCCTTGTAGTGCCCTGTGGTAGCTACTGCACACGTACTAGAGGGGGGGTGAATAGTACTTAAAATAATCAAGATAGTTATTCCTAATTATTGTGCAAGAAACAAACGACAATGCGGAATTAAACAACTATCAACAAGAATTAAAACATACGCAAACAAACAATATTACTGGGTTCGGATCCACCCAAGTCTCCCCGACTTGTTCCCGGTGATCCTACGTCCCAACCACCCGGATCCCCTCCGGATACTTGAGTTAGCAACCCTAACTCAAGATTTCCACTATGAAATACTTGTGAAAAACCTTCACAAATCAAATCATACAAAAGACATGTGACTCCCACAAACCGGGATCACAACCTCTCTCACAACCGAGAGACACAATTCAAATACGATATGAAATAAACTCTTACCTTACAAAATCCTATGCCTTGAGTATACTTACCAAATTAGGGCAATGATGGATTTTGAGGAAGAGGATGTCACCAAACCCTAGCTTCAAGAAGATGACCAGCGATGGAAGCCTAGGGTGGAGTATGGTGACTAGAATCAAGCTCTTGGCTTGAGAAGCTCACAATGGAGAGAATCTCTCTTGAGGAAGATGGCTCAAAGAGTGAAGGGAGAGATTCTTGTGAGGGAGAGAGAGCTTTTAATTAGCTTGGGAGAGCTCTTCTCTTAGGTCTGAAATTGCTTGGAAATAGGACCTCTAACCCCTCTTCAAACGAATCAGGATTCTATTTAAAGGGGCAAGAGAAATCGAGTTTGAAAGAATCCCAACGGCTCTATTCTGAAGCAGACTAGTCGGTCAAAGAAGGATCACTGACCGACTAGTTCATCAACTAGTCGGTCGGTGATACAACGTAGACCGACTAACGGTAGAACAGCCAAGAAGTCGAAGTACAGGCAAAGACAACTAGTCGGTCTAAGAAGACTTGCTGACCGACTAGTTTCACAACTAGTCGGTCGGTGAATGATCTTTGACCGACTAACGTCGAAATAGAATAGGTAGACTTCAAGTTGACTTAGTCGGTTTAAGAACAAATGCTGACCGACTAGTTTCTCAACTAGTCGGTCGGTAAACGTTCTTTGACCGACTAACTCGAAACAGTAGCTCAGGCTGAAAATGACTGTACACAACTAGTCGGTCTGAGAAGGACTCCTGACCGACTAGATCGTCATCTAGTCGGTCGGTGACTCTTCTTTGACCGACTAACTGTAGTCATGGAAAGAGCTGAATATAGAGAAGGCAAACTAGTTGGTTCATGTAGAGTTGCCGACCGACTAGATCGTCATCTAGTCGGTTGGTGACTCTTCTTGAACCAACTAACATGCACAAGAAGCCGAGGGAAGAAGCGATAGGCTTCGGGAAAGTTTCTAATGGCTTCTATGATAATCCTAGCTCTAAGATATGAGCGAAATGAAGATTATAAAGTAAGTCCTACTCAAGGCTTAACATTCTAATCTATGAAGCTAGAAGACTATAAAAATCAACCTTACGAGCCGTCTTCAAAGCTTCAATTTTCATTCCTCTTGACTTCAATATTGCTCCTTGAGCTTCAACGAAGCTCCAGGCACACGATCACGCGTATTGAGAAGTCTTGAGACATCGCTTTTGTTGTACGTGGTATTTTGGCGACGATCTCCATAACTGCGCTCACAAATAAGTTAGTATACATTATTTATGTTTGCTCATCATCCAAAACCAAATCCGGGGAACCATATCACAACATTCTCCCCCTTTTTGGTGATGACAAACCAATCATAAATAATAAGCAATAATAATGATTCAATTGAAATTTACTTACTCCCCCTGCATTGATGACACGTTAGTTCCATATTCAATAATATTCATATGCATCAAGCAGCGAGGGAAGATATGAAATATGAACCACATATTGACATATAGGATCTAAATCCATTTTATATCTTTACTCCCCCTGAATCTAACACATCAAATTAGATTCATGGTAAATTCCTTTGAATTATTAATTAGCACATTGTCATTATTATATCTCTCCCCCTTTGGCATTAGCAAAAAGAGCGGGAGGAGACAAAAGCAATGGCTAAAAAATAACGCATGGGAGTCGAAGAATACGACCAAGGCCCAAAATAACACAAATGCAAAATACCAAAGTCGAAAATCGGAAACCAAAATCATCAAGCCATAGGCGAAATACGAAATACGAAATCATCTAGCCATAGGTGAAACTCGAAAACCGAAATCATAAAATCATCGGCGAAAATTGGAAAACGAAATCACCAAGCCATAGGCGAAAATCGAAATACGAAATCATCAAGCCATAGGCGAAAAACGAAATCCGAAATCATCAAAACTCAAATCAATTTTACTTATTGAGTTTTGGAACATACTCTCCAAAATCAATAGAATGCATGGAAAACAATTCTATGTTTCCATAGAAAGAATTCTATTAAATCCATAAAATCGTCGAACGACGAAATCAACATCAGAGACAAAAATAATCCGATGTGCATACCAAATGTAGCATGCAAGAATGTTATGCCAAAAAAAAAATAGATAGAACATCATATAACAATGGCATGCACTAATCTAGCATACGAAATGAAGCAAAATGATACCAATTGTAATATAATCTACCAATGGATACCAATGTGAATCAAAAGTATGAAAATACTTACAACATTAAGCTCCCCCTACTTTGGTGCATCACTCAAACACCAACAACTCCATTCGAACGAAAATCCTTGCAAATCACGGAGTTGGTAGGGTTGGTATCTCATGGTGGATTTAACCTAGAGAATATCATTTTGGTATCCAAAAATCCTTTTGGATCCTATGGGTTAGGCAATAAATTTAGCTAACTAAATTCAAATTAAATGTAACCCATACATACCACAATTGCTTTGGTACCCATAAAAATGAAATTAAACTTATGGTACCAAGCAATGAAGGGTCAAAGGGAACTAACCCTTCGGAAACCAAGTCCAAGAGGAACTTGATTTCCCAACATAATCATCATTCAAAATAACATCATTAATAAACGATTTCACATACAGATTCTTATTATGCATGCTTGTGTTCTTCGGACCCCAAATGGTGTATGTCTTGGGAGTCCTAATCCTATTGGGAACATGCATATATTGTTGATTTCTATGTGATGCATGTCGTGGGTAAGCATATGGCATGCGATGCAATGGTGCATGACGATAATTATTCATATGAGAATGAGGATGAACATATGGATGTGGAGGAACGCGTGCATGAGTGTGTCTCATAAGGTGTGCACGTGCTCGTGGGTGCGGAGCATAAAAATCATCATTTGTGCTAACATGTGGGGTTAGGATGTGTGTTCCTACGTGGCATGGTATACATGTAAGCATGACCCTTCTTTGGAGGTCCACCCAAAGTGGGTTTCTTTCCAAAAGGGGGCGTGTTCCTAGCGGAAGCACCATTGGTAGAAGATCTACCCATGACGTGTTTACTTCCACTAGTAGAAGCATCGGAAGATGGCCTAACAAAGGTGGCGGAGGATTTGGATGACTCTCCCATTTTATACCCCAAACCAATGTGATGATTGGCCGGAAGTAAGTCATTTAGGATATCATCCAACTTGCCCTTACCTTTGTTGAATTCATGAATTCGGCCTAATGTGCTCTCATGTTTCTCGGTGAGAGAATGCAAAGAAGCATCCAAAGTGGACACTTGCGATGCGAGTGCACAAACACGTGACTTGAGATTTTTATTCTCAATACTCAAAGTTGAGATTTGAGACGTCAAATCCGCTATCACATGTTCATCCGAATCCTCGATATGAACATGCTCAAGTTGAGACTTGAGATTTTCAATCTCATTTCTCAACCCATCAACAACGGTGTCGTTGTTGACGATGAAAGGCTTAGGCGAGTTTTTAAGACTATCTAATTCATTTTTAGTCTTCATAAACTTATTAGCCATATTAGAAAATTTATTCCAAAGTTGTTCATTGGCTATTCTAAGTTCATCATTGGTTACCTCTTTGCCTTCATCATCGCTTCCATCTTCGCTTCCATCCTCGCTTTCATCGGAGGAAGTCTCTTCATCACAATCCTCTTTTCCCATAAAGCACGTGTGTGCAATCTCCACTCCTTCATCGTCCGATTCTCCACTTGAGGAGTCGGAGTCGGTGAAAGTGCCGACAAGCCCTTTCTTGTGCTTTCTTGACTTGTCGTGCTTGGATCCCTTCCATTTTCCCTTGTGTTTGTAGAGAGGACAATCCGGCTTGATATGTCCTGGCTTGTTGCATTTGTAACACACGGGAGTAGAAACATTAGTCGAAATAAATTTAGATTTACGATTCAACTTACCTTGTCGGAAAAATCGGATGAATTTCTTTGCCATATTGGCCAATGTTTCCATGTCCAATTCTTCGTCCTCTTCTTCTTCCGAATATTCATCATCGGTAGATGGAGCGGCCTTGAATGCAATTGCCTTTTTCTTTGGCTCGTCTTGCTTCAAGTACGCCTTCATCTTTTCCTTCATTCGGATCTTACTATCCTTGCGTACCTCATAAGACAACAAGGTACCCATTAGTTGTACGACGGTATATTTATTCATGTCATTACCTTCCTCGATGGCGAAGGTACGCTTTTCCCAATATGATGGAAGACCGTCGATAATCTTCGCGACTTTCTCCTTTTGGGTATAGACCTTCCCAAGAGCTTCCAAGTCGTTTGATATATCCACGAAGCGAGCGTAATATTCCTTCATGGTTTCGCCCTGCTCCATATGAAACAACTCAAATTCTTTATTAGCAACGACGAGTTTAGAATCTTTTACCGTACTCGATCCTTCGTGCAATATGAGGAGTTGGTTCCATATTTGATATGCACTCTTACATGTGCATATCTTGTTGAAGTCCTCGGGCTCCAACGCACAATTCAAGGCATTCATTGCCTTGGCATTGGCTACTTCCGCGGCGACCTCCGCGGGGGTCCACTTCGCGAAATCTTCTTGGGAAGGCTCGACATACTCCATCATGGTGGCTCTCCATAGTGAAGCGCTCCGGAGGAAAATTTGCATCCGGCATTTCCAGTACCCATAGTTGGTACCGTTGAAGTGTGGAGGCCTGACGGAGGATAGTCCTTCCATAACAGAAGAAGCTCCATCGCGGTTCTTGAAGACGTTGTAGTCGTTGTTCGTCATAGCTTTGAACTCGTAGCTTTAACCTTGGCTCTGATACCAATTGTAGTGCCCTGTGGTAGCTACTGCACACGTACTAGAGGGGGGGTGAATAGTACTTAAAATAATCAAGATAGTTATTCCTAATTATTGTGCAAGAAACAAACGACAATGCGGAATTAAACAACTATCAACAAGAATTAAAACATACGCAAACAAACAATATTACTGGGTTCGGATCCACCCAAGTCTCCCCGACTTGTTCCCGGTGATCCTACGTCCCAACCACCCGGATCCCCTCCGGATACTTGAGTTAGCAACCCTAACTCAAGATTTCCACTATGAAATACTTGTGAAAAACCTTCACAAGTCAAATCATACAAAAGACATGTGACTCCCACAAACCGGGATCACAACCTCTCTCACAACCGAGAGACACAATTCAAATACGATATGAAATAAACTCTTACCTTACAAAATCCTATGCCTTGAGTATACTTACCAAATTAGGGCAATGATGGATTTTGAGGAAGAGGATGTCACCAAACCCTAGCTTCAAGAAGATGACCAGCGATGGAAGCCTAGGGTGGAGTATGGTGACTAGAATCAAGCTCTTGGCTTGAGAAGCTCACAATGGAGAGAATCTCTCTTGAGGAAGATGGCTCAAAGAGTGAAGGGAGAGATTCTTGTGAGGGAGAGAGAGCTTTTAATTAGCTTGGGAGAGCTCTTCTCTTAGGTCTGAAATTGCTTGGAAATAGGACCTCTAACCCCTCTTCAAACGAATCAGGATTCTATTTAAAGGGGCAAGAGAAATCGAGTTTGAAAGAATCCCAACGGCTCTATTCTGAAGCAGACTAGTCGGTCAAAGAAGGATCACTGACCGACTAGTTCATCAACTAGTCGGTCGGTGATACAACGTAGACCGACTAACGGTAGAACAGCCAAGAAGTCGAAGTACAGGCAAAGACAACTAGTCGGTCTAAGAAGACTTGCTGACCGACTAGTTTCACAACTAGTCGGTCGGTGAATGATCTTTGACCGACTAACGTCGAAATAGAATAGGTAGACTTCAAGTTGACTTAGTCGGTTTAAGAACAAATGCTGACCGACTAGTTTCTCAACTAGTCGGTCGGTAAACGTTCTTTGACCGACTAACTCGAAACAGTAGCTCAGGCTGAAAATGACTGTACACAACTAGTCGGTCTGAGAAGGACTCCTGACCGACTAGATCGTCATCTAGTCGGTCGGTGACTCTTCTTTGACCGACTAACTGTAGTCATGGAAAGAGCTGAATATAGAGAAGGCAAACTAGTTGGTTCATGTAGAGTTGCCGACCGACTAGATCGTCATCTAGTCGGTTGGTGACTCTTCTTGAACCAACTAACATGCACAAGAAGCCGAGGGAAGAAGCGATAGGCTTCGGGAAAGTTTCTAATGGCTTCTATGATAATCCTAGCTCTAAGATATGAGCGAAATGAAGATTATAAAGTAAGTCCTACTCAAGGCTTAACATTCTAATCTATGAAGCTAGAAGACTATAAAAATCAACCTTACGAGCCGTCTTCAAAGCTTCAATTTTCATTCCTCTTGACTTCAATATTGCTCCTTGAGCTTCAACGAAGCTCCAGGCACACGATCACGCGTATTGAGAAGTCTTGAGACATCACTTTTGTTGTACGTGGTATTTTGGCGACGATCTCCATAACTGCGCTCACAAATAAGTTAGTATACATTATTTATGTTTGCTCATCATCCAAAACCAAATCCGGGGAACCATATCACAACAATCCTCAATGCATCCCTTTGGAACTTTAATAGATCTATCAGCTAGTTGCAACATAACAGATGTATGCTTTAGCTGTCCTAACCCAAGCTGCACAAAAATAGGATATGGCAATATATTGACACTAGATCCTAAATCCAATAAAGCATTTCCAATTTTCTTAGTGCCAATGGTGCAAGTGATGGTGGGTGATCCAGGGTCTCTAAATTTAGGTGGTGTATTTTGTTGCACAATAGAGCTAACCTGTTCAGTCAAGAATGCTTTCTTTTTCACATTTAACTTTCTTTTAACAGTGCACAAATCTTTCAGAAATTTAGCATAGGCAGGTATTTGATTAATAGCATCAAGCAATGGAATATTGATCTGGCACTTCTGAAAAATTTCTCGAATCTCAGTTTGATACTTATCTTTGCTTTTCTGAAGTAGCCGATGAGGGTAGGGTGCTGCAGGTACATATGCTGCGGGTTCCTTCTCTTTAATGATGCTTTTGCTCACACCCACGTCCGTGCTCTCTTCCTGCACCTCCTCTTGTTCTTTAATTCCCTCTTCTTGGATCTGAATTCCCTCTTCTTGCTCAGCTTCTCTGCTCGGTGGGTCAGGCTTCTGAATCTCTTTTCCGCTCCTCAAAGTGGACACAGCTTGGCATGGCTTCATATTGTTTCCTGCAGAAGAAGATGAGCCCATATTAGGATTTGGAATTGACTGAGATGGAAGCTTATCTTTTTCTAATGTCGCTGTAAGTCTCGCCAAGCTCTCGCTCATCTGCTGATTCTGAGTCTGCTGAGCCTGAAATTGAGCCTGCTGCTATTGCATCTGAGCTTGTTGCAACTGAATGAGCTGCTGAAGTGCATCGCCAAATGGTTGCATCTGCTGTTGTTGCATCGGCTCATGGTCCCTCCTCTGGTTCCCACCTTGATAGTTGTTACTGTTGTATTGAGGTTGTCGGAACTGAGGGGGGGCCTGTTGCTGCTGAGTCTGCTGATTGGGGCCCCAGTTTAAGTTTGGATTGTTGCGCCACCCATTGTTGGAATTGAAGTTCTGGTAATTCGAAGACACTTGATTCACCCCAGTAGGATTTCCTAGCATGCTCTTCAAGGCTGGAAGTGTGGGGCATGCACTGGTGTCATGGCCACTGACGTCGCAAAGTGCGCAAGTCTGCTCTATCTCAACCGCCTTGGCCTCTTTCAAATTCATGGCGTGAAGCTTGTTTGAGATCATGGCCTCCATCTTTGCCTCCAACGCATCCTCTTGCTTCAAATTGAATACCACTCCTCGTGTGGGCTGGGATGGTGCAGAGTGGCCTCCTCTCTCGTAGTCTGAAGTAGTGTCCCATGTCTGTGCATTTTCTGCTATCTCCTCCAGGTACGTCCAAGCTTTGTCTGGCTCTTTATCAAAGAATCCTCCATTGCACATCATCTCTACAAATTGCTTCATTTGCGGCTGCAGTCCATCGTAGAAGAAGCCAATAATCCTGCTTTTGTCGAAGCCATTGTGCGGACATGCGAGCATCAACTCATTGAACCTTTCAAATGCCTGGTAGAATGTTTCCTCGCTTTTCTGGGCAAAGTTCATAATCTGCCGCTTCAGTCCCTGTGTCCTCTGAATAGGAAAAAACTTCTTTAGAAATTCAGCCTGCAAATCAATCCATGTAGTAATAGAGCGTGATGGCAATGCATTCAACCAATTTTTAGCTTTGTCTTTTAATGAAAATGGGAACAGTTTAAGATATATCGTGTCCTTGCTAGTTTTCCCATCAAAGCATGTCAATCAAACCTCCTCAAATCCTTTAATATGAAGATATGGATTTTCCTTGTCTAACCCATGAAAGGTGGGTAAGAGTTGGATCACCCCAGGTTTAAAATTGAAAGAATTTGCATCGGCAGGTAAAACAAAGCATGAAGCAGTGCTAGTCCTAGTGGGTCTGAGTAAATCTTTTAAAGTCCTAGGCACTCCAGGTTGCACATTATTTTCGTTGTTATTGCTAAAATTTTCATCCATATTATTATTAGCCATATCAAAACGTTGAGTCAACCTATGTGTCCTAGGAGTCCTATGCCACATAAACTAGCACAAATATATATATATATTTTTATATGAAAGCAAACAAAAGTTTATATACAATAAAGTGGAAAGATCTCACCGAAGGTCTTCCGAATGAAATAAACCGTAGTAACAAACCGTTCTCCCCGGCAACGGCGCCAAAAACTTGGTGGGCTCCAAAAGGTGCTTCTCTGAAGCGCAAGAGTCCGTTCAAGTAGTAAAATCTGGGAGTCCAGATGTCGAATCCTCAGGAGAAATCTGTTGAAACCACAAGCTTAAATCAAATAGAAAGTCTACGTAGAGAAACTAAACACTTTAATAATGAAAGTGATGATGGTGTGAAAGTGTGTCGTGAATACGTAATCAAAGCGAACAACGAAAGAGTCGTGTATGAAAATATATGAGAAACGTGCACATGATATGGGCTCGTTAGGATCAGCGATTCATGTATTTTGGTTGATTAAATATAACTCAACAAATCCTCCTTTTGGGAGCGATTCGTCGGAAAATACCCTTTTGGGGGTTCAAGCACAATTTGAATAAAACGTCGCTAAAACTATAGTTCTACGAATATGGTATGAAGCTCTCTTTTGGAGAGATCAAATCTCACCCTTGTGGGATGATCATCAACGCATTCACTTCTTTTGGAAGACGAAAAGAGGATTAAATAGCGAAAATGTACAATTTTAGCGACTTTTACGATGAAGAACAACAATATTCAACCTAAATAGCACGAATCACATCACCTAACTACTCCATATCATGCACAACAGAGATTTAGCTACTCATCATGCAAAAATAAACAACTTCCATAGCAAAATACATCAAGTTTATAGCAAAATACGCTAGAAAACACCAAAATACGGGGTTTGAGTTAAAGGAAATATCACCAAATCTCCAAGTTTCGACTTCAAACTCTTTGGAAATAATAAGAAAGGCCTCTGGAAATTTACAGAATTTTTCAGAGAGAGAATACGGCTCCTAAGTGCTCCAATACGCCAATTATACGCCCCAAAACCCTAGAATACGCTTAAATAATATGCTTGCGAGTTTAATGGGCGTTATCGGGTTCAAACCTGCATCCGCTCTCCATTTTAACCCAAACCCTCGAGCGGCGCAAATATGGGCCGTAGGATCGTGCGGGATTGAATACGACGTCGACACGTGTCCTCAAAGTCGATGGATCCGCGCCCGCTTCGAATACGGCTCCGCTTCGGATTCGTCTGGGCCGTCGGATCGAGATCCGACGGCTTCGTCGCTCGATCTCGTGTCGCTGCAGCGGAGAACTCGAGTACCGCCCGATCGGCATCCTACACTCCGGAAATGGCCACGTGGCCCCGAGAATTCGCCCGCTCTTCGCATCTTCCGCTTCGCTCTCCGCCGTTGGATTTTAATCCAACGGTCCCGATCGTGCACCTCTGAGTTAATGCGGATGCAGTTCGATTCGTTATTAATGGCTGAGAACATGCCGCGTGGCCGCCAGATCGCGCGCTTCGCCGCTGCGTTTTGCACCGCTGTCGACCGTTGGATTGAGATCCAACGGGCGATGTTTTACCACGTCGCCCGCTCGTCCTGCGCCGTCGGATGAAGGCAGGAAGTGATCTGGTGCATCCACGCGTTGCGCCAAGATGCGTGCGTAATTAATTTATTTCCAATAAATGGTATTCTGCATTCAAAAATTCACAGTAATTAGCACAGATCTCAGAAAAATACAAATAAATAGTCGTTGGAATCGTGAGATTGAGATCTTGCCATGAAAAATATAAAACGTGCAGAAATACTCCATTAATTGCTGTTTTATGCTCAAATAAAGTGTTTTCTCTAATAAATAAATGTGTAGAAATTACGTATGTACTAGAGACCAATATAGCATCACATGAGCATAAAATATGGCTAAATGGGGGGTCAAATACGTAATATTGAACCCAAATCAGATTGTTAAAGTTAACTGGTACAACCTGTAGCTAGAGCACCAACCCTACACTCACCTGGCCCTCAGTACCTGCACTACCAAAGTGCCCAAACAATAACAATACTAGTAAAGCTCTCTCTTGGCTAGTCCCAACTAGCCAAGTCCCCAAAAGAAATAATAAAATAGTTTCACAGAGATCACAACACCAAATCACAAATAAAATAAAGTTCAGAGTTTAGAATCACTCAGTTGTGAAGGCGTTGATGTCTCTGTCGTTCAACGCGTGGTCAGTTCTCGTCTGACAGGTAGTAGTCCCTAGTCCCCTAAATCAGCACGTTGCGGCTTGGAGTTCGAGTTGCGGCATCTGAGGAATTTTCCAAACACAATTTCAGCAGCCCCTGTTGTAGATTGCTGCTCTTGGGAATTGATGAGAATTAAGTCTTCGGCTTGGGCTCAAAGATTTCGTTGAAACAAAAACTTCTCCCAAAAGAGGTTGCGACTGCCTGAGGATTGGGATCTTGGAGATAGGGGATGCGTCAACTCAGTGGAATTGCAAGGAGACAATTAATTCAGCCTCCTATAAAGTTGCGGCTCCTTGGAGAAAAAAAAACAAAGAGATGTGTGTCAGCTATCAACAAGAAAAAGGAGCAAAGAAAAATCTCGGCTGCCAAATAAAAACACAGTTTCGGCCTCTTGGGATTTCAAAAACAAAAGAACATGCGGCCTTCTGTTGAAATCATGGTCAATGGCAAAAGAAAGAAACAAACGGCTGTGCTCTCTTTTTGTTTTTTTTTGGGGTTTTGAAGTTGCGGCTCCCTGCGAGATTGAAAAAAAAATGTCAGCTTGGGGATGATTCTCAAAGCACACAAAAAGGAATGCTGTCAAACAATTTCTCTGATAGCATAGGGAGTAAAAAAGAGATTGTAATAGGAGAGGGAAAGAGATATCAGAGAATTCATGCGTGAAGAGCTCTTGGTGATTGATCCCTTTGTCAAGGTTTTTCGCTGGCAATAGAATAGGCAAAATGAAATTTTGCAGCTGAGGGCTTGAGGGGGTTTTCCAAGCACAAAAAAAATTCTGCCTCTTTCTCTGCTCTTGGGTATTTTCAGATGATGTTTTTGTGCGGCTGCCATAGGTTTTTGTGGCAAGGAAAAGAGATCAAGGGCTAGGATTAATCAGGCTATAGAGAATCCTAGTGATAGGGTGATTTGCAATGGGAATGGAGTTTGGACTTGATACGGAATACGATTAGGGTTTGATTCCAATAGATATGAGTCCACTCAAGCTAGGTTCTCCCCTTTTCTCCTTTGCACATTGACCAAGTCTCTCCGTGAATTAATCACACGTTCGTCGTTCCTGAAACACTTAACACACACGTTAAAACATTCACACACGTTTGTTATCATCAAACACGAAGTTCATAGATCGTTGCTACCAACAATCTCCCCCTTTTGATGATGACAAACCAAGTATAAGATTTGAGCAATGAAATTCCAAATAGTGTGTGTGATAGTGTGGCGATAGAGGGTGACATGCAATAAGATGAAATGGTGTGCGAACAATAATGTGTAAAGTTGAGCACTAAGCATGCTCCCCCTACTTTTGTGCTTCCCCTCAATCAAACAATCATATATTTGCGAGCATTACAAGTACCAATACCAAATATAATACCAAATACCAAGATCACCAAGTAAATAACCAAATCTTTCCAAATTTTTCTCCCCCTTTGTCATCATCAAAAGTCACACTACGAAGTCAAAATCATATAGTAGGCAGAAAGAGAGTATTATGAACCATTACCAACAATTGCATGCATACAATCATAGAATAATCAAGGCAAAAGCCAATGAAATTAAACAACTATGACTTCAACACCAACATGTACGTGCGATGATTAAAATTGAAGCACATAAGGAGAATCATTAAGAGAATCAACCAAAAACAATTCACTTTTTCCAAATAACATTCTATCACCTAGGATTGATTTTTCCCACCTCAGTAAAAATGAGTTCAAGGTACCGCACCCCAAAAACATAGCCTATAAGGACTCTTAGATGTGGGGGTGGCATTGCTTGACGAGTAAATACACCAACGCTAAAGTTACCCATAAAGCTTATGTTGGATACTCGTGGGTAATACCGTTGCCAAGGATTGTATCCATTTTTCATACGGAGCATGTATTTTCTTTTTCAATTTTTATACTTGTAGTAACATGTTTTTAATGCTCAATTTTTATCAATGGCAAGGTATATCATATCCCTTAGATTTTCAGTTAAGTTTTCCTCCTACATTCACATTTCCAATTTCAAAAACGATATCTCCAAATGTGCAACAATAATAATATATGTGGAAGTGAAGTAGGTGGTGTAGAAATCAAGTTATTTTCAGTCATTGAACATGCCATGAATATTTAGAAAGATGGACATGCGCATGTAGCAAAAGAAATAATACAACAATTTCTACGTAGATATGAAAATCATTCATGAACACTTCTTTTAATGAATCAAAGAGAAAGATACACATTGAAGCACCATTTTTTTTCGTTTTTGTTTTTCATTTTTTTTGTTTTTGTTTTTGAATGCATGAGATACTAAAGAAAACATGAGATGCAATCACACAAATAAAAAAATCATGCACACATAACAATGCAACTACTAGCACACAAACAAGAAAAAAGTTCAAGCATACAAAAAGCATGGAGTCTCATACTATGTTTTATCAATAATACCAAGCTCAAGACGAAGACGACAAAAGCGAAAATCAACCAAAGGTTTGGTGAATATGTCTGCAAGTTCAGATTCCGTAGGAACAAACTCCACAGACACATCCTCTTTAGTGAGGTGATCTCTAAGAAAATGGTGTCTTACGTCAATATGTTTAGTACGAGAGTGGTGTACGGGATTATTAGAAAGATCTATGGCACTCTTGCTATCACATCGAAGAGGAACTCTTTTAAGAGCTAGTCCGTAATCAGATAATGTTTGCATCATCCACAATATTTGAGCACAGCAACTGCCGGGGGCAATATACTCTGCTTCAGTAGTGGATAATGCAACACTATTTTGCTTACGGCTAGACCATGAAACTAAAGAGTGTCCTAGCAAAAAACAAGTACCACTAGTGCTCTTTCTATCAGTTAAACTTCCCGCATAATCAGCATCAGAATAACCCACCAAATCAAAGTTACCACTAGAAGGATACCAAAGGCCTAAAGTAGGTGTACTGATTAGGTACCTAAAGATCCTTTAATGGCTTTCAAATGAGATTCTTTTGGGTTTGATTGAAACCGTGCACACAAGCATACATCAAACATTATATCAGGCCTAGAAGCAGTCAAGTACAACAAAGAACCAATCATACCTCGATATAGCTTTTGGTCCACTGCAACTCCTTGTTCATCTCTGTCCATTTTTGTGTTGGGACACATCGGCGTTCCAATTCCTTTAGACTTCTCCATCCCAAACTTTTTCAGAAGCTCCTTGATGTATTTGGTTTGAGATAGAAAGATGCCTTCCTTTCCTTGCTTTACTTGGAACCCCAGAAAATATTTCAGCTCTCCCACAAGGCTCATCTCAAACTGATCCTGCATGACTTTCTCAAACTTTTGACATAGAAGATCGTTAGTAGCACCATAAATAATGTCATCAACATAAATTTGCACATGAGAAAATCTTCAGATTCATGCATCAAAAATAGTGTATTGTCAGCACTCCCCTTTTTAAAATTATTTTCCAACAAATATGTGCTTAGACGGTCGTACCAAGCTCGTGGAGCTTGCTTAAGACCATACAAAGCTTTTTCTAATTTATAAACATGGTTTGAAAAATTATAGCTATCAAAGCCTGGGGGTTGCTCAACAAATACCTCTTCTTTTAGGTAGCCATTAAGAAAAGAACTTTTTACATCCATTTGTTTCAGCTTGAGCCCTTTATAACTTGCAAAAGCTAGCAAGATTCTAATGGACTCAAGCCTAGCAACTGGTGTAAAAGTCTCATCCACATCAATTCCTTCAATTTGATTATACCCTTTAGCTACCAACCTAGCCTTGTTTCTAATAACATTACCAGATTCATCATGCTTATTTTTAAACACCCATTTAGTACCAACTACGGGATAATCAGTGGGTCTAGGTACTAGTTTTCAAACATTATTCCTGACAAATTGATTTAATTCCTCTTGCATGGCCAAAACCCAACTTTCCTCTTCTAAAGCTATATCTATAGTCTTAGGCTCTATTACAGAAATAAAATCACCATAAATACATAGAGCACAAAGATCTCTAAAAGAGGAACGTGTGCGAATACCTGCCGTAGGCTCACCTAGAATTAAGTCTGATGGGTGGTTTGGATTGAATCTCAGCTCTCATCTGGTAACTGCTTCATCTTGTATTTATGTCTTGTCAGTTTCAGCTTCCTTTTGTATTTCTGGTTGCTCCTCATTAATTTTTGGAATGCTTTGTAGCTCTTCATTTTCCTCTTCATTGTTCTGCCTGCAATCCAAATAATTTATATCAGATTCATCAAACTTTACATTTATAGATTCAACAATAGCAATGGTGCGTTTATTATAAATCCTGTATGCTCTGCTCCTTGCTGAATATCCTACGAACACTCCCTCATCTAATTTTGATTCAAAGGTGCCAAGCTGATCTGTAGTATTTAATATAAAGCACCTGCAGCCAAAAACTCTAAAGTAAGAGACTTTCGGGGTGTTGCCATACCATAGTTCATAAGAAGTTTTATTTAGTATAGGTCTAAGCATAACTCTATTGCATACATGACATGCTGTATTAATGGCCTTAGCCCAAAAAGACATAGGCAAGCTATATTCATTTAACATACTCCTAGCCATTTCTTTTAATGTGCGATTCTTTCTCTCGACCATCCCATTTTGTTGAGGTATTCTAGGAGAAGAGAATTCATGTAAAATTCCTTTTTCAAAACAAAATTTTCAAAAATAGCATTTTCAAACTCACCTCCATGATCGCTTCTAATTTTTACAATGGAAGAATTTTTCTCATTAGAAACTTGTATGCAAAAGTTTTGAAAATGGTCAAATGAGTCTGATTTTTTGGCTAGGAAGTATACCCATGTATATCTAGAGAAATCATCCACCAATACTAAACAATACTTTTTACCACCTAGGCTAGCAATGTCTGTTGGACCAAATAAATCCATGTGCACTAATTCCAATATACATGTGGTGGCAACTTCATTAATGCTAGAGAAGGTAGATCTAGTTTGCTTACCTTTGGTGCATGCCACGCACAACTTACCATTCTTATATGTCTGATGTGGTAGTCCTCTTACCAAAATTTTGTTTTCCAGCTTCTTTATCAATCCCATGCTTGCATGTGCTAATCGTCTATGCCATAGTGTGGCCTCTTCTTCACCTACAAGCAAGCATTTAGAAACAGTTAGTTCTTCAATCATAAGAGTATAAACATTATTCTTTCTATTTGCAGTAATAATAATGTCACCTGTGGAGATATCAATGATTCTACAAAGTTTTGTATCAAATTCAACTTTCATACCTTTGTCTCACAGCTGACTGATAGAAATGAGGTTATGTTTCAACTTTTCAACCAATAGGACATCTGTAAGCTGAAAGGTGTCGTTACCTACAACACCTTTACCAATTACCTTGCATTTTCCATTGTGCCCTAAAGTAACACTTCCTCCTTCATGCTTTGCAAGGCTAAGGAACTTTCCTCTTTCACCTGTCATGTGTCTTAAGCAGCCAGAGTCTAAGTACCACTCACACTTTTTTCCCTCAGCCGTGCCATGTACCTACACATAAGAAGAGCATGATATGTGTGACCTAGGAATCCAAATATGTCCACTAGTGTTAGTCACTTTATTTTTTGGAACCCAAATTTGCTTAAATTTGATGTTGGTATTCCTATACTTGCAATTATAATAAGCATGACCAACACCACCACATGTATAACATTTAGCAAACATGCTTCTTCCTACACCAGTTTCTTTTTGATTCTTTCTATTAATTCTAGGCCTCTCATCAATTTTATTTCCGTATCCCAAACCACGCCTGTTATTTCCTTGTATCTGATTACCTAGAATAATGTCTAATGAATGCTTTCCAACACCAAATTTTTTTATAGACAATTCAAGATCAGATATTTTAGACTTTAAAAACATGTTCTCATTAACAAGCATGGTACATTTACTAATGAAGGCCTTTTTGTTCTCTTCCTCACTCTTTTTCAGATTAGCCATCTTCTTTTCTAGCTCTTTATTTTCATTTATTAGCTTGCAAATTTTCTCATTTAATAATTCATTTTCAACTTCTAGCTTAACCATATTTAGTTTAAACATACTAATGTCTTTAAGCAAAGTAGAGCAATTCAGACACTCAGTTTCAGTAGGCATACAAGATTTTCCCTTTTCCAAAGAGCTAATAGTAGAATTACATGCAACAAGTTTCTCTTTAATTTCATCAACTTCTAATGACATATTATAATTGTCTTGTTGCAATTCAAAATTGGCATTTTTAAACTTCTCTACATGGGATTCTAGTAACTCAACAGTTGATTCCAACCTTTCAATTTCATTTTGCATTTCTTTAAAAGTAGTAACAAGTTGAGTTTTAGTTAAAGATTTTACCTGATCTAGTTCTCCCATCAGACAAAGAGAGGAATGTGCAACTTCCTCTTGAGATTCATCCTTGCTATCCATATCCCATGTGAGCACCAAAGATTTTCCCTTTTGTTCCGCAGCGTTATTCTTTCCTTGAGGGCATTGCTTCATAAAATGTCCCTGCTTTTTGCATTTAAAACATGTAACCGGATCAGTAGTATTCTGCTCAAAAGATTTATTATTAGAATTAAATTTAGAGCGATTAAACCTTTTCAACATCTCTGATCTCCCGTTGCCAGTTCTGATATATTTCTTGAAGCTCCTCACCAAAAAGGCCTCCTCTTCATCTCCATCTTCATCCTCTTTAGCCTGAAGGGCTATTGCCTTTGAAGTCTTCATTTCATCTTTCTCTCTCAGTTCAATGCTCTGCAGTTCCAGCTCGTGGGACATCAGGTTCCCTATCAGATCCTCCACTTTCATCTGCGATAAATCCCCTGCTTCCCGAATAGCTGTGATTTTGGGACGGAAGGTGCTAGGCAATGCTCATAAGATCTTTCTGATTTGCTCTAGACTCGAGTACGGCTTCCCAAGAGAGGTAGATTTGTAGACGATGTCTGTGAACCTCGCAAACATCTCTTTAATTGACTCTGATGGAAGCATGCGGAAGCTTTCATATTCAGTACTGAGCAGCGCAAGTCTAGACTCCTTAACCTGCGATGTGCCTTCATGAGTCACCTCCAGAATATGCCAAATTTCCTGCGCAGTTTGACATTGAGATATACGGTTAAACTCAGCTTTATCTAAAGCACAAATCAATGCATTCATAGCTTTATTATTCAATGAAAAACTCTTCTTATCAAAGTCATCCCACTTATCTTCTGGTTTTATCATTTCATTATTAGCAACATTAATAGTGTGAGGTTTATAGCCTTTTTCTACAATGCTCCATACATCATAATCAACAGCAGCTAAATAAATCCTCATCCTAGTTTTCCAATAGGCAAAGTCAACACCATTAAACTTGGGGGGACGGGAAATAGACTGACCCTCAGCAAAAGCAGAATCAGACATATTCATAGACATGATCAACTAGGCTAGATCCGCTAAACTGGCTCTGATACCACTTGTTGGATCTGGATCTAAGCCTAGAGGGGGGGGGGGGGGTGAATAGGCTTATAAAAATTCTTGTGCAACCCACGAGAAATCACACGCAGTTATAATCACAGGCAGGGTTAACAATAATCAACCACAGATACACAGCAGATTTTACCCTGGTTCGGTCGCACCCACGACCTACTCCAGCCCCAAAAGCAATACTAGATTGTTAAAGTTAACTGGTACAACCTGTAGCTAGAGCACCAACCCTACACTCACCTGGCCCTCAGTACCTGCACTCACCAAAGTGCCCAAACAATAACAATACTAGTAAATCTCTCTCTTGGCTAGTCCCAACTAGCCAAGTCCCCAAAAGAAATAATAAAATAGTTTCACAGAGATCACAACACCAAATCACAAATAAAATAAAGTTCAGAGTTTAGAATCGCTCAGTTGTGAAGGCGTTGATGTCTCTGTCGTTCAGCGCGTGGTCAGTTCTCGTCTGACAGGTAGTAGTCCATAGTCCCCTAAATCAGCACGTTGCGGCTTGGAGTTCGAGTTGCGGCATCTGAGGAATTTTCCAAACACAATTTCGGCAGCCCCTGTTGTAGATTGCTGCTCTTGGGAATTGATGAGAATTAAGTCTTCGGCTTGGGCTTAAAGATTTCGTTGAAACAAAAACTTCTCCCAAAAGAGGTTGCGGCTGCCTGAGGATTGGGATCTTGGAGATAGGGGATGCGTCAACTCAGTGGAATTGCAAGGAGACAATTAATTCAGCCTCCTATAAAGTTGCGGCTCCTTGGAGAAAAAAAACAAAGAGATGTGTGTTAGCTATCAATAAGAAAAAGGAGCAAAGAAAAATCTCGGCTGCCAAATAAAAACACAGTTTCGGCCTCTTGGGATTTCAAAAACAAAAGAACATGCGGTCTTCTGTTGAAATCATGGTCAATGGCAAAAGAAAGAAACAAACGGCTGTGCTCTCTTTTTGTTTTTTTTGGGGTTTTGAAGTTGCGGCTCCCTGCGAGATTGAAAAAAAAAATGTCAGCTTGGGGATGATTCTCAAAGCACACAAAAAGGAATGCTGTCAAACAATTTCTCTGATAGCATAGGGAGTAAAAAAGAGATTGTAATAGGAGAGGAAAGAGATATCAGAGAATTCATGCGTGAAGAGCTCTTGGTGATTGATCCCTTTGTCAAGGTTTTTCGCTGGCAATAGAATAGGCAAAATGAAATTTTGCGGCTGAGGGCTTGAGGGGGTTTTCCAAGCACAAAAAAAATTCTGCCTCTTTCTCTACTCTTGGGTATTTTCAGATGATGTTTTTGTGCGGCTGCCCTAGGTTTTTGTGGCAAGGAAAAGAGATCAAGGGCTAGGATTAATCAGGCTATAGAGAATCCTAGTGATTGGGTGATTTGGAATGGGAATGGAGTTTGGACTTGATACGGAATACGATTAGGGTTTGATTCCAATAGATATGAGTCCACTCAAGCTAGGTTCTCCCCTTTTCTCCTTTGCACATTGACCAAGTCTCTCCGTGAATTAATCACACGTTCGTCGTTCCTGAAACACTTAACACACACGTTAAAACATTCACACACGTTTGTTATCATCAAACACGAAGTTCATAGATCATTGCTACCAACACACTTCTCCTTGTGTTTGTAGAGAGGACAATCCGGCTTGATGTGTCCTGGCTTGTTGCATTTATAACACACGGGAGTAGAGGCATTAGTCGAAATAAATTTTGATTTATTCTTCAACTTACCTTGTCGGAAGAATCAGTTGAACTTATTTGCCAAATCAGCCAAAGCTTCCATGTCCAACTCTTCTTCCGATTCTTCATCATCGGTAGATGGAGCGGCCTTGTATGCAATCGCCTTTTTCTTTGGCTCGTCTTGCTTCAAGTACGCTTTCATCTTCTCCTTCATCTTGATCTTACTTTCCTTGCGTACCTCGTAAGACAACAATGTACCCATTAATTGAACGACGATATATTTATTCATATCGTTACCTTCCTCGATGGCGAAGGTACGCTTTTCCCAACAAGAAGGAAGTCCGTCAATAATCTTCGCAACTCTCTCCTTTTGGGTGTAGATCTTCCCAAGAGCTTCCAATTCGTTGGAAATGTCCACGAAGCGAGCATAGTAGTCCTTCATAGTTTCACCATGTTCCATGTGAAACAACTCAAACTCTTTGTTAGCGACAACGAGTTTAGAATCTTTTACCGTGCTCGTTCTTTCGTGCAAGATGAGGAGTTGGTTCCATACTTGATATGCACTCTTACATGTGCATATCTTGTTGAAGTCTTCTGGCTCCAATGCACATTGCAAGGCATGCATCGCCTTGGCATTGCTTACCTCCGCGGCGACTTCCTCGGTAGTCCACTTCGTGAAATCTTGTTTGGTAGGCTCGACATACTCTGTCAATGTGGCTCTCCAAAGTGAAGCGCTCCGGAGAAAGGTTTCCATCCGGCATTTCCAGTACCCATAGTTGGTATCGTTGAAATGAGGAGGCCTGATAGAGGATTGCCCTTCCCTAATAGAAGACGATCCGTGACGATCCTTGAAGACGTTGTAGTCGTTGTTCGTCATAGATTTGACCTTGTAGCTTTAACCTTGGCTTTGATACCAATTGTTGTGCCCTGTGAAGCTACTGCACATGTACTAGAGGGGGGGGGGGGGTGAATAATACTTTAAAATAATCAAGATAGTTATTCCTAATTATTGTGCAAGAAACAAACGACAATGCGGAATAAACAAAAATCAACAAGAATTATCAGACGTAAACAAAACATGTAATGGGTTCGGATCCACCCAAGTCTCCTCGACTTGTTTCCTGTGATCCTACGTCCCAACCACCCAGATCCCCTCCGGATACTTGAGTTAGAAACCCTAACTCAAGATTTAGCACTATGGAATTCTTATGAAAAACCTTCACAAGACCAAATCATACAAATGACATGTGACTCACACAAACCGGGATCACACACACTCTCACAACCGAGAGACAATCTTAAATATCAAATACGATGAAATAAAGAAACACTTACCACAAAATCCTATGCCTTGAGTATACTTACCAAATTAGGGCAAAGATGGATTTTGAAGAAGAAGAAGGCACCAAACCCTAGCTCCAAGATATTGACCAGCAATGGAGTCCTAGGTGGATGTTGGTGACCTTGGATCAAGCTTCTTGGCTTGGAAGGCTCACAATCAATGAATCTCTCTTTTGAAATAAGAGTGAGAGAGAGATTCTAGTGAGGAAGAGAGAGCTTAGGAATGGATTTTAATGGCTCCTCTTTGATTCTCAAATATCTCAAATGATCAGCCTTTTTTTAATCCCATGAAAGAGCCTCTCCAACTATATATAGGATAGAGGAGAGATGGAGGAAAATTCGAGTCATTAAAGGCTCCAACAGCTCTATTCTGAAGCAGACTAGTCGGTCTAAGAAGGATCACTGACCGACTAGATTGGTAACTAGTCGGTCGGTGATTCTTCATGAACCGACTAATAGCTCGACAGCCAAAAGAGTGATTTCCAGGCAATATGAACTAGTCGGTCTAAGAAGACTTGCCAACCGACTAGTTTGCCAACTAGTCGGTCGGTGAGTGTTCTTTGACCGACTAAGAGATGAAATCAAGTAGCTGAATACAAGTTACACTAGTCGGTCTAAGAACAGATGCTGACCGACTAGTTTCACAACTAGTCGGTCGATGAATGTTTTTGGACCGACTAACTGTAAACAGTAACTCAGGCTGTACAGAGGCAAACTCAACTAGTCGGTCTAAGAAGAATTCCTAACCGACTAGATCGTCATCTAGTCGGTCGGTGACTCTTCTTTGACCGACTAATTAATCAACAGGAAATGAGCTGAAATGAGTTAGGACATCTAGTCGGTCCATGAAGAGTTGCCGACCGACTAGATCGTCATCTAGTCGGTTGGTGACTCTACTTGAACCAACTAAGATGCACTAGAAGCCGAGGGAAGAGGCGATAAGCTTCGGGAAAGTTTCTAATGGCTTCTATGATAATCCTAGCTCTAAGATATGAGCGAAATGAAGATTATAATGTAAGTCCTACTCAAGGCTTAACATTCTATTCTATGAAGCTAGAAGACAATAAATAATACATGACGAACCGTCTTCGAAGCTTCAATCTTCATTCTTCTTGACTTCAATATTGCTCCTAGAGCTTCAACGAAGCTTCAGGCACACGATCACGCGTATTGAGAAGTCTTGAGACGTCGCTTTTGATATACGTATTCTTTTGGCGACGATCTCCATAACTGCGCTTACAAACAGTTAGTATACGATATTTATGTTTGCTCATCCTCCAAAACCATATCCGGGGAATCAATACTCAACAATAGTCACTCGGTGTGGAGACGTCGTTAGATAATGCACATGTGCTTGTTGGAGAACAAGTTCACAGAACGACTCGCTAGAGATTCTTCTGTACGTTTATAATACTTTGAGTTTCAACAAAAGATCTCATGTGGTAGTATGTGCAAATTAGTCCTTTGACCAGAGATGTGCTAAAGGACATTGCATGTGAAAAATTATACTAAGGTTGTTATCGAACATTAGCTTTACATCTGATGTGTAGGTACCTACTGGGTATAGTTGGAAGCATGTGCATTATATATTTATATAATTCTTTAGTCCATTCCCAATACCTACTCTCAGTTTGTAATGAATTTTTATATGAACAAAATGGATTTCACACATCCATAACTTCTCAATATATTGATGCAGGCTGAGAGCTCCATTTTTGGAGATAAGATGCTAGTTATGCTTGCTAAGACTCCGTCTCCACCTAAGGCATTTACCAAATGGAAAAAAACAAGCTTACCAAGCCTAAGTGTGGCATCAAAAAGGTGAAAAGGAAGAAGAAGGCACAATCATCAAACAAATTCCTTTACTGTCATAAGCAAGGACATTGGAAGAGGAATTGCAAGGGCTACTTGGAGTGCATGAATAAGAAGGGGCATGGCGATGTCTCATCTTCATGTGCGTATGTTATTCAAAGCATATTTTCCATATCTCCTACTACTTGAGTATTGGATACTAGAGCTGGTTCTCACATCTGTAATTCCTTACATGGACTGAGAAAAGTAGGAAGCTGAAGGAAAGTGAATAAACTATATAAGTGTGGATTAAAGCAAGTGTTGCTGCCATCGCCGTAGGGGAATTTTGCCTTAGCTTATCAGATGGAAAGATTTGGTATTTATGCAATTGCCATTATTTACCGAGCATTATATGTAATATTGTATCCATATCCTTATTAGATAAGTAAGGATACAATTTTGTAGTGAAGAATAATGTTATGAACATTTTCAATAAAGACGCATCTTTTGGTTTTGGTACTCTATGCAATGGTGTATATATATGTTTTGAATGTGAGCACTATGTTATATTTTAATTAAAAAAACTCCAAGTATAAATGAATCCTATCTTTGGCATTGTAGACTAGGACATATTGGCAAGAAGAGACTTATAAAATTGCATAAAGAATGATATCTAATTAATCCTTTTGATTATGAATCGTTTGCAACTTGTGAGTCTTGTCTCAAATGCAAAATGGCTAAAACTCCCTTTGTATGACAAGGGGAAAGAGTTGGTGAACTCTTGGGACTCATAAATACTGATTTATGTGGCCTAATTTCTACTCACGCTAAAGGAGGATATTCTTACTTCATGATGTGTGCAAAATATTGCGCGTGCTAACTCCCACGTACAAGAGGTCGCCAAGTAGGAAATTTTCCTAGTGAGCCTAGGGTCGAACTCAAGGACAAGTCATTTCCAATCAACAATGGTTGACAAATAGCTTTGACAATGAGAGAATACCACCTTTTGAAGGTGAAGAGTGATTGAATGGATTTTGTGCTAAATTGAATGTAAATAACGCAAACAAATGGAGATAATGGAGAGAACTCAAGGGTGAAGAGCATGTGCATTCATGGGTTCATGATATTGTAGGGCTTGTGAATCTATCACTAATGACTACAATCTCTCATCCAGCTAAGGAGTTAGTGATTGGATGATTTGGAATTTAAACAAACACTTGGGGTGCAATAAAATTAGTGGGTGATTTAATGAGAAAATAACATTGAGCATATTGGGGGGGGGTCCTCTAGGATTGTTCCTCTATATGGATTCCCCACTAGGGTTCCAAAAACAAACATACATCTCAAAGTTTCTTCCACAAATAACAAATAGAAAGATGCAAGGGATGAGATCCACAAGCTCAAACAAGCATCAATCCACCATGAGCACACACAATGAACTTAGCTACTCATAGAAAGCAAAGACAACATTTACATTCCTAAAAGTGTTATTAAATGGTTCATACAAGTAAAGATCAAAAGAACAAACAAATATCAAAACTTTAATCTAAAGGAACCCCCTTTTGAGATGATTCATGTCTTTCTTTTCTTGAGTTCTTCTCTTCTCCAAGCTCCTCCTTTTGTGTTTGAAAGATGAGGGAAGATGAGTGATTGGGCCACTTCATCTTTCCCTCTTTAAGTTAGGTCATCTCCCATAGGTTGGTGTAGATCCACCCTTCATTTCTCAGGTGGCTGAAGTTCACTTGACTTAATGGGTAAATCGGGTGAAGAAGCGCAGCTAAACCCGTAACCAAAATCGCACATGAAAAGAGGGTGACATTGCAGTGTCACCAAGTGACACGGTCGTGTCCCTCTTCTGGCGGTCATGTCCCTCTTCTGGCTACCGGCTGAATTTGAGGTTACACGATTGTGTCACACGACCGTGTAAGGACAGCCCAAAATGGCCTTCTATTTGTTGCCTGGAATGGTCGTGTTACTGAACGACACGATCATGTGGTAGCTTCTTCTCCTTGCGTTATTTCTGCACGGTCATGTTACACGACCGTGTGCTATGCCTATCCATTGACTTGAATCACCACACGGCCAACAACATGGTTGTGTTTGCTTCACCTTTAGGGCTGAAATCACTACACGGTCGTATGATGTGTAACACACGACCGTGTGGCCTGTTGAATTCTTATTTCTTCAAGTCCAAAGCTTCAATAAATTTCCAAAAAATTCCTTAAAAAATCATGCATCAAAATTAAAGTGTGATTAATCTATGGGAGTGGTATTTTATGCGTAGAAAAATGTTTGGCTCATAAATAAAATGGTTTTCACAAAATGAACATATGAGCCCAATTATATATGAATTATGCACAAAATAACTATAGTTAGGGGTGAAAACATACAATTTTCACCTCTAATCACTTCATCACTTTTACTGATGACCTCTCAAGATATGGATATGTGTTCTTGATGAAACACAAATCCGAGGCCTTTGAAAAGTTCAAAAAGTACAAGTGTGAAGTAGAGAAATAGATTGGGAAGAGTACTAAAATCCTACGATCAGATCGAGGAGGAGAATACTAAAGTCTGGAATTCATTGCATTTCTAAAAGAGAAAGTGATCCTCTCTCAAGTTATTCCTCCTTACACACCAAAACACAATGGTGTGTCAGAGAGAAGGATTCACACCTTATAGGATATAATGTGATCCATGATGATTAACGCTGAGTTACCACTTTCTTTCTGGGTATATGTAATGCCCTACTAGCTACTGCACAAGTGCTAGAGGGGGGGGGGGGAATAGTACTTTAAAATAATAAGGAGTATAATTCCAAATTAAATTGCAAACAACTACCAAATCAATTTGCGGAAGCTTAAATTGAATGACAACACAAAATTAACAATGCTAACAAACGATGTTAATGGGTTCGGATCCACCCAAGTCTCCCCGACTTGTTCCCGGTGATCCTACGTCCCAACCACCCGGATCCCCTCCGGATACTTGAGTTAGAAACCCTAACTCAAGATTTCCACTATGAATATCTTGTGAAAAACCTTCACAAGATCAAATCATACATGCAATAGCAAACGTGAATCCCACAACCCGGGATCACAACCTTCTCTCACAACCGAGAGAATCACAAAGCAATATTAAAGAGTTTAATATGAAATAAACAATCTTACCACAAAATCCTATACCTTGAGTTTTTCTTACCCAAATGGTGAAATGAAGGATTTGAGGAAGATGAAGTCACCAAGACCTAGCACCAAGGAAATGACCAGCAATCGGTGCCTAGGGATGATTTGGAGACTTGGATCAAGCAATAGCTTGAAGAGCTCACCAAGAACAACCTTCTCTCTAGATGGATTCTAGATCTAGAAATGAGAGAGAATGGGTTTCTTGTGAGGAAGAGAGCTTTTGATTTGAGTGAGAATGTCTATCTCTTTAGAACTCAATGAATCTCTTAATGGCAGCTCTCACCTAGATATAAATGACCTAGGTTTGTATTTATAGGGTCCCATAAAAACAAGTTAGGTCATTCTCCAACGGATAGAAATATGTGAGAATTAGTCGGTCAAAGAACGATCACTGACCGACTAGTTCATCAACTAGTCGGTCAGTCAAACAACGTGGACCGACTAAGAGTAGATCTGAGAAGAGATAGAATTTCAGACCTAGAAATCTAGTCGGTCCAAGAAGACTGTCTGACCGACTAGTTTCACAACTAGTCGGTCAGTCAGTGAACGTAGACCGACTAAGAGCAAAAAGAATTAGTCTGAGTACAAAGTGACTTAGTCGGACCAAGAACAAAAGTTGACCGACTAAATTGTCAACTAGTCGGTCACCAAATGTTCTTAGACCGACTAACGATAAACAGTAGCTTAGGAGAATTTTAGCATGAACAGTAAGTCACAACTAGTCGGTCAAAGAAGCATCACTGACCGACTAGTTCACAAACTAGTCGGTCGGTGAGTCAACGTAGACCGACTAACTGTAAACAGTAAAGTCCAAGAAATTAAGGAATCAAACTAGTCGGTCCAAGAACAGTTGCCGACCGACTAGATCACCATCTAGTCGGTCAGTACTTGTTCTTGTACCAACTAACATGCACATACAAGTCTGAATCGAAGCGCGACGCTTCGAGGAAGTTAGAATGAACTTGTGCAAGGATCCTAGAGCTACGAAATGAGCGAAATGAAGATAGAAACGTAAGATATACTCAAGGCTTAACATTCTATATATCGAAGCTAAAAGACTATAAATAAAACCTTAATAAACGATCGTCAAGAGCTTCGATTGAATCTTCATAACTTCCAAAATGGCGCAAGAGCTTCAACGAAGCTTTAGGCATGAATACGAGCTTTGGGAAGTGTTGAGATGTCGCTTTGAATGTTCTCGTGAATTTGGCGACGATCTCCAATACTGCGCTCACAAATTGTTAGTTCATGGATTATTTATGTTTGCTCATCATCAAAACCAAATCCGGGGAGTCAAATATTCAACATTCTCCCCCTTTTTGGTGATGACAAACCAACATAAATAATAATCAAAAGTAATGATTCAAATGTAAAATACTTACTCCCCCTGCATTGATGACACGTTAATTCCAAAATGAATATATATGAATTGCATCAATCAGATGAGTAAGATAAATAAAGAGAATCAATTTTCGAAATATCGGATTTTGAAAATCCTTATATGTATCTTAACTCCCCCTGAATCTAACATATCAAACTAGATTCTTGGAAATTGAGTTAAATTTTCATTTGCGCTATTTATTATCATTATCTCTCCCCCTTTGGCATTATCCCAAAAATGGGGGGCATACAACGACAACAACTAGGAAATGGAAAATCCAACATCGGGAGTCGTAGACAATGACGATGGACCAAATTGACACCAAGGGAAAAATGTGGAAATCAAATCAAGGTGTGCCAAAATGTCCATTATCAAAAAAAATAATCAAAAATCATCAAAAATACCAAATAATTATTCATTTCTTGAATAAAGAAACATACTCTTCAATATTTAATATTCTTGGTTAAATTTGTGCATGGAAAACAATTCTATACAATTATAGAATTTAAATCTATTTAACCAAGTTTTCATGCGTCGAATGACGTATTCACACATTATATGCATTGAACGAATATTAAATGTGCACGACGAATTAGGACAAAGAGAACGACGATGTATATATATAAATGATAACATCATGAGTACATCCAAAGAGATATCCTAACGAGTACATCAAAATACAAACGACCATGGATATAAACATCAAAAGATACATCATCATCGTCAACATCAAAATACAACAAAATAACCATCAGCAACGTCATCCAAAGTGTATCAAAACAACCAACACCGAAACCCTGAAAGCTCATAAATACATCAAAACAACTCTCAAACCCCATCCAAACCCAAAATACTCTCACTAAAAAATATATCATCCAAAGTGTAGTGGAGAGTCCTCGAAACTGACAATCACGAGGAAGTGGCTGGATCTGCAGTCTCCGTGGGTCCAGTCGACGGAGTGGACTCAGGCTCTGCAGGGAGTAGATGTGTCTCAACAGACGGGATCGTCGGGGTAGGTGTGGAAGCAACATCAACAGGCTCAACATCAGCAGGCACATCAGGAGTGTCAGCAGGAGAGGCAGCAGGCTCAGAAGTCTGAACTACTGCAGCAGAGGTCTCTGGAGCACCGGTAGAGGTGCCAACACCAGGAGCAGAAGATGTAGCAGCAGCAGCAGTGGACTCATCGCCACGGGCTAAAGAAGTGACAAGCTCGTCAAGCTCCTCATCGTCCATCTCCTCGTCCTCAGACACGGACGGAGGAAGATCAATGCCCATCTGACGAGCCATACGGCAAACTACCTCCTCGGTACGAGCCAAGCGAGACTCGTGCCGACGAAGTATCCGTACGACATCATCCAAAGTAGCAGGACGAGAGGGGGCACCAGCAGCAGAGGGAGTCGCCTGAGAAGCAGATGTGGTAGACCTCTGTACGTGACGAAGCGCCGCTAGAGATTTCTTCACGGCCGTCGCGTTCAGAGGAGTACCCAAGGGACGCTCATCGTCAGAAGGGAGAGGGACTCGGAAATGACGAAACACAAGAGTCAACAGACAAGGATATGGAATATGCGCAGACTTATTGGTCTTGCGTATACACTCGAAAGAGTCCATCTTATCGAGTATCACGCGAGCCCAATTAATCTCGCATCCCAAGAAAAGAGCGTAGATCAATTTCAAGAACGGCTGCTGTTACGCCTATTTGACCGAGACCCGTAAACCACGAGCCCAAGAGCCCACCTGCATCCTGAAAGCCCATTCGACAAAGGCCCTACAAGGGACCTTCTCGAAACGTCGATCCGACCCGGCCCCCATAACCCGTTGGTCGTTCGCCCACTCCTGCGAAAACCGCTCCCCCGGACACGCGACCACTAAATGGCGATAATGGGGAGGTGCTGGCATGGCGGAGAGGGCGGCGGCGAGGGGGGACGGATGGGGCACGATCGATGGCGGGCGTGGGACGTGGGCCAGAGCCAATCACGCTGGGAGCTCTACAAAAGGGTCAGGAAGACGACGAAGAAAGGGACCGCATCTCAGGTAACAAAACCTAAGGTACTCCATCAACGACCTCGTTCCCCCAATTCATCTCCTTCCTCCCCCGCTCGAGCCGAGAGACGCCGTCACGATCTCCTCACGAGTCGGACCGTCTCCGCCGGGCCTCCTTTCTCAGATCTCTATCTGACTTAGGCATCGGAGGGGATTTGGCCGGAACCAAGGTCCGGCCCCCTGACGAGCGTTCTCGTCTACGCAGGTGGACAACAGACCAACGGGCCGAGGCTACCCCTCGCCCCTCTCCGGCCACTCGATCAACCGGACAGTGAGGCTTCCCCTCACCCTCAGCCTTCCGTGGTCGAGCACGCCCTGCCGAGGCCGAGCGTCCTAATCGGGTCTGAGACTCACCCTCGCCACCCGACGGCCGTGCATCTACCCGGGCGACTGAGGCTACCCCTCGTCCCCCACCCAGCCGAGGCCGAGCATGTCTGTCCGAGGCCGAGCGTCTCAACCAGGGCCGAGGCTTCCCCTCGCCCCTTCTGCACCGATTCGAAGCCCCCGAGGGACCCAAAGCGGGCCCCTTGACCACGTTGACCGGGTTCTCCACGGTCAACGCATTGTAGTGAGAAAACACTCTGAAACATCTGGCGCCGTCTGTGGGAACGAAGACTGTCCCACGAAGAAACAAACCACATCTGCGATGACGCGGCCCCCCTCCTCTCGGCGAAAGAAGGGCGAGGCCCCGACGCGGGGCGACAGGCCCCGCCATCGTTGCCAAGAATGGGCACGGGACCGACGCGAGGAGAGTCGTGAGGAAAGGGCCGGGGTGCCCTCCCCTTCCCCACCGGTTGGGAGACCGAGTGCGCCCGTAACGGCACGCAGCTCGGACGTGGATTTGGTGGTATCAGTGGTCATAGACACTACCTTAGTGCGACGGCTGCTTGTCGACACCGGCAGCTCCTGTGACGTCCTATTTATGTCAACCCTGGAGAAGATGGGCCGGCAGAAAGGAGACTTGCGACCTCGTTCGGGTCCCGTGGTCGGATTCACGGGTCACTCCACCCCCATCATCGGCACTATCCATCTCCCGGTAACGCTCGGAAACACACCAGACTCTGTGACCCTAGCGGTGGAATTCATCGTATTGGGGATCGGGTCGGAATACAATGGGATCATCGGCCGACCCCTACTCAACGCCATCGGCGCGATGGTCTCGACCCTCCATCGGACCATTAAGTTCCGAACGCCGGGGGGGATGGGGCAAGTCGAAGGCGACGCGGGGAGACCGAATACCTGCTATCAACTGGCGGAGGAAGGTCCCGAGGATCGTCTAGCTGACCGGATGGCCGCGCTCGACTTAAGGAGTGGGCCTAGGCCCACCCCTGCGGAGGAGCAGGAGCAAATCCCGGTCACGGACATCGAGGGCCGGTTCGTCTCGATCGGGAGAGGGCTGAGCCCGGACCTAAGGGACCAGCTGATCGAATGCCTGGAGGTGAACCTGGACATCTTCGCCTGGTCGCCTGAAGACATGCCCGGCGTGGACCCCCAGGTGATCGTCCACCAGATCAACGCCGACCCCAACTTCAAACCGGTGAGGCAGAAGAAGCGTAACCTGGGCGGCGAGAAGATGAAGGCAGCCTCCGAGGAAGTGGAGCGTCTCCTCGATGCCGGCTTCATACGAGAAGTCTGGTACCCGGAGTGGCTGTCGAACGTGGTGATGGTCAAAAAACCTAACGGGAAGTGGCGAATGTGCGTGGACTTTAGTGACCTCAACAAGGCCTGCCCCAAGGACAGCTACCCCCTGCCGCGCATCGACCACCTGGTGGACAACGCCTCGGGATACGAGATGCTAAGCTTCATGGATGCTTACTCCGGGTACAATCAAGTCCAGATGGACCCCCGGGACGAAGAGATGACAGCCTTCACGACGGACCGGGGAACCTACTGCTACAAGAAGATGCCCTTTGGCTTGAAGAACGCGGGGGCCACCTACCAGAGAATGGTCAACAAGGTGTTCAGCTCCCAGATCGGGAGGAACCTAGAAGTCTACGTCGACAACATGCTTGTCAAGTCGAGGCGACCGGAAGACCACATCGCCGACTTGCGGGAGACCTTCAAGCGGTTGCGGCGACACCACATTCGGCTCAACCTCGCGAAATGCACGTTCGGGGTAAGATCTGGCAAATTCTTGGGATTTATGATAACTAATCGTGGTATTGAAGCTAATCCCGACAAGATCGAGGCGCTGGTTAACATGCGCGAGCCGATGACGATCAAGGAGCTACAGAGGCTGAACGGGCGCATCGCAGCCCTGGGGCGATTCCTTTCCAAATCAGCGGAAAGATCGCTTCCCTTCTTCAAGGTCCTGAGGAAAGCAATCGCGGAACCTCCGAACAATAGGAAGACGATACTCTGGGACGAAGACTGCTCCCGGGCGTTCGGGGACCTCAAAGAGTATCTCCGCAGCCCCCCTCTCCTGTCCAAACCCCGGGAAGGGGAGTCGCTGAGCCTTTACCTGGCGTGCGCAGAGGAAGCTGTGAGTTCGGTGCTGATCCGGGAGGACAGCGGGGTGCAATGGCCGGTATATTACACGAGCCGGATCTTGAAGGGGGCGAAGGTGCGATACTCGCCCATGGAGAAACTGGCGTACGCCCTCGTCCTCTCAGCGCAGAGGCTCCGACCCTATTTCCAGGCCCACACCATACTAATCCTGACCGACTCACAGCTAGAACAGAACCTCAAGAGATTCGATCGAATGGGAAGGATGCTAAACTGGGGAGTGGAGCTGAGCGAGTTCGACCTCCGATTCAAACCGCGCACGGCCATCAAGGGACAGGCCCTAGCCGACTTCATCGCCGAATGCACGACGGAAGGAAATGGCCCCCAGAGGGAGAAGGCCCGGGGACGGTAACTGCTCAACCCTTGTCCTTTCTTTCGGCTGACCACTTTCAGCCAGAGGATCCAGGAGCGTGGATAGTTCATGTGGACGGGTCGGCCACGCAGTCAGGAGGAGGGGCCGAGATTGCGATCCGATCTCTGGAGGGGAACATCGCGGAATACGCGTTGCGGTTCGAGTTCCCGGCCACGAACAACGTGGCGGAATACGAAGCTGTGATCAACGGCCTGAGGCTGGCCCTGGAGCTCGGGGCCGAGTCCGTCCGCCTCCTCAGCGACTCAAAGCTCATTGTCAACCAACTCTTAGGGAGTTACGAGGCACGGGAGGAGGCGATGCAGAGATATCTCCCAGTCGCCAGAGCGGCGATGTCCAAATTCAAGGACGTGGAGGTCTTACACCTCCCACGATCAGAGAATGCGCGGGCCGATGCGTTATCAAAACTGGCCTCGTCCTCGCCAAAGGAGCTGGGCCGCACCATCTACGTAGAGAACCTGCCGTCCCCCAGCACGATGGAGCACGAGGTGATGGCGATCGACCAAGAGCCCACCTGGATGGACCCGATCATCCGATACCTCACCCACGGAGAGGTGCCGGCCAATGGGGATGAGCGCCGAACCCTGGAGAGAAAAGCACTCCGATACGTGATCCATGAGGGGACGCTCTACCGGAGACGCTGGACCAAGACGGACGTCCTCCCATACCTGAAGTGTATCGGACCGCAAGAAGCTGACTACGTCCTACAGGAGGTTCACGACGGGATCTGCGAGAATCACCACAGGGGCAAGATAGTCGCGCAGAAGATCTTAAGGCAGGGGTACTACTGGCCGACCTTGGCCAAAGATGCTACAAGCTACGTGCAGAAATGCCAAGAATGCCAGAGGTACGCCCACCACATCTCGACTCCTCCGTCAGAGCTCATCCCCATCGTGAGCCCCCTCCCCTTTGCGAAATGGGGGCTCGACATCCTCGGACCGTTCAAGCCAGGACGAGGACAGCGGAAGCACCTGATCGTGGCAGTGGACTACTTCACCAAGTGGATCGAGGCCGAGCCGTTGGCGACCATCACGTGGAAGAAAGCGAAAAGCTTCGTGTGGAATTCCATCATCTCCTGATTCAGAGTACCACAGGCCATCGTCACAGACAACAGGAAGCAGTTCGATTCAGCAGGGTTTAAAGATTTTTGCGAGGAATGGGGAATCAAGCTCCTCTTTGCCTCGGTGGCACACCCCCAAACCAACGGGATGGCAGAGGCGGCCAACAAGTGTATCATAGAGCCCCTCCGAAAGAAAGTAAAGGACGCCGAAGGGAACTGGCCGGAAGAGCTCCCCAAGATACTCTGGTCATACCGGACGACCCACAAGGAGGCTACTGGCGAGACCCCCTTCATGCTCACCTACGGGGCCGAGGCGGTGGTACCGGTCGAATTGGGGGAAGAATCTCTTCGCCTCAAATACTTTGACGAAGACCGGAACTCGCAGGGCCTAGGGCTCAGCCTGGAGCTCCTCGACGAGCGACGGGAGCAGTCACTGGCCACCATCGTCCGCCAAAAGCAGAAGGTGGCCCGATACTACAACGCTCGGGTGCGAGGGAGAAGCTTCCACCTCGGGGACCTGGTCCTCCGGAAAGCGGGCTTCACCACCGATACCGCTCGCAAAGGGAAGCTCGCGGCTAGATGGGAGGGACCCTACAAAGTCGTCGAGGTCCTCGGACCCGCAGCCTACCGACTAGCCGACATGGAAGGGAGAGTTCTCACTCACACTTGGAATGCGGAATATTTACGCAAATACTTTCAATAGATGTATCACTTCCTATGAAATAAATTTGTTTTAAATTCACTCCTTTCCAGATAAAGCGAAAAGGCATACAGAGGGATACGCGAAGAGGTCGAGGGGCATTCCCCTCCCTCATTCTTCTCCGGGGGCACCGGTGGAGCCACAAGCTGGCAGCTCACTAGGGTCTCCCCCCTTGCTCTGTTCGGCGTCAGGGTACATCCGAAGTTTCTCGAAGTCAATCCCCGAGAGCGGGAACTTCTTTTGGATCTCGGACTGGCACCGGGCGAAGCCCTTCTCGTACGACGTCGCCAAGGCGGTCTCCACAAAGGAGGTGGCATACTCCGCCACGGCATCCCGAGCGATCCGGGCCGGATCCACCTCCTCGAGCCCACGCAGCTGGGCCTCTAGGGTCTCTACCTGGCGTTGGTGCTCCGCCCTCTCCTTCTCGATCTCCCGGGATTTCTCTCCTAGTTGGGCAGCAAGGGCCCTCGCCTGCTCCTCCGTCGCATCCAGACGATCGGGGAGCTCCGAGGCGTCGGGGGCAGCAGCCGGGCCGGGGATCTGCTTGACTCCTCCAGACGCGTCGACTTCTTTTAAAAGAGAGGCGAGCCGCGTCTCAGCCTCGGACTTCGCGGCCAGAGCCACGGCTCTCTCGCGATCCGCCGCCTCCAGGGCAGAGGACAGCTCAGTTATGCGGGAGTTCAAGGATTGTACCCGCGCTTCCTCCAACTGACCAGCTTCCTCCTCTTCCTCGCCAGGGACCTCAGGGCCTAGCCCAGCCACGGATTTGGCTTTGGGAAGAGCCGCAAATTGGCGCCTCATCGAGAGGCCCACCGAGGACAACTGTGCCAAAGCAACGAAGGTAAGAGGGCAAAAGCGGCTGGAGAACGGGGGGACAAGCAGAGACGCACTACCTGTTGACCAGCCTGGATCACGAAGGTAGCCAAGCAATCGCCTCTGACTCCGTCCAGCATCGCCTGGTCAGGAGGGAGACAACAGTTCTCGGCCACTCGAGCGGCGGCTCCACGGCTCGAGAACACCGACTCCTTCTCACCCACTGGAAAGCGCGGACAAAGAAGACCCTCCCCTGACGAAGGGAACTCACCAGGAGCGGAGCGGAACGCCCCCAGATACCGACTGTAAGCATCAGGGAGAAAGCCGTCCGGAAGAGGTGAAGGGCCGGCCCACGGCGAAGCAACCTCAACGGGAGCGGGATGAGGTCGGTCAACAGTCGGCTGAACGTCGGCCCCTTCGACCCCCCCACGGAGCCTCTCAGGAGATCCTTGCAAGGGGAGAGAGGGAGACGACATCTTCTTTCGCTTCGAGCCTCCGGATACGGTCACAACCCGCTGCTTCTTCCGGACCGCCAACACATGGTCCCTTCTGCACGGATCCGGGTTTGAAGCCTGCACGAGAGCGCTGGCAGGAGAAGGACCGAGAGGGAACCCACCTGCACTCAAAGGACAAATGAGAGACAGAGCAGAACCTGGGCGATCTCGAGGGGCGAACGCTCGGAGCAGCTTACCTAGGGGCCACACCGTCTTACGCAAATTAAAGTCACTAAAGAGGAAGTCGATCGAGCGCTCCCTCGGAGGAATCGCCAACATGTCCCTCGCCGTCTGCTGCTCAGCGACCGTCGGCTCACCCAGATTAAGATCAACGGCACCGGCCGCCACCCACCGTGTCGGGAAGTGTACGCTCGAGGGGAATGTGACGAACACGTATTCCCCCTTCCAGCGTTTCAGAGAACTCGGCAACCCCAGCACCAGGGACATCTTCGGGCGGGCGCTGATGTAAATCCACGCCCCCGATTGGTGGAGGCTCAAGCGGTAGAACTGGGCAAAGAGGCGGAGAGAGGGCACCACACCCTTCAGCATGCAGACGACAACGAACCCGACGAGGATCCCGACGGCGTTGGGACAGAATTGACACAAGCACACATTGTGGGCCTGAAGGAACTCAACGATAAAAGGATGAAGCGGGAAACGGAGCCCGAAGTGGAAGCACTTCTCATATATTCCGACCTCATTAGGACCAGGAGAGCAGATCTGCTCGTCGGCCCCAGGGGCACGAGCCGAGTAGGGCGGGAGCAGGTAGGAGGAGCGCATGCTCCCGATGGCGGTGGCGCAGATCGACGAAGGCCACGCCAAGACCTCAGAAGGAACCCCTGAAAGATCATCCCCGTGCTGACTGATCGCCGAAGGAGTGCCACCCGCCAGACCCGGAGCCGCATCGCGCTCCGACCGAACCGAGCCCGTAGCAGAGGAAGACGACATGGGGGAAAGCTCAGACAGAAAGGGGATCAGCGCAAAGAAGAAAGACGATGGGACGGCGGCTCATGAATCCCTCGGCTTCTCCACTTAAGACGACTCCGCGAGCGGCAGGGATAAGCTTGCCGCTACACGTGGCAACATCTGAAGGCCGACGGCGCTTCGGAACCCGCGCCTTAAAAACATCGAACGGGCTAACTCATGATGACGACTAATAAATGAGTCGGCATCGACTGGAGAGCCTGTCAAAATCGGCAGAGGTCACATCGGCCGAGCCGAACCGGCCGAGGCCGATCAACCCGACCGATGGGGGCAATTGTTACGCCTATTTGACCGAGACCCATAAAGCACGAGCCCAAGAGCCCACCTGCATCCTGAAAGCCCATTCGACAAAGGCCCTACAAGGGACCTTCTCGAAACGTCGATCCGACCCGGCCCCCATAACCCGTTGGTCGTTCGCACACTCCTGTGAAAACCGCTCCCCCGGACACGCGACCACTAAATGGCGATAATGGGGAGGTGCTGGCATGGCGGAGAGGGCGGCGGCGAGGGGGGACGGATGGGGCACGATCGATGGTGGGCGTGGGACGTGGGCCAGAGCCAATCACGCTGGGAGCTCTACAAAAGGGTCAGGAAGACGACGAAGAAAGGGACCGCATCTCAGGTAACAAAACCTAAGGTACTCCATCAATGACCTCGTTCCCCCAATTCATCTCCTTCCTCCCCCGCTCGAGCCGAGAGACGCCGTCACGATCTCCTCACGAGTCGGACCGTCTCCGCCGGGCCTCCTTTCTCAGATCTCTATCTGACTTAGGCATCGGAGGGGATTTGGCCGGAACCAAGGTCCGGCCCCCTGACGAGCGTTCTCGTCTACGCAGGTGGACAACAGACCAACGGGCCGAGGCTACCCCTCGCCCCTCTCCGGCCACTCGATCAACCGGACAGTGAGGCTTCGCCTCACCCTCAGCCTTCCGTGGCCGAGCACGCCCTGCCGAGGCCGAGCGTCCTAATCGGGTCTGAGACTCACCCTCGCCACCCGACGGCCGTGCATCTACCCGGGCGACTGAGGCTACCCCTCGTCCCCCACCCAGCCGAGGCCGAGCACGTCTGTCCGAGGCCGAGCGTCTCAACCAGGGCCGAGGCTTCCCCTCGCCCCTTCTGCACCGATTCGAAGCCCCCGAGGGACCCAAAGCGGGCCCCTTGACCACGTTGACCGGGTTCTCCACGGTCAACGCATTGTAGTGAGAAAACACTCTGAAACAGCTGCGATGGAAGAGAAGACGATCCATATTTAGGGAGGAGGCAAGACTTCAAGATCAGGTTAAGGACCCACGCATTCGGCTTGAAAGATTTCGAATGAACACCAATGAATGCGGAGGGGATAACCTGGAAGATATCTGCAAGAATTGACTGATCCAAGGAGGAAATATCATCGACCGAAATGTCCGAAGGAAGGAGACCACACGACGAGCAACCAAGAATCTCCCCCAAGATTTCTGCCGTGAGAACTATAGGAGTTCCCAAGACAGTAGTCTCAATGGAGTGGCTGGCATCGTACTGGCCTCAAATACGATTGGCATAGAACAATTTCACTAGGCGAGGATAAGGTTTGGGATTGGCCTTGGGGCCGTATCGGAGATAATCAAGAAGACCACTATAGGACAGAAGATCAGCAAGGCCGAGAAAATCAGAAAACTGAACGTAATGCTCTAACAACAGTGGACAGTGCTCTATACGGTTGTACGCTGCGAGACACTGAGGGTCATCGCGGCACAACGATATGTCTACACCACCGACTGGCATAGGAGCTTTACCCTTAGCCTTACGGGTCTTCGGAGGAGGAGTAGGTTCCCTAGAAGGCTCATCCTCTGGGATAAATTCAGAGTCGGAATCGGGAGGAGTAGCCGGAGATTGAAGAAAAGGCTTCTTGGTCTTTGATTTTCGGGGTTTAGCTGTGGCCGTCCTCGGCTTCTTAAGAGGAGGCGAAGATGGAGAGGCTTGGGTAGACTTGGCACGACGCTTAGGCTTAGGTGGATTCCTACCGGTAGGTTGTTCTACAGTCATAGGGGAAGCCCCAGAGGGAGTGATAGGAATTCTCGTCTTTGCCATGGTCGAGGCACGACGAGTACAAGCAAGTAATCACGGAGGATCAACAACAAACCCTAAGCACACAACAAACAAACCCTAACTCACAAGCCCTAAGATGAAAAATTTCGAAACCCTAGAATACCTAGAAGATGAAATCGCACCCTAGGGCAAGAAATCGACCTAGGAGGAGGGGGAAGATACCTAGGAGGAGGAGGCGACGGCGGCGGACGGCGGGGATGGCCGGAGTGATGGCCGGAGTCGACGGAATACGAGGGGGCTCGAGATGGGTTTTGGGGTTTATCGGGCTGGAGAAGAGGAGAAGACCGACTAAATGAAAATTTAGTCAAATGAATAAGAGATTAAGTCGGTCTGGAAGTGAAAATACACAAATGCCCTAACCCACTTAGTCGGTCATAGTTCAAGCACTGACCGACTAGATTACGATCTAGTCGGTCGGTCAATGAGCTTGAATCGACTAAGTCGAAACAGAGGCAAACAACAAAATTTTAGGGCTAGATTTAGTCGGTCGCAGTATACTTACTGACTGACTAGTTTTCAATCTAGTCGGTCGGAAAGTGTACTATGACCGACTAACGAAAGAAAATGATAGGAGATGGATGGAAGCTTGATCTAGTCGGTCTGAGTTCACTTGCTGACCGACTAGATGAGCATCTAGTCGGTTGACAAATGAACTTAGACCGACTAGAAGAGTTCAAAATTTGATAATTGATTTCTCTTCACAAACCACTTGGATGAAACAACTTAAAACTCTCATTAGTCATCAAAATTACCCCATAAAACGTCGAAATCTTAAATACGACTTTCAAATACGAATTCGATCATAAATTCAAATATATCACATAAAATTCCCAAAAATTCAATTAATCTAGCATGAACAAAATATCGCGAAATCGAATAACATGCAAGATAATTGAATGAAATATGAATCCTATATCTCGGATTCACCCATAATCCCCAATTCTCGACGCAACCGCACAAAGGAGTCCTCCTTTAGGGGTTTCGTGAAAATATCGGCGATTTGCTTTTGGGTTTCAACGTACACTAAAATGATGTCCTTCTTACCAACATGATCATCTAAGAAATGGTGTCGGACATCTATGTGTTTTGATCGGGAATGGTGCACCGGATTCTTTGAAAGACAGATAGCACTTTGGTTATCCACCATGATAGGGCTAGTATCACAGTGAATACCAAAATCCTTCAAAGTGTGTCTCATCCAAAGAACCTGGGCACAAGCGGCACCGGCGGCAATATATTCCGCCTCGGTGGTTGAAAGTGATACGGAATTTTGCTTCTTGGAAAACCAAGAGACAAGAGAATTTCCTAGAAAATGGCAAGTGCCACTAGTACTTTTCCTGTCAGATTTGCATCCCGCATAATCGGCATCACTGTATGAGACTAACTCATACGTGCTAGATTTCGGATAAAGTAATCCAAAATCTAAAGTGTAACATAGATAACGGAAAATACGCTTTACCGCTACTAAGTGAGACTCCTTAGGTTGAGACTGATAACGAGCACATACGCATACGGCAAACATAATATCGGGCCTACTTGCGGTAAGATAAAGTAAACTACCTATCATACCTCGATATAGACGAATGTCTACATCCTTACAGCCCGTATCCTTGTCAAGATGCGTAGTCGTGCTCATTGGAGTCTTTTTCCCGGAAGCACTTTCCATTCCAAATCGCTTAAGCAACTCCACCGTATACTTCATTTGGTGGATGAAGATTGCATCGTTCATTTGGCGAATTTGGAGACCTAAGAAATATTTGAGTTCGCCCATGTGGCTCATCTAAAATTGTTCCTTCATAACATTAGAAAACTCTTCGCAAAGAGTGAAGTTAGTAGCACCGAAAATGATATCATCAACATAAATTTGAACTAATAAAATATCATTATTCGCATGCTTAACAAAAAGTGTAGAATCGGCTTCGCCCATTTTAAAATTCAAATCCAAAAGAAAATTCTTTAGGCGATCATACCAAGCTCGAGGAGCTTGTCTCAAACCATAAAGAGCTTTCTTTAGTTTAAAAACATGATTTGGGAATTTTTCATTTATGAAGCCCGGAGGTTGAGAAACGTAAACTTCCTCAACGACATCTCCGTTTAAAAATGCACTTTTAACATCCATTTGAAATAACTTAAAATTTTTATGGCATGCATAAGACAATAAAAGTCTAATCGATTCTAATCTAGCTACCGGAGCGAAGGATTCTTCGAAATCGATACCTTCCTCTTGGCGATAGCCTTGAGCTACTAACCGAGCTTTGTTCCGGACGACGACTTGATTTTCGTCGGTTTTGTTCTTGAAGATCCACTTTGTCCCTATGACGGTGTGGTTCTTCGATGGCAAAGGAACAAGCTCCCATACCTCATTCCTCTCGAATTGAATGAGTTCCTCCTCCATGGCAAGGATCCAAGCACTATCTTCGCACGCTTCAACGATATTCTTTGGCTCTATCGATGAGGCAAATGCACAATTGGCGAAGTGGTGGACTTGAGATCTCGTCTTGACACTATCATTAATATTTCCAATAACTTGCTCATGGGGATGGTCGCGAACGGTATGAAGCCGCTTGGGAATACCTTGATCACTAGGCACATTCTCAACAACTTCATTAGTCGGGTTAGTCTCAATAGAATCAATTGAATCAATAGACTTAGAATTTTCAAATGAATCACATAAAACATCCATAGAGTCATTATCATTTGAAATTCTAGAAGTAGTAAAATTCTCATTAAAAGAGTCATGAAGTGATTCCTCGATCGTAGAGGATCTTTTGTTGTATATCCGGTAGGCTTTGCTACGTGAGGAATACCCAACAAATATCCCCTCATCCGATCTCGGATCAAACTTGTCCAAATTATCATATGTGTTTTTAATGAAACATTTTGCGCCGAAAACACGAAAATGTTTAACTTGAGGCAATCTACCAAACAACAATTCATAACAAGTTTGTTTGGTGCCGGGCCTCAAAAGTATTCTATTAAACACATAACAAGCGGTGTGTACCGCTTCCGCCCAAAATTGATAACCAAGTTGACTATCTTCAAGCATAGTGCGAGCACACTCCACAAGCGTTCTATTCTTCCTCTCAACAACACCATTTTGAGGAGGTGCGCGAGGGAAAGAAAACGTGTGAGTAATTCCAAGATCATCACAAAAATTTGAGAAAGACTCATTCTCAAATTCACCCCCATGATCACTACGAATAGTGACAATGGTGGTTCCGATGAGATTTTGTACTTTCTTCACAAATATTGTGAAGTTTTCAAAAGCTTCATTTTTATTACATAAGAAAAAATACCCATGTAAATCTTGAATAATCATCAACGATGACTAGTCCATATCTTGCATTTCCTAAGGAAGCAACCCTAGTTGGCCCAAATAAATCTAGATGTAATAGCTCTAGTGGCCGTTTCGTAGAAATGCTTTTCTTAGGTTTAAATGAAGATTTAGGAAGCTTGCCACGTTGACAAGAATCACAAAAACTTTTCTTTTCGAAAACGAGCTTCGGAAAACCTTTAATGGAATTTAATTTCGAAAGTTTATAAAGTGTTCCAAAGTTCACATGTCCAAAGCGTCGATGCCATACGTGTTGTTCACTTGTGTTGGCAACGAGACATTGTTCATATGACTTAGGAAGATCCAAAATATAAATATCTTTATGGCGTGTGCCGGAAAATAATAATTTATTATTATCATTTGAAATATGACACAATCCTTTCGCAAAGCTAACTTTGTAACCTTTGTCACAAAGTTGGCTTATTGAAATAAGATTATGATTTAAACCATCAACTAGATAAACATCACTAATTAAGGGTTTAGAAGGGTTACCCACTTTACCAACACCGACGATGGTTCCGCTCTCGTTGCCTCCAAATACGACGCGATTTCCATTTGCAATGGGAACCACTCCGGAGAGCAATTGAGCGTCACCCGTCATGTGTTTTGAACACCCGCTATCGAGTATCCAATTCCCTTTGGAGCTAAATTTAAATTTGTTGCTCCTCTTCTTTTTCTTTTCCTTGAGTACCTAAAGATAGAAACTTTCATATCATGGTACCCAAGGTCATTGGGTCCTCAAAGGTTAGACCTTTGGAAGCCAAGTCCAATTGGACTTTGACTTCCCCACATAATTCCTACTATGCACAACATTTGAAAAATAAGCATTCATATACATTTGTTTTTCGTCCATGCTTGTGTCCTTTGGGCTCCAAATAGTGAAAATTTTGGGAGCCACCATCCTATTGGGTGCATGCATGCGACGTTGATTTCTACGTGATGCATGACGTGGATAGGCATACGTGACATGATGGAATGGTGCATGACGAGAATTATTCATACGATGAGGTGGGTGAACATATGCATGTGTGGAAACACGTGCGTGAGGGTGTCTCACATGGTGTGCACGTGCCCGTGAACGTGTAGCATAGAAATCATCATATGTGTGAGATGGTGGAGTAGGACGTGTGTTCCTACGTGGCATGGTATTTGTGTACATATAAGCATGCCCCTTCTTTGGAGGTCCACCCAAAGTGGGTTTCTTTCCAAAAGAGGGTGTGGACGAGGTGGAAGCACCATTGGTAGATGAACTACCAATAGAGTGTTTGCTACCACTCGTAGAGTCACCGGAAGTTGGCCTAACAAAAGTAGTGGCCGCTTTGGATGGACATCCCATCGTATACCCCAAACCAATGTGGTGATTGGCCGGAAGTAAGTCACTTAGGATTTTATCCAAATGGTCCTTACCCTTATTGAATCTATTGATTCGGCCTAATGTGTTCTCATATTTCTCTTTGAGAGAACGCATAGAAGTATCTAATGTGGATACTTGCGATGTGAGCACATAAACACGAGATTTAAGATTCTCGTTCTCAATACTCAAAGTAGAGTTTTGAGAAGTTAAATCCGCTATCCTATGTTCTTCCGGATCATCAATGCTAACATGTTCAAGTTTAGATTTGAGATTAACAATCTCATTTCTTAACTCTTCAACAACGGTGTCGTTGTTGGTGATGATAGTCTTAGGCGAGGTTTGAATGCTAGCTAGGTCATCTTTTACTTTAGTATATCGATTTACTAATTTTGTGTATTTAGACCATAAATGAGAGTTAGCATCCCTAAGATCATCCATCGTTACCTCATCACCTTCGTCTTCGCTATCATCGGAGGAGGAAGATCCTTGATCATGCTCCTCTCTTGCCATGAAGCACATGTGCGCTTGCTCCACTTTCTCATCATCCGACTCTCCGCTTGAGGAATCCTCGGAGTCGGTGAATGTTGTTCCGACAAGTCCCTTCTTGTACCCCTTTTTGTACTTCTTTGACTTGTCGAACTTCGGCGCCTTCCACTTCTCCTTTTGCTTGTTTTGAGGACAATCCGCTTTGATGTGTCCTGGCTTATTGCATTTAAAGCACAAAGGTGGAGAGGCGTTAGTAGAAGTAAACTTAGATTTTTGTTTGAAGTTACCCTTTCGGAAGAAGCGATTGAACTTCTTTGCCATGAGTGCAATGGATTCCATGTCCATTTCTTCTTCCGAGTCCTCATCATCGGTAGAGGTGGATGAAGCCGCCTTGAATGCAATCGCCTTTTTCTTAGGCGCATCTAGGTTCAAATAGGACTTCATCTTTTCTTGTAACTTCACCTTGCTATCTTTGCGTACCTCGTATGACATCAAAGTACCCATTAGTTGAACTACGGTATATTTGTTCATGTCATTACCTTCCTCGATGGCGAAGGTACGTTTTTCCCAAGAAGAGGGAAGTCCTTCAATAAGCTTTGAGCACTTCTCCTTTTGAGTGTAGGACTTGCCGAGGGCCTCTAACTCGTTTATTATGTCAACAAAACGAGCGTAATATTCTTTCATCTTCTCGCCCTGTTGCATATGAAACATTTCGTAATCTTTGTTTACGACTACGAGTTTAGAGTCTCTTACCCTACTCGTCCCTTCATGAAGAATGAGGAGGGAGTTCCAAATTTGATATGCACTCTTACATGTGCATATCTTATTGAAATCCTCGGGCTCCAATGCGCATTGCAAGTCGTTCATTGCCTTGGCATTGCTTACCTTCGCGGCGACCTCCGCGGTAGTCCATTTCTCAAAGTCTTCTTCTTTGGGTTCGATGTATTCCTTCATTGTAGTCCTCCATAAGGATGCACTCCGGAGGAAGGTTTCCATCCGGCATTTCCAATACCCATAGTTGGTACCGTTGAAGAATGGAGGCCTCGTAGAGGAATGTCCTTCCATCACCGAAGATGCTCCTTCACGGTTCCTGAAGGTGTCATAGTTGGAAGGTGGAGGCACGGTCTTGTTGTCGTTGGCAGACATAGCTGAGAATCTGGCTCTGATACCAAATGTAATGCCCTACTAGCTACTGCACAAGTACTAGAGGGGGGTGAATAATACTTTAAAATAATAAGGAGTATAATTCCAAATTAAATTGCAAACAACTACCAAATCAATTTGCGGAAGCTTAAATTGAATGACAACACAAAATTAACAATGCTAACAAACGATGTTAATGGGTTCGGATCCACCCAAGTCTCCCCGACTTGTTCCCGGTGATCCTACGTCCCAACCACCCGGATCCCCTCCGGATACTTGAGTTAGAAACCCTAACTCAAGATTTCCACTATGAATATCTTGTGAAAACCTTCACAAGATCAAATCATACATGCAATAGCAAACGTGAATCCCACAACCCGGGATCACAACCTTCTCTCACAACCGAGAGAATCACAAAGCAATATTAAAGAGTTTAATATGAAATAAACAATCTTACCACAAAATCCTATACCTTGAGTTTTTCTTACCCAAATGGTGAAATGAAGGATTTGAGGAAGATGAAGTCACCAAGACCTAGCACCAAGGAAATGACCAACAATCGGTGCCTAGGGATGATTTGGAGACTTGGATCAAGCAATAGCTTGAAGAGCTCACCAAGAACAACCTTCTCTCTAGATGGATTCTAGATCTAGAAATGAGAGAGAATGAGTTTCTTATGAGGAAGAGAGCTTTTGATTTGAGTGAGAATGTCTATCTCTTTAGAACTCAATGAATCTCTTAATGGCAGCTCTCACCTAGATAGAAATGACCTAGGTTCGTATTTATAGGGTCCCATAAAAACAAGTTAGGTCATTCTCCAACGGATAGAAATCTGTGAGAATTAGTCGGTCAAAGAACGATCACTGACCGACTAGTTCATCAACTAGTCGGTCAGTCAAACAACGTGGACCGACTAAGAGTAGATCTGAGAAGAGATAGAATTTCAGACCTAGAAATCTAGTCGGTCCAAGAAGACTGTCTGACCGACTAGTTTCACAACTAGTCGGTCAGTCAGTGAACGTAGACCGACTAAGAGCAAAAAGAATTAGTCTGAGTACAAAGTGACTTAGTCGGTCCAAGAACAAAAGTTGACCGACTAAATTGTCAACTAGTCGGTCACCAAACGTTCTTAGACTGACTAACGATAAACAGTAGCTTAGGAGAATTTTAGCATGAACAGTAAGTCACAACTAGTCGGTCAAAGAAGCATCACTGACCGAATAGTTCACAAACTAGTCGGTCGGTGAGTCAACGTAGACCGACTAACTGTAAACAGTAAAGTCCAAGAAATTAAGGAATCAAACTAGTCGGTCCAAGAACAGTTGCCGACCGACTAGATCACCATCTAGTCGGTCAGTACTTGTTCTTGTACCAACTAACATGCACATACAAGTCCGAATCGAAGCGCGACGCTTCGAGGAAGTTAGAATGAACTTGTGCAAGGATCCTAGAGCTACGAAATGAGCGAAATGAAGATAGAAACGTAAGATATACTCAAGGCTTAACATTCTATATATCGAAGCTAAAAGACTATAAATAAAACCTTAATAAACGATCTTCGAGAGCTTTGATTGAATCTTCATAACTTCCAAAATGGCGCAAGAGCTTCAACGAAGCTTTAGGCATGAATACGAGCTTTGGGAAGTGTTGAGATGTCGCTTTGAATGTTCTCGTGAATTTGGCGACGATCTCCAATACTGCGCTCACAAATTGTTAGTTCATGGATTATTTATGTTTGCTCATCATCAAAACCAAATCCGGGGAGTCCAATATTCAACAGTATATGCCCTAGAAATGGCTTTGTGCAAGTTGAACATGGTCTCGTCCAAAGCCATGCCAACCATTCCATATTAGATATGTGTAGGTTTTTCAAGGTCCTTAGGGCTATTAAATAGACGTCCAGCCTAAGTCGGACAGACGGGGAAAGCATAAAAGCAGCAGAAAACATATCTCAAAACAGTTTTAAAAGAAGCCCCGAAGAATAAATCCATGCCAGAATCTCTACTATCACGGGGTTGGGTATGACCAACCCATAAAGATAGATATATCAAATAGCAATTATAAACACATGTATAAAAGAAAACATGCCCGGAACTTTGTTTCCGTAGAATACAAATCGTCGTTTTAAGCAACCTTTCTTTGACTCCGAAGTGATGCCCCGAGCTGCTTCTTCCACGCCGAACCGCGTCCCAAGCCGAACCGCATCCCAAGCCGAACCGCATCCCGAACTGAACCGCGTCTCGAGGCAATCAACTCCCTTGTCGCCAAGTCAATCACGCGCTCCAGAAAGTTTCACCTTGAGTGGACCGTCTGTTAAGACTTTGGATCCGATTCGAAGTCCTACGTAGCTTTGCTAGAGCCCGATCAGGAGCAATGAAGAACTTGGGAGAAAGAGGAAATATTAATTTAAGTCTTAATCCGAGCGTGCTCAAAACTTTTGGAGCTACCCGAATCGAAGACTTGGTGCGAGTTTAAAGGAGGGGATTGGTCCCTATTTATATAGGCAGCTGACCCCTCTCTTTCTTATCATATCCGATGTGGGACTAAAGGTTTGGAGATAGGAGAAAATTGACTTTAAGTTAAACCTTCACGAAGGCCAAACTTCAACGAATTTTTCCTCCCTCACCATTGAGCTTCATAAGTGATATCACATATCAAATCGAAGAGCAGTGAACGATGAACGCATAGAAACAAACGGGGCTCAATTCCGACTTCGTGTGACCCCACAAACGTGTGTCCAAAGTTAGCCCAAAAACAGTTTTTCGCTGAAAAATTCACCCGCCAGCAAAAAATAACCTAGGGTTCAGAACCCAGCTATGGGGCCCACCATATGGGCCCACTGGCATGGCACACGCCAACCTACAAGGCGTGTGCCAGGCACTCACCATGCTGGCACGTGCCAGCCACAATACTGGTGCCCTCTAAGGGCGCCAGTGATGTTGGCCCGACCCTGGCCGGGCCAATTTAAATATGGCTTTTAAAGCCATTTAAATACTGTTTTGCCTTTTTCACCTTAAATCTCTTTATTTTGGTGTTTTGGGCTCATTTAGAGTCTGTTTTTAAATCTGTTTGAACCTGTATTTTCATCGGACGTTCCCGATATCTACGCAACAATTTTCTATGCATTTATTGTATAAATAGGCCCACAAACATTTTGCGACCTATTAAAATACTCTTGCATCAAATGCAATTATCCACACAATAATCTTATATCGCAAACTCTTTGCGACTTAATATATTCCCATACATCATATGTATTATCTCTATTAAATACTTCTTATTACTTAACGAAGGTCTCACTCTGTGTGAGATCCTACAGCCTGGTAAGGATCGCCTTACCCTTGCAATACTAACAACAACACACTAGGGGGTGTGAATAGTGTAATAGCAATAAATTGTCCAATTAAAATTAAACTTGCAAATGCGGAATAATAAATGCAAGAGGAATTAATCGACACAATCAATCCAAACGCAAGCACACGATATTACCATGGTTCCCCAAACTTGGGTACGTCCAGCCACACCAATATTCACTATAATTCCCACAAAGAGAAGTGAATATAAATCCCACAAAGAGATACCTCACCAAGAGGATTTTGTCCTACACAAGGACCCAACCAACCCTACACAAGGGTCAAATTCCTACCTAGAGAATTGCTAACTCCCACTCAGAGAATTAGGGTTAGTCCTACACTAGGACACTAAACTCTCACAAAGAGAGTTACTCCCACAAAGAGAGTTATTCTCACTAAGAGAATATCCTATTCCCACTAAGAGAGATTCTCCACAAAGAGAGAGACTAATTCCCACAAAGAGAATTAGTGTTACAAGAAAACACCAAGTAAAACAAATACTCTTACCTATGCCTTGAGATGTACTTACTCATATATGAATGCAAGGCATGAAAGAGGATCTCCAAGTGTTGAGAGTAGCTTGAAAGCACTTGGAAGATTTCCCTTGAGCTTGACTTCAATGCATGAAGATGAGAATGAGCTCTAAGAGGGAAATGAGAGAGTTTGAGAGTGGCTTATTTAATCTCTAAGGATTTTCAATAGCATCAAGAAGTCCCAATGAACTCAGCCCTCTCATATATATAGGAACCCTATAGGAACTCTCAAAAACCAAGAAAACAGCCAAAAACAAAAAGCTGCAACGGCTAGATTTTGAGCTGAAATGTCACAGACAGTCGACTGATGAACAAATGACAGTCGACTGTCCAACGGCTAGATAATACCCAACGGCTATAATCTGAGCCATGACAGTCGACTGATGAAGTCGATACAGTCGACTATAAACAGGACATGTGCCTGTAAAACCTTCAGTAGGCGACTACTGTAGGGGATGGAATAGACAGAGAGTTGCACTCGTTCTCCCAATAAGCATACATGCGACTGATGACAATAATACATGTGACTGTAAAATAGACAGGCGACTGTAAATCCTTCATCAGTCGACTGCTGTAGGAGATGGAGAAAAACAGAGGGATGCAGTATTTGCACTTATGCCTTTCAGACTACTGTTGACCATTTCACAGGCGACTGTAAATATACAGGCGACTGTAAATTGATCATCAGTCGACTGATGCGAAAAGCTCAAGTAGAGTCAATCAAAGGATGAATTGAGCAGTGCACCACAGTCGGTTGTAGAAGGCTCGACAGGTGACTGGAATCACCCAGTCGACTGTGAATCCTTCAGCAGGCGACTGATGGAAAGACAGAGTCTCCAAACGAGTCTTTGGTCAAGATGAACCTATTGGATTGGATTCTATGATAATCCTAAGGCTCACTAAGATGGTTAAATGCATATGCATGAATGAGTAGACCATCTACCAAGGCATTAGATTAATCCTAGACTCAAAAAGAGAGAAAGCAAAAAATGACATATTACATGGATTACAATGCTTTTTTAGAGTCTATGGCTTCAATCTAGATGCCTTGATGCTCTCTATCATCTCCAAGCTTTGGCACCCATTGAGTCCAAGCTTTGGCCCTTCTCCACTTGATATCCATCCTTGCACCAAGTGTTTAGTCTCCAAAAATGATATTCTTGAAAAGTAACTAAGGGACTAAAACAAGAGAGTCAAGAAGTGCCCTATGAAGCTACTGCACATGTACTAGAGGGGGGTGAATAGTACTTTAAAATAATCAAGAGTGTTATTCCTAATTATTGTGCAAACATACAAACGACAATGCAGAATAAACAACAATCGACAAGATTTAATCAAGCGCAAACAAAGCATGTAACGGGTTCGGATCCACCCAAGTCTCACCGACTTGTTCACGGTGATCCTACGTCCCAACCACCCGGATCCCCTCCGGATACTTGAGTTAGAAACCCTAACTCAAGATTTTGCACTATGAAATTCTTGTGAAAAACCTTCACAAGACCAAATCATACACAATATAAATGTGACTCCCATAACCCGGGATCACACACACTCTCACAACCGAGAGACAATCACTTGCAATATCAATTGAAATGAAATATGAAATACTTACCACAAAATCATATGCCTTGAGTATAACTTACCAAAGTAGGGCAAGAAGGATTTTGAGGAGAGAATGTCACCAAACCGAAGCTCCACCAATAAGATCAGCGATCGAAGGCTAGGATGGAGGATGCTGACTATGGATCAAGCTCTTGGCTTGGAAGGCTCACAAAGGAGAGAATCTCTCTTGATGAATATGGCTCAAAGAGTTGAGGGAGAGATTCTTGTGAGGAAGAGAAAGCTTTAGAATGGAGTTGGATAGCTTCTCTTTGATTTCTCTAAACCTCTAAAATGGCAGCCTTGAATACTAGGAAAGAACCCCTCCAAGTATATATAGGATAGAGGAAAGAGAGAGAAAAATGTTTCAATTAAAGCTCCAACGGCTCTATTCTGAACCAGACTAGTCGGTCAAAGAAGGATCACTGACCGACTAGTTCATCAACTAGTCGGTCGGTGATACAACGTAGACCAACTAACAGTTGAACATCCAAAAGGTGAAGTACAGGAGATAGACAACTAGTCGGTCTAAGAAGACTTGCCGACCGACTAGTTTCACAACTAGTCGGTCGGTTAATGCTCTTTGACCGACTAATAGTCGAAATAGAATAGGCTGAATTCAAGTTGATTTAGTCGGTTTAAGAACAAATGCTGACCGACTAGTTTCTCAACTAGTCGGTTGACAAACGTTCTTTGACCGACTAACGATAAACAGTAACTATGGCTGTACAGGGAAAGCTCAACTAGTCGGTCTAAGAAGGATTCCTAACCGACTAGATCGTCATCTAGTCGGTCGGTGGCTCTTCTTTGACCGACTAATTGATCAACATAGCTAGGCTGAAATGAGCAAGGCATTCTAGTCGGTTCAAGAGGAATTGCCGACCGACTAGATCGTCATCTAGTCGGTTGGTTCTTCTACTTGAACCAACTAACATGCACTAGAAGCCGAGGGAAGAAGCGATAGGCTTCGGGAAAGTTTCTAATGGCTTCTAAGATAATCCTAGCTATAAGATATGAGCGAAATGAAGATTATAATGTAAGTCCTACTCAAGGCTTAACATTCTATTCTATGAAGCTAGAAGACAATAAATAATACATGACGAACCGTCTTCGAAGGCTTCAATCTTCATTCTTGACTTCAATAAAACTCCTTGAGCTTCAACGAAGCTTTAGGCACACGATCACGTGTATTGAGAAGTCTTGAGATGTCGCTTTTGATGTACGTATTCTTTTGGCGACGATCTCCATAACTGCGCTCACAAATAGTTAGTATACGATATTTATGTTTGCTCGTCATCCAAAACCAAATCTGGGGAATCAATATTCAACAAGTCATTAGCAACAACATAATGTTGTGATCATCATCAAAATAACATTGGTATGAAACACCAATACTCAACAATCTCCCCCTTTTGATGATGACACACATTATGTAACACATAAAGAAATAAAGTACAATGCTAATGAGCTCCCCCTACTTATATGCACCAATAGAAAAATGAGATACACAATAGTAAATACTCATTATACCAAATGAAATAATGAGACATTATGATGACATGTAATAGGCATGGATTACATAAACCAATTACAATAGAAAACAATCATGCACACATGAATGGTTTATGTAATCCCACCTAACTCTCCCCAAATGCATATGTATGAAATACAGGAATTACATTTATATAATGCATATATATCTCCCCCTTGACATCGTCAAAAAGGTGGACATCAAAAATATCCCCCTTTACATCTTAATCAAAGATGTGACAATATGCAAGAGTAAAGAAATGTATGATACCAAATTGTAAAAATTTAGTGGGTATCAATCACTATCCCATGCTCTCCCTAGATCATATAAATGGTCAAATTTTGTCTTCTAGGATCTAATACCAATTGTACAGTAGGAGATAAACAATCTCTAACAATTGAGATAATACCAATTATAAAAAAGAATCTTGGAAGATAATCCTCTTTACCAATTGATAAACATATATTGGAGCCATGTGCCTAAAGTGTATCAAAGCAATAAATATGGAAAAATCAAGTTTCATTGATACACGGTAATATTGCCAAAAGAAGGTATAACATGACACATGTTGGCAATATCAATGGGTTGAGGTTTAAACCATCATAACCAATTGGAATGACACCAATTTGAAACAATGATCCCAAGACCAACCCGAAATGGGAGTTAAAGTACGTTTTAAAATATTTTAAACATACAACATATTATCTCACCCATTGACATACACATGGATTAACAAATGCATGTATGTCAATGTATTCCCCAAGGTCCCCATTTTTATGAAAAAAATAAATTTGAAAACATTTTCAAAATCATGAAACACACACGCAATAAATGGGTATGCTAAAACTAGACATTATGCACAATACCCATGCAATATGCATATGTATGAGGAACCTAAACAATAGGGAACCAAACCCAAGATGAGTTTGATTTCCTAATGTAATCACATGAGGTGATCACATCCCTGACTAGAGAGTTGATATAACTATCCCTCTCTTGCACGCTAACCTTAGTGGGAATCCATAAACTCAAGAAATTCCAAGGCAAGGGGTTTGCCTTTGCAAGAGGGGTGGATGTGACATGCTTAGGTGTAGAAAAGAATTTCTTGGCATGCATAGAATGAGGATTTTGCTTCTTAGCAAAAAATGAAGAGTTTTCATTCTTCCTCATCACCTTCTGATTTACATGCTTCTTGTTGATGTTATTGTTATACAAGAAAGCATGGTGATTCTTCTAAGGTGTTTTAACAATATTTCTTGTATTTGCACTATAAGAGGAATTAGAGGTGGGTTTGGATACTACACTTTGAATATACCCCAAACCTCCTCTATGGTTTGCCGGATGTTATTTTTCAAGCAAATCGTGGAGTGAATCCCTAGAATACACAAGGCTTTTGAGCTTACGGGATTCATCTTCACATTTCAACGTAAGTTATTGAATGCGAGTTTCTAAGACAAGGTTTTAAGTAACAAGATTATCATTAGACAAACTCAATTCCTTAACTTGAGAGAGGAGTGTGTCTCTCTCACTAGTGTCACAAAATATGCATATCATCATTGTTTACACTAGCTAGTTTTAGTTCATGCAATCTACTCTTAGCAATCTTATACTTAGCTTTTAATCTATTGTAAGTGTTGATGCACTTACTAGCTTCTTCGGAGACCATATCGAGCTGATATTCAAGCTCCTCGTATGATATCTTCTCCTCAATCTCATCATCGTCTTCTTCCTCTCTAGAACTTGACGATGACTCCTCCTCGATAGTCATGAGGCCCAGTTCCTCACAGGAGTTAAGCCAAGCTTCTAACTCTTCTTCATTTAAGCCAGAGGGGATTGGTGTAGGAACATCAATTGCCGCAAAGCACGCGTGAGCTTTCTCCTTGTCATCCTCTTCTTCGTTACTTGATGTATCCTCACTCGAATCATCAAATGTCCCGACAAGCCCCTCCTTGTGGTTTTTGGACTTGGACTTCCCTTTCCAATGCTTCTTCCCTTTACCCTTTTAAGTCTCTTTGTTGGGTTTAGAAGGGCATTCGGTGGATAGGTGACATTTTCTACTGCAAGTGTAACAAGTAGGAACCTTGTTAGAATTGGAGGCAAACTTTGACAAAGATTTACCTTGCTTGCACTTGAGGAATGCCTTGAATTGCTCGGCAAGATCCTCAACCACTTGCCTCTTCTAGCTCGTCTTCTTCACTAGGAGCTTCTCGATGGAATTTCTTCCTCCATTTGATTGGCTCCTCCTTGGCATGGAATGCAACCCCCTTTTGCTTATCCGGCTTCTCGGGCTTAGATGGTTGAATCTCCTTTTTGTGTTGAAGCTTCACTTCATACACCATGAGATTTCCAATGCACTCCTCAACGGTGTATTTAGACATGTCATATGACTCCAAAATACCATTGGCCTTTGACTCCCAATGAGATGTGAGAGAGTCAAGGATCTTCTCTACACGATCCTCTTAAGAAATCATCTTCCCAAGTCCCTCCAACGCGTTCACGATATCTGTAAACCTTGTGAACATATCTGAAATGCTTTCTCCTTCCTGCATCTTAAACATTTCATATTTAGATCTAAACACAGTTTGTTTAGATTTCTTTACCTTTGTTGTCCCTTCATGACATATCTCCAAAGTATGCCAAATTTCATTGGCCGTTTTGCACATGGAGATGCAGTTGAACTCATTTGCTGAGAGGGCGCAATGGAATGCATTCATAGCCCTTGCATTGAATTTGATTGAGTCCTTCTCTGCCTTTGTCCTTGAAGCCACAGGTGTAGTGGGCTTCTCAAATGGCACCTCCGTGATGTCCCATAGGTCTTGACCCTCCATGTAGATCATCATCCTGATCTTCCAACTTGGGTAGTTGGTTCCGTTGAAGAGCGGGGGTCAAACGGTAGAATGACCTTCTTCATAAGACGCGGATGTAGCGTTGAATGCCATCGTTGCAGTATGCTATAACCTCGCTCTGATACCAATTGTAAGGATTGCCTTACCCTTGCAATACTAACAACAACACACTAGAAGGGGGGGGGGGGGAATAGTGTAATGGCAATAAATTGTCCAATTAAAATTAAACTTGCAAATGCGGAATAATAAATGCAAGAGGAATTAATCGACGCAATCAATCCAAACACAAGCCCAAGATATTACACTGGTTCCCCAAACTTGGGTACATCCAGCCACACCAATATTCACTATAATTCCCACAAAGAGAAGTGAATACAAATCCCACAAAGAGATACCTCACCAAGAGCATTTTGTCCTACACAAGGACCCAACCAACCCTACACAAGGGTCAAATTCCCACATAGAGAATTGCTAACTCCCACTCAGAGAATTAGGGTTAGTCCTACACTAGGACACTAAAATCTCACAAAGAGAGTTATTCTCACTAAGAGAATATCATATTCCCACTAAGAGAAATTCTCCCACAAAGAGAGAGACTAATTCACACAAAGAGAATTAGTGTTACAAGTAAACACCAAGTAAAACAAATACTCTTACCTAAGCCTTGAGATGTACTTACTCATATATGAATGCAAGGCATGGAAGAGGATCTCCAAGTGTTGAGAGTAGCTTGAAAGCACTTGGAAGATTTCCCTTGAGCTTGACTTCAATGCATGAAGAGGAGAATGAGCTCTAAGAGGGAAATGAGAGAGTTTGAGAGTGACTTATTTAATCTCTAAGGATTTTCAATAGCATCAAGAAGTCCCAATGAACTCAGCCCTCTCATATATATAGGAACCATATAGGAACTCTCAAAAACCAAGAAAACAGCCAAAAACAAAAAGCTGCAACGGCTAGATTTTGAGTTGAAACGTCACAGACAGTCGACTGATGAACAAATGACAGTCGACTGTCCAATGGCTAGATAATACCCAACGGCTATAATCTGAGCCATGACAGTCGACTGATGAAGTCGATACAGTCGACTGTAAACAGGACATGCGACTGTAAAACCTTCAACAGGCGACTACTGTAGGGGATGTAATAGACAGAGAGTTGCACTCGTTCTCCCAATAAGCATACATGCGACTGATGACAAGAATACATGCGACTGTAAAATAGACAGGCGACTGTAAATCCTTCATCAGTCGACTACTGTAGGAGATGGAGAAAAACAGAGGGATGCAGTATTTGCACTTATGCCTTTTAGACTACTGTTGACCATTTCACAGGCGACTGTAAATATACAGGCGACTGTAAATTGATCATCAGTCGACTGATGCGAAAAGCTCAAGTAGAGTCAATCAAAGGATGAATTGAGCAGTGCACCACAGTCGGCTGTAGAAGGCTCGACAGGCGACTGGAATCACCCAGTCGACTGTGAATCCTTCAGCAGGCGACTGATGGAAAGCCAGAGACTCCAAACGAGTCTTTGGTCAAGATGAACCTATTGGGTTGGATTCTATGATAATCCTAAGGCTCACTAAGATGGTTAAATGCATATGCATGAATGAGTAGACCATCTACCAAGGCATTAGATTAATCGTAGACTCAAAAAGAGAGAAAGCAATAAATGACATATTACATGGATTACAATGCTTTTCTTAGAGTCTATGGCTTCAATCTAGATGCCTTAATGCTCTCCATCATCTCCAAGCTTTGGCACCCATTGAGTCCAAGCTTTGGCCCTTCTCTACTTGATATCCATCCTTGCACCAAGTGTTTAGTCTCCAAAAATGATATTCTTGAAAAGTAACTAAGGGACTAAAACAAGAGAGTCATTAGCAACACCATAATGTTGTGATCATCATCAAAATAACATTGGTATGAAACACCAATACTCAACAGGCCTGACCCTACTACAGGTGGGGCTCGAAACCCAAGACATCAGTGACCACGAGCAGCAGGTGTCGTCCCTATTTCGGTATCATAATTATGTGGTTAACTCATTGACATGAGTATTGTCGGGACCACCCTGACCGTGTCTGTGATGAATACCGCAGTTTTAGTTCCTTCGTCAAAACTATCCTGCTTAGTCAAGCCTAAGGTATGGTCAACTATCAACCCCAATAGCTCGAAGCCGGTTAGTATACATCGATCTTTAGTTAAACAATGTTGGGTTTCTTCCAACATACTCTGGCCAGAGTTATTACTAAAGATCGAACTAACACGTGTGATATTAACTCCCCATGAACGGGAGAGACGAATCCTCTCTTGGTTATTACTCTCCTTGCACGCTTCAAGTGTCAACCAACCAAATACCTTTCAACAGGGCTTGCCCCGAGGCTAGATCAGAGATGTAAGTGACACCATTCACGTACAGGTTCGTACAATGGCCTCAAGTCTAAGGACCAACTTACCTATCATCACCGAGAGTTATTACTGACAGATTAGTCAATTTTAATAATATGATAACTCTCGTTGGGTTGTTCAGTGAACTCATTCTCCAATGAGCACCTGTGTCTCGACTTCGACTTCGACAAGTCAAATGACCATGAGATCATCGTCACCACTCCATGGTGAAGACTAAGACACAATGGTCTATCCGATGTGTCGATATCCTTTTCTCGAAACATCTACGACTACGAACGTTTTTAGACTTCTACTACTAACGATCAAGTACTTCTCCATGATCGAGATCTCCATACTGATACATGTTTGACCTTGCATTAAGTCTCAGTACTTTACTTAAGTTCTAATGATGACTTTATTATTATTAACTTAGGTAAATTCTTACCAAACAGCTTACTGTTATATTTATACATGATAGATTGTTTTTATATAGTTTTCATGTTGATTTCATTCATGTTTTGTTCTACCCCGCCTCATTTCCCGTTCCATTTTAAACTCCTTTTTGTTCCCTTTTACACGTTTGGTCTTCCTGGTGCTTTTCAGGTGAAATTGGAGGATTGTGGAGCTAAATGGCGTGCTATTGGGTATTTGGTGCTTGGATGCTGCACGTGGACTTGACTTCTTGGGTCTGAACTCTGAGATTGTGAGTACTATGAAGGAAGCTTGAGTGGAGAGTTGGAGAATTTGGATTGTTGAGGGATGTAACCCTAGAGCATGGAGTGGAGTACTTGGACTGAAGCTAGATCATTGAAGAGCATTGTGCAGATGGAGCTTTAGAGTTACTGGGATGATTTGGAGCTGGGGATCTCTCGTGAAGTGTTGATGAAAATCTAGAAGATTGGACTTGGGAAGATGAGCATGAGATTGGAGGGTTGCTGAAGAAGAGGAGAACTGGGAGCTGAAAGATGCTGGAGGTGAAGAGACAAGGTTCTATAAGGCCGTATGGGATGCCTCCATACGGCCGTATAACTCTTCAGCAGCAACGGAGTGTTGTAGCCCCACAGTCGTATGAATTTGTTCGCCAGGTCCGTATAATTCGACTTCATCCAAGCAGTAAGCACATCAGAGCAAACTCGCCATGGCTGTATGAACCAAGTTCATACGATTGCGTGGGCCTCTTCCCCAGTGCAAAGCGACGGCAACAAAGAACCACACAGATGTGTTCTCACCTCAACCAAAGAAGCAGCAGTGGCAGCATCAAGAGAATGACACGGCCGCGTGGTTCAACCATGCAGCTGTTTGAAAGCGGGTCGAAGGCAAACCTAATAGCTGCTAGGGCTTGTATATATAGAAGTGGGCACCGTCTTTTGGAGGGGCTGAGCTTTTTAGGCCGTTTTGGTCTCCTTTCACAGTTTCATTGATTTTTAGGAGTAGTTTAGGGTTAAGATTAGCTTTTAGATAGATTTTGGTGGAGCTTCTTGTGGATTTTGTAAAAGGGAGTGACAACCTCTCTATGAATGAATGAGATAAGCTTCCTCTTCTCTTTCTCTCAATGGTATTGTTTTTGTTTTTGTTCACTCTTGCTATTTTGGGATTGTACCCATTTATATCGACTGCTTCCTTGATGTGATTCTTGTTATTACTTCTATTCCAATTGCTCTCATATAACTAGCTTTGTTGAACCCTCATATATTCATATACCCTTCTAATTTATTAGCGTTGCTAGCATATAACCCTATATCGAGCTAGTGCTCTATCAATCCGCCTCCCTGCGGACGACCCGTAACGCGCTACGACGACGCCGGGCGCTTGAGGTTATAAATATTAAAGCTCTATCAAGTTTTTGGCTCCGTCGTCGGGGAGGCATGGTTTGATTGATATTAGTAAGATTAGGGTTCGCTAGACTACGTTTTATTCAAAAACTATAAAAATTTCAATAACAAATTTTTTTCCACCACCGATCATCAATTTATTTGCAATTCTCTTGTAGCACTGACACGTTTGCCTTAGCTTTATCTTTGACATTTCAGGTGCTATTCAGAGAATATGTAGATGCCCGATAGATCATATGTGGGGAGTATCCGTGATTTCTTCTCGTGAGATGCTCAAATTAGAGGTTATAATCACGTTCCACAGGTTGCAGCGCTTTGTATAAGGTGCAGGATGCATGTGAATATCTTCACCCAATGCCAAAACGATACATACCTCTACGACCCACCATCATATACCCACAATCAATCTCATTAACCCTCCTACCATAACCCTCCACCGTAAAAAACCCATATAGAGTTGCTCCTAGAAGACCAACTCCGAGACGAAGCTCGATGGCTCGAAACCCAAACCAATGCCCAAGCCCAACTCCATGAACTCCCCCAAAGTGTGAACCGATTGGTCATATCACAGAGGGAGTCATATTTAATTGGTAGGGATTCGATCGCTCTACAAACACCGTCCGGATGGGATAGTCTTGATGGAGGAGTCACCTCCACCGTCGAGACTCACGTGAGGTAACACCGTACACCATATGATAGGATTTATAATTTCACCCAACTCAACTCACTGAAGAGACTCTTTGGCAAGCTTGGAGGAGATTTATTAGATTAGTGAACGGATTGTCGAGTCATGGGATAAACATGCATGAGCTCCTCTGCATCTTCAATGGAGGACTGCACTTTGACTTGTAAGAATCAGTGGTGAAGATGAACGGAGGGCGATTCGTTGACATGCCACCTGAGGATGCATGAGAGTATATGGAGACTGCAGCCGCATCTCACACATCTCAGGTATTGCAAAGAGGTAAATCATATGATTCGAATTTGAAATTTTTTGATGTGAGTTTGTTTTCCCCATGCAGATACTACCGCCGAGACCAATGTTCATCACCACACACCAGACGATATATCTCAGGCGGAGGATGAATCACGCTTTGGCCCATGGGTGGACATGATTTTCCTAGGAAAGGTTGGTGGTGAGCAAGGACCATATCAGAACGTCATCGACCTCACGGGAGGTGACGATCTGGATGATGGGACCTTTGTACGAATTGAGGTGAATGCCATTCATCATTACTCCACCACAGAAGACGAGAGTGAGGTTTACTTGGGCAAGTGCAAGATTTCAGACATCAAGGAACCCACGTCACTTTTTCCATATGATAGCACCCCCACTTCCTACCACATGAGATCGTCGAGGAAACCATGGAAGAGGTCCACACTGACAAGGAAGATGAGAGCGAGAGCACTCCATCATTGCCTCCAGAGGACACCCCCACTCCACCAGAGACATCACACCCATCAGAGCTTACCGCTGCCATTCAGGGAAGTATTTTAGACTCCACTTCTGAGTCATACATTCCATTCCATAACTCTTTTGATTCAAATGCTATTAACCTAACACACCCCTCGCAGGATACAGATTCACATTCAACAGAGGTGTGTTGGTCCATGGCTGCACCTGATGAGCACGTGCATGGGATTAGTGAAGTGGTGATAGTGTCATCGTCGAGGGATTGCAATTTATTTCCAGGGAGTTCTCGTCAACCCATTTCACATATTTTATTACATTTTGACGACTATCTCTGGAATACATTTAATTTGGGAAAAATTTCAACGCCACGGACTGATGCTCCCTTTCTTTTGCTGGATCTAGGTGGAAAACCTCGAGAGAAGATAGGAGAAGCATTACTAGGGTTTGTAAGCATTCGTGGCACCACGACATTGGCGGAGCCACGAAAAGAGCAAATTGAGCAGCTGCCTGCTCCAAATAATGTGTTGGATCCACCTTTTGAAAATAGGTGTACTCAACCCAACAGTGTAGTAAATGTTTGTTTTTCTAGGATCCTAATAAACTTGCCTCCTCTCGATAGCGAGAGGAGCATATTACTACTCAAATTTTTCTTAGCTTTATAGATTTTCACTCCCTCTATTAATAATTCACTCTCCTCCTCGATTGGCACGCCCCAAAATTTTTGAAACCCTAGGACCCAAGGCCTAAACTCTTAGTGGCTTTAAAATACTAATCTCAAGTTTCTTAAGCTTTATCTTGATGGATTTTATAAACCTACACTTTATCAATCCTCGAGTGCTGGAATTTTAGCTTCAAGCCCCTACAATCTATAGTTTGAAAGACCTTAAGCTTAGTTTTCAAATTTTGAAAACCCCCCATCTACTTTTCTTTGATCTTAACACTTAATGGGTTTCTCCTTATTGCAGGATCACTAAGGAGCTCAAGGGGAGGGGCAATTAACTTAATGGATGGGAGGAAGAAGAAGAAGGAAGAGGGGAAGAACCAGCTTGAACACATGATGAAGGAGAGCACAAGGGGGAACAAAATTAACTCATGCGGCCATATGGATTTATCCACATGGTCGTACCAATACCCCAATCCCCCTCTTTTGGAACCAAACTCCACGCTGCCGTGTAAATAATTCCACGCAGCCGCGATTCCATCGGTAGAAATCGAAGTAGGAAGTTGGTTTGCGTCAATCTCCCTTAAAAGTCAAATTTTCACGACCATTTGGATTTTTTTCCAAACGGCCGCATCATCAATTTTGCAATTCTTTCTCACAACTGACTTTTCCATGACCATATGAAACTATTCATATGGCCGTGTCGATAACCTCAGCCCCTTCACTTATATGGTCGAATTAATTCCCAACTTTTTGAAACCTCTTTGATCCTCAGCTCTCCCTCTCTTGACTAACCCCCTCCTCCGGTGATCCCCCACCCTACAAACAACACCCTGTAGCAGCAGCTCCTCCTCTCTCACAGGCATCACCTCAACCACTCCTCGTCCTTCATCCTCCATCAACAAAGGCGAAGCCCTAATTCCCATCGCAAGAAGCTCGATGGGTGCGACTGATAGCTGATGGTTTGGATCGAACAAATTGGCAGCTATAGGGAGCGATCGTAGCTCAGACTGCTTGGATTTGCAATGACATTAGCGAAGCTACCTGGGTAATCTCTCCCCTTGCCTCAGAAATTTTCAATTCTTAGGGTTTGTTGTCCTGTTACTACCAAATACCATCTACACCCACACAGATCATCATCTTCACCACACTCTCAAACCCATCATCTCACTTCATACACAGCCCCTCACACACTACACTTCACCCTGCACTACACTCACCATTCTACAAACACACAACACCTCACCTTCACTTCACGCATTTACCAACACCTACACTTCACTTCCTCTGCATTACAAATCCCACATACCCGACCCCACACATCACCCAAATTCACACACTCTACACACTTACACACTGCACATACTCATACACACACTCACACCTCACCTTCACACTAGCATTTTCACCTTCACCTTCATGCATACACATAATCCACTCACATACGCTCACATCATGCCTCCCTGCATGAAGCGTGCATGCCCACCACCTTACGACTCCCTACTGGGGAGTTCTTCACGGAAGCGCACTTCTGACATACCCTCCACATCTATACAACACCCATCATCACCTCATGTGACCCCACCACAGATATAGACATTAGGGATCACATTCACCTCTGAGACTCAGAGGGATCTCAACGGACCCTGCTCACCACGAAGTTCGTGAGCATTCATTCTTTCGACACTTTAGGAGCCACCGAGGGAGTTAGACGTCTGTATACCAACATAGGGTGGCAGGATTTCCTCGACTTTGGAGCCCCGACCTATCACAAGCTCACACTTGAGTTTCTCGGCTCCTTGAAAGTCAAGGGTTCTAGCATAGAGTTAGGATCTTCGATACCGATTACACACTTTCATTTGACGTCCTGAACTCTATTTTCCACTGGCCTGCCGCCACGACAGAAGCCATCACCCACCATAGTAGCACCTACCCATCTTCCTTTTAGGCCTCCTAGTTTTGGGATTTGATTACTGGGTTGGGCCCCTTCCCTCGCAGGTGAGAAATGCATAATGCATCATTCATCCATCCTTACGCATTGCACACCGTCTCCTAGCGAGTACTCTCTTTTGTAGGGAGGAGACTGGCACGGTTACACGACCTAAGCTCCTATTTTTGTGGGCCATGACAGAGCCGATAGTCCTCCATCCCACAGGGACTGGTACAGTGATCAGGGCCCCAAGGAGACTTATCCATGCAGGCTCATGGTTGGCACATAGACTCCTGAAGATTGCCAAGTCCAGCACGCAAAGGATTTGTTGTGGCGGTCTCATCACACTTATAGCCTGCCAACCTCCCCTCTCCATTGATTTAGTGATTGCACTAACCCCATCTCTGTCCCTACCACTCTGGACCTCTCAGTTTTAGCCCACGTGCATATGATTAAGGAAAAACTAATGGGTCGGATTGTTTGGCCTTATAGGCAATAGTGCGCTCCGTATACTGTCTTACCAAACCCATTGCACACGAACATCACCGGGCTTACGCAGTGGACATTTCCACCCGATCCTATCTTCCCAGTCCCTGTACAACCCCAGCAGCCTGAGCCACAGCCACAGCCGCAGCCTCAGCCATCCACTTCCACCCTACATACCACCACCATTCCCGTGACCACCGCGGAGCCCGTCACCACACAGATTCCACTTATCACTGATGGCTCCAGACCGTCTGGTCCCCCTCCTCCTCTTGATGATCACACACATCTCCTTATCCTACAGGAGATTGTTCAGGGATTTCAGTGCCGTATGGATACCTTACATGATATTGTTGAGTGATTGCAGGGCCGTATGGATACCTTCCAGGATACACAGGCCCAGATCCTATCTTATGTCTCTGACATCCATCGGCACCTTTTTCCACCACCACCACCCCCACCTGAGGCCAGCACTTCTAGTTCTCCCCCACATTCCTCTGCACCCACCGAGCCTGCACCCTAGCTTCACTCTAGCTTGGGGGAGACCTTTACCTTTTTGTCACTCCCCCCACACATTTTATACCCTCACACTTCATTGTTTATTTTTGCATTGAGGACACTGCGGATTCTAGCTTGGGGGAGTAGCGTTTGTACTTTTTGCTTTTTATTTTTTCTGTTTTCCATTTCCACCTTCTCTTTTCAAGTTTATATTCACATGTGTTTATCTTATATTGTGTTTTCCTTTATTTTTTGCTTTCATTTCCATTCATCACGCATCATGTTTCATTTTCTTTTATTTTCCTTTCTATTACATGTTTGCATCATATTTCCCTATTTATGCATAAAAAAAATCAAAAAATCAAAAAAAAAAATAAATAATCAAAAATCCCAAAACATTTGTATTGCCCATGCATCATTTGTATATATAATTGTTTCGAGGATTTTCTGAAATCGAGCTATATATGCATGGTTTTCAAATATGACTTCATTTTCTATCTTTTACGCTCGATTTCTTCGATATCGATTTGACTATAAGCCTAGGACAGGTTTTTAGTCTTAGATCCCATCTAATATGCACGTTATGATCATTCTCATATTCTCTAGGATAGGAGTACTCAAAACTGATCTAGGCCTCTTAGAGATCCATTTTATGCATGAGCCATAGAATTGATAGTTGAGTATGATGGTTTATAACTGGTCGCGCCCCGGCAGTACACACACCCAGGACAAGCGACTCGTAGTCTTACTGCAAGCGCACGGTGTAGCGACGAGCGGGTATCGAACTCAGGGAGGAACAATGACAGTGTCTCCTTCCAATCACCTAGCTATCAAAATGGTCGAGAATAATTTGGGGTAAAATTGTCACAATCGTTCGAATGTCGATTGAAATATCAATAAAATAAAGCGCCTAGGGATAGGGAATCCCCGCTACGGACCGTATCTCATTGTTGTGATTTGTAGGTTACATCATTGCTAGACTTGAATTTTAGGTGAACTAGTCGCAACTAAATGTAGAACCAAGCTCACGCTCTCGCGCTATTGCCGGTCTATAGCAAACCTAGGGTAGGGCCCAATCTCTTGCAAATCCTAACCTAAGCCGCTAGTGTGAAGAATGACATCATTGTTCAACCGTATCTCGAGCCCACTCTCGTGCAACTCGAGCTACGACCTAGGTTGAGATAGTTCCTACCCGTCCAATCTCTTGCAAACGGATATTGGTATAGAAACACGATTAAAAATCCTAGCTTTGGCCCAATCTCTTGCAAACCAATTCTAAAGAAGTCCAATCGTAAATCTAAATCGAATTTCTAGGGCTTCCTATCAATTGGGACCCAATCTCTTGCAAATCCCAATCAATATGAATCCCTAGCTATCCATAATTAATCAATCCCAACCTAACCCTAATCAATTCTAGCAAGAATTTCACTAATTCATCACAATTTAGAAATAGGGTCCATAGGGTTCATCCCTATGCCCTAAGACGATAAAACTACTCACTAATCATAATGCAATTCATGAGAAAATCAATGAAAAAATCAGTACAATTCATTGCAATAGAGAAATTATCAACAAAAATAGAGTTTTTGATAAGAAGAGAGACAAACCAATGAGAATCCAATAGCATCCAACAAAAACAACCTTTTAATCTCCAAGAGAAAAGCTAAATCTAATGATCTCAAAAGCTCTCAAAAAGGATGCCAAAAAGTATCAAAAGTCCCCCTAAACTAGGGCAAAAACTGGGTTTAAATACCCCTCAAAATTGCCCAAAAAATCGTGACAAAAATGCCCATGCGCAGCCCAGAAATCTCACTTTACGCAGCAGGCGGAGCGGCTCACTCGGCCGAGTGATAAATGTCACTCGGCCGAGTGACAAACCCTGTACATTTCCAGTAAGTCGGTGATTTTCGGGGGTCTGTCTTCGGAGGTGACTCGACCGAGTGGCTTTACTCACTCGGTCGAGGGGCATTCCATGCTCGGTCGAGTGACAACTCTGAAATCGACTGACGGATTCCAGTAAGTCGGCTCCTTCGGTGGGTGGATTTTCCCGTGCCACTCGGGCGAGGGGATATCCATACTCGGCCGAGTGGACTATCGTCACTTGACCGAGTGCACGCTGATTTCCTTCTGTGGTGCGTGTCCGGTCTGGTCGGCCGAGTGGTCTTCTTGCTCGGCTGAGTGAGTGCTTCACTCGGCCGAGTGACATGCTGTAGATGCCCAATCTTCATCTTTTCGCCTCCTCGTCGCTCCTACGTAGTTCCTTCTTCTTCCATTTGTCTTCCATCGCCGAATACCCCTCAAAAGAGCATTGGGTGACACTCTGGAGTGGGTGCAAATCCTCTTGATCTCAAAATCACTCCGAATCTCTCCATATCTCCTGAAATACGACAAAAACAAGAAATCGTGAAAAGCATCGTAATATTGTCGAATAATAGTGAAAAACGCGATATGAGCGATCAAAGTGGCATGCAAACATGCAGAAAAAGGGTGTAAAATATGGAGTGATCAAAATCCCCCAAGCTTACCTCTTACTCGTCTTCGAGGAAGATGAGTAAAAAGCAAACCCGACGGGCAAAATAATGGAAAAGAAGGAAAAAAAATAAAAATAGAGTAGAAAGCGAAGAAGGGGGGTGCTAGATCATTCTTATCAGGACATGGGTTTTGCTTACTCATATTGCATACATCGAATATAAAACACATGTCACAGACTTTTATCTCGATATCATAGTATAATGATGCGTTCGAAATAGAAGACCCCAAGATATCAAAATAGCATGAAATATGGAATCATTCTAGGATTAACATTGTCTGAAGCATCTAAAGCGGTATGCATAACCATAGATCACACTTTTCAATTGAATGCTTTCTATAGGGAGTATAAGAGATATCACACGATATGGAATAGCAAGAATAGAAAAGTATGGTTTTCATGAAATGAATGCTAAGTGTCGATTTCTGGATTTCGTGAAACTTTAGCAATCTCACTGAGTATAGAAGATTACTTAGCCTAGGTTGTCATGCACCGTTAAGTAGTCACTCTCTCACACATCATTGGATCCTCTCCCCCAAGCTTATCTATAAGCGTGGTGGCATAAACAAATCAATATGTACATTCCCCATTTCTTTTGAAGATAAAAAAAAATAAAAATAAAAACAAAAGAGGGAAGAAAGAGAGAAAGAGTATGAGATGGGATCGTTTATAAACTTCTTTTCTCTTTTCTTTTCTTTTTCTCAATTTTTCTCTTTTTTCTCCTTTTTTTGTTTTTTTTGAATAAACATATATACATAAGTGATCCCAAATCAAAAGAGAGAAGGATATACAGGTGTATATATATATATATATATATATATATATATATATATATATATATATATATATATATATATATATATATATATATATATATATATATATATTTGATTTTGGGGATTCGGAGCATGAAAATTAATAGCGGGGGAAATGCCGATAATAGACTTGCTAAGGGGGGGTTCACCAATGAGTTTCAAATAGAGAAATGATGCTCAAGATATGTGGAGAAAGAAATAAATGTATCGCTCGGTTCACTCTATAGGACGTGCACGACAACTTTCAGCAGAGTAATATAATCTACTCAGTTTAATCTCAAAAAGTAAACTAGTCCAGATATATCATCCTAGCAAACATTCAATCAACCTGAAAGTGAAGCGTACAATTTATGCAATAAGAAGTGATATGAGAAAGGAAAGCAGTACTCCAGATACAAGCAATCAATGTGTGAAGCTTGGTGTGTTTTCTATGAAAAGCATACATATGAATCATCAGGCATCAGCTAATAACAGAATTTCATCCATATTCATACCGAAAAAGAGTGGGTTACTATTTCAAATGCAAAGCAGGACATAGCATATGATATCTGAAACAAAAGCTATGACGTGACAGAATAGTATGCACATAGAGATAAGCTAACACCACGTCATCATCATCACAGAAAAACCATCTCTAGCAAAAGATGAAAGAAATAATGATAAAAGAAAATAGATACTACTATGTACAATGCGGCACACAAAGAAAATAAAAAAACATGATGCATGATAAAAAACGAAAAAGTGAGTGAAAGTGGTGTAAAAACAAAGAAAAGGTGGAAAAAATAAAAATAAAGGGTGACGAAAAGCAAAAAGAGTGAGAACTCACTCCCCCAAGCTAAAGTGCACAGTGTCCTCAATGTGCAGAGTGTGGCACATCGAGAGACGTGAAATGGGTGGGGTGGGTGAGGATGCATGCATGATGAAAAAGAAAGAAGAAGAAAAAGAAAATAAGATGTGAATGAATGTGATGCATGTAAAGATCAGTATGGTGCAGATATAAGTGTCCCCAAAAAGTCTCTCCCTCACTCCCAAAAAGATATAAAAAGATATGATCAGAAAGGCACCAAAGTAGTAGCGGAGGAGGGGGCAAAAAAATCATCAACTCCAAAAACAACCAGCAAAACAGTAGAAATATAGTAGGCATCCAGTGTGTGCCTAGGCTGGCGGGGGTGCACCAGCACCGTCCTGTGGTGGAGGTGGTGGTGGAGGTGGTGGGCGTGGTGGCTGCTGGGAGGGTGTGTGTGGTGGAGGCAGACGCGCCAGAATCTGATTCAGGCAAGACTGAATACTGGGAAGGATGGCGACGCGGGTCTGCACGGTGCTGACCATGGCGGAGAGAGCCCTAAAGTCACCTCTAAGTCCACTAACAGCCCTTCAAGAGGATGAATGCTCTGAACTAGAGTGTCTGGGGGTGGTGGAGCAGAGGGACGCACAGGTCTAACAGGTGAAGTGCGGGGCTGTCTCTGGCGGGCAGTGTAGAGGACGTGGCCAGCAAGAAAGTGTGGAAGGGGTGCTGTGCTCACTAAGTGATGCCCAGCCTCGGTGTGAGGCTGGGACGCAGGCTGGGTCGAAGCAGAAGCAGCAGCAACAGAGGTGGAAGTCAAAATGGGCGACGAGGCAGCATGAGAGGTTAGTGACGCAGACGTGGGGACAGATGTCACGACGCTCTCGGTAAAGACAGGGGCGGTAGAGACCGAAAGGTCGATGACCGGGGAGGCTGTGTAGGGCACAAAAGATGACTCCCCAGAAGTTGAGAACAACAATCGGGAGAGGGTCTCCACAGCGGCAGTAAATGAAGACTTGCCGCTCTCAAAAATGGTGGGTGGACGCTCGGGGCTCAGTGTGGTAATGGGCTCGATGGACATAGGCTTAGTGGTGGTGGTGGTAGTGGACGGCTCAGCTAAGGTACTCCTGACACTAACAGACATGTGGACAGAGGTGTCGGGAGGTGCAGACAGTGCAGGTGCAGGCTGAGGGATCACGGGGTCAACAGGTGGTGCAGGGGGTGCCTGCTCAGCATCCTCGGGCTCAAGCACATAGGCAGCGGGGATGAGGAGATCCATCGCTGGAATCCAGTCCCCGTGCGCTGGTCCAATGTGCGTCCGAGCGGGGCTCGGGAGAACCATGTAATCAACGCTGAAGGGACCGTGCAACCACACCCAGTGCTGGCGACCGTGGGGACGAAGCATCTTCATCCGGGCCATAACATCTATAGAAAGTGCGGTGGGGCCCGGAGGTCGACGCAAGTCGTCAGGTAGGTCCACGCCGGTCATAAGGGCCAAAAGGGTGATCAGACCGCCGCAACAGATAGGTGAGCGAGCGCTCACCGAAATGATAATGCGGTCCAAAAACCAACTGGCAATGTCGATCTCGACGGCGGGGACCAAATCGTCGCTACCCCTATCTAGAACCCTAGGGCGAGTCATCGCATAGAGCATGTAGAGCTCTGGCGTATACATGGTCCCGGGCTCGTACCTCGCGAGGAAAGTAGTCGCCAGAAGGCGCTGTGTAATGTGGAGGCAGGGGTGGAGGATAGCTGAGGCCTTGGCCCTACTAGGGTCAAAGGCGAGTGGGGATCCCGTGATCCGTGTCCAGAAGGTGCGGGTGTCGAACGACGGGGGTGGGATGTGCGTGGGAGCGTAGGCTCGGTAAGGGTCAGGGACGACGGGCCACTGGAAAAACGCTCTAAGCATGTCGAGAGTGATCTCACACTCTCGATCCATCAAACAGAAGGAGCATCCTCCAGGGGTTCGGTCAATGGAACTGAGGACCTTTAGTGTCGGACAGATGTAAGTATCCGCCGACACCGATAGAAAATCACACCATCCCACGTTGTTGTACATCGTGAGAAGCCCCTCAAGTACCCCTAGGCAGTCTAGGTCAGCTAGGTATGTAAACCTAGAGGGTACTATCGAGCGATGGCAGATACGCTCAAATCTGGCGCAGTGTGCGTTATTTCGAAACGTAATCTCCATCGGCCCGACGGTGGGAGCCGGTGGTGGAACGAGATCGGCTGGGATCGGCAGTGTAGGTGGCGGTGGGCTAGGTGGAGGGGAGTCCTCCCTAGCAGAAGAGGGACCAGGATCATCGGTCCTCTTCTGCTTCGAAGAGGCTCCCCGTGTACGTGGCCTAGTGCGCGGCGACATGTGTGCCGCGAGACGTGTCCCAACCAAATAAGTAATGCGACTGCTAAATGATGGAACGAGTGTACCTGAACATGCCGCGAGAGTAATCAGCAGTGTGTACGAAGAGACGCCTCTGCCGCGAAGCTCAAAGCGCGTCCAAAAACTCCCCAAAGCTCCCCCAAGCTAGCCTGCAAATCAAACGATCAAATCAGCAAATAATATTCAATATATATGGGGGAGTTAGGGGATAATAGATAGATATGGAAATTAATTTGAATTTAGGGTTCACGGGCGTACAAATCAAGAGAAATGGGGAGAAATGGGGGTTTTGGGGCAAAACAGGGGTGATCGGAGGCGGCGCCGGCGATGGGGGGGGTGGCCGGTCGTCGGCGGTCGGCGGGGGTGTCGATCGCCGGTGAGGGGAGGTTGGCTCGGGCGGCAACAGGTCGCAGTGGGCAAGGGGGGAGTCGCAGCGGCCGAGGAAGTCGAATCGGCAGCGGGCTCGGGCAAATTGGGATTTTTTTGAGTATCGTAAATCGCGCCCACTGTGCTTCAGCTTATATAAAAATTGTTACGACTCGGCCGAGTGACAATGTCACTCGGCCGAGTGGCATAAACTAAAAAAATTTCAAAATTCTCCTTGCCACTTACGACTCGGCCGAGTGGCTTTGGTTCACTCGGCCGAAGGGAGAAACTCCACTCGGCCGAGTGGCTCTGCCACTCGGCAATCTTATAGAACTGGGAGGGTATCTGTTTCACTCGGCCGAGTGATAAGGCACTCGGCCGAGTGGCAATTAAGTCTAAAAGTTACAGAAAGTGACAGAGAGTTGGTCTGCAGAAACTTCCCTGTTTGGTGCTCCACTCGGCCGAGTGGAGTCTTTGCTCAGTCGAGTGGCATAAGCTACTCGGCTGAGTGAAGTGCTGTTTTCTGCATCGGCTCTCTGTTTTCGCTCTAATCTCTGTTTCTCTTCCTCCAGTCTATTTCTTCCTCCTCCTAAGGCCTGAGCGCGTCCCTGGAGCGCTCTTCCTTGCCTCGGTCATCCTCCATATGAGTGATCTCTCTTTCTCCTTCTCCTGTCATGAAAATTAGGACCAGTTGTCACGATTTTCATGGACACAAGACTCTAAACACTAATAAAAGTCTAAACCAAAAATGAAAATCAAATAAAAACAATGCAAAAACCGTTGGGTTGCCTCCCGACAAGCGCTCGTTTAAGGTCATGAGCTTGACCCCTTTAGATATTCTTTTAGCTCGTGATGTTGGGCGCATACGAGATACGCCCGTCGAACTTGTCGGGAAGGTCGCTTGGATTTGGGTCGTGATGATCATCGGTCTTCCTCGATGCCCCCTCATCATGGGTAATGTTGGGGGATAAGTCCCCCAAGATAGAGCTTGTTCCTATCTTTTTCTTGGCCGGTGACTTCGATCCTTCATTCGGTGGAGCTTTCTTTGGACTTTTGGCCTTCGAGAGCTTGCAAAGATCTCATATTCTTGCGACATCAGCGTCACCTTCATCACCGTCTGTGGAGCTATCTGGAGGATCCTCCAACTTCTCTTGGCCTTCTTCGAAGCCATCGTCATGGAGAGCGCCAATAGAGTGGGGGATTGCTTCTTCAATCACCTCATCGAGGAGATCCACATAGTCTAACTCCTTGTGATAGGGCATATGTTTCATGGCCTTGGGTATGTGAAGCTCGACTTCAATGTTCCCGACATTCAAGGATAGAGTTCTTTCATGCATGTCGACGATAACACCGACGGTTACGAGGAACGGGCGTCCAAGTATGAGCGAAGTGTCGCCCTCTTCCTTGATGTCATGTGACAAAATCACAAGGCAAGCATATACCTCCTGGAACTTGGAGTGGAATGTTCTCTGCGATCCCTACCAGCCTAGTAATCCGACCGTCCGCAAGTTGAATTCTCATGTCGGTCGGCTTCAAGTCGGTGCCCGTGTTCAATTTTCAGAACATGCTAAGGGGCATAAGGCTTACACTCGCGCCCAAGTCAACTAAAGCTTTTTGCAATAGGACGCCTCCTAGTGTGCAAGTGATGCGGAAACTCCCGGGATCCTTTAATTTCACCGGCTCATTCTCTTTCCGGGTAAACCAAGTTCCTTGTTCTGCAAGCATGATTTTTTCCTTCCTTTTCTTTCCCGAAATCAAGTCCTTCAAGAACTTCGCGTAAGACGGGATCTCAACTATTACATCTAAGAAAGGAATATTGAGGCTTACTCCCCTCAAGTATTCAAGGAACTTGGCGAGCCTTTTCTCTATCTTGGCTCTAGCTAGCCGTTGTGGAAATGGCACCGGTGGCATGTAGTGGCGCTCATCAAATGGCTCTACCACTTTAGAATTTCCTTCTCCAATCGGCTCCTTTTGGCTCTCCTCTTCAATTGCCGGCTCTTTTTCTTCCAAAATCTCCACCACGGGTTCTTTGTTTTGGGTCATAGCAGGAGTGGTATCCTTCCCGCCCCTTGTTGTAACCGCCACCACCGCATTGATGTGTCCGGTGTTGCTCCGTGGATTGGGCTCGGGTTGAGCCGACAATTGTTGGGCGTTCTTGTTTAGCAATGCAAGTTGCTCTCCAAGTTGAGCGACGATGGTATTTAGTGAATCTTTCCTGCCGTCAACCTAGCATTGATCTTCCTTTGCTCCGCCATGAATTCCTCCACCCTAGCTTCGTGGTTCGATCGTGGTTGAGCTTGAGGTGGGTTGGGAGCTCTCCAACCTTGATTGTAACCGGGCGGTCTATACGGTCCCGATTGTTGCCTAAGCAGGTAATTTTGTTGCAGTGGACCCCTCGGTTGATACTGAGGCTGTGGAAGTGGAGGCCGAGCTTGAGGGAGTTGTTGTGGCGGGGGGTTCAAAGCACCATCATTGTTTGCATATGAAAAGCCCGGATGGTTTCTAGCGGCCGGGTTGGCCCAATATCCGAAGTTCCCCGCAACATATTGCACTTGTTCCAAGGCCCCCTCTCCATGCTCTCCTCCTACATACATGACTTGAGATTGGTCTTGCCAATCACTCATATTGCTTACCAGCGTAGATGTAGAGGGTGCTCTATGTGGCTCGGTGATATATTTCTCCAATCTCTCCACTACCTTGTGGAGAGAGTCAAATTTTTTTGAAAGCTCTGCTACGGCCTTGGCCTCATATATGCTAGTGGGCTTCAAGGAGGAAGAAGAATAACCTCGCTCGTCGCCCCATTGTTGGTTATTAGAGGCCATCTCCTCTAATAAGGCCGTAGCTTTATCCGGGGTCTTCGATAGTATGGCTCCATTGGCGGTTGCGTTTATAATTTGCTTCGTGCCCGGTTGGAGTCCATTGTAAAAACTGTGAACAAGCTCCCAATCTTCTATACTGTGATGGGGGCATTGATGCTGTAAATCCTTGAAGCGCTCCCATGCCTCGTATAGGGTCTCCTGCGGTCCTTGCTTAAAGGACATGAGAGCACTCCGTATCTTCACAGTCTTGGATGGCTGGTAGAATTTGTCAACGAAGTCGCTAGCCAACTCATCCCAAGTAGTGAATGTACCTTCCGCCTGTGTCCTCAACCAATATAAAGCTTTGTCTTTGAGTGTAAAGGGGAAGAGTCGCAGTCGGATTGCATCAACAGAAATGCCCGGCATTTGGAAGGTGGTGCACTTGGATAAGAAAAGCTGGATGTGATAATACGGATTCTCATAGGCGTTTCCATGAAACGGGTCTTGTTGCATCAATACTACCAATCCCGTATTTAGCTCAAAATTCTTGTCCGCCGCCAATTCCAGCATGGCGATGGATGATGTGGTGGAAGAAGTCTAAGGCCGAAGCCTATCTCTGATGGATATAATCCTCGCCATGCGTGCCGCTAGTTCCTCCGGTGTCTCCGTATGGTTCATACAATCACCCTCCGTAGCATGCCTTCTCTCGGCTCTGATCCTCCTCACGGTACGTTCGATCTCCGGATCAAATAGTATTTCCTCGGGGTTCGCCGTAGATCTCGTGTACATGCAAAAGAAAACAGAGTTTCAAAGGAATTGTTAGCACGAATAAGGAGTAAAAAGATAAAAGTAATAAAAGAAAAAGAAGACACTAAGTAAAGAGAATAAAACACTGTCGCCTCCCCGGCAACGGCGCCAAAAACTTGGTCGCGCCCCGGGAGTACACACACCCGGGACAAGCGACTCATAGTCTTACCGCAAGCGCACGGTGTAGCGGCGAGCGGGTATCAAACTCAGGGAGGAACAATGACAGTGTCTCCTTCCAATCACCTAGCTATCAAAATGGTCGAGAATAATTTGGGGTAAAATTGTCACAATCGTTCGAATGTCGATAGAAATATCAATAAAATAAAGCGCCTAGGGATAGGGAATCCCCGCTACGGACCGTATCTCATCGTTGTGATTTGTAGGTTACATCATTGCTAGACTTGAATTTTAGGTGAACTAGTCGCAACTAAATGTAGAACCAAGCTCACGCTCTCGCGCTATTGCCGGTCTATAGCAAACCTAGGGTATGGCCCAATCTCTTGCAAACCCTAACCTAAGCCGCTAGCGTGAAGAATGACATCATCGTTCAACCGTATCTCGAGCCCACTCTCGTGCAACTCGAGCTACGACCTAGGTTGAGATAGTTCCTACCCGTCCAATCTCTTGCAAACGGATATTGGTATAGACACACGATTAAAAATCCTAGCTTTGGCCCAATCTCTTGCAAACCAATTCTAGAGAAGTCCAATCGTAAATCTAAATTGAATTTCTAGGGCTTCCTATCAATTGGGACCCAATCTCTTGTAAATCCCAATCAATATGAATCCCTAGCTATCCGTAATTAATCAATCCCAACGTAACCCTAGTCAATTCTAGCAAGAATTTCACCAATTCATCACAATTTAGAAATAGGGTCCAAAGGGTTCATCCCTATGCCCTAAGACGATAAAACTACTCACTAATCATCATGCAATTCATGAGAAAATCAATGACAAAATCAGTACAATTCATTGCAATAGAGAAATTATCAACAAAAATAGAGTTTTTGATAAGAAGAGAGACAAACCAATGAGAATCCAATAGCATCCAACAAAAATAACCTTTTAATCTCCAAGAGAAAAGCTAAATCTAATGATCTCAAAAGCTCTCAAAAAGGCTGCCAAAAAGTATCAAAAAGGCTGCCAAAAAGTATCAAAAAGTCCCCCTAAACTAGGGCAAAAACTGGGTTTAAATACCCCTCAAAATCGCCCAAAAAATCGTGACAAAAATGCCCCTGCACAGCCCAGAAATCTCACTTTACGCAGCAGGCGGAGCGGATCACTCGGCCGAGTGACAAATGTCACTCGGCCGAGTGACAAACCTTGTACATTTCCAGTAAGTCGGGGGGGGGGTCTGTCTTTGGAGGTGACTCGGCCGAGTGGCTTTACTCACTCGGCCGAGGGGCAGTCCATGCTCGGCCGAGTGACAACTCTGAAATCGACTGACGGATTCCAGTAAGTCGGCTCCTTCGGTGGGTGGATTTTCCCGTGCCACTCGGGCGAGGGGATATCCATACTCGGCCGAGTGGACTATCGTCACTCGGCCGAGTGCACACTGATTTCCTTCTGTGGTGCGTGTCCGGTCTGGTCGGTCGAGTGGTCTTCTTGCTCTGCCGAGTGAGTGCTTCACTCGGCGAGTGACATGCTGTAGATGCCCAATCTTCATCTTTTCGCCTCCTCGTCGCTCCTACGTAGTTCCTTCTTCTTCCACTTGTCTTCCATCGTTGAATAGCCCTTGGGCGACACTCCGGAGTGGGTGCAAATCCTCTTGATCTCAAAATCACTCCGAATCGCTCCATATCTCCTGAAATACGACAAAAACAAGAAATCGTGAAAAGCATCACAATATTGTCGAATAATAGTGAAAAACGCGATATGAGCGATCAAAGTGGCATGCAAACATGCAGAAAAAGGGTGTAAAATATGGAGTGATCAATAACCCGTCGAGACTTGGATAACAACATATTAGCGAGTACTGAGGAGTGTCATCACCATGCTTATTCACGCTCTCCATTTCAGAAACAGGAGAAAAAGAAAAAATGATGTGTATATATGAGAAAAAGAATAAAGCACGCACCGTTCCCCAAGCGAAGCTGAGTAATCGGATCCCCAGGATAGAAACCGTCGGGGCCTCGCATCAAAAGGTCTAGCTTGGGGGAGTGCGTAAAAATAAGGATTATGGTGTGTTCGAGCTAGTAGGTCTGAGGGGTACTTCTTGGCCTGATGTCCTAAGGTCGTCTGACCTGGGAGTCATCGATCCAACGCTCCTTACACCAACCAATTAGAATCCAAAATAAAAGAAATATAGAAAAGAAAAGGATTTGGAAGCATGATGGAAAGTTGAGGTGTTGTGAGAGCCACTTCTTTGATGGACTAGTGACCCGTTATCTCAAATTTATCACTTCTTTGACCCTTGCATAGCTTTGATCCCTTTGTTTTTGGCCTAAGGACGGGTTAGAGGGAATATTCTGGGTTTTGAGCTTAATCATGGCGTAGTATATTATTTGATGATTCGAGCTAAAAATCATGCTCTATGGTTATATTTTTATCGATAGAGAGGAGTCGGTGTTTTAGATTTCCATGAATTTGAGATTTCCTATTTGTCCGTATATATGTGCTCGATTTTGCGAATTCCTTGAAACTTATATAATCATTTGCATGCAAGATTGCATACCTCATTCTTTACTCTCTGTTCGTCTTCTTCGAGGACGAGGAAGAGTTTAGCTTGGGGGATATTGATATGTTGTTTTTATATATAGTTTTCACGTTGATTTCATTCACGTTTTGTTCCACCCCACCTCGTTTCACGTGCCATTTTTACTCCTTTTTGTTTCCTTTTACGTTTTTGGTCTTCCTGGTGCTTTTAAGGTGAAATTGGAGGATTGTGGAGCTAAATGGCGTGATATTGGGTATTTGGTGATTAGATGCTGCATATGGACTTGACTTCTTGGGTCTGAACTTAGAGATTGTGAGTACTATGAAGGAAGCTTGAGTGGAGAGCTGGAGAATTTGGATTGTTGAAGGGATGTAACCCTAGAGCATGGAGTGGAGTACTTGGACAGAAGGTAGATCATTGAAGAGCATTGTGCAGATGGAGCTTTATAGTTGAGTTGCTGGGAAGATTTGGAGCTGGGGCTCTCTTGTGAAGTGTTGATGAAAAGCTAGAAGATTGGACTTGGGAAGACGAGCTTGAGATTGGAGGGTTGCTGAAGAAGAGGAGAACTGTGAGCTGAAAGATGCTGGAGGTGAAGAGACAAGGTTCTATAAGGCCATATGGGATGCCTCCATACGGCCGTATAACTCTTCAGCAGCAGCGAAGAGCCGCAACCCCACGACAGTATGAATTTCTGCGCCACTACCGTATTATTTGACTTCATCCAAGCGGCAAGCGCATTAGAGCAAAATCGCCGCAGTCGTATGAACCAAGTTCATACGGTCACATGGTCCTCTTCCCCATTGCAAAGAGACAGTAACAAAGAACCACGCGGCCAAACCATATGGCCATGTTATTCTCACCTAAACCAAAGAATCAGCAGTGGTAGCATCACGAGAATGACACGGCCGCGTGGTGCAACCACACGACCGTTTGAAAGAGGGTTGAAGGCAAACCCAATAGCTGATATAGCTTGTATAACTAGAAGTGGCGCTGTCTTTTGGAGGGGCCGAGTTTTTTTGGCTGTTTTTGGTCTCCTTTCACTGTTTCATTGATTTTTAGGAGCAGTTTAGGTTTTAGATTAGCTTTTAGATAGATTTTGGTGGAGCTTCTTGTGGATTTTGTAAAAGGGATTGACAACCCCTCTATGAATGAATGAGATAAGCTTCCTCTTCTCTTTCTCTCAATGTTATTGTTATTGTTATTGTTCATTCTTGCTGTTTTGGGATTGTACCCATTTATTTCGACTGCTTCCTTGATGTGATTCTTGTTATTACTTCTATTTCAATTGCTCTTATATAGCTATCTTTGTTAAACCCTCATATATTCATAGTTGATTAGCGTGGTTAGCATATAACCCTAGATCGAGCTGGTGCTCGATCAATCTGCCTCCCTGCAGACAACCCGTAACGCACTACGATGACGTCATGCACTTGCAGTTATAAATATTAATGCTCTATCAGTACACATACCTAGAGATAAATTACCTTGAGGGCATACCCATCTCCCAACATCTCCCATTTGCACTTAGGCCCATTTATCCAAGTATCTCATACCGCATTTTCACATATGTCTCTCTAGACTTCATGTGGTAGAGTCTTCGTAAGTGGATCTGCTAAACCGTCTTCTGTATAGACTTAAGGGGTTCTATGTTTCTTCTATATCAAAGATTTGAATCTCATCCAAATCGTTTCCTTGGTCTCTTGAAATCCATAATATTTTTCTTGCTTGGATCTCATCCAGCTCATCATCTTCACTTGATGCTTGATATAATTATCCAAAATAGTCACTGGTTTTCTGTACCGTTCATTATCGTTTTTGAGAACGTGTCAAACTCTTTGACCACTTTGTCAAAACATATGTCCCGGCTCCTTGATGAATTGCATGCCTTTTATTTGCTCCTACTGACATTGAAAACTCTATAAGTTTGTTCTTCTAAATTATATTTAGAAAACATACATATTTTAGTTTTCATGGCCATCATGACCATTGACATCGAGTCTGATCCGAATAAATCTGTATACAGCCGTTGATGAGAAAGTTTCATCACAATCCATTTATAGTAGTTTTGATGAAAAAATGTTCTCAACCAGCATAATTTGTACTTCGTTATTTTCCATCTGCACCAATCTTCTGTCTTGAAGGTTCGCTTGCAGCCAAAGGGAACACTTCCTTTGGGCACGTCTTCCAAGGTCTATACCTTATTTATGTGCAAGGACCTTTTCCAGATCTCATCACGCTAATTTTTAGAGTCCCTACTCCGAATGACATCCTGGAAGTTGACTAGGTCATCGTCAACTATGATTTTCTACTCGACTTCTTCATCTTACGAGGTTCCAGTAATCCTGTGACTTCCTAACGATTGATTTAAGGAATATCATATTGATTAGGTCCTCACAGAACCTTATCAAAAAACCTAGGCATTATTATCTCAGGCTTATCCCTGAAGGAGGATTGTAACTCAGAGTCACTTGCTATGTATCGCACCATGTCTAATAGAGTGCGATTCGTTCTCTCCAAGACACCGATGTGTTGTGAAACTTGACCTGAGAGAAAATATCATTCTCTTTTAATTACACAAGAATTACATAGCAAAGTATTTGCCTCTTCGATCCGATCGAAGTGATTCAACTACTTCTGTCATTGTGTTCTCTATATCATCAGACTTGTGTTTCATCAAGAACACTTGTCATAATAAAATAAGAACACCATATCTTGACTAATTTAGACTTAGGTCCGTATACATCCGTATGTACAAGACCATGAGCTCTCCAACTCATCTCCCACTATCTTACAGAAGGAGTTTTTGACCATCATACCTTTAAGACAAAACTCATAAGTGTCTTTCGACTCATAATACGAGAGGTCAAGAGACCCATCTTTATGTAATTTGGCAGGTCTGTTTTCTTCGGTACGCCCTAGTCAATATTTTCCATGGATATACTTTGCTACTAACTTGCGCCTTCATGTATTAACTCTTAATACAATGTTGTTATACAAAATACTCACACTTAAACATTTCTTTCAGAAGTAAAGTGACGACATTTGCCAAGTGGGAAATACATCCCATATGGCCCAAAGACAACTCTTGCTCATTAGCCAATATGTGAGACTATATTTTCCTTTGTATAACAATTATTTGGAAATTTTACACATCAAACATGTCCCATTTTCAGTTCCTCCTACTATGCATTTTCTTATGATAGACCAAAAATTCTTTTCTTAATGAATTATCTTTAGTTCCTTCTTCTTTCTAAATCACATTTAGACATTTCAAGTCCTAATACAAATATTAGCTGTGCAAGCAACTCATGCATCCAAACACTTGAGCTTTACAACCAACAAGCTGTTCGTCTCAAGATCTAATTTGGATACATAGTCTTGTACCGCTCTAACGCACATCTTCGAGTCAAACAGTTTGATCGAAGTTTCGAACCTTACGGATGGAAACTCTTTTCCATACAAACTTGAGGAAACTTAACAAGTTGTATGGAGAAACATGCTTTAAACATCGGTATGTTCAAGCTGCCTTGCTCATAGAGGCGAGTGTTAAGTAGTGTGCTTTTATTGTGATAGACCTTAGAGCGTAAGGAAATCATTGTCCTTAACTCAGTGCTAAGAAGGACACTTCATGGGAAGTGTCAGTGAGAATAGTTTGGTTTATCAAATATTCATTAACCAATCTTTTGACCAGTTGTTTTATTCTTTTAGGATATTATCATTTGGATTCCACCCGATAAAACATAGAATTTTCCTAGTGTAGCATTTGTTCATGATTTTTAAATATAGTAAAATTGGGTTTTACTCAACTATATCCTCCCACTATTTTAGTGATCATCTTAAGCCATATAGATGAAAAAATTTAGTCATTTAATGGGAGAGGTACCCAACCACCCTAAGCTTCACAACCTTGAGGAGACTCAACAAACTGATCGACTCTCCAGTTGGTAGATAAACTCTTTATCAATCACATCACTAACTCCCTATTGGGTTTTACACCTAGTCACATATGATCTTGAGGAGACTTAACAAACCATAATGACTAGTCTAGTTGAACCCTTGTTTTCATGTCTAATATTAACTTACACCGATACTCGAGGAGACCCCATGCAGCGGTTTGGGTTAATACCAGACCGCATCACATGTATGATGGAGTCGATTTCTAAAAGAGACCATGTCATAGCTTGAGGAGACTCAACAACCATGACATGCATCTTTTAGTCCCATAAACCAAAAATAAGGAGGGGTACGGCTAATCTTGAAGAAGATTTTTAACGTATTTGACTAGATGTAATCGATGGTTTCACATAATCAGAATTCGCATCCTTGTGGTCTAGCGGAACACGGCCATGTATTTGGCTAATCCAGGATCACTATCCCCAGTCGAGTTAGGGTGATCCACACCATTAGTCAAAAAACACTAGACCGAATCATGATCCTGTAACGATATTAATTATTCATATGTGTGACAACGACTTGAAATGGCTTCGTAAAACTCGTTAATCCTATCTGTAACGACCGATTTTTGTAATGACTAATATATGAATAATATTGGATGTTCTCTCCTTGTGTGATTTTCCCTGTCAGACGTTCTTACGATGAGCTTCGTAGCATCCATATCTTAGAGCTAGAGTGATCCTAGAGGCCATAGGAATCTTCCCGAAGCTTCGCGCTTCGATTCAGCACTTCTGGTGCATCTTAGTTGGTTCATGAAGGAGAGCCAACCGACTAGATTGCAATCCAGTCGGTCGGCAACACTTCACAGACCGACTAGTTCATCTCAGTAAATTCAGCTAGGTTACTGTTTACGCTTAGTCGGTCTAAGCACATTCTTCGACCGACTAGTTGCCAAACTAGTCGGTCAGGACTTGTACTCAGACTGACTAATTCTGAGTTCTTCTGTACAGCCGAGTTACTGTTTATAGTTAGTCGGTCAAAGAACATATACCGACTGACTAGTTTCCAAACTAGTCGGTTAGAGTTCCTTCTCTGACCGACTAACTCTCAGTGCTTAATATCTATCTAATTTTACCCTTAGTCGGTCTATGAACAATCACAAACCGACTAGTTCCCAAACTAGTCGGTTGACGAGCCTTCACAGACCGACTAACTCTGTCTACCCTGTACCAACCCTGTTCACTGTTTTACCTTTAGTCAGTCTCAGTTGGATGACCGACCGACTAGTTCCCAAACTAGTCGGTCGACCACCCTTCACTGACCGACTAGTTTGCCCAGTAAACCTAGGTTAAGTCGTAGCCGCCGCATCTTTTCTTTATTTAAACCCTATACGTTTCATTTCATTTCTTCACTTCTCCTAGCTGATCTTCTTCCCTAATCATCCCCCAAGCTTCCCCTAGCCTTCCCGCATCCTCTCGTGCTTCCTCTCCCCCTCCATTGCGTCGGCACCACCCCGTAGGCCGCCGACCGACACCAAAAACCCCAAAATCCTCTTTTGCTCCAGATTTGCCATATATCCCCCATTCTCCAGATCCATTTTAGATCAGCCGCAATAGATCCCTTCAGCCTCAACTTCTCCCTCGGATCGCTTTTCCGTTGCCGTGCTAAGCTCGGATTTGGCGACGGCAATTCGAAAATCGTCAAGATCTTCTTCTACCTGTAGTTCGTAGGCATCGTGATCGTCGTTCTTCCGCTACAAATACGGTTAGTAGATCTACCTTTAATCTCCCCATAACCCTCGTCGTAATTTAGAAAACCTAATAAACATTGATTACTAGATGTTATAGGATTCCAACACAAAAATACAGATTAGATCTTGATTCTAATTTTTCTGTTTTGCCAAAACAGCGAACCCTAATTCCCGTAGAGTAGCGATTTTTGAGACGTACTCTCGTCGAGCAATAACCTCGGTACCAGGCAAGTGAAACTTGCCAACCTTGCTTTAGGCCATGTTTTAGGCCATTACCTTGTTTTAGCGTGAAAGAGACTAGACCGTGAAATGATAGCGGTCTAGGCGCAAATTCAAATTCTAGCTTGACAACGAAGCTAGAATTGCCATTGTCACATCATGTCATGAAATGCCTGTCATGTTTAATTTCTTTAACGGTACGCAGATTCTTTTTCGAATATTTGTCATGTGCATCTATTTTACATGTCATCTGTTTTCATGTTGCATCGTGGCACACGCTACAAATCCTTGTACAAATCCATGTTTCTGTGTTATCGGCTAGGCACCCGTTATGCGGGCATAACCCTACGCCATCCTTTTTAAAACACTTCCTGGCTTGTGATCCAGAAGCGGGCATTCCATGTTCGGGGGTAAAGCCCTGGCTCGATACACGTGGAGGGGTAGGGATAAACGGTCACTTGAGCGTAAGAGTTGGCCCGTACAGCCACTCTAGCCAAAGGACGGAATATCTGTGCACGACGTGCTTAAAATACTTGTACTTGTCCTTGTAAATGTTTACTTGCCCATGCCATGTTTTACCTGCCATGCTATAAATCATGCCATGTCATAAACTGCTGTTACTTTACTTGTTGTTCTCATTGCATAAAATGTCATGTCATACTATACTCTAGAACTGCTAGGTTGTTTCTACTTTCCTTTAGTTTCCTTGCACAAAGTCTTGTAGACTTTGCTGACATGTGCCCCTTCTCTTTGGGTGACACATGTTAGTTGCTGAGCCAGAGATTGCTGTTGAGGGCGACGAGTTCGTGGAGTTCGTGCCCGATTCTGTTGCTGACGTGGAGTACGAGGACACCGGTGACTAGTCCTAGTGTTCTTACGCAGTTCTTTCTTTAGTTGTTATTTGTCGGTGAGTAGCACCGTTTGTTAGTTTCTTGTTGGCCATGCTGGGCCTTTTCTTGCAGACTCTTTTGTTGCCTAGTGGCTTTTCTGGTTGTTGGATATTTTGTTGGACCTTGAGATTGATATTCGTCTCTCTATTATTGTTATCTTTGTTCCGTGTCATGTTACATGGATTTGCGTGTTATTCCATACGCTTTACAGGCTTGGAGTCTCACAGCTCCCGGCCTGAGCGGGCCTCGTTATGCCTCGCCTCCATTTTAGGGAAGCGGGTCGTGACAGGTTTCTTTGGTGGCCCATACAGGTCTACACTCTGTAACTGTGACTTAATCGGAACAACGATATGAATTATAGAATGTCCGATAAACAATTTCAACACCGAGTCATAAGGCTAAGAGTCTGATTTTGTTTCGTTTTCTGTGTCATTAGATGGATAGAAGACGGATTACCCGTGCTGGTGGTAGTGTGCCCCCTCGTGTCGAGGAGCCGGATCGAGGCCCACCAACGGGAAGATTATGCGGATGATGCATCAGATGATGCAGGTGCAGCAGGGGGTGCTGCAGAATGCCCGGAATGTTCCGCCTGCTCGAGCAGTGCAGCCTATTCAGAATGTCCCTCGCTTCGAGCCAGGAGCGAAGCAGTTTCGGGAGCTGGGCCCCGCTTACTTTGATGGGACCGAAGGACCTCTAGCTGCCGATGAGTGGACTAGGAACATGGAGGACAACTTGAAGATGTCGAAGGTCGACCCGGCTGGATGGGTTGACTTGGTGAAGAGGCAGCTTAAAGATAATGCTCGGAACTGGTGGGATGCCGAGGAGGAGATGCTGGAGGAGCCGATATCTTGGGCTACTTTCAAGTCCAGATTTGATGAGGAGTATTTTTCGAAGGCTGCCAGGAGGGAGATGGCGCAGCGCTTCATCGACCTGAAGCAGGGGAGCTTGACGGTGGACCAGTACCACCAGGAGTTCACCAGGCTGAGCCATTTCACACCGAAGATGGTGCATGATGCTGATGAGAGGGCACAGAGGTTTCTGCAGGGGCTTTCTTTGGATCTTCAGAGCTTTGTGACTTCTTCTGATTCGGAGACCTATCAGAAGGTTCTGATTGCAGCGAAGATGCAGGAGCTGATTATGAACCAGAAGAGAGGGTGTGCTTCTGGAGCTGGGAAGAGGCTTGTGGAGCAGGTCAGGGCAGTGATGAGACCAGGGTTCAGGCCCAATCAGCCGGTACAGTTCAAGAGGCCCGGAGGACCTCCTACTCTGAAGACTTGCCATTTTTGTGGCAAGACTGGGCATGTCAAGGATCAGTGCCGGAAGATGTTGGGACAGTGCTTGGTTTGTGGTGATCCTGCGCATACCATGAAGGATTGCCCGAAGTCCAAGCAGCCGTGGAAGGGACCTGTCGCAGCTCAGCCGTTGCAGCAGAGGACACCTGTACCTGCTGGACGTGGAGCGTCTCTTGTTCCGCAGAGGCAGGCTTTTCAGCAGGCTGTTCAGCCAAGGCGGCAGGCTTTCCTGATGACTGCAGTTGAGGCTGAGACCGAGGATGAGGTTATTGCAGGTAACTCTCAACCTAGTTGTTCTTTCCTTAGTTAGACTTGTTTGTTGGATTTTGTTTGGTTGCTTGTTATGTATGCTAGAATAGAGTTTGATTGTTGGACTATCTGTTAGGTGTGATTTTGGTTTGCACATTTCCTGCACGAGTCCTCTTCGACTCTGGTGCATCGATGTGCATTATTTCCCGGAGCTTCGTGGAGAAGCATTCCTTGTCGACTTCCCCTCTTCCCAAGAGTTGGAATATCGTTATAGGAAATGGCGTGGTCTCGGTGCATCGTGGATGTAATTCTTGCCCTTTGGTGGTCTGTGGACATGAGCTCTACGCTGATTTCATCGTCCATGACATCATCAACTATGATGCCGTCCTCGGGATGGCCTGGCTTGGGAGTTTCTACGCCACGATTGATTGTTGGAGGAAGAAGGTGGTGTTTGAGATCCCTGGACATCCGGTGTTCGAGTTCAGCCGTGGCAACAGTTCGCTTGGACAGGTCAGGTTTCGGGCTAAGCCGGTGGAGAGCATTGCTATGCAGATGGAGCAGTGTAGACCTGCGATAGTGCGTGACTTCGACGACGTCTTCCCCGAGGAGATGTCTGGATTGCCGCCCGATCGAGCCCTCGAGTTTTTTATCGATCTTATTCCGGGTGCGCAGCCTATCTCGAAGGCGCCGTATCGTATGGCACCAGCAGAATTGGAAGAATTGCAGAAGCAGCTGGACGAACTTCTTCAGAAGGGTTACATCAATCCCAGTGTGTCTCCGTGGGGATCATCGGTCTTGCTGGTGAAGAAGAAGGACGGTTCGCGTCGCATGTGTGTGGACTAACGGGAGTTGAATGCGGTGACCGTCAAGAATCGATATCTGTTGCCTCGTATCGATGATATTTTTGATCAGCTTGGGGGATCGAGGGTATTCTCTAAGTTGGATCTGAGGAGTGGTTATCACCAGCTGAAGGTGAGGAAGGAAGATGTTTCGAAGACAGCATTCAGGACAAAATATGGACACTACGAGTTCGTGGTTATGCCTTTTGGTGTAACCAATGCACCCGCAGTCTTTATGAATCTGATGAATCTGATCTTCTATGACTTTTTAGATAAGTTTGTCGTTATCTTCCTTGACGACATTCTGATCTACTCAAAGTCAGAGGAAGAGCATGTGTCACACTTGAGGACAGTGTTGGAGATTTTGAGGAAGCATCGGTTGTATGCTAAGTATTCCGAGTGCGAGTTTTGGTTGGACAGAGTTGCTTTTCTCGGGCATGTGGTGACTGGAGATGGTATTTCGGTGGATCCCGAGAAGATTAAGGCTATCAGGGAGTGTCCTGTTCCGCAGTCGGCATCTGAGATCCGGAGTTTCCTTGGGCTTGCAGGTTATTACCAGCGGTTCATTAAGGACTTCTCCCGTATTATCGAGCCGATGACCAGACTGACCCGGAAGGATGTATCTTATGTTTGGACTGATGATTGTGAGAAGGCTTTTGGTATTCTGAAGGAGAGGTTGACGACTGCCCCTGTTCTTCCTGTGCCTGACCGGAGTGGAGGATTCGAGATCTTTTGCGATGCTTCTGGCAAGGGTCTCGGTTGCGTATTGCATCAGCATGGGCACGTGGTTGCGTATGCTTCTCGTCAGCTTAAGGCTCATGAGAAGAATTACCCCGACGCACGACTTGGAGTTGGCAGCAGTCGTGTTTGCACTGAAGATTTGGAGGCACTTCCTGCTGAGTGAGAAGGTGAAGATCTTCACCGATCACAAAAGCTTGAAGTATATCTTTACTCAGAAGGAGCTCAACATGCGACAGCGTCGATGGTTGGAGCTCATGGCTGACTATGAGATCGATTTGCAGTATCACCCTGGTAAGGTAAATGTGGTTCTGGATGCGCTGAGTAGGCTTCCAACTGTGATGGTGTTAACTTCGCAGTGGAGATTGCAGCGGGATTTTTACGAGTCCGGTATTGAGATTGTCCTTCCTGGGGAGACTTCTTCATTGATGTGTATGCAGATACAGTCGACGATCATGGATAGGATCAAGGCTGGACAGGCAGGAGACCCGAAGTTTGTGAAGATACGGGAGTTGGTGGAAGCCGGTCTGCGGCCTCACTTCTCGATTCATGAGGATGGCTCGTTGAGATTTGGAGCCAGGTTGTGTGTGCCAGCTGGAGACATCAAAGAGGAGTTGTTGGTGGAGGCACACAGTTTGCCGTATTCTGTGCATCCTGGTGGGACCAAGATGTACCATGATCTTTGCCTGCACTATTGGTGGTATGGTATGAAGAGGAGCGTGGCTCGAAGTGTAGACAAGTGCCTGGTTTGCTAGCAGGTAAAGGCAGAGCATCAGCGTACGGCAGTATTGCTACAACCGCTTCCGATTCCAGAGTGGAAGTGGCAGCACATCACTATGGACTTTGTGACTGGACTGCCTCGGAGTCCGAAGCAGAATGACGCGATTTGGGTGATCGTAGACCGATTGACCAAATCCGCGCACTTTATTCCTTTCTGAGTAGGACAGTCCACTGAGGCGCTAGCGAGGAGATATATGGAGGTAAACCCCCTTTTACTTTTCATTTCCATTTCCTTCCTAGTTTAGATAGTGATGTAACGTGAATCGTACAGGAGATCGTACGACTTCACGGAGTCCCTGTAAGTATCGTGTCAGACAGAGACACGAGGTTCACATCTCAGTTCTGGCAGAGTCTGCAGAAGAGTTTGGGTACGAGTCTGAGTTTCAGCACGGCGTACCATCCGCAGACGGATGGCCAGTCTGAGAAGACGATCCAGATCTTGGAGGACATACTGAGGGCGTGCATGCTGGACTTCAAGGGTTCTTGGGAGGATCATCTCTAACTCGTGGAGTTTGCCTACAATAACAGCAACCAGGCGAGTATTGGCATGACACCTTTTGCCGCGCTATACGGGAAGAAATGTCGATCGCCACTGAGCTGGGATGACATTGGAGATCGAGAGCTGTTAGGACCTGGGATGATCGTGGAGGCGGTGGATGTTGTGAGGAACATACGGGAGAGGCTGAGGATTGCTCAGGACCGTTTTAAGCATTGGGCTGATGCTAAATGGCGTCCTTTGGAGTTTCAGTCAGGTGACCATGTGTTCCTGAAGATTTCCCCGAATCGAGGAGTGATTCGCTTTGGGAAACGAGGGAAGCTGAGCCCGAGATACATTGGACCATTTGACATTCTGGAGAGAGTTGGCGAGGTAGCCTACCGCTTAGCCTTGCCGCCATCTTTGGAAGGAGTTCACGATGTATTCCATGTGTCGCAGCTTCGTCGATACATCAGCGATCCATCTTATGCTGTGGATTTCTCGGAGATCACCGTTCGTCCCGATCTGACGTATGACCAGCAACCAGTGCAGATTTTGGACAGGCGTCAGAAGTCACTCTGGAACAAGACTGTTGATATTGTTAGGGTGATGTGGCGACACGGCTCACCAGGAGAGTCTACTTGGGATAGAGAAGACGAGATGAGAGAGCGTTTCCCACTTTTGTTCCCTGGAACGTGAGTGTTGGGAAATTCCGAGGACGGAATTTTTCTTAAGGTGGGGAGGATGTAACGACCGGTTTTTGTAATGAATAATATATGAATAATATTGGATGTTCTCTCCTTGTGTGTTTTTCGCTGTCAGACGTTCTTACGATGAGCTTCGTAGCGTCCATATCTTAGAGCTAGAGTGATCCTAGAGGCCATATGAATCTTCCTGAAGCTTCGCGCTTCGATTCAGCACTTCTGGTGCATCTAAGTTGGTTCATGAAGGAGAGCCAACCGACTAGATTGCAATCCAGTCGGTCGACAACACTTCACAGACCGACTAGTTCATCTCAGTAAATTCAGCTAGGTTACTGTTTACGCTTAGTCGGTCTAAGCACATTCTTCGACCGACTAGTTGCCAAACTAGTCGGTCAGGACTTGTACTCAGACCGACTAATTCTAAGTTCTTCTGTACAGCCGAGTTACTGTTTATAGTTAGTCGGTCAAAGAAAATCTACCGACCAACTAGTTTCCAAACTAGTCGGTTAGAGTTCCTTCTCTAACCGACTAACTCTCAGTGCTTAATATCTATCTAATTTTACCCTTAGTCGGTCTATGAACAATCACAAACCGACTAGTTCCTAAACTAGTCGGTTGACGAGCCTTCACAGACCGACTAACTCTGTCTACCCTGTACCAACACTGTTCACTGTTTTGCCTTTAGTCGGTCTCAGTTGGACGACCGACCGACTAGGTTCCAAACTAGTCGGTCGACCACCCTTCACTGGCCGACTAGTTTGCCCAGTAAACCTAGGTTAAGTCGTAGCCGCCGCATCTTTTCTTTATTTAAACCCTATACGTTTCATTTCATTTCTTCACTTCTCCTAGCTGATCTTCTTCCCCAATCATCCCCCAAGCTTCCCCTAGCCTTCCCGCATCCTCCTGTGCTTCCTCTCCCCCTCCATTGCACCGGCACCACCCCGTAGGCCGCCAACCGACACCAAAACCCCAAAATCCTCTTTTGCTCCAGATTTTCCCTTTATCCCCCATTCTCCAAATCCATTTTAGATCAGCCGCAGGAGATCCCTTCAGCCGCAACTTCTCCCTCGGATCGCTTTTCCGTTGCCACACTAAGCTCGGATTTGGCGACGGCAATCCGGAAATCGTCGAGATCTTCTTCTACCTGCAGTTCGTAGGCATCGTGATCGTCGTTCTTCCGCTACAAATACGGTTAGTAGATCTACCTTTAATCTTCCCATAACCCTCGCCGTAATTTAGAAAACCTAATAAAAATTGATTACTAGATGTTATAGGATTCCAACACAAAAATACGGATTAGATCTTGATTCTAATTTTTCTGTTTTGCCAAAACAACGAACCTAATTCCCGTAGAGTAGCGATTTTTGAGACGAACTCTCGTCGAGCAACAACCTCGGTACCAGGCAAGTGAAACTTGCCAACCTTGCTTTAGGCCATGTTTTAGGCCATTACCTTGTTTTAGCGTGAAAGAGACTAGACCGTGAAATGATAGCGGTCTAGGCACAAATTCAAATTCTAGCTTGACAACGAAGCTAGAATTGCCATTGTCACATCATGTCATGAAATGCCTGTCATGTTTAATTTCTTTAACGGTACGCAGATTCTTTTTCGAATATTTGTCATGTGCATCTATTTTACATGTCATCTGTTTGCATGTTGCATCGTGGCACACGCTACAAATCCTTGTACAAATCCGTGTTTCCGTGTTACCGGCTAGGCACCCGTTATGCGGGCATAACCCTACGCCATCCTTGTTAAAACACTTCCTGGCTTGTGCTCCAGAAGCGAGCATTCCATGTTCGGGGGTAAAGCCCTGGCTCGATACACGTGGTGTAGGATCCTGTCCAAAACAGAGTTAGGATCGATAACATGAAGTTTAGACTTACGCTTGCGTACGCGGCACGGTAGTCTACGAACTTCGCCTTCGGATTCGCCACGACGGATCGAGTCTACTCACGAACGGAGTAAGGCTACTAATCCCACAATCTAAATCTCTATTTTAGATTAAGAACTTGGATGGAGGGAGAGGAAATATTTCTGCAGAGCTTCGCTATGAAGAAGATGCATGCATGAATTTCATGCAAAATGTGTAAGGAAAATGGCTACCCTTGGGTCTTATTTATAGCCCCCAAGGTAGTTATTTTAGGGTAAGTTGTTCCTTTGGAACAACTTAATTAAGGTGTACCATGATACATGGCACATTATAAGCTTAAGTTGTACCATATGCATGGTACAACATAAGCTTAAGATATTCCCCCTTTATTAGCCATATGTCGCATGCACTTATGCATATATAATGCGACTTTCCCGCTCATACAGAGATCCTCTCCGCAAGGGAACAGATTCCCTTTGCACATGACTTAGTGTGCGCGACGTTCGAGGTCCGTATTCCCTCGTACATCCCCCACAAGGGTGTACAAACGTCTTCCATATCCAACATCTCCCACTCACACTTGAGGGGATTGTAAGAGAACGTCTTTCCCTTAGTTCTTTCATCTATCATACCGAGAAATAGACCGTGCGACCGTCATGCGCGTAGAGTCTGTTGTTGTGCACTTGTTAGAGATACACAACGACCTCGAAGGTGCAAAGTTGAGTAGTTCAACGCATGCTTTACCCTAGATTATTTCTTCACATTTCTTATACTTTATATTCAACAATTGAATCCCATCTGGATTACAATTGGCTGGCCAGCTTTGAATCATTAAAGTCCAAATGCGAACATGAAATCAATCTTCCTCTTCTTGAGAACCTTATGATCTTGACTTGATTCGCTTTTCTAACGTGCCCCGCCGAGCCGAATTACCATAGCCCATTAGTAACACGCTAAGATAGCGATCATCTCGTCAAATCTAAAGAAACCAATTGGAGTCCTTGAGGGTAAGAGTTAAGACCCGTATGGCCTTTGAGTCTCACATAATAGCAAACACTATTGCTACTAACTCAGTGGTCGAAATGCATACGTGGTATGAACACGTATTACAACATCACTCCTTTCCCAGGGAGAGTATGTCTTAATGATGTTGTACGGATGAAAGATCAGACACCACAGTGCCTATCTTTTGAGTCCCCTTACTACTCAGGAAATATTCCCGGACTCTCATCCTGCATAAGACAGATAGGATTAAAAAATCCAATGAGATCTTTATATCCTTGTGATACAGATCTCAGATCTTTTGTAAGCATCCATATGATGCAGATCTTTCATTCGACTATCTTGTTAAAGTCTTGACTCTAAATCATTCGTCTAATGATTTTGACTTTAAACTAGTCTCATCTCTATCTTATCCATCTGATAAGATAAGGCGGTTGCTCATGTGAGAGAGCCAACCTTAATCTGTCCGACATACACACAATTCAGCTGAGATTTCAAAAATGTACACAAACATTTCTTAAGAAATTCATATGCAATGTTGGAAAAAGAACTTATTCTTTTATTAATTTTGATCATTTCTTAGACATGGGAATATATATTTGGTACAACTCAGCCCATACGCAATCCTTGAGATGATAAGTGTTTATAAAACACATTTCTGGGGATCGCTTTCGTAAGCTGATCCTCTATCGTCTCATGCGTAGATATGTACCTTATGTCTACCTTCTTGGTTTTATCATAGTCTTTTGCAAATCTGCAGTTCCTTTAAGATACTGCATTATCCTCTTAACCGCTTTCCAGTGTTCTTGCCCTGGGTTGGATTGGTAACAGTTTACCATTTCCAACGGCAAAACAGATGTCCAGTCTCGTACACACCATAGTGTACATAAGACTATCAACTGTACTGGAATATGGAACTTTTTCCATAATTTCCTTTTCCTTTTGGTTCTTTGGACGTGATTCCAGATATAAATTATCGCATATGCTTATATGAATATCAATGGACTTGCAGTCCTGCATATTAAATCGTTCTAGAACCTTCTTTATATAAGTCTCCTGTGAAAGAGAAAGAAGTTTCTTCGAACGATTCCTTGAAATCTTAACTCCAAGGATATATGCGGCTTTTCCTATGCCTTTCATCTAAAATACTGATGAAAGCCAAGCCTTGATACTCATTACAAAGCCCTTGTCATTTCTGGCTATTAAAATGTTATCTACATATAGATACATGATAATATACTTGCTTTTAATCCTCTTGATATATACTCAGTTATCTTCATCAAGCATGGAAAAAATCCATTTGATAAGACAACTTCTTGAAATCGTATATACCATTGCCTCGAGGATTATTTAAGACCATATATGGACTTACGAAGTTTACAAACCTTATGTTTGTTTCCTTCTTTTACAAACCCTGTTGGTTGTTCCATATAGATCTCCTAATCCAATTCTCCATTGAGAAAGGCAGTCTTTACATCCATCTGATGTAATTCGAGGTATAAGCAAGCTACCATTGCGAATCAAGGTAAAACGCACAACAGGTGAGAAGTTTTCTTTGTAGTCTATCCCTTCCTGTTGCGTAAAACCTTTCGCGACAAGGCGAGCTTTATATCTATCTATAGAGCCATCAGCCTTATGCTTGATCTCGAGAACCCATTTGTTCCCAATTGCTCTATGTCCTCTGGGTGAGTTAACTAAGTCCCAGACTTGGTTAACTTTTATGGATTTCAATTCCTTCTTCATCGCTTCCATCCATTTGTCTTTTGCAGGGCATGATGTGGCATATTTGAGATTCTTCAAGTCCTTGTTGACTCGAATTTAGATCAATTCTAATATCACTCCCACTTGAAATGTTGTTAGAATTGCTCCCACTTGGATCATTATTCCCGTATGGAATAGGATAATCGTCATTCGTATAATCCATTGGTGAAGGTTGAAAAGTATTTTCGTTTTCACCAAGAATTCTCCCACTCGAATGAGGTAATCCTTCTTGATCACAAATCTCAAATAGAGATAAGTCCTGACTTATCTCGCCCTGTCTTGGAAACTCGTTTTCCAAGAAAGTGACATCCCTCGACTCAAACTCAATTAGCACACCATTGTCTTCCTGACTAACAAAAACATAACCTTTGGAGTTTAATGCGTATCGTTTAAAGATACATTTCCTTCCCCATGGCCCAAGTTTGCCATACTTATGGGAGGAAATATGTGCGTTGAATGCACAAACTCAAGGTAAAATGTTTAAGTTAGGAGACCTTTGGTTCCACAACTCATAAGGAGTGGAGCTAACTTGATTTCGAGGGTACGCGGTTTAAAATGAAAACGGTTGTCAATAATGCATCACCCCAGAAGGTGATTGGCAAGTTAGCTTGCGCCATCATTGAACAGATCATTTTTCATTAAAGTCCTATACCTCCTTTCTGCAACACCAATTTGTTGAGGAGTATAAGGCATAGTTACTTGATGTACTATGCCTTTTTCATCACAAAGTTCCTTTAAACTTGTTGATTGATATTCACCGCCCCTATCGGTTCGCATGACCTTAATCTTGCGATCTAATTGATTCTCCACTAAACTCATATAGTTTTTAAAGCAGGTTAGTGCTTTCACTTTTGTGGGATATCAAATAGATATTACCGAATCGGGTGAAATCATCAATTAAAAGTGATGAAATAGGACTTCCCGCGTCTTGTCTTGACATTCATCGGACCATATATGTCCGAATGGATAAGCGGTAATGGAACCTTGGCCCTTGTGCCGGTTCCAAACGGCTTGCGACAAGATTTCCTTTCAAGGCAATGTTCGCAGGTCGACATTTCAACCTTTGAAACATTGGATAGAAGGCCACGTTTGGCAAGTCTATCCATACGCGTTGGTCCAATATGACCAAGCCTTGATTGCCAACAAATTATATTAGACTCATTAGTCAAAGAATTTGTCATAAGGAAATGAGAAATCATATATTGTACTTATTACAATGAATCCTTTAAATACATAACCCAGAACCAATAAAGGAATTATTACAAAAATAGGTCCATATTACAAACATGAAGGAACCAACTATCACAAAGACCCATTAAATTGACCACAGTTTTAATATTCCTTTGAATATATGGAATGAAGAGAACATCATGTAGTAGGAGAGTGAGGCCGTTGTCCAAGACAAGCTTGCGAGTCCCAACGCCTTTCACTTCAACACGTGTGTTGTTTCCTACATTGATCCACTTCATTCCTTGGGTATCCGGTGATACTCCACGAAGGACCGTCTGTCCTTTACTATGTGGTCGGTGGCACCTCGTCACTTCCACTCGTACACGAACGAGCATAGTGACCGAGCTTGTTGCACTTGAAGCACTTGATCCTTTTCAAGTCTTTCTTCTTGTGCCATTTCTTGTGCCCACCCTTATGTTTGGGTTCCTTGGTAGACTCAGGTTGCTTATTACGTTCATTAGAAGACTTCGAACGATCTTTACGTTTCTTTCCCCCATGTGAGGAACTAGCAACCACGTGCACTTCTGCACTTGGCTTGGCAGCCGCAAGCCGCTCTTCCTCTAATTCGAGGTGCTTGGAAACGTCGTTGAAGGTCTTGATGCTCTCATTGTGAGTGAGATGCATCTTCATTTGATCCCACCCATTTGGTAGGGAACGTATGACTGCTTGGATTTGTTGCTCATCAGTGAGCACATGACCTGCGTCCTTTAACTCCGAGATAAGGTTCGCCATATGTCGCAGATGTTTCCCCATGGAATGATCTGGACGTTTCTTATATGTATCGAACTTTATAGTTAAGGCGCGAAGTTTGGACACCGATGTGCCACCGAACTTCTCCTCTAGCTTGGACCATATGTCCATGGCTAGGTCATGTTCTCGGAAGATGCGCATTATGTCATCAGCCATACTGCTTAATAACGTAATGCGCGCTATCTTATTCTTCCGAGACCAAGCATCAAAAGCTTCCTTGTCTCTTCGGTGTTGGGCCGTAGTGCCCAACTCGGGTTCAATCATTACGTTCTTTAGAGTTTCGAGCACTTCTTGCTCCTCTAAAACGTATTGTATCTTAATGGACCAAAGTTTGTAATTATCGCCGTTGAGTTTTTCACCTTTGTTTAACTCAGCGACGATATTCTTTGAAGCGGAAGACATTTTACTTTTAAAATGCTGCAAAAGACACAAAACCGAAGGTTCGATCAAAAAACATTGCATAAAAAATTCTTAAAATATAACTCCCACTTGAAATGATAATAGAATATCCCATTTGGATAGTTCTAAAATTCAAATCCCACTTGGAATTATATTATATTTGATAAGTTACTTTCGAAAAATATTGAAGGTGTTGTTCTAGAATCGAAAAGGTCTCTATGATTCCAATCACCATCTAGAACAACTTTCAATATTCCCCCATCACTTATCAAACAATAGTACTCTTATAGTACTAGCAGCGGAAAATAAGTATTTGATAAGTTACTTTCGAAAAATATTGAAGATGTTACTCTAGAATCGGAAAGGTCACTATGTTTCCAATCACCATCTAGAGTAACTTTCAATATTTCTCCCTCACTTTATCAAATGTTAGTACTCTTATAGTACTTAGCAGCGGAAAAGCGTTTTTGAAAACGTATTTTTCAAAACGAATATAAAATACATTGGCTAATCTCCGTAGAGTAGAGCACAACGTCATAAGTTCATTGGCTAATCTCCGTAGAGTAGAGCACAATGACATGGCTAATCTCGCATGAAGTAGAGCATTACGGCTAATCTTCAAGGAGTAGAGCACAATTTCATAAGTACATTGGCTAATCTCCGAAGAGTAGAGCACAACGACTTGGCTAATCTCGCATGAAGTAGAGCATTATGGCTAATCTTCAAGGAGTAGAGCCCAATGAAAACTTCATTAAAACGTTAGTCCCGTATGAACTATTCGGCACTGTAGTTAGCCCCGTATGGACTAATCTACACATTCGAGTTTGACCAAGGCCATTTGTTACCCCGTATGGGTCATCTGGCAAGTTTACAATCGACCCAGACCATTTGTCGGATTGGTCGACCAAAAACACAAAATTGGTCGACCAATTTTCGAATTCAACTTCTTCCCGGTCAGGGCCTCTGCCCTGACCCGGGCTTGGCCAAAGGCCGGCCAGGGCCTCTGCCCTGGCCGGCCAGGGGGCCTGGCCCCCTCGGCCAGGGCCGGCCGGCCAGGCCCTGGCCACTGCCAGGGCCTGCCGGCCAGGCCACTGGCCGGGGCCAGGGCTCCTGCCCTGGCCTCGGCCAGGCCCTGGCCTGAGGCCAGGGCGCCGGCCCTGGCCTCTGCCAGGGCCGGTAGGCCGCTGGCCGGGGCCAGGGCTCCTGCCCTGGCCTCGGCCAGGCCCTGGCCTGAGGCCAGGGCGCCGGCCCTGGCCTCTGCCAGGGCCGGCAGGCTGGCCCTGGCCTCTGCTAGGGCCGGCCTGGCCCTGGCAGTGGCCAGGGCGCCGGCCCTGGCCTCTGCCAGGGCCGGCAGGCCGGCCAGGGCCGGCAGGCCCTTGGCCAAGGCCGGCCACTGCCGGCCCGGCCTTGGCCGGCCACTGCCGGCCTGGCCATGGCCGGTCATGGCTTGGCCATGGCCGGCCATGGTCAAGGCCTTTCGGCGTTGGCCGGCCATGGCCCCTTTGGCCATGGCCGGCCACCCCCTTTGAATGGGGTTGCCGCACTTTCTTCTCCCCCTTGATGGGGTGGTCGCCGGTGGTTATTGGCCGTAGCCAACCCCCTCCGCATGAGGAGAGGGGGTGCATGGCCTTCATGGCCCATTTGGCCATGGTGCACATGCACCAAATTTTCCTCTTACCCGATGGAAATAACTTCCATCATCTTCCTCGATGAAGCACCCGTTCGTCGAAGAAATTAGTTATCTCTTAATGGTCGTGTGCCAAAAATGAATAACGTACTACATGAACGGTCGGTTCTTCCCGTCACGGAGAGTTCCTACCATATCCATAATGATAGGAGACCCTAACGTGAAAAGAACAACCGCTGCGTTCTCTCCGTCACGAAGCGTTCCTACTATATCCGTAATAGTAGGAGACCCATTCGTGAAAAAGACAACGACTCGTTCGTAGTTTCGACGGGGCGATGGTTTGACCGGGGCGAACCCATATGGCTCTGATACCAATGTAGGATCCTGTCCAAAACAGAGTTAGGATCGATAACATGAAGTTTAGACTTACGCTTGCGTACGCGGCACGGTAGTCTACGAACTTCGCCTTCGGATTCGCCACGACGGATCGAGTCTACTCACGAACGGAGTAAGGCTACTAATCCCACAATCTAAATCTCTATTTTAGATTAAGAACTTGGATGGAGGGAGAGGAAATATTTCTGCAGAGCTTCGCTATGAAGAAGATGCTTGCATGAATTTCATGCAAAATGTGTAAGGAAAATGGCTACCCTTGGGTCTTATTTATAGCCCCCAAGGTAGTTATTTTAGGGTAAGTTGTTCCTTTGGAACAACTTAATTAAGGTGTACCATGATACATGGCACATTATAAGCTTAAGTTGTACCATATGCATGGTACAACATAAGCTTAAGATATTCCCCCTTTATTAGCCATATGTCGCATGCACTTATGCATATATAATGCGACTTTCCCGCTCATACAGAGATCCTCTCCGCAAGGGAACAGATTCCCTTTGCACATGACTTAGTGTGCGCGACGTTCGAGGTCCGTATTCCCTCGTACATCCCCCACAAGGGTGTACAAACGTCTTCCATATCCAACACGTGGAGGGGTAGGGATAAACGGTCACTTGAGCGTAAGAGTTGGCCCGTACAGCCACTCTAGCCAAAGGGCGGAATCTCTGTGCACGACGGGCTTACAATACTTGTACTTGTCCTTGTAAATGTTTACTTGCCCATGCCATGTTTTACCTGCCATGCTATAAATCATGCCATGTCATAAACTGCTGTTACTTTACTTGTTGTTCTCATTGCATAAAATGTCATGTCATACTATACTCTAGAACTGCTATGTTGTTTCTACTTTCCTTTAGTTTCCTTGTACAAAGTCTTGTAGACTTTGGGTGACACATGTTAGTTGCTGAGCCAGAGATTGCTGTTGAGGGCGACGAGTTCGTGGAGTTCGTGCCCGATTCTGTTGCTGACGTGGAGTACGAGGACACCGGTGACCAGTCCTAGTGTTCTTACGCAGTTCTTTCTTTAGTTGTTATTTGTCGGTGAGTAGCACAGTTTGTTAGTTTCTTGTTGGCCATGCTGGGCCTTTTCTTTCAGACTCTTTTGTTGCCTGGTGGCTTTTCTAGTTGTTGGATATTTTGTTGGACCTTGAGATTGATATTCGTCTCTCTATTATTGTTATCTTTGTTCCGTGTCACGTTACAGGGATCTGCGTGTTATTCCAGACGCTTTACAGGCTTGGAGTCTCATAGCTCCCGGCCTGAGCGGGCCTCGTTACGTCTCGCCTCCATTTTAGGGAAGCGGGTCGTGACACTATCAACTAGTTGAATCCTAAAATTCAAAATTATTAGGATTATTTAATAACTATTATTAATGTCCTTATCAACTATAAGGGTTTTTAGGGTGCTATCCTAATCACGTATTAGGGATTTAAAGTTCAAGTTGCAACAATTTAAATCATAGCCCTTTCAAAATTATTATTAGAACAATTAATATAATAATTATTGGAGAGGGCTACCCTAATCATGTATTAGGAATTTAATTTGTTGCAACAATTTTTAAATCATAGCATGTCCACCAAAATTATCTTATAATTTTCAGAAAGCTTTTAATGGCTAACCTAATAGTTTTTCTTGTATTATCACATAATGAACAATAAATAATATAACCATTAAAACTATTAACTAAACATTTTATCTCATAAAATTTTAGCTAAACATGCAACTTAAAAAATTATCTCATAAATTAAGTTACATAAAAAATCAACTATCATCATATAATAATTTGAGATCTAATTTTAAAATATTACATGATTTTAAAAAAGATCTAATTTTCAAAAACCAGTTTTTCGAAAATTAAAAACATCACATGGGTAACAACTATATCTAAATAAAAAACCTCCATCTCATGGAGAAACATGCGGCATCCTATGCACTTTATAATTGCAAATAATATAGATCAAGTAACTGGCTCTAATATCACTGTAGGGTTTTCATGGTCCATAGGACTATTTAATCGACGTCCTACCTAAGTCGGGTGGATGACGACAGTATAAAAGCAGTGAAAATAATATCTCAAAACAGTTTTAAGAGAAGCCCTAAAGAATAAACCCTAGACAGAATCTCTACAATCCCTGGGTTGTGTCTGACCAACACCTAAAGATATATCTATCAACATCAATTATAAACGCATGTATAAAAGAAAACATACCAGGAACTTTGTTTCTGCAGAATACGAAGCGTCGTTTAGCAACATTTCTTTGACTCCAAAGCAATGCCCCGAGCCGCTTCTCCCGAGCCAAACCGCGTCCCGAGCCGAACCGCGTCCCGAGGCGAGCAACACCCTTGTCATCGAATCAATCATGCACTCTAGCAAGTTTCACCTTGAGTGGATCCTCCGTCAAGAGTTTGGATCCGTCCGAACTCCTTCGTAGCTTTGCTAGAGCCCGATCAGGAGCAAGGAAGAATTTGGGAGAAAGAGTGAATATTAATTTAAGTCTTAACCCGAGCGTGCTCAAAACTTTTGGAGCTACTCGAATCGAAGACTTGGTGCGATTTTAAAGAAGGGTGCTTGGCCCATATTTATATAGGCAGCTGACCCCTCCCCTTCAAATCATATCCGATGTGGGACTAAAGGGTTAGAGGCGAAAATTGACTTTAAATTTAACCTTCACGAAGGCCAAACTTCAACAAGTTTTCCCTCCCTCACCGTTGATCTTTGCAAGTGATATCACATATCAAATCGAAGAGCACTGAATGGTGAACACATAGAAATAAACGGGGCTCAATTTCGACTTCATTTGACCCCTTAAACATGTGTCCAAAGTTAGCCCAAAAACAGATTTTCGCTGAAAAATTCATTCGTCAGCAAAACAATTGTTGGATCTGGATCCTAGCCTAGGGGGGTGAATAGGCTAATAAAATAATTCATGCAACCCACGAATAAACACACGCAGTTATAGCAGTAGCAGGGTAAATAAAATGCAGACATAGAGTACACAACAGATTTACCCTGGTTCGGTCGACCCTTCGACCTACATCCAGCCCCCAAAGCAGATACTAGTATTGAATAGCGCAATAGGTACAAAACCACAAGTTAGAGCACGCTCAGAGCACCCTCTACGTCTCTACACTCGCCAGGCTCTCAGTACCCACACACACTGTGTTTTCTCTCACTATCAATCCTAGTAACGCTTTCTACCAGCTAGTCCCAAACTGGCTCGGTCCCACTTGTCTAGCCCCAGACAAGTTCCAAAATCCCCCAACAATGGTAAAGTTTCCCCTATAGAGAATGTTACACTAAGACACGAATAAAAGGAGTAAATGGTTTAGAAATGCTCAGTTCGTGTCCGTGTAGGCGTCTCTGTCAATCAGCACGTCGTCAGCTCTAATCTGACGCAAGCGGTGTCTCGATCTGACTCTTGGATGTCAAGTTGTACACTGGTCTGTACATATAGAGCTCGCGCCCCGGGAGTACACACACCCGGGCCAGACGAGTTATAGTTTTATCGCAAGCGCACGGTGTAGCGGCGAGCGGGTATCGAACTCAGGGAGGACTAATGACAGTGTCTCCTTCCAATCACCTAGCTATCAAGAGGATCGAGAATCATTTGGGGTAGCCAGTCACAATCGTGCAAATATCAAGAGAAAATATCAAATTAATAAAACGTCTAGGGATAGGGAATCCCCGCTAAGGATCGTCTCTCATCATTCTGATTCACAGGTTTCATCATTGCTAAACTTGAATGTGGGTGAACTAGTCGCAACTAAATGTAGAACCAAGCTCACGCTCTCGCGCTATTTCCGGTCTATAGCAAACCTAGGATAGGGCCCAATCTCTTGCAAACCCTAGCCTAAGCCGCTAGTGTGAAGAACGACATCATCGTTCGATCGTATCTCGAGCCCACTCTCGTGCAAACTCGAGCTACGACCTAGGTTGTGATGGTTCATATCCGTCCAATCTCTTGCAAATGGATATAGGTATAGATTTATGATCGAAAATCCTAGCTTTGGCCCAATCTCTTGCAAACCAAGTCTAGAGAAATCCAATCGTCAATCTAAATCGAATTTCTGGGGCTTCCTATCAATTGGGACCCAACTCTTGCAAATCCCAATCGATATGAATCCCTAGCTATCCATAATTAATCAATCACAACCTAACCATAATCAATTCCAGCAACAATTCCACAATTTCATCACAATTCAGAAATAGGGTCCGTAGGGTTCATCCCATACGCCCTAAGACGATGGCACTACTCAATATTCATCATACAATTCTCAGAAAAATCAATAATAATATCAAGAGAATTCATTGCAATAGAGAAATAGCTAATAAAAATTGAGTTTTTGATGGGAAATAGAAAATCCAACGAAGATCCAATGATATCCAATGAGAATCCAATAAGAGTAGCCTTTAAATCTCCAAAAAGAAAGCCTAAATCTAATTAATCTAAAAAGTTCTGAAAAGCTCTGAAAAAGGCTGCCAAAAAGCTCTTGGAATTAGGGCAAAAACTGGGTTTAAATACCCCCCAAAATCGCCCAGAAAATCGTGACCAAACTGCCCCTGCGCAGCCCAGAAATCGCAACTTTCGCAGCAGGCGGAGCGGCTCACTCGGCCGAGTGACATTGTCACTCGGTCGAGTGACAGACCCTGTAAGAAAACAGTAAGTCGGGGGGGTCTCAGGGTCTGCCTTCGGAGGTGACTCGACCGAGTATACTTATCCGTTCGGTCGAGTGGCTTTTATCGTTCGGCCGAGTACTTTCGATAGGATCTTCGAAAAATACAGTAACTTCGGCCTTTCTCTGGAAAATTTCCCTGTACCACTCGGGCGAGTGAGATTTCTCACTCGGCCGAGTAGGCTTTCTTCGTTCGGCCGAGTATACGCTGGATTTGACTCTGAGTGCATATCCATTCCGGTCGGCCGAGTGGGGCTTCTTGTTTGGCCGAGTGAGTGCTCCAATAGGCCGAGTGGCATGCTGTAAATACCCAATCTTCTTCGTTTCTCCTCCTCGTCGCTCCTACGAAGTTTCTTCTTCTTCCACTCATCTTCCATCGCTGAATGGCCCTCAAAAGAGTCGTGGGTAACACTCCTTAGTGCTTGTGAACCACTTGATCTCAAAATCGCTCCGAATCGCTCCATATTTCCTGAAATACGACAAAAACAAGAAATAGTGAAGAGCATCGCAATATTGTCGAAAAATCGTGTAAAAACGCGATATGAGCGATCAAAACGGCATGAAAACATGAAGAAAAAAGGTGTAAAATATGGAGTGATCAAAATCCCCCAAGCTTACCTCTTACTCGTCCTCGAGGAAGATAAGTAAAAGGCGAGCCCGATGGAAAAAAATAATAAAAAGAAAAGACGGAAGAGATAGAAAATAAGGAAGAAAGCAAAGAGAGAGGTGCTAGATCAATTTCTCAGGACGTGGGGTTTGCTTACTCATGTAGCACACGGCGAATGTAAAACTCACGCCAAAGATTTTTATCTCGATACCATAGTATATGGATGCATTCAAAATAGAAAACCCGAGAATAGCAAAATAATATGAAATACGTAATCATTCTAGAATTAACTTCGTCTGAAGCATCTAAAGCGGTATACATAATCATAGATCCCACACTTTTCAATTGGATGCTTTCTACCTGGAGTATAAGAGATATCACACAATATGGAGCAGTAAGAATAGAAAAGTATGGTTTTCATGAAATGTATGCCAAGTGTCAATTACTGGATTTTGTAAAACTTTTAGTGATCTCACCAAGTATAGAAAATTACCTAGCTTAGGTTGTCATGCACTGTCAGGTAGTCACTCTCTCACACATCATTGTTTCCTCTCCCCCAAGCTTATCTATAAGCGTGGTGGCATAAGATAAATCAATATATATATTCCCCATTTTTGAAACACCATGATAGAACAAAAACAAAAGAGGGAAGAAAGAAAGAAAGAGTATGATATGGGATCATGTATAAACATCTTTTCTCTTTTCTTTTCTTTTTCTCATTTTTTCTTTTCTCTCATTTTTTCTCTCTTTTTTCTCTTTTTTTTGATTTATATATACAACTTTGATTCCAAATCAAAAGATAGAAAGATATACATATGTTTTTCTTTTTGATTTTGGTGGTAGTGGAGCATGAACTTTATAAAGCGGGGGAATTGCCAATATAGGATCCGCTAAAGGGAGACTCACCAATGAATATAAAATAGAGAATTAATGCTCAAGATATGCGGAGAAAGAAATAAATGTAACACTCGGTTCACTCTATAAGACGTGCACAACAACTTCAGCAGAGTAATGTAATCTACTCAGTTTGATCTCAGAAAGTAAACTAGTCCAGTTATATCAACCTAACATTCATTCATTCAACCTGAAAGTGAGGTGTACAATTTTCATGCAATAAGAAGTGATATAAGAAAGGAAAGCAGTACTCCAGATATAAGCAATCAATGCGTGAAGCTTGGTGTGTTTTCTATGAAGAGCATACATATGAATTATCAGACTTCAGCTAATAACAGAATTTCATCCATATTCATATACGAAAAGGTGGGTTACTATCTCAAATGCATAGCGTGACAAAGCACATGATATCTGAAATAAAAACCATGGCGTGACAAAATAGCATGCAAACAGAGATAAGCTAATCACCACGTCATCATCATCACAGAAAAGTCATCTCTAGCAAAAGATGAAAGAAATACGGATAAAAGAAAATTGAAACTACTACGAAATGCAGCACACTTAAAAAGGTAAGAAAACGTGATGCATGATAAAAAAACGAAAAAGTGGGTGAAAATGAGTGCAAAAGCGGAAAATGTGAGAAGAACAAAAATAAAAAGGGTGACAAAAAGCAAAAGCGTGGGAACTCACTCCCCCAAGCTAAAGTGCACAGTGTCCTCAATATGCGAATTGTGGCACACCGAGAGACGTGAAATGGGTGTGGTGGGTGAGGATGCATGCATGATGGAAATAAAAGAAAAAGGAAATGATATGCTAATGCAGGTGATGCGTGCAGAGGTCAAAATGGTGCAGAGTATCAGTGTCCCCAAAAATAAGCTCCCTCACTCCCAAAGAGATATAAACATATATAACCAAAAGGTACCAAAACAGTGTGTGGAGGAGGGGATCAAAAATCATCAGGCTCCAAAAACGACCAGCAAAACTACAGAAATATAGAAGGCAGCCAGTGGGTGCCTAGGCTGGTGGTGGTGCACCAGCACCGTCCTGTGGTGGAGGTGGTGGTGGTGGGTGTGGTAGCTACTGGGTGGGTGTCGGTGGTGGAGGCAGACGCGCCAGAATCTGGTTCAGGCAAGCCTGAATACTAGGAAGAATGGCGACGCGGGTCTGCACAGTGCTACCTGTGGCGGAGAGAGCCCTGAAATCCCCTCTAAGCCCACTAACAGCCCCCTCAAGAGCACGAATGCTCTGAACTAGAGTGTCGGGGGGGGGGGGGGGGGTGGAGCAGAGGGACGCACAGGTCTAACTGGTGAAGTGCGGGACTGTCTCATGCGGCCAGTGTAATGGATGGGTCCAACAGGGAAGTGAGGTAGTGGTGCTGTGCCCACTAAGTGATGCCCAGCCTCTGTGAGAGGGTGGGACATAGGAAAGGTCGAAGTGGAAGCAGCATCGGAAGTGGAAGTGAAAACAGACGACGAGGCGGCGTGAGAGGTCAGTTACACAGACGTGGGGACAGACATCACGACACTCTCAAAGAAGGCAGCGGCAGTGGAGAACAAGAAGTCGACGGCTGGGGAGGCCGTGAAGGGCACAAAAGATGACTCCCCAGGAGTCGAGAATAACAATCGGGATAGGGTCTCTACTGCGATGGTGAAAGAGGACTCGCCGCTCTCTAAAATGGTAGTGGGTCTCGGGACTCAGAGTGGGATCGACGAAAATAGGCACAGTGGTGGTGGAGGTGGACGGCTCAGCTAAAGTTCTCCCAACACTAACAGACGTGTGGACAGAGGTGTCGGGAGGTGCAGACAGGTCATGAGCAGGCTGATGGATCACGGGGTCGACGGGTGGAACGAGGGGCTCATGCTGAGCATCCTCGGGCTCAAGCACGTAGGCCGTAGGGATAAGGAGATCCATCGCTGGAATCCAGTCTCCACCGTCTGGTCCAATATGTGTCCGAGCAGGGCTCGGGAGAACCATGTAATCCGCGTCGAAGGGACCGTGCAGCCACACCCAGTGCTGATGACCATGGGGACAAAGCATCTTCATCCGGGCCATAACATCTATAGAAAGTGTAGTTGGGCCGGGAGGTCGACGCAGGTCGTCAGGAAGGTCCACGCCGGTCATAAGGGCCAAGAGGGTGATCAAACCGTCAGAACAGATAGGCATACGAGCGCTCACAGAAATAATGACGCGGTCCAAAAACCAACTGGCGATATCGATCTCGACGGCGGGGACCAGATCGTCACTACCCCTATCTAGAACCCTAGGGCATGTCATCGCATAGAGCATGTAGAGCTCTGGCGTAGATAGCGTCCCGGGCTCGTACCCCGCAAGAAAAGTAATCGCCATAAGGCGCTGTGCAATGCGGAGGCAGGGGTGGATAATAGCTGATGCCTTGGCCCTACTAGGGTCAAAGGCAAGTGGGGATCCCGTGATCCGTGTCCAGAAGGCGTGAGTGTCGAACGACGGGGGTGTGATGTGTGTGGGAGCGTAAGCGCGGTCTGGGTCAGGGACGGCGGGCCATTGGAAAAATGCTCTAAGCCTGTCGAGAGTGATCTCGCACTCTCGATCCATCAAACGGAAGGAGCATCCTCCAGGGGTCCGGTTAATGGAGCTAAGGACCTCTAGTGTCGGACGGATGTAAGTATCCACCGACACCGACAGAAAGTCACGCCATCCCACGTTGTCATACAACGTGAGAAGCCCCTCAAGTACCCCTAGGTGGTCTAGGTCGGCTAGGTGTGCAAACCTAGAGGGTACTATCGAGCGATGGCAGATACGCTCGAATCTGTCGCGGTGCGCGTCATTTCGAAACGTAATCCCCATCGGCCCGACGGCGGGAGCGGGTGGTAGAACGGGATCAGCAGGAAGCGGCTGTGTAGGTGGTGGTGGTGGTGGGCTAGGTGGAGGGGAGTCCGCCCTAGCAGAAGAGGAGCCAGGGTCACCTGACTTCTTCCGCTTGGAAGCGGGCTCCCGCGTGCGTGAACTATGGTGTGGCGGCATGTGTGCCGTGAAACGTGCCCACCCAAAATGAAATGTGACACGCTAAATAATGAAACAAGTATACCTAAGCACACCGCGAGAGCAATCAGTAATGTGTGCGAAGATACGCCTCCTCCGCAAGGCTCCGTGTGCGTCAAAAAGCTCCCAAAGCTCCCCCAAGCTAGCCTGAAAAGCAAACGATAAAATCAGCAAATAATACTCAATATACATAGGGGAGATATGTGATAATAGATATAAATAAAATTTGATTTGAATTTGGGGCAAATCGGGCGTACAAAATATGATAAATGGGGAGAAATAGGCGATTAGGGGCGATATGGGGTGACCGACGGCGAAACAGGGCGGCGCCGGCGAGCAGCGGCGGCTAGGCGGTGGTGGCGACCGTTGGCGGAGGTCGGCCGGTGGCGGCTCGGGCGTCGGAGGGTTGGAATCGGGCGAAGGGAGTGGAAACGGCGCTGCGGGCTCGGGCACCGGCAAACTGAAATTGGGGATTTCACGTTTTTCGAAATTCGCGCAGTGCCTAGGCCTTATATAGGAGTATTACGACTCGGTCGAGTGACATCTCACTTGGCCGAGTAGGACAAGTAAATAAAATTTCGAAATTTCTCCATAGGTTACGACTCGGTCGAGCGGCACAACCACTCAGTAATTTTTTAGAGCGTGCAGGGTATCAGATTCACTCGGCCGAGTGACAAGTCACTCGCCCGAGTGGAAAATTATACTGTAAAGCGAAAAATTAACAAAGAGTTGGTCAGTAGAAACTTTCCTGATTGGCACTCCACTCGGTCGAATGGAGTCTTTGCTCAGTCGAGTGACATATATTACTCGGCCGAGTGGCACCCTGTTTTCTGCAACGGTTCTCTGTTTTTGCTCCATTCTCTGTTTTTCTTCCTCCAGTCTGCTCTTTCTTCATCCTGGGGCCTGAGCACGTTCTTGAAGCGCTCTCCCTTGTCTTGGTCATCCTCCATATGAGTGATCTCTCTTTCTCCATCTCCTATCATGAAAATTAGGACCCATTATCACGATTTTCATAGACACTGGACTCTAAACACTAGGAAAAATCTAAAAGAAAAACGAAGTTCAAACTAAAACAACGTAAAATCATCGGGTTGCCTCCCAACAAGCACTCGTTTAAGGTCATGAGCTCGACCCCTTAAGATTTTCGTTTAGCGCATGATGTTGGGTGCATACGAGATGCGCCCATCAAATTTGCCGTGAAGGCCACTTGGATTTGGTTGTTGGTGCCCGTCGGCCTTCTCGGCGTCCCCTCATCATGGGTAGAGTTGGGGGATAAGTCCCACAAGCTTGAGCTAGCTCCAATCTTCCTTCTCACCGGTGATGCCGACCTTCGGTCCGGCGGAGATTTCTTTGACTTGTTGGCCGTCGAGAGCTTGCAAAGCTCTCTTATCCTTGCGACATCAGTGTCGCCTTCATCATCGGCCATGGAGCTATCCGGAGGGTCCTCCAACTTTCCTTCAATGCTAGAAATTTGACCTTCTTCAAGGCCATCATCATGGAGAGCGCCAATAGAGTAAGGAATGGCTTCTTCGATCACCTCATCGAGGAGGTCCACATAGTCCAACTCCTCTTGGTAGGGCATATGCTTCATGGCTTTGGGTATGTGGAACTCGGCCTCGATGTTCCCGACATTCAAGGATAACGTTCCTTCTCGCATGTCGACTATAACATCGGCGGTGGCCAAGAACAGGCGTCCAAGTATAAGTGAAGTGTCGCCCTCTTCCTTGATGTCCTTGACGACGAAATCGCAAGGTAAGCATATCCCTCCCGGAACTTGTAGCGGAATGTTCTCCGCAATCCCTACCGGCCTAGTGACCCGTTCATCCGCTAGTTGTATCCTCATGTCGGTTGGTTTCAAGTCGGTCACCGTATTCAATTTTCGAAACATGCTAAGGGGCATTAGGCTCACACTTGCTCGCAAGTCAACTAAAGCCTTTTGCAATGGGACGCCTCCAAGTGTGCATGGGATGCGAAAGCTTCCGGTCTCCTTGAATTTTGCGGGCGCCTTTTCCTTCCGGTTGAACCAAGTCCCTTGTTCGGCAAGCATTATTTTCTCCTTCCTCTTCTTTCCCGATATTAAATCCTTTAAGAACTTTGCATAAGACGGGATCTCCACTATAGCATCTAGGTAGGGTATGTTGAGGCTTACTCCCCTCAAATATTCTAGGAACTTAGCGAGCCTCTTCTCAATTTTGGCTCTTGCCAACCGTTGTGGAAATGGCACGGGCGGCATGTAGGTGCGCTCCTCGTTAGGCTTCTTTACTTCAGAATTTCCACCTCCTTGTGGCTCCTTTGGGCTCTCCTGCTCAATCGCCGACTCCTTGTCATCCAAGATTTCTTCCACGGGCTCCTTTGTTTGGACCATGACGGGAGTAGTATCCTTCACGCCCCTAGTTGTGACCTCCACTACCGCATTTATGTGGCCGGTATTATTCCGTGGATAAGGATCCGGTTGAGCCGGAAATTGTTGAGTGTGCTTGTTTAGCAACGCGAGTTGCTCTCCAAGTTGCGCAACGACGGTATTTAGTGAATCATGTTGCACCTTCAACCTAGCATTGATTTTTCTTTGCTCCACCATGAATTCCTCTACCCTAACTTCATGATCCGATCGTGGTTGAACTTGTGGTGGGTTGGGAGCTCTCCATCCTTGGTTATAACCGGGCGACCTACATGGTCCCGCTTGTTGCCTAGGCGGGTGATTTTGTTGCGGTGGTGCCCTTGGTTGGTAATGAGGTTGTGGGAGTGGAGGCCTAGCTTGAGTTTGTTGCGGCGGCGGCAGGTTTAGAGCCACTTCATTGTTTGCATACGAAAATCCCGGATGGTTCCTTGCGGTCAGGTTGGCCCAATAACCGGAGTTCCCCGCAACATATTGCACTTGCTCCAAGGCTCACTCTCCTTGCTCTCCTCCTACGAACATGACTTGAGATGGATCTTGCCAATCACTCATATTGCTTACCGGCGTAGAAGTAGAGGGAGCTCCATGTGGCTCGGTGATATACTTCTCCAATCTCTCCACTACCTTGTGGAGAGAGTCAAATTTGTTTGAAAGCTCAGCTACGGCCTTGGCTTCATATATGCTAGTGGGCTTCAAAGAGTTAGAAGAATGTCCTCGCTCATCGCCCAATTGTTGATTATTAGTAGCCATCTCCTCTAATAGGGCCGTAGCTTCATCCGTCATTTTGGAAAGAATGGCTCCGTGGGCAGTTGCATCTATGATCTGCTTCGTGTCCGGTTGGAGTCCATTATAAAAACTGTGAACTAACTCCCATTCTTCTGTGCTGTGATGGGGGCATTGATGCTGTAAATCCTTGAAGCGCTCCCATGCCTCGTATATGGTCTCCTACGGTCCTTGCTGAAAGGACATGAGCGCACTCCTAATCTTCACCGTCTTAGATGGCGGGTAGAATTTATCCACGAATGCATTGGCCAACTTATCCCAAGTAGTGAATACCCCTTCCACCTGCGTCCTCAACCAATATAAAGCTTTGTCTCTGAGGGTGAAGGGGAAGAGTCTCAAGCGGATAGCATCAACGAAAACACCCGTCATTTGAAAGGTGGCGTACTTGGACAAGAATAGCTGCAGGTGATAATGCGGACTCTCATGGGAGTTCCCATGGAAGGGGTCTTGTTGCATTAAGACCACCAATACCGATTTGAGCTCAAAATTCTTATCCGCTGCCAACTCTGGCATGGCGATGGAAGAAGTGGTGGAAGAGGTCTTAGGCCGTAGCCTATCTCTGATGGATATAATCCTCGCCATACGTGCCGCTAGTTCCTCCGGTGTCTCCGGGTGGTTCATACAAGTATCCTCTGTAGCATGCCTTCTCTCGGCTCTGATCCTCCTCTCGGTACGTTCGATCTCCGGATCAAATATAATATCCTCTAGATCCGTTGTCGATCTCGTGTTCATGCAAAGAGAAACATAGTTTCAAAGGAATTGTTAGCACGATAGAGGAGAGAATTAAAAAATTTAATAAAACAAAAAGAAATAGCTAAGTAGGAAAATAAAACATTTTTGCCTCCGCGGCAACGGCGCCAAAAACTTGCTCGTGCCCCGGGAGTACACACACCCGGTATAGACGAGTTGTAGTTTTACCGCAAGCGCACGGTGTAGTGGAGAGCGGGTATCGAACTCAAGGAGGATTAATGACAGTGTCTCCTTCCAATCACCTAGATATCAAGCGGATCGAGAATAGTTTGGGGTAGACAGTCACAATCGTGCAAATATCAAGAGAAAATATCAAATTAATAAAACGTCTAGGGATAGGGAATCCCAGCTACGGCCTGTCTCTCATCATTGTGTTTCATAGGTTTCATCATTGCTAAACCTGAATGTGGGTGAACTAGTCGCAACTAAATGTAGAACCAAGCTCACGCTCTCGCGCTATTGCCGGTCTATAGCAAACCTAGGATAGGGCCCAATCTCTTGCAAACCCTAGCCTAAGCTGCTAGCGTGAAGAACGACATCATCGTTCGATCGTATCTCGAGCCCACTCTCGTGCAAACTCGAGCTATGACCTAGGTTGTGATGGTTCCTATCCGTCCAATCTCTTGCAAACGGATATAGGTATATATTTACGATCGAAAATCCTAGCTTTGGCCCAATCTCTTGCAAACCAAGTCTAGAGAAATCCAATCGTCAATCTAAATCGAATTTCTAGGGCTTCCTATCAATTGGGACCCAATCTCTTGCAAATCCCAATCGATATGAATCCCTAGCTATCCGTAATTAATCAATCACAACCTAACCCTAATTAATTCTAGCAACAATTCCACAATTTCATCACAATTCAGAAATAGGGTCCGTAGGGTTCATCCCTACGCCCTAAGCCGATGGCACTACTCAATATTCATCATACAATTCTCAGAAAAATCAATAATAATATCAAGAGAATTCATTGCAATAGAGAAATAGCTAATAAAAATTGAGTTTTTGATGGGAAATAGACAAGCCAATGAAGATCCAATGATTTCCAATGAGAATCCAATAAGAGTAGCCTTTAAATCTCCAAAAAAGCCTAAATCTAATTAATCTAAAAAGTTCTGAAAAGCTCTGAAAAAGGCTGCCAAAAAGCTCTTGGAATTAGGGCAAAAACTGGGGTTAAATACCCCCCAAAATCGCCCAGAAAATCGTGACCAAACTGCCCCTGCTCAGCCCAGAAATAGCAACTTTCTCAGCAGGCGAGCAGCTCACTCGGCCAAGTGACATTGTCACTCGGCCGAGTGACAGACCCTGTAAGAAAACAGTAAGTCTGGGGGTCTCAGGGTCTGCCTTCTGAGGTGACTCGGCCGAGTATACTTATCCGTTCGGCCGAGTGGCTTTTATCGTTCGGCCTAGTGACTTTCAATAGGATCTTCGAAAAATACAGTAACTTCGGCCTTTCTCTAGAAAATTTCCCTGTACCACTCGGGCGAGTGAGATTTCTCACTCGGTCGAGTAGGCTTTCTTCGTTCGGCCGAGTATATGCTGGATTTGACTCTGAGTGCGTATCCATTCTGATCGGTCGAGTGGGGCTTCTTGTTCGGCCGAGTGAGTGCTCCACTCGGTTGATTGGCATGCTGTAAATGCCCAATCTTCTTTGTTTCTCCTCCTCGTCGCTCCTACGAAGTTCCTTCTTCTTCCACTCATCTTCCATCGTAGAATGGCCCTCAAAAGAGCCGTGGGTGACACTCCTTAGTGCTTGTGAACCACTTGATCTCAAAATCACTCCGAATCGCTCCATATTTTCTGAAATAGGACAAAAACAGGAAATAGTGAAAAGCATCGCAATATTGTCGAAAAATCGTGAAAATCACGATATGGGCGATCAAAACGACTTGCAAACATGCAGAAAAAACGTGTAAACTATGGAGTGATCATATAGAAATCCCAGTTCAGAGCTTAATAATTGGCGGTCTGTGCGTCAAGTAACCCCCAAAATAATTAATCCACGTCAGCACAAATTCTTTTCGTTCGTTTCAAATGCATGGAGTTGCCACGTCAGCTCGTCGCCTGTTTTCGTTTCGCAGCTCGGAGTGTTGAACGGAGATCTCCACAGCAAGTTGTCGACGAAGGCATGACCATGGAAAAGCAAGCTCTCGACGATGACGAACTCAAGGCAACGACGACTTCGACTCGTGCGGTGGCCCAACTCTGGCAGCTTCTTCGCGTACGGCGACTGCGGCGGATTCTTTGGCAACGACGGCAGCAGCGCCTCCGATTGATCGACAGCGTCGTCTTCGAGTGCTTCAATGTCGAAGACCGCATCAATGTCGACTGCTCCGACTATGGCGATACGACGATGTGTTCTCCGCTTCGACAATAATGGCGCTCCACGGTGATCTCCGAGCACCGAACTCTTGTTTCGTTCAATGACGTGCGTTTATATTTCATATATTCACGCACGTTTTCTTTTGTGTTTCTCCATGTTTTTCCGCCGTCTCTTATTCGTTTTCGTGTATTTTCCCGTTTTCTTTCACTTTTCTTTGTTTATCCATGATTGCAGGGGATTGACCACGTAGGGGACGTTTAACGATGATATCCCAAGTCCCCGGAGCAACGGGAGAAGTCACGCGTGATCCAGGGGGTCAAACGTCGAAGAATTCATCTTTCAGCCCCTCACCCGGTCGGTTGGTCATCTCCAACCAATCGGGTGATGCACGCGTGCACCACCCGGTCTCTGCCGCAGCTCACAAAGAAGTCACCCGACCGGTTCGCAGACCGGTTCAGCGGGGGCTGTTCTCTGTTTTCTTGAAGCAAAACACCAACCGATCGGGTGACTCTCACCCGATCGGTTCATCTGTAGCTGAAGAAGAAGAGCTGAAGACACGGACGTCGAACCAATCGATTCACTCGACTGCTCCAAGATCCAACCGGTCACTCAAGAACTCACCCGACCAGTTCATGTGATCGGGTGAAAGCTCGCCGTTTTCTGTTATTAATTTGTGACGGATCAACCGATCGGTTGACTTGTCAACCGATCGGTTGATACGAAGGTCTATAAATAGAACCCCTAGGGTTCCAGAAACGAGAGCTGTTATTTTTTCTACTGTTTTATCTCCTTGTGACGGCTGTAATTGTTACTCTTTTGTAAGTTTTCAGATCTTTCTAAAATTTTAGTATTGTCTTTATTACTCTATTACTTCCGCATTGCAATTGTCCGATTATGATTCCAACGGTTAAATTTCATTTAGATCGCTTTTTCATGAATTTTTGTGAGTAGTTCCCAAATCTGGGATTTTTGTGGAAACCCCTTCGGGGGCTCTTCCCGATGCGTCCATAGGGTTAGGAAATCGATAGGGAGTAGGAATCTAACGGTTACGCGGGGTGTTTCATTGTCATCGGCGGGAAAAAGACCGCCTTTGACCGTTGGGCCAAGGGGGAATAAACTTGACGGTTGACTCCCTAGCCATAGCTCACACCCTTAGCGTAGACGCCGAATCCTAGCACGCGGGAGCGGCAGTATGAGACGTTGGGAGATATCGTTGCGGGCTTAGTGCTCCCGGGATCGATCAGTGTTAATGGACACGGGAGTGCCCACTGATCGAATCCGGGAAGTCCGGTGTATCATCCTGGGCACCGACCGGAATATCGGGCCCATGGGACGCCGGTACCACTTTCAGAGGCAACGTCTCACCATTAGACCCTAATCCCGATCGCTATCCATACCCGTAGGCCGTATCGGCGAGAGTCTCTCGTCGGGTTGGAAACCAAAGTCCCGGGTTTTCTTTCTTGTTGTTCATATCCTTTTATTTCCTTTCGTGACAACCATTCACCGATTCGGGCTAGCTCGCCCCTCGGGGTGATTTAGGTCCTACCTGACCCAAGCACAACCTCGCCTCCCTGAGTTCGATATTCCCGCACCCTACACTAACCGTGAAACTTGCGGTAAACGACACCGCGCCGCCGCAACGCAAGCGGGGCGCCGGTCAAGTTTATGGCGCCGTTGCCGGGGAGGCAACGTGCTTGTTATTTTAGGATCTCTTGAACCCTCGTGTCTAGCTCACATCCCTACCTCGCGATAATTTTCGCATTCTCCTTTTTCTTTTTTCTTTTTTTTGTTTTTATTTCTTATTTTATCTGTTTCTTTCCCACTTGTCGCTTCACGGGTGTTTGTTGTTTTTCATGTGCAGGAGTTCAAGGAGTCTTGACGACTTGATTCCCCTCGATCCAGAGATTAACGCCACCCTTAGGCGTTTGGCCGCCGAGAAGCGAAGAAGAGAAGATCCCGAATCCATGGAGGAGAACACCCCACCTCACAAGTCTCTGCTGGAGTACTCGATGCCATCCATCGAGTCGACTTCCGCCATCCGATCTCCAGCTATTACGGCCCAAAGCTTTGAGCTGAAGCCGTCTCTAGTGACATGGATCCAGCAGGACCAGTTTGCGGGTGCACCCATGGAGAGCCCGATCGAGCACCTAGACTCCTTCTTGGAGAAGTGTGACACCTTCCGGATTAATGGTTGTTGGATCTGGATCTAAGCCTAGAGGGGGGGTGAATAGGCTTATAAAAAATTCTCGTGCAACCCACGAGAAATCACACGCAGTTATAGCACAATCAACCAGATGCAGAGTAAAGAAAAACAGTCACAGCATGCACAGGCGTTATACCCTGGTTCGGTCGCACCCACGACCTACATCCAGCCCCAAAAAGCAATACTAGATTATTAGAGTTAACTGGTACAACCTGTAGCTAGGGCACCAACCCTACACTCACCTGGATCTCAGCACCTGCACTCACCAAAGTGCCCAAACAATAACAATACTAGTAAAGCCTCTCTCTCTTGGCTAGCCCCAACTAGCCAAGTCCCCAAACAAATAATAAAATATTTTCACAGAGATCACAACACCAAATCACAAATAAAATAAAGTTCAGAGTTTAGAATCGCTCAGTTGTGAAGGCGTTGATGTCTCTGTCGTGAAGCACGTGGTCAGATCAGCTCTGACTGGTAGTAGTCTCTGATGTCCCCTCAATAGCTTGGCCTCCCTCTCTTGTTGGTTCTTTGAGACTGCGGCAATGGATCTTGAAGTCAGAAGCTTGCAGCACCTCACCTTTGGATCACCATTTGAAAATTGCGGCACCTTTTTGATTGAAAGGGGAAAGCTTTTTGTTCAGCCTCTTGGAACGTGTGTGCACCCTGTGAAAGCTTCAAAGGGTCCTACGTTTTTGATTGTCTCTCTCCCTTGAATGAACAAACCTGTCAAAGCTTTTTGGACCTTGCAAAAAAGGGCATGTGCTCTTGGAGAGATGGGATTTCTTTTTGTCAAAGGTTTCGGCGGCTAGGAGATTTCCAAAGGGAAGAGCAGCTATGGGATTTTTCAAAGAGAAGGACTGATACCCTAAGTTGCGGCCCTGGGAATTTTTTTGTGTGGCTACTTCTTATCAATTTGTTTGCGGCTCTGGCGTTTTTAGGTTTTCGAAAGGAAGTGCAAGCTCTTTTTCGGCCTGTGCCTTGTTTTTCTCAAACAGAAAAATATTTTTTTTTTGGCCTCTCAAAAAAAATTTGCACCTAAAAAAAACAACAACACACTTAAAAAGCAAAAGGCCAGGCCGTGGTCTCTTTGTTTGTGCTGCTAGGTCATTTGCGAAAGTGGGGGGGGGGAGCCAATTTTTGGGTTCTTTTTTTCTTAGGGGTTTTTCAAAGAAGAATTAAGAAAAATATTGGCCTGTGCATTTCTTTTTTAAAAGGGGGAGAGGCCACTATTGTTTCGGCCTGTAGGTCTGCCTATTTCTTTTGGCCACTAGGTTTTGATATGATGTGCTTAGGGTTAGATTCCAATAGATGCGTGTCTACTCTAGTTAGGTTCTTCCCTTTCTCCTTTGTGCATTGACCAAATCTCTCCGTGAATGAGTCGCACTTTTGCCGTTCCTGAAACACTTAACACACATGTTAAAACGTTCACACACGTTTGTTATCATCAAACACGAAGTTCATAGATCGTTGCTACCAACAATCTCCCCCTTTTGATGATAACAAACTAAGTATAAGATTTGAGCATTAAGTTTTCAAATAGTGTATGTGAAAGTGTGACTATAGTGGGTGACATGCAATGAGACGAAATGATGTACGAACAATGATGTATAAAGTATATCAATAAGCATGCTCCCCCTACTTTTGTTCTTCCCCAATATTCATTAATGCTCCCCCTTAATCAAACAAGTCATATATTTGCGAGCATTACAAAGATAGTACCAAATGCCAAATACCAAGCAATACCAAATGGTAATACCAAATCTTCCCAAATTTTTTCTCCCCCTTTGTTATCATCAAAAGGCATACCACGAAGTCAAAATCATATATTACGCAAAAAGAGAGTATCATTAACCATCACCACCAATTGCATGCATACTTATTATAGAAAAATCACGTCAAAATCCAATGAAATGAAAACAACGAAGACTTCAACACCAATGAGTAAAGTGGGATGATTAAAATTGAAGCACATAAGGAGAATCATTAAGAAAATCAACCAAAAACAATCCACATTTTCCAAATAACATTCTATCACCTAGGATTGATTTTTCCCACCTCATTAAAAATGAGTTCAAGGTACCGCACCCCAAAAACATAGCCTATAAGGACGCTTAGATGTGGGGGTGGCATTGCTTGACGAGTAAATACACCAACGCTAAAGTTTACCCATAAAGCTTATGTTGGATACTCGTGGGTAATACCGTTGCCAAGGATTGTATCCATTTTTCATACGGAGCATGTATTTTCTTTTTCAATTTTTATACTTGTAGTAACATGTTTTTAATGCTCACTTTTTATCCATGGTAAGGTATATCATATCCCGTAGATTTTCAGTTAAGTTTTCCTCCTACATTCACATTTCCAATTTCAAAAACGATATCTCCAAATGTGCAACAATAATAATATATGTGGAAGTGACGTAGGTGGTGTAGAAATCAAGTTATTTTCAGTCATTGAACATGCCATGAATATTTAGAAAGATGGACATGCGCATGTAGCAAAAGAAATAATACAACAATTTCTACGTAGATATGAAAATCATTCATGAACACTTCTTTTAATGAATCAAAGAGAAGGATACACATTTAAGCACCATATTTTTTTTTCGTTTTTGTTTTTCATTTTTTTTTGAATGCATGAGATACAAAAGCAAACATGAGATGCAATCACACAAATAAAAAAATCATGCACACATAACAATGCAACTACTAGCACACAGACAAGAAAAAAATTCAAGCATACAAAAAAGCATGGAGTCTCGTACTAGGTTTTATCAATAATACCAAGCTCAAGACGAAGACGACAAAAGCGAGCCTCAACCAAAGGTTTGGTGAATATGTCTGCAAGTTGAGATTCCGTAGGAACAAACTCCACAGACACATCCTCTTTAGAGAGGTGATCTCTAAGAAAATGGTGTCTTACGTCAATATGTTTAGTACGAGAGTGGTGTACAGGATTATTAGAAAGATCTATGGCACTCTTGCTATCACATCGAAAAGGAACTCTTTTAAGAACTAGTCCGTAATCAGATAATGTTTGCATCATCCACAGTACTTGAGCACAGCAACTGCCGAGGGCAATATACTCTGCTTCAGTAGGGGATAATGCAACACTATTTTGCTTACGGCTAGACCATGAGACTAAAGAGTGTCCTAGCATAAAACAAGTGCCACTAGTGCTCTTTCTATCAGTTAAACTTCCCGCATAATCAGCATCAGAATAACCCACCAAATCAAAATTACCACTAGAAGGATACCAAAGGCCTAAAGTAGGTGTACTAATAAGGTACCTAAAGATCCTTTTAATGGCTTTCAAATGAGATTCTTTTGGGTTTGACTGAAAACGTGCACACAAACATAGAGCAAACATTATATCAGGCCTAGATGCAGTCAAGTACAATAAAGAACCAATCATAGCTCGATATAGCTTTTGGTCCACTGCAACTCCTTGTTCATCCCTGTCCATTTTCGTGTTGGGGCACATCGGCGTTCCAATTCCTTTAGACTTCTCCATCCCAAACTTTTTCAGAAGTTCCTTGATGTATTTGGTTTGAGATAGAAAAATGCCTTCCTTTCCTTGCTTTACTTGGAACCCCAGAAAATATTTCAGCTCTCCCACAAGGCTCATCTCAAACTGATCCTGCATGACTTTCTCAAACTTTTGACATAGAAGATCGTTAGTAGCACCATAAATAATGTCATCAACATAAATTTGCACAATGAGAAAGTCTTCAGATTCATGCATCAAGAATAGTGTATTGTCAGCACTCCCCGTTTTAAAATTATTTTCCAACAAATATGTGCTTAGACGGTCATACCAAGCTCGTGGAGCTTGTTTAAGACCATACAAAGCTTTTTCCAATTTATAAACATGGTTTGGAAAATTATGGCTTTCAAAACCTGGGGGTTGCTCAACAAATACCTCTTCTTTTAGGTAGCCATTAAGAAAAGCGCTTTTTACATCCATTTGTTTCAGTTTGAGCCCTTTATAACTTGCAAAAGCTAGCAAGATTCTAATGGACTCAAGCCTAGCAACTGGTGCAAAAGTCTCATCCACATCAATCCCTTCAATTTGATTATACCCTTTAGCTACCAACCTAGCCTTGTTTCTAATAACATTACCAGATTCATCATGCTTATTCTTAAACACCCATTTAGTACCAACTACAGGATAATCAGTGGGTCTAGGTACTAGTTTCCAGACATTATTCCTGACAAATTGATTTAATTCCTCTTGCATGGCCAAAACCCAACTTTCCTCTTCTAAAGCAATATCTATAGTCTTAGGCTCTATTACAGAAATAAAGTCACCATAAATACATAGAGCGCAAAGATCTCTAAAAGAGGAACGTGTGCGAATACCTGCCGTAGGCTCACCTAGGATTAAGTCTGGTGTGTGGTTTGGAGTGAATCTCAACTCTCCTCTGGTAACTGCTTCATCTTGTATTTCTGTCGAATCAGTTTCAGCTTCTTTCTGTATTGCAGGTTGCTCCTCATTAACTTTTGGAATGCCTTGTTGTTCTACATTTTCCTCTTCAATGTTCTGCCTGTAATCCAAATAATTTATATCAGATTCATCAAACTTTACATTTATAGATTCAACAATTGCAAGTGTGCGTTTATTATAAATCATGTATGCTCTGCTCCTTGCTGAATATCCTACGAACACTCCCTCATCTGATTTTGATTCAAAGGTGCCAAGCTGATCTGCAGTATTTAATATAAAGCACCTGCATCCAAAAACTCTAAAGTAAGAAACTTTCGGGGTGTTGCCATGCCATAGTTCATAAGATGTTTTATTTAGTATAGGTCTAAGCATAACTTTGTTGCATACATGGCATGCCGTATTAATGGCCTCAGCCCAAAAAGACATAGGCAAGCTATATTCATTTAACATACTCCTAGCCATCTCTTTTAATGTGCGATTCTTTCTCTTGACCACCCCATTTTGTTGAGGTGTTCTAGGAGAAGAGAATTCATGTAAAATTCCTTTTTCAAAACAAAATTTTTCAAAAATAGCATTTTCAAACTCACCTCCATGATCGCTTCTAATTTTTACAATGGAAGAATTTTTCTCATTAGAAACTTGTATGCAAAAGTTTTGAAAATGGTCAAATGAGTCTGATTTTTTGGCTAGGAAGTATACCCATGTATATCTAGAGAAATCATCAACCAATACTAAACAATACTTTTTACCTCCTAGGCTAGCAATGTCTGTTGGACCAAATAAATCCATGTGCACTAATTCCAATATGCGTGTGGTGGCAATTTCATTGATGCTAGAGAAAGTAGATCTAGTTTGCTTACCTTTGGTGCATGCCACGCACAACTTACCATTCTTATATGTCTGATGCGGTAGTCCTCTTACCAAATTTTTGCTTTCGAGCTTCTTTATCAATCCCATGCTTGCATGTGCTAATCGTCTATGCCATAGTGTGGCCTCTTCTTCACCTACAAGCAAGCATTTAGAAACAGTTAGTTCTTCAATCATAAGAGTATACACATTATTCTTTCTATTTGCAGTAATAATAATGTCACCTGTGGATCTATCAATGATTCTACAAAGTTTTTCATCAAATTCAACTTTCATACCTTTGTCACACAGCTGACTGATAGAAATGAGGTTATGTTTCAAATTTTCAACCAATAGGACATCTGTAAGCCGAAAGGTGTCGTTACATACAACACCTTTACCAATTACCTTGCATTTTCCATTGTCCCCTAAAGTAACACTTCCTCCTTCATGCTTTGTAAGGCTAAGGAACTTTTCTCTTTCACCTGTCATGTGTCTTGAGCAGCCAGAGTCTAAGTACCACTCACACTTTTGTTCCTTAACCGTGCCATGTACCTACACATAGGAAGAGCATGATATGTGTGACCTAGGAATCCAAATAGGTCCACTAGTGTTAGTCACTTTATGTTTTGGAACCCAAATTTGCTTAAATTTGATGTTGGTATTCCTATACTTGCAATTATAATAAGCATGACCAACACCACCACATGTATAACATTTAGCAAACATGCTTCTTCCTACGCCAGTTTCTTTTTGATTCTTTCTATAGATTTTAGGCCTCTCATCAATTTTATTTCCATATCCCAAGCCACGCCTGTTATTACCTTGTATCTGATTACCTAGAATAATGTCTAGTGAATGCTTTCCAACACCAAATTTTTTAATAGACAATTCAAGATCAGATATTTTAGACTTTAAAAACATATTCTCATTAACAAACATGGTATATTTACTTATGAAGGCATTTTTGTTCTCTTCCTCACTCTTTTTCAGATTAGCCATCTTCTTCTCTAGCTCTTTATTTTCATTTATTAGCATGCAAATCTTCTCATTTAGCGATTCATTTTCAACTTCTAGCTTAATCATATTTAGTTTAAACATGCTAATGTCGTTAAGCAAAGTAGGGCAGTTCAGACACTCAGTTTCAGTAGGTATACAGGATTTTCCCTTTTTCAAAGAGCTAATAGTAGAATCACATGCAACAAGCTTTTCTTTAATTTCATCAACTTCTAATGACATATTATAATTGTCTTGTTGCAATTCAAAATTAGCATTTTTAAATTTCTCTACATGGGATTCTAGTAACTCAACAGTTGATTCTAACCTTTCAATTTCATCTTGCATTTCTTTAAAGGTAGTCACAAGTTGAGCTTTAGTTAAAGATTTTACCTGGTCTAGTTCTCCCATCAGACAAAGAGAGGAGTGTGCAACTTCCTCTTGAGATTCATCCTCGCTGTCCATATCCCATGTGAGCACCAAAGATTTTCCCTTTTGTTCCGCAGCATTATTCTTTCCTTGAGGGCATTGCTTCATAAAATGTCCCTGCTTTTTGCATTTAAAACATGTAACCGGATCAGTAGTATTCTGCTCAAAAGATTTATTATTAGAATTAAATTTAGAGCGATTAAACCTTTTCAGCATCTCTGATCTCCCGTTGCCAGTTCTGATATATTTCTTGAAGCTTCTCACCAAAAAGGCCTCCTCTTCATCTCCATCTTCATCCTCCTTAGCCTGAAGGGCTATTGCCTTTGACGTCTTCAATTCATCTTTCTCTCTCAGTTCAATGCTCTGCAGCTCTAGCTCGTGGGACATCAGGTTCCCTATCAGATCCTCCACTTTCATCTGCGATAAATCCCTTGCTTCCTGAATAGCTGTGATTTTAGGACGGAAGGTACTAGGCAATGCTCTTAAGATTTTTCTGATCTGCTCCAGACTTGAGTACGGCTTTCCAAGAGAGGTAGATTTGTAAACGATGTCTGTGAACCTCGCAAACATCTCTTTAATTGACTCTGATGGAAGCATGCGGAAGCTTTCATATTCAGTGCTGAGTAGCGCAAGTCTGGACTCCTTAACCTGCGATGTACCTTCATGAGTCACCTCCAGAGTATGCCAAATTTCCTGCGCAGTTTGACATTGAGATATACGGTTAAACTCAGCTTTATCTAAAGCACAGATCAATGCATTCATAGCTTTGTTATTCAATGAAAAACGCTTCTTATCAAAGTCATCCCACTTATCTTCTGGTTTTATCATTTCATTATTAGCAACATTAATGGTGGGAGGTTTATAGCCTTTTTCTACAATGCTCCATACATCATAATCAACAGCAGCTAAATAAATCCTCATCCTAGTTTTCCAATAAGCAAAATCAACACCATTAAACTTGGGGGGACGAGAAATAGACTGTCCCTCAGCAAAAGCACTATCAGACATATTCATAGACATGATCAACTAGGCTAGATCCTCTAAACTGGCTCTGATACCACTTGTTGGATCTGGATCTAAGCCTAGAGGGGGGGTGAATAGGCTTATAAAAAATTCTCGTGCAACACACGAGAAATCACACGCAGTTATAGCACAATCAACCAGATGCAGAGTATAGAAAAAGAGTCACAGCATGCACATGCGATATACCCTGGTTCGGTCGCACCCACGACCTACATCCAGCCCCAAAAGCAATACTAGATTATTAGAGTTAACTGGTACAACCTGTAGCTAGGGCACCAACCCTACACTCACCTGGATCTCAGCACCTGCACTCACCAAAGTGCCCAAACAATAACAATACTAGTAAAGCCTCTCTCTCTTGGCTAGCCCCAACTAGCCAAGTCCCCAAACAAATAATAAAATATTTTCACAGAGATCACAACACCAAATCACAAATAAAATAAAGTTCAGAGTTTAGAATCGCTCAGTTGTGAAGGCGTTGATGTCTCTGTCGTGAAGCACGTGGTCAGATCAGCTCTGACTGGTAGTAGTCTCTGATGTCCCCTCAATAGCTTGGCCTCCCTCTCTTGTTGGTTCTTTGAGACTGCGGCAATGGATCTTGAAGTCAGAAGCTTGCAGCACCTCACCTTTGGATCACCATTTGAAAATTGCGGCACCTTTTTGATTGAAAGGGGAAAGCTTTTTGTTCAGCCTCTTGGAACGTGTGTGCACCCTGTGAAAGCTTCAAAGGGTCCTACGTTTTTGATTGGCTCTCTCCCTTGAATGAACAAACCTGTCAAAGCTTTTTGGACCTTGCAAAAAAGGGCATGTGCTCTTGGAGAGATGGGATTTCTTTTTGTCAAAGGTTTCGGCGGCTAGGAGATTTCCAAAGGGAAGAGCGGCTATGGGATTTTTCAAAGAGAAGGACTGATACCCTAAGTTGCGGCCCTGGGAATTTTTTTGTGTGGCTACTTCTTATCAATTTGTTTGCGGCTCTGGCGTTTTTAGGTTTTCGAAAGGAAGTGCAAGCTCTTTTTCGGCCTGTGCCTTGTTTTTCTCAAACAGAAAAATATTTTTTTTGGCCTCTCAAAAAAAAATTTGCACCTAAAAAAACAACAACACACTTAAAAAGCAAAAGGCCAGGCCGTGGTCTCTTTGTTTGTGCTGCTAGGTCATTTGCGAAAGTGGGGGGGGAGCCAATTTTTGGGTTCTTTTTTTCTTAGGGGTTTTTCAAAGAAGAATTAAGAAAAATATTGGCATGTGCATTTCTTTTTTAAAAGGGGGAGAGGCCACTATTGTTTCGGCCTGTAGGTCTGCCTATTTCTTTTGGCCACTAGGTTTTGATATGATGGTCTTAGGGTTAGATTCCAATAGATGCGTGTCTACTCTAGTTAGGTTCTTCCCTTTCTCCTTTGTGCATTGACCAAATCTCTCCGTGAATGAGTCGCACTTTTGCCGTTCCTGAAACACTTAACACACATGTTAAAACGTTCACACACGTTTGTTATCATCAAACACGAAGTTCATAGATCGTTGCTACCAACAATGGTGTCACGACAGAGGCTATCCGTCTGAAGCTGTTCCCATTCTCTTTGCGAGACAAAGCCAAGCAATGGCTAAGGGGGAAGGACCCCAACACTTTCAACACCTGTGAGAATCTCTCCAACGCTTTTCTGACGAAGTTCTTTCCTCCGGGGAAGACCATGAAGTTGAGGAGTGAGATCTCCTCCTTCTCCCAGGCCAGCCACGAGTCCTTGCATGAAGCTTGGACGAGATATAAAGAGATGCAAAGAAGATGCCCTCACCATGAGCTTCCGAAGTGGCAGATTATTAATCTGTTCTACAATGGGTTGAGGGATGACCTGAAATCTTCTATGGACGCCGCGGCTGGGGTTTCCTTCATGTCTAGGAGCGAGGAGGATGCCGGGCATATTCTGGAAAATATGGCATCCAACAATGAGCGGTGGTGTGACGAGAGAGCCACACCCAGATCTGGGGGTATACACAGAGTCGAGGACGTCGACAAACTTTCAAGCAAGTTTGACTTGCTTTCGACCCAGATCTCCGCACTAATGGTAGGAGCCGGTGGGGCCGGTACACAGCAAATTTCTGCGGTGGAGTCCGAATTCTTTGGGGAATTCGACGGTGGTGACATCTCACCACCGCTGGATCAGGCGAGCGCACTATTTTACAACCCCACGGGAAATGCGCCGTATCCGCCAAGGACAAATTCCAACCCGGCCTACTCTCCAAACAACCGGAACCACCCAAACTTCAGTTACCGGCCACCATTTCAGCCCTCGCCGCCTCAGCAGCCGCAGCAACAAACATATCAGCCGGCTAGGTCACAGCAGAATCAGGTTCAGCAGCAACCATTTCAGCAGCAACCATTTCAGCAACAACCTCAGCAACAATCTTTGCCCCCAGGACTCAGCAGCCGTTCTAGCAGCAGCATCAGTATAGCCAACAGAGGGCCGTCTCTCCGGTGGAGTCTCTCTTGACTCAATATATTACCAACCAGGAGAAGATCAACCAAAAGCTGGAAATGGGTCAGCGGACCCTCACGGACCAAGTAACCCAGCTGGGGTTACAAGTGGCGAACCTTTCAAGGTCACAAAACCAATTACCGCCACAACCGGAGGTGAACCCGAGGGGAGCAACCCAAACATCGGCACTCGTGCACGAGCACGCAAATGTGTCCGCTATCGTTTTGAGAAGCGGGACACAAATTCCTATTAGAGTGCCCCCTAGCAACCCGGAGGCACCATTGGTCGTTGAGAGACCGACCGAAAAATCAAATGACGCCGGTGCTTCGTCATCAAATCCTATGACTCCGGAGGGAGCCTCTGAAGAAGAGAAGAAGAAGGAGGAAGAGAGCCCGAAAGTGTATAAACCCGTTGTGCCATTTCCACAACGGTTGGCTCAGGCAAAAATTGATGAGAAATATGGCAAGTTCTTCGCCATGGTCAAGGGCCTAAGCCTGCAAATCCCCTTCCTAGAAGCAATCGAAACAATCCCCTCCTATGCAAAATTCTTGAAAGATTTGGTGAAGAGAGGGTCTAGAAAAGAGAAAGTAGTGTTGACGGCTGAGTGTAGCGCTCTTATCCAGAGGGCAAATCCGCCGAAACTTAAAGACCCGGGGAGCTTCTCAATTCCTTGCACGATCGGGGCAGTAAAGATTCATCGTGCACTCGTCGATCTCGGAGCGAGTGTAAGTTTGATGCCCTTGTCGATGTACAAAAGGATAGGAATGGGTGATTTGGAGCCCACCGGTATGACCCTACAACTAGCTGACCGGTCGGTCAAATATCCGGTGGGAATTGTGGATGACCTCCCCGTGAATGTGAGAGGGGTGCATGTGCCTGTGGACTTCGTAGTCATGGACATGCCTGAAGACGCACACACCCCCATCATCCTGGGACGGCCTTTCATGGCCACTGCTGGCGTTTTGATTGATGTGAAGAACGGAAAACTTTCTCTAAACGTCAGCGGAGAAAAAGTTGAATTTGATCTGGGGTTATCCATGAAGTACCCCGATCCCCCAGACGACCCTCGGTGTAATTTGCTGGAGATGGAAGAAGAAAAAGCTGTTGAAGAGAGCTCCTGGGAGATTCTCTTAAGAAACCCCCCCGATGACTTGGGGGATTCAGAAGATGGAGACGGCCCCAAGTACAAAGAAGCTACTGGAAAACCGAGTGCAGCAAGAACGACCCCTCCCGGGTTCCCCAAGGCTCCTCCTGTGAGGAGAACGGGGAAAGAACCCATTGACCTCACTAAAGATGAAGTCCGGATCCTGAAGAAGATGGCGGGAAGCGCTAACACCAAGGAAAAGCCCCCGGATCCCAAGAACAAGGGGAGGGTAGTCGAGCAAGTATTTTTCCAGCCGCTGACTACTCCAAGTGCCTTCAGCTCCAACGAGAAAGAGATGCCAAACTTCGGGCATCACCCGTATCGACCACCATGAGCATCTCTTGCAGGCGTCGAGCCAACGACGTTAAACAAGTGCGCTTCATGGGAGGCAACCCATGTTCTAAAATTTTTCCCCACTTTTTAGCGTTATTTTTTGACTTTATTTTGTCTATTTTTATAAATAAAATCAGCGGCGAGAACATCCGTTCCGGGACTTAAACAAATCTATTGGTTTTTGCAGGAAACAAGCCCCAACCGATCGGATGACAACTCACCCGATCGGTTGGGATGTATCAGATAATGCCGAGATCTGCCCCCAGATGAACCGATCGGTTGAAGAATAAGGAGACTGGGTGACAGATCGGGTGAGCTGGGGAGAACTCTCGGAAATTTTTGGGGAGTATCAACCGATCGGTTGAGTTCGAGCGCGATCGGTTGACGTGACCGGGTGAGCAGCCCTAAGTTCTCGGGAAAATGAGTGGAGCGGCCAACCGATCGGGTGACAAGTCACCCGACCGGTTCGCCTGTAGCATTTCTTTGGCAAGAATTTCGACCTAACCGTCAACCGATCGGGTGACAAGTCACCCGATCGGTTCGACTTAAAACCCTATCTAAACCCCCCGACATCCGCTCGTTTTCACCCTCGCCCGATCGAAAAATCCGCCGTCGTTTCGCCTTCCCCTCTTCCCCAACAACCGATCCTCACTCCCCCACGTCCTCTACTCCTCCATTACTCCCTCTCTCCACCTCCTCCATCAATCCCTCCATCATCTACACCCTCTCTCTCCTCCCATTCCGAATTTTTGACCTATTTTTCCCCCAAACCACACCCATCCGAAAATTCTTGCCGAAGGAGAACGCCGCGGCTCCACGCTACTCTCGTTGAACAGTGTGGGGGCACCTACGAGCAAGCTCCGCCATTCCGCTTGGGTACACTCGCTCCTAAGCATATATTTATATATTTGCCCTATAAATTGTGCTTGCTCGTTTGCTTGTGTTAGTGTGCATCCACTGTTTTTGCACTCATTCATACACGCACACTCACACATGGCTAAGGATAAGGACAAGGGGAATGGAATTATGCAGGAAGAGGAGCCGTTTCGAAAGAGACGAAAACAAACACGCCCCCCTTCCCGTACACGAGCACTTACACTTGGCCCTCCTCCGCCTGTTATCCCCCCTGTGGACCCAATGTTGGGCCCGCATGGGTATATTTTTCGGAACCAAGAGCACAAAGATTTTTACCGTAGGGTTGATGCTCAAGGGCATCTATCTACTAAGTTCCCGCACGCACGTACACTTGTCGATCTCGGTGTCTTCACCGAGGTCGAATCTCTTTCGCTAACTTAGGATGGTTGGCCTTTCTTAATGCACATGCCGTATCCTACCCGGCACTCACACTCGAATTTCTCTCTACACTTGTTTGGGAGTCCGGGTCGATCATTAAATTCAGGGTGCGTAACCGTAGTGTCACCACAAATCTGAACACGATTAACGATATATTTGGTTTCCCCAATCTCGGGGATGATTCCATCCGACACTACGGGTACACGCCCGAGTTTAATGTCGATCAATTCTGGTTCCGCCTCACATTGATCCGTGACTATCCCCGAGGAAGGGCCAAGGCCTCCTCCATCATTCATCCCGTGTTTTGTTTAGCCCACAGGATCATTTCATCTGCATTCTTTCCTAGGGACGAGTCCGGCACTGTGACTATCCCTGACCTTTTTATCCTTTGGGCCATGACTTTCCCTTATGTCCGGGATGATGATGGAGTTAGCTTCAGGGCCCCTACCGTCCCCATCCATGGTAGCGATTGGCTTGTTTACAAAGCTACTCGAGATCAACCGGGCCGGTAAGGGGAAGTTTTGTTGTGGGGGCATCATCACGATCATCTGATCTCACGCCCAATTCAATATTACCATCCCCGATAATCTTCCAGCTGCCGCAGGACCCTCACATCTTGATATTGATGTCCTGCGGCACATCCACATGATTAAACCCCGCTCGGATGGCCGCTTCATATTTCATTATGGCCACCCCCAGCCCCTTACACCATTCTGCCCAACCCCGCTCGCATGGCCCTTGCTCTCGTGGAAGATTGGACTTTCCCTCCTGATCCCGACTTCTTAGCTGGGTTGAATCTTCCTTTCTTTCCCGCAGACGCCCGCAGGCCACCGTCCCCTGCCGCCCACTTAGGCGAGCAGGATATCCCTGCGTCTGGGGGAGATTTGGGGGCTGGCCCGAGTCGTCCTGTTTCTGCTCCAGGACCGATCACGTCTGAGCACCTCTTTGCGGCCATTTCTGGCCTTGTCTCCTGTGCCGGCATGACCACTGCCGCCGACACCTCTTCGACCTTACCTGGCGGCACCACCTCTGCCTCGCGTCAGTCTACATCTTTTGGTCGCCGTCAGGTATCTGCCCGTCTGGGACTTGAGAGGGAGGTCGCTGCCCTTCATGAGCTCGCCATGTCCTCTGCTTCCTCGGACCCATCGCCATCCTCCTTTCTTACTCACCCACGTTTCCTCGCACTTGAGAGGAACGTGGCCGCCATTCTCCGCCTTCTTACTCATATCCACGGACCACCTCCACCTTCACCACCCCGGCGATCTTCTCCTCCACCCACCCACACTTCCCCACATCCATCACCCCCCTCACCACATTCTTCTCCTCCCTCTTCACATCCCATCCCGGCACCCACTTCACCCCTCCCGACCACTTCCACCGCACCCACGCTACCTCCCTCCTCCTCCGTCACTCCATACGTGCGCCGGAGGAAATTGCCGGTGCGCTCCAGATCCCTCCCACCACCTCCCACTACCGTCACCCCCGCATCTACTTCCTCCATTTCTATTCCTCTCACCACCGCCTTGATCGCCTTCCTACCACCACCACCAACCACCACCGACACTCCTCCCATTGTTCACACCACCACTGCCCCTATTCCTTCGCCTCATTCCCCACTTCTCAGCACACCCCCAGCCTCCCCCGACCACCCATCCACACCCTCTTTCGAGGAGGACGAGGACTTACCTCCTCCTGCTTTCTGATTTCACCTCTTTTGTTTTTGACTCCCCCTTGCACATCTCTGCATTTCATCGATCACATCATTTCGCTAGCACTTTCTGGTCTAGCTTGGGGGACGTCTATTTTGGTGTGCTGTCGTGTTTTGTTTGTTTTTCTCATTTTTGTGTGTGTGTGCTTGTTTTTCATTTTTTTAGTGTCGTGTCGTGTGGGGTTTTTTTTCGTGTTGTTTGATTTTGATTTTGATCTTTCTTTCTTTTTCAGTTTCATCTATGTGTTTTCCTCGTTTTCATTTCTTTTTGTGTCAGTGCGTATTCCCCCCATCTTCATTGCCCTCCCGTACTCACTCATATTGCATTGAGGACAATGCAAACTTCAGCTTGGGGGAGTCGCACTATGTGCGTTGTTTGAGTCCTTCTTTTTCGTTTATTTGAGTCGTTTTTCTCCGTGTTTTTCTTTTTTTTTAATTTTTAATTTTCTTCTTTTTTTAGCTCTTTCTCCTAGAGATGAATCCTATGATGAATCGCCACAAAGTCACACACACCTAGCATTGCATCGATAATCTCACTCACTAACCCTAGGATTTCGAGTCCTCTTGCATTTCACGCATCGTGGGTCCACTTAGCTTTTTGTGAGTCGTGTGTCGTGACTAGTATTTGGTGTGCTTCTGCTTTGTGATTTTACTTTATATACCTGTCCAGGAATGACCCCTAGATTATCATGCTCCAATTTGAATATGCGGTATTTGTTTCCACTATATGCATGCTATATTTATATCGTATACTTCAATTCGCATGCGTCGGGATTCCACAACTAAGGACTAGGATAACCCATTTAGCCTATGCTCTATTTAGCAAGAATAGTTTCCTTTGCCCGAGTGTTTAGATTTCGACTTCTTTTTTTGTTTTACTTGGTGCAAATCCCCTCGTCGTGTACCGTTCTCCCACTTGGGAGAGTGCACATGTGTATAGCCAAAAACCCAAAAATCCAAAAAAAAAAGGAGAAAAGAAAAGAAAAACCCAAAAAGAAAAGAAAAGAAAAATTGTGTATAGCCCAAAATCCAAAAAAATACAAATGCCCAAAACCCAAAAAAATTTCCGTGTGAATATTTTTTCCTACTCGCCAAGAATAAAGGGAAGGCGAGAATTTGCACCGAGTGTTCTTCTCCACATCATCTCAACCCCTCGTCGTTATCGAAAACACTTGGCTTAGTAACTTTTTAGCTAGTATCTAGGCTATAGTGGCGTGATTTCCTTAACCCTAGTTGTGGAGTCCCCGATGCATGATACGCTTCTATTCTCACTCTTCTCATGCATGCTTGAACTTATATTCGCCGCTTAATTCAATTCGGATCGATATTTTGGGTCATATCTTGGATTTGTGTATATCGAGCCTCATAGCACATTGTAGAAATCATCACCATTTGCTAGCACACGACCACGCTCACTCGCGCTTCACCGTGTGGACCCACGACACTTATTTGGACTCGCTTTCCTAGGTTTAGTGGTGTGATTTGGCGTTTGCTTGCTTGGTGTGTCGTTTCTGATTTTGGTGGCTCTGATGGACGATCTAGGGTTTAGAGTTTTCTTTTTCTTTCTTCCTCTCTATTTTTCCCTTCCGAGCTCCTACTCTCACTCGTCTTCCTCGAGGACGAGGAAGAGTTCAGCTTGGGGGATTTTGACGTGCGTTTATATTTCATATATTCATGCACGTTTTCTTGTGTTTCTCCGTGTTTTTCCGCCGTCTCTTATTCGTTTTCGTGTATTTTCCCGTTTTCTTTCACTTTTCTTTGTTTATCCATGATTGCAGGGGATTGACCACGTAGGGGACGTTTAACGATGATATCCCAAGTCCCCGAAGCAACGGGAGAAGTCACGCATGATCCAGGGGGTCAAACGTCGAAGAATTCATCTTTCAGCCCCTCACCCGGTCGGTTGGTCATCTCCAACCGATCAGGTGATGCACTCGTGCACCACCCGGTCTCTGCCGTAGCTCACAAAGAAGTCACCCGACCGGTTCACAGACCGGTTCAGCGGGGGCTGTTCTCTGTTTTCTCGAAGCAAAACGCCAACCGATCGGGTGACTCTCACCCGATCGGTTCATCTGTAGCTGAAGAAGAAGAGCTGAAGACACAGACGTCGAACCGATCGATTCTCCCGACTGCTCCAAGATCCAACCGGTCACTCAAGAACTCACCCGACCGGTTCATGTGATCGGGTGAAAGCTCGCCGTTTTCTGTTATTAATTTGTGACGGATCAACCGATCGGTTGACTTGTCAACCAATCGGTTGATACGAAGGTTTATAAATAGAACCCCTAGGGTTCCAGAAACGAGAGCTGTTATTTTTTCTACTGTTTTAACTCCTTGTGACGGCTGTAATTGTTACTCTTTTGTAAGTTTTCAGATCTTTCTAAAATTTTAGTATTGTCTTTATTACTCTATTATTTCTGCATTGCAATTGTCCGATTATGATTCCAACGGTTAAATTTCATTTAGATCGCTTTTTCATGAATTTTTGTGAGTAGTTACCAAATCTGGGATTTTGGTGGAAACCCCTTCGGGGGCTCTTCCCGATGCGTCCATAGGGTTAGGAAATCGATAGGGAGTAGGAATCTAACGGTTACGCGGGGTGTTTCATTGTCATCGGCGGGAAAAAGACCGCCTTTGACCGTTGGGCCAAGGGGGAATAAACTTGGCGGTTGACTCCCTAGCCATAGCTCACACCCTTAGCGTAGACGCCGAATCCTAGCACGCGGGAGCGGCAGGATGAGACGTTGGGAGATATCGTTGCGGGCTTAGTGCTCCCAGGATCGATCAGTGTTAATGGACACGGGAGTGCCCACTGATCGAATCCGGGAAGTCCGATGTATCATCCTGGGCACCGACCGGAATATCGGGCCCATGGGACGCCGGTACCATTTTCAGAGGCAACGTTTCACCATTAGACCCTAATCCCGATCGCTATCCATACCCGTAGGCCGTATCAGCGAGAGTCTCTCGTCGGGTTGGAAACCAAAGTCCCGGGTTTTCTTTCTTGTTGTTCATATCCTTTTATTTCCTTTCGTGACAACCATTCACCGATTCGGGCTAGCTCGCCCCTCGGGGTGATTTAGGTCCTACCTGACCCAAGCACAACCTCGCCTCCCTGAGTTCGATATTCCCGCACCCTACACTAACCGTGAAACTTGCGGTAAACGACACCGCGCCGCCGCAACGCAAGCGGGGCGCCGGTCATTCAACGACGATCTCCACACGAGCAGCAGCGATGACTCAACTTCTCTACCGTGATGGGTGGCAGTACCTGCGACGACGGTGGGCTCTCACAGCAACGGCAACATGCTCCCCTCATTCTCCGGCTCCTTCTTCGTCTTACAGCAGCAATGGGTTCTCTGAGATCTCGACGGCGAACTGCTTCCTGCGGCGGTGATGATGGATTCTTCATGGAATGCCCACGGCGTCGCGGACGAGATCTCCTCACGGCGGTGAGAGCTTTCGCAACACGGTGAAGATTGACGAAGAGCTCCTTCTCTCGATATCTCCGGTGATGGATGAGGATACTTGATCCAGGATTGATGTTTGAGAGTTTGCGAAGATGATAACAACAATGAAGAGGGTTGTTTCTTGGCCACGATGTTGATGATGTTGCTGTTTAGGAGGAAGAAAATAGGATTTGTTTGCCTTGAGCCTTTTGTTTGCCGTGCTCCTTTTGGTTGCCGTAAGCTCTTTTTTTGATGGGTTTTGGCAAGATGAAAGAAATATATTGTAGCAAGCTTTTGGGGAAATTGATGTTTTTCGTTTTGCCTTTGTGCTTTTGGAGAAATGTATGTCGGCTGCCTCAATGAGCTTTTTGGTGGCCGCTTGGGTTTTTTTCGTTTGGTTATCAGCCGCACTCCCCTCTCTTTGAGTTGAGGGCTTTTATAGGAAGAGATAGGAGAGATCAAATCCTAGTAGGATCCCATAATAGAAGGGATTTGAAGTTTGAAATATGGTTGTATGGGATTTGGTTTGATCTCCTTGGAATATGATTTTTGAATGGTTCTTCATAGCAATACAAATTGGTTTGATATAAGATTTGGTAGAGATTTGAATTGGGATTCAATATAGGATAGGAATTTTGAATATGATATGAATTGGGAAAACATATTTTGGCTCAATCTCTAATTGATTTGATTCAATCCCAATAGATATGAATTGGCTCCATCTCATCCTATATTGGACCAAGTGCAATTTGCTTTGTGTATGACACTTTGACCAAGTCCATTGGCTATACGGATAGCAAATTCTCCGATGCTTAGATTAACGACTTTGCCATCCCTGAAACACACTTAGCGCACACGTTAAATAGTTCGCACGTGTTTGTCATCATCAAACTAAAGTTCCTAGATCGTTGCATCCAACAATCTCCCCCTTTTGATGATGACAAACCAATGAAAGATTTGTACATTGAATATGAGCATGTGAAGTGTGTTGAAGGATGTAATGCAGTATGATGTATGGATGATATGGAATGAGACATACAAGCATTACAAAGCATGCACAATAAGTAGCAAATATAAGCATGCTCCCCCTTCTCTCAATCTCCCCCTCTTTATGTTATTTTCAAGCTCACCCTTCAACATATAATACCGACACACCATCCGACACACCAAATCTTTCTTTTTCTTTCTCCCCCTTTGTTATCATCAAAAGTGGGCTAATGAAGTCCCAAAAATATCTCATGCAAAAATAAACCATTATAAGTTATAACTAGCATTTACATGAGTTTTCTAATTAGCAAACAATTCAAGCTCATAGAATTAATAACAAGACTTCTCCACCTTTGCGTAAGTGTAGTGATATAGACAATAAAGTACTAAGGGAGATTCAATTTTGGAACAATCAACCAAATCAATCCACATTTCCCATTTTTAATGAATATCGCTAGGATTGAATTTCCCACCTCATCAAAGATGAGTTCAAGTTACCAAACCCCAAAACATAGCCTAAAAGGACTTTTAAATGTGGGGTGGCATTGCTTGACGAGTTATATACACCAACACTAATGTTTACCCATTTAGCATAAGTTGGATACTCGTGTGTTGTGTATTAGTCATGAAGTGTATCCATTTTTCATACGGAGCAATATTTTTTTATTGTCATTTCTTTTGTGCTCAATTTTAATTCATGGCTAAACACTTCATATCCCGTAGAAAATTCAGAAATTGATCATTCCAACATTCACTTTCAATATTCTTCAAAAGAATCTCCAAAAGTACTAAAAAGTCAATTATCGTGAAAGTGCAAATGTAGGTGTAGAAGTCAAATTTGAAATTTTTGAGACATGTCATGGCTACTAAAAAGATAACAACATATTCATGTAGCTACAACAATAATGAATTAACTTCTACAAGGGATATGATTTGAACATTCATACAATACCACTTATAATAAATCATAAAGGGTATTCTTTTAAGCTCATTTTTTTCAAAAATAAAACACATTATGATCATGCAAACAAGCACACAAACAAAAATAAAAACAAGCACACAAAACAATCTATGAAGGTATGTAATGAAATACAAAGAGGGATAAAAAGTATACCTTATCGTCGCTATTTGGCTAAGGAGCTAAAAATAGAATGAGACTTTAAAAAATTGCTCCTCGCCAAAATTCCATCACACATACATGAAAGGTGTTAAGTGTGACCTTGAAACCCAACAAGGTCCACTAGTGTTAGCCATTATTGTTTTAGGAACCCTCACTTGTTTAAACTTGATATTTGTGTTCCTAAATTTACAATAATATGATGTGTGGCCTACACTATCACAAGTAAAGCACTTTGCATATATGTTCTTTGCAATAGAGGGTACATTGTGGAATTTCTTGAATTTTGGCTTTTCAACGTTTTTCAAACCAAACCCAAGTCCTCTTCTATTATTCCCATATAATTGGTTTTCAATTATGGTATCCAATGAATGTTTACCAATTGAAAACTTTCTTAACGACAATTCAAGATTAGAAACTTTGGGGTTTAAATGTTTATTTTCTTCCACAAGCATCGTACATTTACTTATAAAAGCTATTTTGTTTTCCTTTTCCTTCTTTTCAAACTCAATAGGTTTTCTTTTAAAATCATTATCTAGCATGCAAAATTTATCCTTAAGCTCTCTTATCGCATAGTCTTTTTCAGCTTCAAGCTTTAATAGGTCTTGTTTTAACATGCTAATATTGTTCAATAATGAAGGGCAAGAAAGACAATGTGCTTCATTATTAAAGCTTGATTTTTCCTTTTTCAATATGTCAATAGTAGAGTCACGAGCAACAATTTCAATTTTCAGTTTTTCAATCTCCTTAGACATATCATAGTCAGATTGTTGCATTTCAAAGTTCTCATTTTGATAATTATGTATAGTTGATTCAAGCTCTACTATTTTATCTTGCATTTCTTTACAAAGGGTAAGGAGTTTAGTTTTACTACCAGAAATTACCTCATCGTGTATTCCCATTAATGACATGCATGAGTGGGCTTCATGATCATCATCCTCATTCTCAGCTTCGCTATCCATATCCCAAGTTAGCACCTTGGATTTTCCTTTTTCTTTAGCGACCTGAGCTGTTTCATATGGACAATCCCTCATTCGATGTCCTCTTTTCTTGCATTTAAAACAAGTCATTCTATTAGTAGCATTCTGATCATAAGTTTGCTTAGAAGACTAAAAAAAGTTAGAGCGATTAAACCTGGGTGCCATTTCTGTTCTTCCTTGCTTGGTCTGGACATACTTTCTGAAATTTCTGACCATTAGTGCTATGTCCTCATCATCATCTTCACTTTCGCTAGCTTTCAGAGCAGGTGGCTTTGTAGCTTTTTCCTTCTCCTTAGGTTTCTCTCTTTCATCAATATTTTGCAATTCAAGCTCGTGGGACATTAAATTACCTATCAAGTCCTCCACCCTCATCTGTGACAGATCTTTCGCTTCTTGGATGTCAGTGACTTTAGGCCTGAAAGAGCTTGGCAGTGCTCTTAATATCTTTCTCACCTGTTCAAGGCTAGAATATGGCTTACCGAGCGAGCTAGACTTGTAGACGATGTTGGTGAATCTCGCAAACATCTCTGATATGGTCTCTGATGGTAGCATACGGAATCCCTCGTACTCTATGCTCAGAAGTGCAAGTCTAGACTCCTTCACCTGTGACATTTCCTCGTGCGTCACCTCCAATGTATGCCATATTTCCTGCACAATTAGACAATGTGAGATACGATTGAATTCAGATTTATCTAATGAACAAATGAGAGCATTCATAGCTTTAGCATTAAGAGAATAAAGCTTCTAATCATTATCATCCCATTTATCATCAGGTTTAAGCATCTCAGTATTTTCAATTTTAATAACAGGTAGTTTATAGCCTTTTTCAACAATTTGCCAAGCTTTATAATCAATATAAATCAAGTAGATTCTCATTTGATTTTTCCAATAAGCATAATCTACTCCATTAAATCTAGGTGGACGTGAAATAGACTGACCCTCAGCAAAAGCACTATCAATGTGATCCATGGTCAAACCTAGCCTAGATCCTAAAACCTGCTCCGATACCACTTGTTGGATCTGGATCCTAGCCTAGAGGGGGGGTGAATAGGCTAATAAAATAATTCGTGCAATCCACGAATAAACACACGCAGTTATAGCAGCAGCAGGGTAAATAAAATACAGACACAGAGTACACATCAGATTTACCCTGGTTCGGTCGACCCTTCGACCTACATCCAGCCCCCAAAGCAGATACTAGTATTGAATAGCGCAATAGGTACAAAACCACAAGTTAGAGCACGATCAGAGCACCCTCTACATCTCTACACTCGCCAGGCTCTCAGTACTCCACACACTGTGTTTTCTCTCACTATCAATCCTAGTAACGCTTTCTACCAGCTAGTCCCAAACTGGCTGGGTCCCACTTGTCTAGCCCCAACCAGACAAGTCTCAAAATCCCCCAAGAATGGTAAAGTTTTCCTTACAGAGAACGTTACACTAAGACACGAATAGGAGTAAAGGGTTTAGAAATGCTCAGTTTGTGTCCGTGTAGACGTCTCTGTCAATCAGCACGTTGTGAGCTCCAATCTGACGCAAGGTGTCTCGATCCGACTCTTGGATGTCAAGTTGTACACTGGTCTGTACGTATAGCAATCCCAGTTCAGAGCTTAATAATTGGCGGCCTGTGCGTCAAGTAACGCCCAAAATAATTAATCCACGTCAGCACAAATTCTTTGCGTTCGTTTCAAATGCATGGAGTCGCCACGTCAACTCGTCGCCTGTTTTCGCTTTGCAGCTCGGAGTGTTGAACGGAGATCTTCACAGCAAGTTGTCGACGGAGGCAAGACCACTGCAAGGCAAGCTCTCGGTGATGACAAACTCAAGGCAACAACGACTTCGACTTGTGCGGTGGCCCAACTCCGACAGCTTCTTCACGTACGGCGACGACGGTGGATTCTTTGGCAACGACGGTAGCAGCGCCTCCGATTGATCGACAACGTCATCTTCGAGTGCTTCAACGTCAAAGACCACAGCGATGTCGACTGCACCAACTGTGGCGATACGGCGGGGTGTTCTTCGCTTTGACGGCAATGGCACTCCACGGCGACGGTGATCTTCGAGCGGCGAGCTCTTGTTTCGTGCAGCGGCGATCTCCACACGAGTAGCAGCGGCGACTCAGCTTCTTTGCCGTGATGGGTGGCAACACCTGCGACGATGGTGGGCTCTCGCAGCAACAGCAGCATGCTCTCCTTGTTCTCTGGCTCCTTCTTCGTCTTACATCAGCGATGGGTTCTCCGAGATCTCGACGGCGAACTGCTTCCTACGCGATGATGATGGATTCTTCAGGAAACACCCATGACGTCGCGGACGAGATCTCCTTACGAAGGTGAGAGCTTTGGCAACACGGTGAAGATTGACGGCGGGCTCATTCTCTCGAGATCTTCGGTGATGGACGAGGATACTTGATCCAGGCTTGATGTTTGAGAGTTTGCGAAGATGATAACAGCAAGGAAGAGGGTTGTTTCTTGGCCACGATGTTGATGATGTTGCTGTTTAGGAGGAAGAAAATAGGATTTGTTTGCCTTGAGCCTTTTGTTTGCCGTTCTCCTTTTGGTTGCCGTAAGCTCTTTTTTTGATGGGTTTTGGCAAGATGAAAGAAATATATGGTAGCAAGCTTTTGGGGAAATTGATGTTTTTTGTTTTGCCTTTGTGCTTTTGGAGAAATGTATGTCGGCTGCCTCAATGAGCTTTTTGGTGGCCACTAGGGTTTTTTCGTTTGGTTATCAGCCGCACTCCCCTCTCTTTGAGTTGAGGGCTTTTATAGGAAGAGATAGGAGAGATCAAATCCTAGTAGGATCCAATAATAGAAGGGATTTATAATTTGAAATATGGTTGTATGGGATTTGGTTTGATCTCCCTGGAATATGATTTTTGAATGGTTCTTCATATCAATACAAATTGGTTTGATATAGGATTTGGTAGAGATTTGAATTGGTTTTCAATATAGGATATGAATTTTGAATATGATATGAATTGGGAAAACATATTTTGGCTCAATCTCTAATTGATTTGATTCAATCCCAATAGATATGAATTGGCTCCATCTCATCCTATATTGGACCAAGTGTAATTTGCTTTGTGTATGACACTTTGACCAAGTCCATTGGCTATACCGATAGCAAATTCTCCGATGCTTAGAATAACGACTTTGCCATCCCTGAAACACACTTAGCGCACACGTTAAACAGTTCGCACATGTTTGTCATCATCAAACTAAAGTTCCTAGATCGTTGCGTCCAACAACAATAACCTAAGGTTCAGAACCCGGCTGTGGAGCCCACGTGTGGGCCCCACCGGCCTGGCGCATGCCCTATTGGTGCGTGCCAGTCGCAATACTAGCGCCCTCTAAGGGTGCCAGTGATGTTGGCCCAGCCCAATGGGCCGAGCCTATTTAAATATGTATTTTAAAGCCATTTAAATACTATGTTTGCCTTTTTCACCATAAATCTCTTATTCTTATTGTTTTGGGCTCGTTTAGAGTCCGTTTTAAAATCCGTTTGAACTTGGATTTTCACCGGGACGTTCCTGACATCCACGTAACAATTTTCTTTGCGTTTATTGTATAAATAGGCTCGCAAACATTTTGGGACCTATTAAAATACTCTTGCATCAAATGCAATTATCCACATCAATAATCTTATATCGCAAACGCTTTGCGACTTAATAAATTATGTATTACTTGACGAAGGTCTCACTTAGTATGAGACCCTACAGCCTGACCCTACGGAGGTGGGGCTCGAAACCCCAGATGGTAGTGACCACGAGCTGCAGGCGCCGTCCCTGTTTCTGTATCATAATTATGTGGTTAACTCATTGACATGAGTATTGTCGGGACCACCCTAACTGTGTTCGAGATGAATACTATAGTTTTAGTCCCTTCGTCAAAACTATGCCGCTTAGTCAAGCCTAGAGTATGGTCAATTGTCAACCCCAATAGCTCGAAGTCGGTTAGTCTACATCGATCTTTAGTCAAACAATGTTGGACTTCTTCCAACATACTCTGGCCAGAGTTTTTACTAAAGATCAAACTAACACGTGCGACACTAACTCCCCATGAATGGAAGAGATGAATCCTCTCTTGGTCATTACTCTCCACGCATGCTTCAAGCGTCACCCAACCAAAGACCTTTCAACGAGGCTTGCCCTGAGCTAGATCAGAGATCTAAGTGACACCGTTCACGTACAGGTTCGTACAATGGCCTAAAGTTTAAGGACCAACTTGCATATCATCACCGAGAGTTATTACTGACAGATTAGTCAATATTAACCATATGATAACTCTCGTTGGGTCGTTCAGTGAACTCATTCTCCAATGAGCACCTGTGTCTCGTCTTCGACTTCGCCAAGTCAAACGACCATGAGATCATCGTCACCACACCATGGTGAATAATAAGATACAATGGTCTATCCGATGTGTTGATATCCTTTTCTCGAAACATCTACGACCACGAACATTTTTAGACTTATACTATTAACGGTCAAGCACTTCTCCATGATCGAGATCTCCATCTTGATACATGTTTGACCTTGCATTAAGTCTCAGAACTTTACTTAAGTTCTAATGATGACTTCATTATTATTAACTTACGTAAATTCTTGCCAAACAGCTTACTGATATGTTTGTATACATACACAGAGATAAATTACCTCGAGGGCATACCCATCTCCCAACAAAATGGACCGGGAAAAAAACCAGTCTTAAATTTGTAAGATATGGGGTTGTACAGTGTAAGTAAAAAGACATAATCCAGATAAACTAGAGGGTAGATCCATTATTTATAATTTTGTGAGGGTATCCTAAGAGCTCTCAAGGATATCTTTTCTATCACATTGAGGAACAAAATGTGTTTATTGCTCGACATGCCACCTTCCTTGAGAAGGAGTCTCTTATGTTGGTTCTTGAGTTCAATACCAATGTTGTTTTGATGATGATCAATATTATGTTGTGTACTATTCATCTTATATGTTTTAATCTCAGATTTACTAAAGGTTATGTTGATGGAGACAAAGCATATTAGTGATGGGCTGATGGTTCAAGGCTATGGAGCAAAAGCATTGCATGAAGCCTGAAGACTCAAGTGTATTTTCATCGTGTTCTTCATGTAATTTTGCTTCTGTTACATAGAACATTTGTAGCCTTGAATAGATGCGCGCCCGCGTGCACACACATACACACTCATTTGCATCATTTCCATCTTAGAGTATCTTAAAAATCATCTAGAACCCTTCTCATTTGGTCCTTTCCTTAAAACACTCATTATAGTGTATTTTGGAGCATGACAGGTGCCTGGTGAAGGGTCACCAGATATCTCACGTGTCATCTTTTGAACTAGCTTGACATGGCTATGAGTAAGACATTTGAAGTTTTATGACCATGCATCTGAACAATTCATTAAACGTTTGGGAATTGAACTCCAGTCGACTAATAGTGTGAGTTATTTTTCTTGAACTCTTTGTTTTTTCATACCATATATTGTCAGCTTTCTAAAGAAGGTTTGCTAGGCGACTAAAAAGTTGATCAGCCGTTTGACAAGTGTTCATAAGACGTCTGGGTGTCTTCTATTAGATTTTCTGCAATCTGTTTCAATCTTCAAACCTCTAATAATTTTTATGATTAGAATTTCACATCCATTCCTGGCTCATTAGATTTTATTCTTCATTATCTTTCCAACGCATCTTGAATCACCTCAATCGGAGTCTAATTGTGTTTGTTATGACTGTTTTGGTGATCTAATGTTTTTATGGGTAGAGTCTGTTAGATGATGTATAAGTTAGACCAGATGTCTTACCAGTCTTTATCAGAAGTCTGATAGGTCTTCTTCAGACGTCTGGTCGTCTCTTAAATCTAACCGTTGGGATCTTTTGGCTAGCCATTTCTAGCCATTTTTTGGTCTTTTAGTGGGCTGTTTTGAGGATCTATTTAACCCACTTTGAGAGGCAGTTTTGTGCACTCACTCCACATATATTGACATCATTTAAGAGTGCATTTGTGAGGGTTTTACTCGAAGAGATTTATTTTCCCCCATTCTTCTCCTTCATTCATAGCATGATTTAGAGGTTGAATCCCTAACTCGAGGAGAAGCTGCCAAGTGCATCAAGCTCATCATCAAGCACTTGATTTCCAATCTTGCATGCCTTCATCTACACATTGGTAAAATCTATTCAAGGTATATGTAAGATTGTATTTGTACATTTTGTTGTACCTAGCTCTCGGGTTGTGAGAGCACTTTGGTGTGTTACACCAATTGGTGGATTACTCCATCTTTAGGAGGGTTACTCCTTTGTAACCGGTTAGGGTTTGTACTCTTATGTGAGTCTTGGTGCCATGCTTACGGAGCATTAGTGGAAATCCATAGCTCGGGTTACAAGTGTGTGACTAGAGTAGGATCGTCGGGTAAGGATCTGAACCATGATACGCCTTGGGTTTGTGTTTGCTTTACATTGGCACCATTTCTTTGTGTGGTTGTTGTTGTTAAGCATATAATTTTTATTTCCGCTACATTTTTGCTTTTAATTATAAGTAACTTTTTACTTATACGCTTTGCTTGCATTTACACTATTTTCGCACAAGTTTAGTGTATGTTGTGTGGCCACATGTCCCAGCAAGTGGTATCAGAGCCTTGGTTTGGTAGCTTTTGCAAGCTTGACATCTTCGTCTTAACAGCCTCCACCTTGCTTTGATGGGGAGAACTATGCTTAATGGAGGACTAAGATGATTAATCACCTTAAGAGTAATAATCTTTGGGAAGCGATGTCAATGGATACTTCAAATACCTTGATGGACACTCAAGCCAAGAGGATTTTATGCATCTCCACCTTCGATTATGAGTTCGACAAGATTTCATGGTTGGAGACGGCACATGAGGTTTGTATCTATCGTGAAGCCAAGTACATCGATGGCAAAGTTTTTAAGGATGATGATGTCCTTGAGACAAGTGATAATGAGGTATCTCAAAATCAATTTTCTTATGAGCATGATATCGTTAGTAGTAAAAAATTATAGGATGTTTGTAAGTATAGTGCACATTTACATCATGATGACACACATGATTGCACTTATTTGCATGCTTCTCATATGTCTTTAATTGAATCTTTGCATGCCGAGAAAGAAGGATTTCTTTCTCAAATTCGTGAGTTGTAAGAAGAAAATTCATCTCTCAATCGTCTGTTGAACAATGCTCACGTTTCAGATTGTGACTCCGTCATTTTTGTGAGGGAGTCTTAAAATCGACATTGTGATAAATGAGACATTGGCTCTCAAATCTCAATGTATTGAGCTTAGCTCACATCTATCTGATAGAGATGATGACATTTCTTCACTTTTGAAGAAGTGTGAGCTATTGTCTACTTAAATTTGAGTAAGAACATGGGTTTTAGATTTTCATCTTTGAATTTTTCCAAACCAAGCCCTTCTCCTAGAAGAACCCAAAATTATTTTGTGTGGGAGCCTTCTAAGGGGTTTGTCACATCCAAATCTTCTTTTGGCCAAAAATCAACTTTGATTAATATGCCAAAGAGGAATCATGCATTTATGTACTCTTCATTGAATAAGAAGCCTGTTCAGAAACAAAATGTTTTGAACACATTTTCATCTTTGTATATGCATGATGCTTTTACCCATATGAATGATTTATTTGCTTTGCATGCTAGAATTAAACCCTCTCGTTCTTTGTATGCTATTCATGTTGCTATGCATGGTAGAAATGTTTCTTATGTGAATGCTATGAATGCTCACTCGCATGTTTCACACACGGGACACGCTAATGCTTATGTCCCACCTCACAAGCGTGTAACCCCACCTCTTATTCATGCCATTACATGACATCTCCTTCCCAAAGCACGTTCGTTATGGATTCCTAAGAATGTTTCTCGGCATGATAGGAACACGTATATAGATTCGTATGTTAGTAATGGTATATTTTCATGCGACTACTCCATGTTTGTGGTTTCCCCCTTGCTAGTACTTACACATTGTATTCATTACTTGGGTAGCATGCTTTGTATGATTACTTTTGTACCCACTTTTAGTGTGAGATTCTCCATAGCTCCCATATTTGCATGTATTGTATGTTTTTTTTTGGGGGGGGAGTATTGAATGTTTTGCTTGCTAGCATGTTTATTTCCTTTCATATACCATGTTATTTGTCATTTACATTATGTTTGTGCATATGAGTAGGTTATTTCTCTAACCCTTTGACTTATTAATTTGGCATCTTCCCATCTTTTTGATATGTCAAAGGGGGAGAAATGGTGGTTATGTAAAAATATATACCAAATGCCTTTATGCATACTCTTTGTTGGTATTGTCTTTTTTTACATAAACACCCATCAATATGCTTTATACTTTGATTGTTTATTTTGTACACATATGCATATTGATAGGGAGAGTTTGTTAGCACACATTGCATTTTTAATGTTTATGTTATATTTTTTACATAATGTTTTGTGGCGGGTGTAAAATGTTATGCACGACTCCCAAATATATGAGGTCGTCAAGTAGTAAATCCTGATGAGTCCATGGTCGAATTAACGGGGACAAGTCGTTCTTCACTCGCAAGCTTGATTGATAAAGAATTGTATTGGTGGTGATACAACCACCTCGTTAACTGGGTGATATGATCAATATGTGGTGAATCTATAATCCCAACCTAAGATAGATAGGGTTAGAGAACCAAATAGGGGGTTATGATAGCTAGGAGGAGAGCATGTATTGTAGGTTCACTAGGATCAATGTCAATTAGGCTCAAATGTCCCTAATATAACGCAGTTGGGGCTTCATCTAGGGCATGCTCAATCGGAATATTTAGCATTTACGAACACAAATAGATTGCAATAAGAAATGGATGCATCATTATAGCACTTATCAAAATAAGAACATGGGCTTCTCTCAAAGTGTGCACTCTTGGGACTTAACCAATTAAAGTGTGCCTTAATGATTCATCCAACATATTCATAGAAATAGGCAAGAGATAAATAAAACTATGATTAACAACACATTACCATGAATCACAACCCCCACCATTCTACTCAATCATAATGAAAAAGATGGAATATTAATACAAAAATATCATCCCATTACAATACAAAAGAATGATGCAAGAATACTCAAGAAGAAGAGGGTTAGATTTTACCAATCTATCAAAGAATGAAGATTTCTTCTCACTTGAGCACCTCATCCAAGCCCCTAGCATTCTCTTATGGCCTCCAAGCCTTAGAATTTTTAGAGAGGAAGAAGATTATGGCTGAAAACAGCCCCCAAACCCCTAATAATCATTTCAGGTGAAACAGGTCTGGAACATGATCAAACGGGTCGGATTTCAGCCCCAAAAACTCGTTGCCCTCCTTTCCTGGTGCTGGGTTGAATTCCGATGCAGGTCAGATCCTCGCTCTCTGCGCCTGCTCTGCCTGTGCACGCTGGCTTGTGCAAATGAGATGGGTCAGGTTGGGCACTGGAACGTGCCTGACCTGCTGTGTTGGTGCCACCCGCCAAACAAAAGGGGGGGCACGCACAGCGTGCCTCACCCCTGCGGTTGTGGGCCCGCTAAGCGGGCTGCCCCACAGGTCGTGGTTTCTTTTTTAATTTTATTTTTGTTTTGAAGCAGGCCGGCCAGTTGGGTCAGCCCGCGGGCTTTTTATTTTTCTTTCTTTTTTTCTTTTTTCCTTTTCCAGAATTGGCTTAATGGCCTGAACAATTCCTATAAAATTGCTCCGACATCCGAAAAATCTGGAAAAATAGCCGTTGGACTCAGAAAATTGTAATCTTCACCGGAAAAATAAAATGAGATGAAATTAGGCCATAAAAATTACATTTCATGTATAAAATATGAATATGCTTTAATATTCAACGATATCATGATTATGCATGTATCAAAGCCAATATGAATATGATATACACATAAAATGCCCAGAATGGTGGGGGAATATGCAATATTCCTTCACAATCACACATCTAACTAGCTTTTTTGCTAGTACATGAAAAACAAGCGATATATTCGGATTCCTAACAAAGCATATATCAAACTCCGCATTATTCATCGTAAATAGAAAATTTTCAACGTAATCTCAAATTTAATATACCAACTCATAAAAGAGAGCAAAACCATGAACAATACTTCGATTTGGCTTAAACCAATAAAGCACAAGAAATATTTTGCATTCATTGAGATTAAAGCATAAATGTATCACAGTATCGCAATTTTCATGGATTTGGCCAAAAACAACACCTAGCTTTCCTAATTCATGGAGTTGGATATGTGGCTCATGTTTATTCATGTTTTTCATTTTTCTCTTCGTTCTTTTTTTGGTGCACTCACCTAAATCCTATCTTTTGACCCAAATCCCCAATGCTTCTTAAGGCATGATGACCCTGCTACTCGACACGATTAGAAGAACGAAGCACTTATTCTCTTTTTCCTTGTTCTTTTTCTTCTTCTTCTTCTTCTTCATTCTGTTTTTCTTTTTTTTGATCCAACACACCAACCAACCACTCCTCAAGCATAAACCAAGAATATGTCCATGGCCAAATCCCATCAAATTGAAAACCAATCTACACTAATGATTCATTCCAACTCATGCATCACAAAGTTTGTACAAAACTAATCCAAACCACAATGAAGACACAATTCATCGAATTATGTACTAATTTTGTGAATAGCATATTAAAATTGATCCCATGAATAAAAAGCAATAAACATGCCAATCATAATTTAGGAGTTTGAACATAAAGTTTTAATCCGAAGAAGCGCATATATGAAGTTTATAAGAGACTAAGCAACAAAACTATAGGCGTATAGACGAGGATGACAAAAATAATATGCAATAGAGAGTATTGAGTGATGGCAAAATGTAAGTATCCATATAAAAAATTTAGGCAAAAATCCTAACAATTCTTGATATTCTAACACTCTCCCCCCAACTTAAAATAAATATTGTCCTCAATGTTGAGAGAGTATTAGATCTTACCAAAGGATCCTAGAAATGAAAGCATAAACAAAGAAAAACATACTGTTAGAGCATATAAAACTAAAACATTTATTTTATTTATCTACACTAATGGATAAAAAGCACCGTGATCGAAAGGCAGATCTCTGATATATAATGGTGGATGCAACTGCTCCATCAGCTCCTTTCGCTCTTCTGCCAAATGCTTTGGAGCTAGGCCTCCATCGGCCTCCTTAGATTCCAGCAATGCAGCTCCCAATATCCTTTGAATAATCTATGTCATGTAGGAGATGAGCTGCATCAATCCAAGAGATGTCCTTATGCCCTGTAACAAAAGCATTCCAAAATGGGTCGTCAAAATAAATAAAAGAATTTTAATGTTAATGACGAAAATCTGAATCTAAAATGAGCGAAAGTGAAAATCGGGATTCAGAAATCCAAGGCATGAGATGGTAGAAACTTCTCTGAATAATGGCAATAGGACCTGGTTGATGCAAGGCCTTAGGAGGAGGGGGAACTGGATGTAAAGACAAATCCTGAGGAAAAGGTAGCTCGGGCTGAATATAGACCATCTCGCAATCACCTTCACTTGCCTCATCCCCACCATCAGGGTATTCAGGCTCTGTGGTCATCCCCAGACTATGTAGTCTATCCTGAAATTCTCCATGAACAATGTCCTGTTGTGCATCCTGAGGTGAATGAAGTAGGAGTTGCTGCACTGAAGTAGGAGGAAGGTATGTTTCGGGCTCCATCATGTTCTGTAAGCTTGCTCCCTCGCACATATCCTCGTCATCATCATCAAAGTAAGCCATCTCAACTGTCCATCCAATGCACTCGTACACCTTAAGATGAGGGGATGAAGTAGATGGATATCATGTCTCAGGCTCTTTGTTATCATCAGTATCACTCTCGCCTTCACATGCCTCCACCTCAACATCACCACCAACAAAGAAATGTGTCGTTTCACCCACGTGGTCAACACACACCCCATCATACATCTCCTCCTGCTCACCAAGTTATGGATATTCAGCTCCTTCCACTTGGCTCCAATGCAACATATCATCATGTTCTCTTTGTTCTTCTATGGGATCATATTGGAACGAGCCCACAACTGGCTCCTCAGGCTGGACCTGGACCTGTTGGACTACATCCTCGTACTCTGCAAGGTCCCTCAAGTACCACCATGCCTCATCGGTCATGTATGCAAAGAATTCTCCACAGTAGCTCATCTACGCAAAATCCCACCCAGAAGGTAATAATCATGTGTAGAAGATCTACAAGAGATGATCCTTGTGGAAGCAATGATGTAGGCACGTAAGCATCAAGTCATTGAACCTCTCTCACGTCTGATGGTAGGCATCCACATCTGCTTGGGTAAAGCTTGCTATGTGATACTCTATGGCCTACCGCCTCTGTACCTGTTCCAACAAAGAAGGTAAGAATACTCGGAAAAAATCAGCCTGGAACGACAACCAAGTAGAATCCGAGTTAAGGGGCAATGTATCAAACCAAATCCTATGATTATCTTGCAAAGAATGTGGAAAAAACCTAAAATATATGCAATCATTACAATGGCTCCCATCAAGACATGGAAATAACCATTCTTCAAACTTTTTCATATGTAAATAAGGGTTCTCCCACTCCGAAACATGAAAGAACGTTGGGAGTGAAATATCCTCCGAATCAATGCAAGGAAAGTTTGAAGATGACGCCATTTTTTGGTTAAATTTTTTTTGAAGAAAATGAAAATAAACAACCAATAGACTCAATAAGTTGAAAATAAAAAAATGGTAAGACTCAACACTAAAAGACAGAAATATCACACCAAAACTTCCTAAATCAATCAAAAATGTGAATAATAGAAACCGTTGTCCCCAGCAATGGTGCTAAAAACTTAGCGGGTGCAAAATGTTACGCACTACTCCCAAGTATAGGAGGTCATCAAATAGTAAATCCTGATTAGTCCATGGTCGAATTCATGTGGACAAGTCGTTCTACACTCACAAGCTCGATTGATAAAGAAAGGTATTGGTGGTGATACAACCACCTCGCTAACTTGGTGATAGGAAAAAAATGTGTGGTGAGTGTATAATCCAAACCTAAGATAGCTATGGTTAGAGAACCAAATAGGGGGTTAGGATAGCAAGGAGGAGAGCATGGGTTATGTATTCACTAGGATCGGTGTCAATCAAGCTCAAATGTCCCTAATAAAACTCAATTAGGCCTCTGGCTAGGGCATGCTCAATCGAAATATTTAGCGTTTACGAACACAAATAGATTGCACTAAGTAGTGGATGCATCATCATAGCACTAATCAAAATAAGGACATTGGCTTCTCTCAAAGTGTGCCCTCCTGGGACTTAACCAATTAAAGTGTGCCCTAATGATTCACCCAACATATTCATGGAAATAGGCAAGAGATAATTAAAACTTTGATTAACAACACATCACCATGAATCACAACCCACACCATTCAGTATTACTCAATCATAATGAAAAAGATGGAATATTAATACAAAAATATCATCCCATTACAATACAAAGGAGAGATGCAAGAATACTAAAGAAGAAGAGCGTTAGATTTTACCAATCTCTCATAGAATAAAGCTTTCTTCTCACTTGAGCACCTCATCCAAGTCCCTAGCATCCTCCTATGGCCTCCAAGCCCTAGAATTTTCAAAGAGGAAGAAGATTGGAGCTGAAAACTTCCCCCTAAAACCCCTAATAATCGTTTCAGGCAAAATGGGTCTGCAACATGATCAAACAGGTCGGATTTTATCCCCAAGAACCCGATGCCATCCTTTGATATCGCTGGGTTGAATTCCACTACGGGTCATATCCTCGCTCTCCGCGCCCGCTCCGCCCATACGCGCTAGCTTGTGCAAATGAGATGGGTCGGGTCAGGTGCTGGAACGTGCCCGACCTGCTGCGTTGAGCTCCGCCCGCCAAAAAATAAGAGGGTCATGCCCCACCCGCTACGGTTGTGGGCCGGCCAAGTAGGTCGGCCAACAGGCCGTGGTTTCTTTTTTAAATTTTTTTTGTTTTGGACCGGGCCGGCCGGCCTGCTGGATTTTTTATTTTTCTTTCTTTTTTTATTTTTCCTTTTCTAGAATTGGTTTACTAGCCTGAAAAATTCCTATAAAATTGCTCCGACCTCTAAAAAATCTTGAAAAATAGCCGTTCGACTCAGAAAATTGCAATCTTCACCTGAAAAATAAAATGAGACGAAATTTGGTCATAAAAATCGTATTTCATGTATAAAATAAGAATAGGCTTTAATATTCAGCGATATCACGAATGTGCATATATCAAAGCCAATATGAACATAATATACACATAAAATGCCCAAAATGGGGGGGGATATGCAACGTTTCTTCACAATCATTTTGTCATCAGCAAAAGGGGGGAAATGTTGGTTCTTTAGTTCAAGATCAATATTGTTTTGATGATGACCAAAATTATGTTGTGTGCTAATAATCTTATATTTTAGTCTCAGATTTACTAATGATTATGTTGATGGAGACAAAGCATATTGGTGATGGATTGATGGTTCAAGGCTATGGAACAAAACCATTGCATGAAGCTTGAAGGCTCAAGTGTATTTTCATTGTATCCCTCATGTAATTTGCTTTTGTTACATATAATATTTGTAGCCTTGAATAGATGCACACACACTCATTTGCATCATTTGCATCTTACTGTATCTTAGAAATGACCTAGAATCCTTCCCATTTGGTCATATGCACAAAATACTCATTATAGTGTATTTTGGAGCAGGACATACGCCTGGGCCATGAACTCTAGTCGACTTAATAGGGTGTGTTATTTTCTTGAACTCTCTGTTTTTTCTTACCATATATTGTCAGCTGTCTGAAGAAGATTTGCTAGACTACTGAATAGTTGATCAGTCGTTTGACAAATGTTCATGAGACGTCTAGTTGTCTTGTGTTGGATTTTCTGCAATCTTTTTCAATTTTTAAACTTTTTCTAGTTTCTATATGATTGGAATTTATCAACCATTATTTTCTCATTAGATTGCATTCTTCACTAGCTTTCCATCGCATCTTTAATCACCTCAATCGGAGTCCAATTGTGTCTGTTATAACTGTTTTGGTGATATAGTATTTTTCTTAGTAGAGTCTGTCAGATGCTGTTTAACGTTGGAACAGACGTCTTACCAGTCTTCATTAGACGTCTGATAGGTCTTGATTAGACATCTGGCCGTCTCCCAAATCTATTCGTTGGGATCTTTTAGCTAACCGTTTCTAGTTGTTTTGTTGTCTTTTAGTGTGCTGTTTTGAGGAGCTATTTAACCCACTTTGAGAGGCAGTTTTGTGCACTGACTTCACACATACTGACATTATTTATGAGTGCATTTCTAAGGGCTGTACTTGAAGAGATTTATTTCCCCCCATTCTTCTCCTTCATTCATAGCATGATCTAGAGGATGAATCCCTAGCTTAAGGAGAAGCTTCCAAGTGCATCAAGCTCATCATCAAGCACTTGGTTTCCAAACTTGCATGCCTTCATCTACACATTGGTAAGATCTATTGAAGGTATATGTAAGATTGTATTTGTTTACATTTCGGTGTACCTGGCTCTCGAGTTATGAGCGCACTTTGGCAGGTTACACCAATTGGAGGGTTACTCCATCTTTAGGAGGGTTACTCCTTTGTACCCAGTTAGGCTTTGCACACTTGTGTGAGTCTTGGTGCCGCAGTTAGGGAGCAGTAGTGGAAATCCATAGCTCAGGCTATGAGTGTGGGACTGGAGTAGGATCACCGGGTAGGGATCTGAACCAGGATACACTTTGTGTTTATGTTTGCATTGGCGTCATTTCTTTGTGTGGTGTTTATTGTCGAGCATATAACTTTTATTTCTGTTGCATTTTTGTGTTGAATTATCAGTAACTTTATAATTATGCGCTTTGCTTGCCTTTACACTATTTATGCCCCAGTTTAGTGTATGTTGTGTAGCCATATGTCTCAACATCTTAATGAAGAAACAATATACAAAGTGATAGATCTGGAAGAGATTCCAGAAACACAAACTTCAATGGACCAAGAGACAAAACAAGACAGCAATGCTCCTCTCTACGAATCTCAGTCAATTAGGAGATCTGGTAGGCATTCCCATCCACCGGAGAGATACTACGGTTTTATCATCGATGGTGGAATAAAGTATAGCCTCATGGAAGATGAAGATACAACCATTTTTTAAGAAGCCATGTAGAGTAAGGACTCTACTAAATGGCTTGACGTGATGAAATATGAAATGGATTCCATGCACATCAACAAAGTTTGGACTTTGGAGGATGTTCCCGATAGGGCAAAACCCATAGGGAACCAATAGATCTTCAAGAATAAGATTGGTGCTGATGGGAAGGTAGAGACCTTCACGGCAAGGTTAGTGGCAAAAGGATATCGTTAAAGGCTTGTCATAGACCGTCGAAACTTTTTTGCACGTAGCCATGCACAAATCCATTCAGATTCTACTTGCTATAGCGGCCTACTATGACTACATGATTTGGTAAATGGATGTAAAGATAGCTTTTTCTAAATGGTGATTTAGAATAGTGTGTTTACATAATGCATCCAGAGGGCTTTGAGGTCAGTGGGAGCGATAGAAAAGCTTGCAGACTGCATAAGTCCATTTATGAACTAAAGCAAGTGTCAAGGAGCTGAAACATCCGATTCAATGAGATAGTCAAAAAGTTTGACTTCGTCAAGAATGAGGATGATTCATGTGATTATCACAAGGTCAGTGGGAGCGCTGTCTCATTACTCGTATTGTACATTAATGATATAATGTTGATTGGTAACAATATAAAGATGTTGGAATCAATCAAACTATAGTTGTCACAAAACTTATCAACGAAAGATTTGGGTGAGGCATCCTATATACTTGGTTTAAAGATATATAGAGATAGATCGAATAGGATGTTGGGATTGTCCCAATCTAAAGAGATTTAACATGGAAAACTCCAAGCGTGGTTTGATACCAACTTGTCATGGAATAACTCTCTCCAAGACTATGTCTCCGAAAGCAGACGAGGAGAAAGCACACATGAGTAAGATTCCTTTCGTCTCAACTGTAGGATCTATCCTTTATTCCATGGTAGACCTGATATCGCATACGCACTTGGCGCAGTTAGTCGATATCAATCAAATCCTGGTGAAATGTATTGGACAGTTATAAAGAACATACTTAAGTACTTGAGATGGTCTAAAGATATGTTCATAGTATACAGTGACAATAGTAATCTTTCAATCGAAGGATATACTGACTCAAGTTTCCAAAGCGACATAGATGACAGAAAATCGGTGTCAGGATATGTTTTCACTCTCAATGGAGGGGCAGTGAGTTAGAAGAGTTCCAAGTAAGATACTATAGCCGATTCGACAATGGAGGCTAAGTACATCACATCCAATGGTGCAGCAAAAGTGGGGGTCTGGAAGAAGAAGTTCGTTACAGAATTTAGTGTTGTTTCTTCAATTGTTGATCCAATACCTTTGTACAATGATAAAAATGTGTCAGTTTCTCTGGCTAAGGAACCAAGATCTCACAAGAAATCTAGACACTTCTTGAGGACGTTTTACTTGATATGTGAAATTCAAAGACACCGGGACATTGAGATACAAAGAGTTAATATATACGATAATGTAACAGACCTACTCACGAAAGTCCTTCCATAAAAAAAACTGGAGTGTTTAGTGGATAAAATCAGAATGAGATACCGTAATAATTGGCTATAAGTGCAAGTGGAAGATGTTAGGAAATGTATGTGATGAGTGATTATTCTGTACATTTTAGTGGGAGTTATTCATGTATTTCATTATAAATCCACACTCTTTATATCATTTCACTCCATTTTCGTTCCATTTCACTCTCTAGGTGTGCATGTGCATTTCAGGTCAAAATCCCAGCTATTCAGAGCTAAATGAAGTCAAGGAATTAAGATAAGAAGCGAGACGAAGAGAAGGAATTTAAGCAATAAATAATTACGAGAATTCATGCCTACATGACCATGTGTGATAACAAACATGGTCGTATGCAAGAGATCAGCTCAAGCCAAAGAAAAGAGGAACCACACGGTCATGTGTGACACTCGACTATATAGAGATGCCCAGAATAAATGCACAGCCTTGCAAAAACTGAAGATCTGCTCGACTTCATGGTTATTTTCATTCCCTTTTATTTTTCAACCAAAGAGCATCTTATGATGATTCCAACTCATATTTATTTGCATTTTTTGGTAGGCGAGGCTGTAGTGTAGAATTTGTGCACCGGCCAGTCACACGATCGTGTCACCGAAGAGGCTGAAAATGCATAGAAAGGCTATTCTGAAGACTACAGTTACATGGCCGTATAGGTTTTCTACACGACCGTGTCAAGCCCACTTTTCTGAAGCAATAAGCGTCCTTTTATGAGCTTACTCGACACGACCGTGTCAATAGTTTGACACGGTCGGGTCAGGTCGAATTTTGGCCAAACTCCTTAGGGTTTGGTGGGATATTTAAGTTGTTTTGTGCGTTATTTGTAAGGGAGCCAACTTTTCTTATAGTTTTTCTCCCTTCTTCTTCATCTGCACTTAGTTTATGAGTAGACATACGGTTACAGTAGATTTATTTGTGGTTTTCCTTTGAACAACTTGTATCTTTGAAGACTTGGATTTGCACTTCTATGAGATAAGTTGTCTTTCTTTTTATTATATGTTTTCTATTTGTTCTCTTGTGATATCTTTGTGTTCTCTGTGATGTATATTGAGTAATTTTTATCTAGGGCTTAGGGTTGAACCCCACTGTGATTTGGTTATGGATTAATGTAACTTTGCTTGGTTATTGAATATTGTCGCTTAGGGTTTTGCCTAGGATGATTATGATCAACATAAATTGATCTACACTCTTGTGGTTCATTAGATTAGTCGCTAACGGTAGTTAGGGCTAATCTAAGGGTTTCAACCCCTATGTTGATTCACACTTTTTATGTCACCAACGATAGTTGGGCGTAAATTAGAGCTCTCATAGCAATTACCTAACTTATATCCACGATAGTGGCGTGAAGGAAGGTTGGGGACATTTCTTGATCATCATGCATCTATCGTATGTCAATGACCAATGATAGTTGGTTTTGGCATAGGATAGATAGTCCTTGTTGGATACAACGTGTAGTTGGATACAATGATCGATGAATTCGTGTTTGATGATAACAAACGTGTGTGAATGATTTAATGTGTGTGCTAAGTGTTTTCAGGAATGTCACTCTCGCCAATACTCAAGGAGAGACTAAGTAAAAGTGATGGAGAATGTACCATGCAATATCCAAGTGGACTAAGCCAAAGATGGAGATAATGGATACAAAAATTAGACTAAGTCAAAGATGTGAAGATAAGGAGGAAATCAATTCAAATCCATATTTGAATTGATTCATATCAATTGGCGCAGCATTCAAATCTTAATGCCATGCAAATTGAAGACATGGTCAAAGATGGAGAGATATGGAGAATCTCATGCAAATCAATGGTGATTAAATGCGATCTTATTTGGAATCCTATAGCTACTCAAATTTCATAGCCATCCATATTCAAACTCCATATCCATGGTAATTAATTCAAATCCTAATCAAGTTAGGATTCCTTCCAATCTCCATCAATTATGGGATTCTAATTGATTCTATCATATCACATCCTCTCCTATATAAACCCACCTACCAAAGAGAGAAAAGAGAGAGAGAGAGAGAGAGAGAGAGAGAGAGAGAGAGAGAGAGAGAGAGAGAGAGAGAGAGAGAGAGAGAGGGCAAACCAAGAATTCGGATATAACCCTAATTTCCTAAGCTTTAGGCCGCAAGTTTTGCAAGGGATCCAATATACTGCGCAACCTCCTTCTTCACATCCCATTGCAAGCAATCTCCATATAACTTGCCCAACACTCCATTACCATCTCCATAAGACTTTCCAATGCTGCAACTCTCATCTCCTAACCCTTTCGAAGGCCGCAACATCCCTAGCCTCCAATCCTATACATTGCACAACTCTCCATTGCCTACAAACTCCAAGGACAAAACTCCCCTCTCCATTGCATCCTCATCCCTTGCGCAACCTATTCCCAAAGACCGTTGCCAAAGCCACATCAAGCAAGGGACTCTCCCATCCTCTCCATAGCCACAAGTCCAAAGGGGAGATACATCTCAAGGCTGCAAGTTTCAAGAGGGTTCACACTTCATATTGCACAACATCCCAAAGAGGAGCCATCCATCATTGCGCAACACACAAAGGAGAAGCCATCCATCATTACGCAACATAGAAGGGGAGAGACACCAAGGCCACAACATCCAAAGGGGGCAAGCCGCAACTTGAGTTGCTGAGATCAGAGACTACATCCTGTCAGTTACGATCTGACCTAAGCTGATTGACAGAGATGACTAAAGCTACACAAACTAAGATTCTTTAAAAATTTTATTATTATATTTGTTTAGTAGTAGCAATATTTGTAAGGAAAACTTTACCGTTACTTGTGTTTTTGGGGACTTGACGAGTTAGGGCTCATCAAGGATGAGAGCATCTGACTAGGTTGATAGTGATAAGCACGCGGGAGTGCGTACGAACTAGGTGAGAGTTGAGTTGGGGCTCTTGACTCATTGTAGTTGTACCTTGATAACATATTAATGTAGTTGTTGCTTTAGGGGATGGACTAGGTCGTGGGGATGACCGAACCAGGGTAAATCTGTGCGTACTCTGTGATTGCATTCTATTTACTCTGCAAGTGGTTATAACTGCGTGTGGTTGTTCGTGGGTTGCATGAATATTTTTATTAGCCTATTCACCCCCAGGCTACGATCCAGATCCAACAAGTGGTATCAGAGCCAGGTTAGAGGATCTAGTCTAGATGACCATGAATATATCTGATTTTGCATTTGTTGAAGGTCAGTCTTTAGCCCGTCCCCTTAGATTTAACGGAGTAGACTTTGCATATTGGAAGGCTAGGATGAAAATTTACTTAGTGTCAGTAGATTATGATGTGTGGGATATTGTTGAAAATGGTTATAGTCCATGCACTATTAAAATTGGAGACACTAAAATCATTAAGCCAAAAGATAAGTGGGATGCCGTTGATAAGAAACTTTATTCTTTAAATGGTAAATCTACGAATAAGCTTATATGCTCTCTTGATAAATCTGAATTTAATCGTATGTCAAATTGTTTAACTGCTCAGGAAATTTGGCACACACTGGAGGTGACGCTAAGGGAACGTCGCAAGTGAAGGAATACAGACTTGCATTACTGAGTTCGGAATATGAGAGTTTCCGCATGCTGCCATCTGAATCTATCAAGGAGATGTTCACGAGATTCACGGATATCGTATACAAATCCAGCTCCCTCGGTAAGCCATACTCCAGTCTTGAGCCGGTGAGAAAGATCTTAAGTGTGCTGCCAAGCTCGTTCCGGCCTAAAGTCACCGCTATTCAAGAAGTCAAAGATTGTAACGGTCTGTTTTCGTTGTACTTTGTTCGTGCACGTGCTTTTGACCGTGCACGTGTTTATTTTAGACTTTGTTTGTTTGTGAACACTTTGTTGTGATATGCCGTCGTGAACGTCTCTGAGAGTAGTAAATTGTGGCACTAATTTAGAACGACATTTCTCGGGTCGTTTTGCCACGATTTGATCTTATTCAAAGAGACGTTGCGATTCTCACTTTTGACGGGAGACGTTTCTATTTTTAGTTTCGTCATCTGACGTCGAAATTGAGATCCGTCTTCTTAGTTAGCTTTCTTTCGTTGCCACGATCACCCCGATATTTATTTTATAATTTTTGAAGCTCATTTGACCTACCTTATATTTTTAGCAAGGTTTATAATATTTTTAATGATTAGGTTTTAAATTATTTTCGGCCCAACAAAATTTTATTATGTTTTAAATACTTCAAAATATTGTTGAGCCAAATCTCAGCTCATTTGGCCGCACCCAAGCCTTGTGCGAGTTGGAGAGGGTGAGATTCGAATTTTAAATTATTTTAAACTCCTAATCCCATTAGGATTAGCCCTAGACCAAGTCAACCCCTCTACAATATATAAACAACCCCTAGGAAGACCTATTTTTGCAAGAAAATAACCCTAGCCGCTTCCAAAACCCAAATTCACACTTGCGACGTTTCGTCGTAACGTCGCACAGCCGCCGCACGAGCCCGACCGAGGAAATCCCTTGCGTTTCCCCACACCGACCGAAGCCTCTGCCCGCACCAAGCTCCATCCACACCCGCTGCAGTCGCCCGCTCGGCATCACCGTGTCCGACCGAGAGATCCTCTCGGTCAGACCGATAGCCGCCCCCACTCACGCCCGCATCTCCGCACCGCTCCAAGCCCCGCTCCGTTCGCCCGCTCCGCACCGTACCTGACCGAAGCAGTCGCCTGCTCATGCCCACATCTCCGCACCATACCAAGCCCCGCTCTGTTCGCCCGCTCCGCACCGTGCCTGACCGAAGCAGCCGCCCGCACCCGCTTCGTTGCAACGTTGCAACATTGCAACGCTCGTCCGCCAGCACCGATCGAGAGGCTGCCCCGCACCGACCGAGAGCCCGACCCCCGCTCCGTACCCCGCAGCATTACAAGCCTGTTCCCCGTGTCTGACCGAGCCCGACCCCCGCATCTGACTGTGTCCGACCGAGAGCCATTCGTCGCAACCCCGCACCCGTCGCACCACTTGCCACCGTGTGCCCCCCAAGTTCTCCAGAGGTATTGTGGGTCCCCTATTGGTCCCTAGGACTACTGTGGGCCCCACCTAGGTGCTTTCTCTCCGACGATTTGCCGCGTACAACGTTGCGATACGTCGTAGCCCGTCATCGCACGTGCTAGCTTTGGAATCTGGATTCGTTGCTCCGGTTGCTGCCCTGAACTTTCCAGCGAGGAATTTATTTTGGAATATGGACTTGGAGCGTGTTCTCTTATTCCAACCCCTGGCGTCGCTACCCGACGCCAGGGTAGCTTTCGCGTCATGTTGAGGTAACGCTTTGCACCCCTAGGACCCCCAACCCATTGCCTGCTAATCAAGACTAAAAATCAATGTTTTTAAAGTATTTTAAATGTTTTAGAATTCACTAATCAAGATTGATAAAACGGATGTAGGCCGGTGGACTTGTGCACGTAGGATAATTGTGACTTTGGACTCGTTGGTCGGTGTGCTCAGATGTTGTACTTACAGGCAAGTGTAACTTGCCAACTCTTGTGTAGGGCCATGTTTTTAGGCCACTTCCTTGTTTTTAGCGTAAAAGAGACTAGACAGTGAAATGATAGCTGTCTAGACGCAACTTTAGGGTCTAGCTTGACAACGAAGCTAGATCCGTCATCCTGCCATGTTATGCATGCATTGATATCTGTCACGTTTAAATTCCTTAACTGTATGCACTTTTAACTGCCATGCATTGCATCTTACATGTCATCAAAGTTTAATGTTGCATTCGTAGCACACGCTATAATACTTGTACTTGTACTTCCTTGTCCGGCTAGGTGCACCCCTATGCCATCAAGATAAAAACACTTCCTGGCTCGTCATCCAGAAGCGAGCATTCCCGTTCGGGGGTAAGGCCCTGGCTCGATACACATGGAGGGGTAGGGATAAGCGATCACTTGAGCTTAGGAGTTGGCCCGCGCAGCCACTCTAGCCAAAAGGCGTAATCTCTGTGCACGACGTGCTTACTTTACTTGTCTTGTACTAGTGAGTGTTTCTTGTAAAACTTGACATCCATGCCATGCTCGTACTTTACTTTACTTTACTTGTTGCACTCATACTTTAACTGCCATGTCATTGCATCATGCTAGAACTGCTAGGTTGCTTTACTTTTACCTACTTTCAGTTTCCTTGCACAAGTCTCTTGTAGACTTGCTGACATGTGCCCCTTGCTCTTTTGGGTGTCACATGTTAGACCCTGAGCCAGAGACTGTAGCTGAGGACGTGGTGTTTGCTGACGCTGAGCCAGAGCCTACTTTTACGAGGAGTTGGTGGACACCTGGGACCTGTCTTAGAGACTGATTTGGAGCTGCTTTTGCTTAGGTTGTTGTTAGTTGTCGGTGCGTAGCACCATTGCTTTGTTTTCGTACTTTGTACTTTTGTTGGCCATGCTGTGGCCTCTTTTAGACTCTTTTCTTTTAGCCTGGTGGCTTTTCTGCGATGTTGGAATTTATTATTATGGATATTCTGAGATATCTCTTTTCCTTATTATATTCTTTGTTTCGTTTCGCGTTGCAAGGACCTGCAGATTAAAGTGATTGACGCTTATCGGACTTGCAGCTTTGTAGCTTCAAGTCTGAGCGGACCTTCTCACGCTTCGCCTCCACGTTTTTGGGAAGCAGGGCGTGACAGGTTTTGTTGGTGGCCCATGCAAGTCCAGTCTTGCAATTGCGAATTAACGGAACAACGATAATAACGGAATATCCATTAAATAAATTACAACATCTAAGTCATTAAAATATTGAGTCTAAATTTTGTTTGTTTTCTATGTCGTTAGATGGCGAGAAGACGACAGACCCGAGTTGGTGGTGGACCTACTCTGAAGACTTGCTATTTTTGTGGCAAGACCGGGCACATCAAGGAGCAATGCAGAAGATTTCTAGGCTGGTGTTTGATTTGTGGTGCTGCTACCCATTCAGCGAAGGAATGTCGGCATGCAAATCAACTGCGGAAAGCATCGGATGGAATTCCGCAGCAGGAAGCACCAGTAACTGGGCCAAGTCGGAAGGTGTGCTATCATTGTAGCAAGATTGGTCATGAGAAGGAACAGTGCAGGATGAGGCTAGGCAAGTGCCTGATCTATGGAGATCCTACTCATGCTATGAAGGAGTGCCCGAAGTCTAAGAAGCCTTGGAAGGAAACAATCGTAGCACAGCCGTTACAGCAGAGAGCACCGGTACCTACAAGTCATGGGCCAGCCCTCGTTCCGCAGAAGCAGGCTTTTCAGCAGGCCATGCAGCCGAGGAGGCAGGCTTATCTGATGACGGCAGTGGAGAGCGAGGCTGTGGATGAGGTTATCGCAGGTAACTCTCAAACTAGTTGTTTCCTTCCTTAGATAGTTTTGATTGTTAGCTTATGTTTGGTAGATTGCATATGATTGTTTGTTAGAACAGGGTTTGATTGTTAGACTGTTGTTAGGTGTGATTTTAGTTTGCACATTTCCTGCACGAGTCCTCTTGACTCTGGTGCATCGATGTGCATTATATCTCGGAGCTTCGTGGAGAAGCATTCCTTGACGACTTCCCTCTCCCCAAGAGTTGGAATATCGTTACAGGAAATGGCGCGATCCCGTCGCATCGTGGTTGCAATTCTTGCCCTTTGGTGGTCTGTGGTTATAAGCTTTACGATGATTTTATTGTCCACGACATCATCAACCATGATGCAGTGCTAGGTATAAGTTTGGCTTGTGAGCTTTATGCTACGATCGACTGCCAGAGGAAGAAGGATGGTTCGTGTCGCATGTGTGAGGATTACCGGGAGCTGAATGCTGTGACTATCAAGAATAAATATCCCTTGCCTCGCATAGATGACATCTTTGATCAGCTCGGAGGATCGAGGGTGTTCTCTAAGTTGGATTTGAGAACCATCAGCTTAAGGTGAAGAAGGAGGACATCCCGAAGACAGCATTCAGGACGAAGTATGGCCACTACGAGTTCGTGGTTATGCCTTCGGTGTGACCAATGCGCCCGCAGTTTTTATGAACCTGATGAATCTGATCTTCTACGACTTTCTAGACAAGTTTGTCATTATCTTTATTGACGACATCCTAATCTATTCAAAGTCGGAGGAAGAGCATGCATCGCACTTGAGGACAGTGTTGGAGATTTTGAGAAAGCATCGTTTGTATGCTAAGTATTCCAAGTGCGAGTTTTGGCTGGATAGAGTTGCTTTTCTCGGGCATGTGGTGTCAGGTGATGGAATTTCAGTGGATCCCGAGAAGATTATGGCTATCAGAGAGTGGCCTGTTCCGCAGTCAGCGTCTGAGATCCGGAGTTTTCTTGGGCTTGCAGGTTATTATCGGCGTTTCATTAAGGACTTTTTCCGGATTGCTGAGCCGATGACCATACTGACACGGAAGGATGTGCCATACGTTTGGTCTGACGATTGCGAGAAGGCTTTTGATATTCTGAAGGAGAGATTGACGACTGCCCCGGTACTTGCTATGCCTGATCGGAGTGGAGGATTTGAGATCTTTTGCGATGCTTCTGGCAAAGGTCTTGGATGTGTGTTGCATCAGCATGGGCATGTGGTTGCGTATGCTTCTCGTCAGCTTAAGGCTCATGAGAAGAATTACCCGACACATGATTTGGAGTTGGCTGCAGTTGTGTTTGTGCTGAAGATTTGGAGGCACTTCCTGCTGAGTGAGAAGGTGAAGATCTTCACCGGTCACAAAAGCTTGAAGTATATCTTTACGCAGAAGGAGCTTAACATGCGACAGCGTCGATGGTTGGAGCTCATGGCAGACTACGAGATTGATTTGCAGTATCACCCTGGCAAGGTGAATGTGGTTCCAGATGCGCTGAGAAGACTTCCAGTGGTGATGATGTTGACTTTGCAGCGGAGATTGCAGCAGGATTTTTGCGAGTCTGGTATCGAGATTATTCTTCCCGGAGAGACTTCCTCATTGATGAGTATGCAGATACAGTCGACGATCGTGGATAGGATCAAGGCTGGACAGGTTGGAGATGCTAAGCTGGTGAAGATTCGGGAGCAGGTGGAAGCCGGTCTGCGGACTGACTTCTTGATTCACGAGGATGGTTTGTTGAGATTGGGAGCCAGGTTGTGTGTGCCAGCTGGAGAAATCAGAGAGGAATTATTGTTGGAGGCACACAGTTCGCCGTATTCTGTACACCCTGGTGGGACCAAGATGTACAAGGACCTTCGCCTGAACTTTTGGTGGCATGGTATGAAGAGGAGTGTGGCTTGGAGTGTAGCCAAGTGTTTAGTTTGCCAACAAGTAAAGGCGAAGCATCAGCGTACGGCAGGGTTGCTACAACCACTTCCGATTCCGGAGTGGAAGTGGCAACACATCATTATGGATTTCATGACTGGACTACCTCGGAGTCCGAAGCAGAATGACGCGATTTGGGTGATCGTAGACCGATTGACCAAATCCGCGCACCTTATTCCCTTCCGAGTAGGACATTCCACTGAGACGCTAGCAAGGAGATATATGGAGGTGAATTCTTTTACTCTCCGTTTTAATTTCCTTTTCCTAGTTTAGATAGTGATGTAATGTGAATCGTGCAGGAGATCGTATGACTTCACGGAGTCCCTGTGAGTATCGTGTCGGACAGAGACACGAGATTCACGTCTCAGTTTTTGCAGAGTCTGCAGAAGAGCTTAGGTACGAGTCTGAGTTTCAGCACGGCGTACCACCCGTAGACGGATGGCCAGTCCGAGAGGACGATTCAGATTTTGGAGGACATGCTGAGAGCATGCATGTTGGACTTCAAGGGATCTTGGGAGGATCATCTCCATCACGTTGAGTTTGCCTACAATAACAGCTACCAGGCGAGTATTGGAATGGCACCTTTCGCCGCGCTATATGGAAAGAAATGTCGATCGCCACTGAGCTGGGATGACATTGGAGATCGGGAGCTGTTAGGACCGGAGATGATTGTGGAGGCCGTGGATGTTGTGAGGAACATTCGGGAGAAGCTGAGGATTGCGTGGGACCGTTTCAAGCATTGGACTGATGCTAAACGGAGGCATTTGGAGTTTCAGCCTGACGATCATGTCTTCCTGAATATTTCTCCGAACCGCGGAGTTATTCGATTTGGGAAGAGAGGCAAGCTGAGTCCGAGGTACATTGTGCCGTTTGATGTCCTAGAGAGAGTTGGAGCTGTGGCTTATCGCTTGGCATTGCCGCCATCGCTGGAGGGAGTTCACGACGTATTTCACGTATCTCAGCTACGTCGATACGTTAGTGATCCATCCCATGCTGTAGATTTCTCGGAGATCACGATTCGTTCGGATCTGTCTTATTATCAGCAGCCAGTTGAGATTCTGGATCGTCGACAGAAGCAGCTGAGGAATAAGACCGTCGACTTGGTTCAAGTGCAGTGGCGTCACGGTTCCCCTGGTGAGTCCACCTGGGAGCGTGAGGATGAGATGAGAGAGCGCTTCCCGCACCTTTTTTCGAGCAGTGCTTGATGTTGATTCCAAGGACGGAATCATTTCTAAGGTGGGGAGGATGTAACGGTATGTTTTCATTGTACTTTGTTCGTGCACGTGCTTTTGACCGTGCACGTGTTTATTTTAGACTTTGTTTGTTTGTGAACACTTTGTTGTGATATGCCGTCGTGAACGTCTCTGAGAGTAGTAAATTGTGGCACTAATTTGGAACGACATTTCTCGGGTCGTTTTCCCACGATTTGATCTTATTCGAAGAGACGTTGTGATTCTCACTTTTGACGGGAGACGTTTCTATTTTAGTTTCGTCATCCGACGTCGAAATTGAGATCCTTCTTCTTAGTTAGCTTTCTTTCGTCGCCACAATCATCCCGATATTTATTTTATAATTTTTTGAGCTCATTTGACCTACCTTATATTTTTAGCAAGGTTTATAATATTTTTAATGATTAGGTTTTAAATTATTTTCGGCCCAACAAAATTTTATTACGTTTTAAATACTTCAAAATATTTTTGAGCCAAATCTCAGCTCATTTGGGCCGCACCCAAGCCTTGTGCGAGTTGGAGAGCGTGAGATTCGAATTTTAAATTATTTTAAACTCCTAATCCCATTAGGATTAGCCCTAGACCAAGTCGACCCCTCTACACTATATAAACAACCCCTAGGAAGACCTATTTTCACAAGAAAATAACCCTAGCCGCTTCCAAAACCCAAATTCACACTTGCGACGTTTCGTCGCAACGTCGCACAGCCGCCGCACGGGCCCGACCGAGGAAATCCCTTGCGTTTCCCCGCACCGACCGAAGCCTCCGCCCGCACCAAGCTCCATCTGCACCCGCTGCAGTCACCCGCTCCGCATCACCGTGTCCGATCGAGATATCCTCTCGGTCAGACCGATAGCCGCCCCCGCTCACGCCCGCATCTCCGCACCGCACCAAGCCCCGCTCCGTTCGCCCGCTCCACACCGTGCCCAACCGAAGCAGCTGCCCGCCAAAGCCCGCATCTCCGCGCCGCACCAAGCCCCGCTCCGTTCACCCGCTCCGCACCGTGCCCGACCGAAGCAGCCGCCCGCACCCGCTTCGTTGCAACATTGCAACGTTGCAACGCTCGTCCGCCCGCATCGACTGAGAGGCTGCCCCACACCAACCGAGAGCCCAACCCCCGCTCCGCACCCCGCAGCATTGCAAGCCCATTCCCTGTGTCTGACCGAGCCCGACCCCCGCATCTGGCTGTGTCCGACCGAGAGCCATTCGTCGCAACCCCGCACCCGTCGCACCATTTGCCACCGTGTGCCCCCCAAGTTCTCCAGAGGTATTGTGGGTCCCCTATTGGTCCCTAGGACTACTGTGGGCCCCACCTAGGTGCTTTCTCTCTGACGATTTGCCGCGTATGACGTTGCGATACGTCGTAGCCCGTCGTCACACGTGCTAGCTTTGGAATCTGGATTCGTTGCTCCGGTTGCTGCCCTGAACTTTCCAGCAAGGAATCTATTTTGGAATCTAGACTTGGAGCGCATTCTCTTATTCCAACCCCTGGCATCGCTACCCGACGCCAGTGTAGCTTTCACGTCGTATTGAGGTAACGCTTTGCACCCCTAAGACCCCCAACCCATTGCTTGCTAATCAAGACTAAAAATCAATGTTTTTAAAGTATTTTAAATGTTTTAGAATTCACTAATCAAGATTGATAAAATGGATGTAGGCCGGTGGACTTGTGCACGTAGGATAATTGTGACTTTGGACTCGTTGGTCGGTGTGCTCAGACGTTGTACTTACAGGCAAGTGAAACTTGCCAACTCTTATGTAGGGCCATGTTTTTAGGCCACTTCCTTGTTTTTAGTGTAAAAGAGACTAGACAGTGAAATGATAGCTGTCTAGACGCAACTTTAGGGTCTAGCTTGACAACGAAGCTAGATCTGTCATCCTGCCATGTCATGCATGCATTGATATCTGTCACGTTTAAATTCCTTAACTGTAGGCACTTTTAACTGCCATGCATTGCATCTTTTAGACTCTTTTCTTTTAGCCTGGTGGCTTTTCTGCGATGTTGGAATTTATTATTATGGATATTCTGAGATATCTCTTTTCCTTATTATTATCTTTGTTTCGTTTCGCGTTGCAAGGACCTGCAGATTAAAGTGATTAACGCTTATCGGACTTGCAGCTTTGTAGCTTCAAGTCTGAGCGGACCTTCTCACGCTTTGCCTCCACGTTTTTGGGAAGCAGGGCGTGACAAAGATCTATCAACAATGAGAGTGGAGGACTTAATAGGAAACTTAATGTCCCACGAGCTTGAGCTGCAAAGTATAGAAGCTAGAGAGAAACCTGAAGAAAAAGTCAAAGCTCCCACACCATTAGCTCTTCAAGCTAACAACGACAACGATCTTGAGGAGCAAGCACTATTGGTCAGAAACTTCAGAAGATATATTCAGACTGACCAAGGAAGAGCTTAGATGACGAAAAGGTTCAATCGCTCTAATAATTTTAATTCTGATAGAACTTCCTCTGAATAGAAAGCTATTAATAAAAATGAATGTTTTAAATGCAGGAGGAAGAGACACTTCATGAGAAATTGCCCACAAGAAACAGCTAATGTCGCTGAGAAGAAAGGAAAAGCTGTGGTGCGAATGTGGGACATGGATAGTGAAGATGAGGAGAATGAAGCCCATACTTCCCTCTGCTTGATGGGAAGACACGATGAGATACAATCTTCCTCTAAAACAGAACTTTTGAATATTTGAAAGGAATGCAAGATAAAATAGGTGAGCTAGAATCTTCCGTAGATGACTATAGGAATGATAGTTTTGAATTGCAACAAGAAAATTATGACATGTCTGAAGAAATTGATAATCTTAAAGAAGACCTTGTTGCATGCAAATCTACCATCACCATGTTGGAAAAAGAAAAATCTAGCTCATCTGAAAAATTTGATTGTCTTTCTTGTTCCTCGTTATTAAATGAGATTTGCATGCTTAAACAAGATTTGATTAAGCTTGAAACTGAAAAAGAATATGTGATTAGACAGCTTAATGATAAATTGTGCATGTTAAATAATGATCTTAAAAGAAAAATGATTGATTTTGAGAAAAAATAAGAGGAAAACAAGAGAGCTTTCATTAGTAAATGCACTTTGCTTATGAATGAAAATGCTATATTAAAATCCAAAGTCATCAATCTAGAGTTGTCATAAAGAGATTTTCCATAGGAAAACAAAATTTGGATATTATTCTTGGAAACCAATGGATATTATTCTTGGAAACCAATTATACGGCAATAATAGACGTGGACTTGGATTTGGCTCTAAAATGTTGAAAAGCCTAAGTATAGGAAATTTCACAATGTGCCAACCATGGCTAAAAAAGTTTATGCAAAGTGCTTTACTTATGATAGTGTTGGTCATACTTTATATCATTGCAAAAATATAGGAACACCAATATTAAATTCAAGCAAATATGGGTTCCTAAATCCTTGATGACTAACATGAGTGGACCTTGTTGGATTCCAATGTCACACATAGCATCTACCGTGTAGGTAAGATGGAGATGGTGAGGAGCTATGGTTTGAACGTTTCAGTATTTAGTTCCTTAGCCAAACGACGATGGGAATGTATATTTTATCTTTGAACTTAACGCATACCTTCATAGCATTTTTTGTTAGCATTTTTGTTTTGTGTCTTGACTTATTTTTTATTTGTTTGCTAGTTTGTTTGCTTGCTAGTTTAGTTCTTTATAAAGAAAAATCAAAAAATGAAAAAGTTAAAAAGAAAAAAATGGTGCTTATTGTATATCTTTCTTTTGAATCATTCAAGTGATATTAATGAGTGATACACATATCCATGTAGAAATTGATGTATTGTTGTTATGGATACATGTGCATGTTTGATTTTCTAAATAGCCATGACATGTTCAATGATTAGAATAACTTCATTTCTACACCTACACTTTCACTTCCACGAATATTAAATGTTGTTATACATTTGGAGACATCTTTTATGAAAAATTAGAAAGTGAATGTAGGATGAAAAATAACTGAAAATCTAAGGGATATGATGTGTCTTGCCATGGATAAAAATTGAGCACAAAAGAATTGAATATGAATTTTTTTTGAAAAAGAATGAAAATAGCTCCGTATGAAAAATGGATATAATCCTGGGCAAGTACACTACCCACGAGTATCTAACATATGCTTTACGGGTAATCTTTAGCGTTAGTGTTATACTCGTCAAGCAATGCCACCCCCATATCTAAGAGTCCTTATAGGCTATGTTTTTTGGGTGTGGTATCTTGAACTCATTTTTAATGAGATGTGGAAGATCAATCCTAGGTGATTTCATGTTTAATGGAAAATGTGGATTGGTTTTGGTTGAACCTCTAAGAGTTCTTGTCACGGTCGGTTTTCGATCGTACTTTCTTCGTGCACGTACTTTTGTCCGTGCACGTATTTATTTTAGACCCTTCTTGCATCCGACCCTTTGGTGTGATATGCCGTTGTGACCCTCTCGAAGAGTATTTTTTTGTGGAATTATATTAGAACGTCATTTCACGGGTCGTTCTCCCACAATTTGACTTTGTTTACAGAGGCGTCGCGACTTTCACTTTTGTCATGGGACCTTGTTATTTTTAGTTTCGTTTCTTGTCGCCCAACTCGTGATCCGTCTTCTTAGTTTTGTTTCTCTCGTATAAATTTTCACATGGCTTCTATCCCCTAATAAATTTTCATTATAAAATACATCCAAAAATTATTTGACTTAGCCCACTTTTCTCCCTCACTTGGCCGCACACACACAGGAGAGAGAGATGGTGAGAGCTATTTTCACAATATAGATAATAACAAATTTCTTTAATCTAAAACAAACCTAGCCCGACCCTAACCTAGGACCCTACCCACGTGATGCCGTAGCCCTCTCCTATTTAATAGCCTAGGGTTATATTTTTCCCTAGCAGCACACAAATGCAGCCGCCCCCTCTAAATATTTTTCACGTGTTTCCCAGGGCCGCAACTTTTCCATCGCGTGCTCTTCTCCCTCAGCTCGCCCCCGACCGACCCTAGGACGCCGCCCCGACCTCCCTCTGACCCCTGAGCCGTCGTGGGCCCCCGACCTCTGCCGAACTTCGCCCCCGTTCGCCGGAAATCACACCGCTTGTGTAAGTTGCGGCAGCAGCAACTCGCTGCCGCCGTACGCTGTTCTGGCACTGTCGCCGTCGTGAGTCGGCCCCCGTCGACCCCCTTAGACCCCCTGCCGCCGACGGTAGCCCCTCAGGCTGTCCAAGCTTCGAAACAGTGAGTTCTCGATGTTTCATGTTATAACGACATCTCGACGCGTTGTTACTCTGATCTCATCGCCCTCTCTCGTTGTTGGATCGTTTCGACAGCCCCCTACCTCGCCTAGAGGTGTTCCTCGATATCACGATCAGCCCCTACGACGCTCAACGTCGTAGTCTTCGTGTGCCTCGACCCCTTCATCCCCGTTTGTCGTTACGGCTTCCCGTGAGCCGTAGATCTTCAACCGTCCACCTTGCTCGCTGATTTGGACTCTTCTCGCTGATCTCGTCACTGTTTAAGGATTGGCGATCATGGAATCATATTTTGGATCTAAATCATGAGCGCTATCTATATTCCAACCCCTGACGTCGCTACCCAACGTTAGTGTAGCTCTCGCGTCGTGCAAGGGTACATTTCTGATCTCTTAGGACCCCCAACCAATGCATATTAATCAAGATTAAAATCAGTATTTAAATTGCTTAGTAAATCACTAATGAAGATAATCTAATTTGGGACTGTAGGTTGGTGAATCCGAGCACATATGTAGATTAGACTGATTGAACGGTGTTTCCAGAACGTCTGATTGCAGGCAAGTGAAACTTGCCAACTTGTGTTTTGGCCATGTTTTAGGCTATCCCTCGTTTTTAGCCTAAAAGAGACTAGGCGACGAAATGATAGTCGCCTAGACGCAACTTCAAGATCTAGCTTGACAACGAAGCTAGATCTGATACCATGCCATGCCATTTATACATTTTGTCTGTCACGTTTAAATTTCTATATCTGTACGCACTTTATCTGATACCCTGCCATGCCATTCATACATTTTGCCTGTCACGTTTAATTTCTATATCTGTACGTACCTTATTTGTACTCTTGCCTTGCCATGCATCCTAATATGTCATTCCATGCTTGAATGTTTGCTTTCGTAGCACACGCTACTTGTACTTCCTTGTTGAGGCTAGGCACCTACGTTGCAGGCACAATCCTATGCCAAGTACACTTCCTGGCTCGTGAACCAGAAGCGGGCTACGTGTGTTGGTCAAAAGCCAATGCCTGATTACATGTGGAGGGGTAGGGTTAAGCGATCACTTGAGCGTAGGAGTTGGCCCGTACAGCCGCTCCAGCCAAAGGGCGTAAACTATGTGCACGACGTGCTTACTTGTCTTGTAAATCCATGTGAATGTTTTAATAGCTTTGCTACCCTTCCCTTGTCATACTTGTTGCACTTTCTTACTTGTTGCATCCATGCCTTAAACTGCCATGTCATCGCATATTTTAGAACTGCTAGGTTGTTTTCCCTTTCTTTTAGTTTCCTTGCACAAAGTCTCTTGTAGACTTTGCTGACATGCACCCTCGTCTCTTTTGGGTGTCGCATGTTAGTTGCTGAGCCAGAGCCCGTTACTGAGGACGAGGTGTTTACTGAGGCTGAGCCTGAGTCCACTGTTGACGTGGAGTTCAAGGACACCGGCGACCAGTCGTAGAGATTTCTTTCTGTGTTGCTTTCTGCTTAGTTCTTGTTAGGTTGTTGGTGCGTAGCGCCTTTTCCCTTTTCTATATGTTTTCTCTATTGGCCATGCTTGGGGCCTTTTTAGACTCTTTTATGCCTGGTGGCTTTTCTGCGATGTTTGAAAATTATTTGTGGACATTCTGAGATTGGAATAACATTATTTGTCTCTCTTATTGCAAGGACCTTTACTTGGTTATACCAGACGCTTACAAACTGTAGCCTCACAACTTCAAGTCTGAGCGGACTTTTCACGCCTCGCCTTCCGTTTTTGGGAAGCGGGTCGTGACAGGTTTTATTGGTGGCCCATGCAGGTTTCTTCTTGCAACTGCGAATTATCTGAACAATGATAATAATAATAATAGAACGTCTATTAAATAAATTAAAACATCCAAGTCATAAGCCTTGAGTCTAATTTTTATCGTTTTCTATGTCACTAGATGGCTGGAAGATGACATACCCGAGCTGGTGGTGGGCCAGACCGTGATGAGGTGCCAGATAGAGAGCCCACCAATGCTGAAGTCATGAGGATGATGCATCAGATGATGCAGGTGCAGCAGGACATGCTTCAGAATGCCCCTCGCTTCGAGCCGGGAGCGAAGCAGTTTTGGGAGCTGGGCCTGGCCTATTTTGATGGATCTGAAGGACCGTTGGCTGCAGAGTAGTGGATCCGGAATACGGAGGATAATCTGTGGATGTCGAAGAACAACCTGGCTGGATGGGTTGAATTTGTGAAGAAGTAGCTCAAGGATAATGCCCGCAGCTGGTGGGATGCAGAGGAGGAGCTGTTGGTGAAACCTATACCTTGGGCTACTTTCAAGGCTAGGTTCGATGAGGAGTATTTCCCGAAGGCTGCCAGGAGGGAGATGTTGCAGCGATTCATTGATCTGAAGCAGGGAAATCTATCGGTGGACCAGTATCATCAGGAGTTCACCAAGCTGAGTCGCTTTGCACCGAAGATGGTGTAGGATGCCGAGGAGAGAGCTCAGAGGTTTCTGCAGGGTCTTTCCTTAGATTTGCAGACCCTGATGTCTTCGTCAAATTTGGAGTCTTATCAGAAGTTACTGATAGCTGCAAGGAGGCAGGAGCTGATTGCGAGCCAGAAGAGAGGACAGACTTATGGAGCTGGGAAGAGGCCTATGGAGCAGGTCAGAGCTGTGGTTAGGACAGGGTTCAAGCCTAACCAGTCGGTGCAGTTCAAGAGGCCAGGTGGGCCTACTCAGAAGACTTGCCATTTCTACCGCAAGACTGGGCATGTCAAGGAGCAGTGCAGGAAGATGCTGGGACAGTGATTGGTTTGTAGTGATCCTACTCATGTCATGAAGGATTGCCCGAAGTCTAAGCAGCCATGGAGAGGACCAGTTGCAGCTCAGCCATTGCAGTAGAGAGCACCAGTACCTGCTGGACGTGGGACAGCCCTTGTTCCGCAGAGGCAGGCTTTTCAGCAGGCTTTTCAGCCGAGGAGACAGGCTTTCCTGATGACTGCAGTTGAGGCTAAGGCTGTGGATGAGGTTATTACAGGTAACCCTCAGTCTAATTTGTTTTCTTTCCTTAGTTAATCTTGTTTGTTAGAATATGTTTGGTTGCTAGAATATATTATGTTTGCTAGAATAGGACTTGATTGTTAGATGTTTGTTAGGTGTGATTTTGGTTTGCACTTTCCCTGCACGAGTCCTCTTCGACCCTGGTGCATCGATGTGCATTATATCTCAGAGCTTCGTGGACAAGCATTCCTTGTCGACATCCCCTCTTCCCAAGAGTTGGGATATCATTACAGGGAATGGTGTGATCTCGGTGCATCGTGGTTGCAAGTCTTGTCCTTTAGTGGTCTGTGGGCATGAGCTTTACGCTGACTTTATTATACACGACATCATCAACTATGATGCCGTCCTTGGGATGGACTGGCTTGGGAGTTTCTACGCCACGATCGATTGTCGGCGGAAGAAGGTGGTGTTCGAGATTTCAGGTCATCCGGTGTTTGAGTTCAGTCGAGGTAGCAGTTCGCTTGGTCCTGTCAAATTTCGGGCCAAGCCGGTGGAGATCTTTGCCATGCAGATGGAGCAGAGTAGCCCGGCTGTGGTGAGAGAATTCGACGACGGCTGTGGTGAGAGAATTCGACGACGTCTTCCCCGAGGAGATGTCAGGACTGCCGTCCGATCGAGCTCTTGAGTTTTCGATCGATCTTATTCCAAGAGCGCAGCCCATTTCGAAGACACCGTATCGTATGGCTCCAGCAGAGTTGGAAGAGTTACGTAGGCAGCTAGATGAGCTTTTGCAGAAGGGGTATATTAATCCTAGTGTGTCTCCGTGGGGAGCACCGGTGTTGCTAGTGAAGAAAAAGGATGGTTTGCGTCGTATGTGCGTGGACTGCAGGGAGCTGAATGCCATCACCATCAAGAATATATATCCATTGGCTTGTATAGATGACATCTTTGATCAGCTTGGAGGATCGAGAGTGTTCTCTAAGCTGGACCTGAGGAGTGGCTATCACCAGCTGAAGGTGATGAAGGAAGATATCCAGAAGACAGCGTTCAGGACGAAGTATGGTCACTACGGGTTCGTGGTTATGCCTTTCGGTGTAACCAATGCGCCCGCAGTTTTTATGAACCTGATGAATCTGATCTTCTATGACGTTCTAGATAAGTTTGTCGTTATCTTTATTGACGACCTCTTGATCTATTCAAGGTCGGAGGAAGAGCATGCATCGCACTTGAGGATAGTATTGGAAATTTTGAGGAAGCATCGTTTGTATGCTAAGTATTCCAAGTGCGAGTTCTGGCTTGATAGGGTTGGGCATGTGGTGTCAGGAAATGGAATATCAGTGGATCCTGAGAAGATTAAGGCTATCAGAGAGTGGCCGATTCCGCGGTCAGCATCAGAGATCAGGAGTTTCCTTGGGCTTGCAGGTTATTATCGGCGTTTCATTAAGGACTTTTATCGGATTGCTGAGTCGATGACTCGATTGATGAGGAAGGATGTGCCGTTTGTCTGGTTAGATGATTGTGAGGAGGCCTTTGCTATTCTTAAGGCAAGATTGACATCAACGCCTGTTCTTGATGTGCCCAATCGGAGTGGAGGATTTGAGATCTTTAGCGACGCTTCTGGCAAAGGTCTTGGCTGTGTTTTGCATCAGCATGGGCACGTAGTTGCGTATGCTTCTCGTTAGCTTAAGGCTCACGAGAAGAATTACCCGATGCACGATTTGGAGTTGGCTGCAGTCGTATTTGCGCTCAAGATTTGGAGGCATTTCTTGCTGAGTGAGAAGGTGAAGATCTTCACCGACCACAAAAGCTTGAAATATATCTTTACGCAGAAGGAGCTCAACATGCGACAGCATCGATGGTTGGAGCTCATGGCAGATTATGAGATTGACTTGTCGTACCATCCTGGCAAGGTGAATGTGGTTCCTGATGCGCTGAGCAGACTTCCAGTGGTGATGATGTTGACTTCACAGTGGAGGTTACAACAGGATTTTTGTGAGTCTGGCATTGAGATTGTACTTCCTGGAGAGGCTTCATCATTGATGTGTATGCAGATACAGTCGAGATCATGGATCGGATCAAGGCAGGTCAGGCTGGAGATCCGAAGCTGAAGAGGATCCGTGAGCAGGTAGAAGCCGGTCTATGGACTGACTTTTTGATTCATGAAGATGGCTCGCTGAGATTTGGAGCCAGGGTGTGTGTGCCAACTGGAGATATTAGAGAGGAGTATCTTATTGAGGCACACAGCTCGACGTATTCTGTACATCCTGGAGGCACCAAGGTGTATAAGGATCTTCGCCTAAATTATTGGTGGCATGGTACGAAGAGGAGTGTGGCACGGAGTATCGCCAAGTGTTTGGTTTGTCAACAGGTTAAGGCGGAGCATCAGCATACGGCAGGGTTGCTACAACTGCTTCCGATTTCGAAGTGGAAGTGGCAACACATCACTATGGATTTCGTGACTCGACTACCTTGGAGTCCGAAGCAGAATGACATGATTTGGGTGATCGTAGACTGATTGACCAAATCTGCGCACTTTATTCCCTTCCGAGTAGGACAGTCCACTGAGACGCTAGCGAAAAGATATATGGAGGTAAATTCTTTTACTCTTCATTTTATTTATTTCCCTAGTTTAAATAGTGATGTAACGTGAATCGTGTAGGAGATCGTGCGACTTCACGGAGTCCCCGTGAGTATCGTGTCGGATAGAGACACGCGATTCACGTCTCAGTTTTGGCAGAGTCTGCAGAAGAGTCTGGGTACGAGTCTGAGTTTCAGTACCGCGTACCACCCGCAGATGGACGACCAATCAGAGAGGATGATTCAGATTTTGGAGGACATGCTGAGGGCGTGCATGTTGGACTTCAAGGGATCTTGGGAGGATCATCTACATCATGTGGAATTTGCCTATAATAACAGCTACCAGGCGAGTATCGGCATAGCGCCATTCGTCGCGCTATATGGGAAGAAATGTCGATCGCTACTGAGCTGGGATGACATTGGAGACAGGGAGCTGTAAGGACCAGAGATGATCATGGAGGCAGTGGATGTTGTGAGGAGCATCCAGGAGAAGCTGAGGATCGTGCAAGACCATTTAAAGCATTGGGCAGATGCTAAACGTCGACCTTTGGAGTTTCAGCCTGGAGATCATGTCTTTCTGAAGATTTCTCCGAACCACGGAGTTATCCGATTTGAAAAGAGAGGCAAGCTGAGTCCAAGGTACATTGGGCCATTTGATGTCCTGGAGAGAGTTGGAGCGGTGGCTTATCGCTTGGCATTGCCGCTGTCACTGGAGGGAGTTCACGACGTGTTTCACGTATCACAGTTACGTCGATACGTCAGTGATCCGTCTCATGCTGTAGATTTCTTGGAGATCACGGTTCGCCTGAATCTTACCTATGACCAGCAACCAGTGGAGATTCTGGATCGACGGCAGAAGCAGCTGAGGAATAAGACCGTCGACTTGGTTAGAGTACAGTGGCGTCATGGGTCCCCTGGGGAGTCCACCTGGGAGCGTGAGGATGACATGAGAGAGCGCTTCCCGCACTTGTTTCAGAGCAGTGATTGATGTTGATTCCGAGGGCGGAATCATTCATAAGGTGTGTAGGATGTCACGGTCGGTTTTCGATCATACTTTCTTCGTGCACGTACTTTTGTCCGTGCACGTATTTATTTTAGACCCTTCTTGTATCCGAACCCTTTGGTGTGATATGCCGTTGTGACCCTCTCGAAGAGTATTATTTTGTGGAATTATATTGGAACATCATTTCACAGGTCGTTCTCCCACAATTTGACTTTGTTTGCAGAGGCGTCGCGACTTTCACTTTTGTCGTGAGACCTTGTTATTTTTAGTTTCGTTTCTTGTCGACCAACTCGTGATCCGTCTTCTTAGTTTTGTTTCTCTCATCTTCACGGTCGCTTCAGTATTTATTTCATAATTTTTGGGCTCCGTTTAAACCACTTTCACATTTCCCCAGTTTAAATATTGGTTAACCCTAAGTTTCACATGGCTTCTATCCCCTAATAAATTTTCATTATAAAATACATCCAAAAATTATTTGACTTAGCCCACTTTTCTCCACCACTTGGCCGCACACACACATGAGAGAGAGAGGGTGAGAGCTATTTTCACAATATAGATAATAACAAATTTATTTAATCTAAAACAAACCTGGCCCTACCCTAACTTAGGACCCTACCCACGTGATGCCTTAGCATTTTACTTGATTACTGAACCTCAAACAGCAGCAGTTCTAACACCTAACAATAGTATTATTGAAAGAAGATGACAAAAATGGCAAATGAACCTCACCCTCAACACACACACCTTAGTAAAGCAAAAGAGTAATATGCCACCAGTTCACATATCATACTTTACTTACTTACAGTAGAGTTTATTCACATGCGATGTCAATGATCTATGCTATGCGGAACTCAAACTGAAATGTGTAGCATACATAGAGAACCAACATTTCCATCTTGAGTACGCCGTCTAAATATTTGGTCTTCATTTAGGTAAAGAATTTTTGTTTTTTAAGGAAACTGATGTTCATTGTCTTCAAATTGGGATTTTCTTACTGATAAATACCGGTTTTGTGCTAGTTAAGATAAAATTAATGTGCCAGAGAGTTGAAGCTAATCTGATGAAACTTTTAGAAGCAAATACATATTTCATCAATACTTCTATTGACTAAATCTATTGGGGATTGCTATTTGAATAATTGGATCGATTGAATGATATGTGTGTACTATATCATTATTAAACTTCAGATCTCCATGTCTTATTAAATTATAGATCTCCATATGTGTCATATATCGTTATTAAACAGCACTTCACATTCCAAAATTTTCAAGGGGGGAAGATTATGAAAGGTGGTAGGATTTTTAATATGGGAAATATTTTGCGTGGGGGAACATATAGGATGTGATGTGCATTAATGGCACATGTTAAGAATACCTTCTAGTATAAAGGTAATGGTTGATGTGAATATAAAGTTAATGGTTGTTTTTACTGTGATTGCTGACTATGAAAAAAGGTGGATATAAAGGTTGATGTGAATGAATCTTGAGGAACCCATGTGTAGGAAGAGAGTTTGTTAAAATTTTAGGAAGGAATCCTAAAATTTTGGGAGGAACTAAATTTTTGAGAAATTAAAATATTTAGGGGAACTGAATTCTTTGGTGGAGCAAAATTTTGCTATGAACAAAATTAGAATTATTGTGCTTTAATTATTTGTGTTCGTTTAAAATTAGGGGATCCACGATTTTGATGGGGGAATATTATAAATGAACCGTGCCCTTAGGGCACGGGTTATGACTAGTACATTCATATTTCAGCTCATATTGATGCATCTTTCGTGGCTTGAGAGCAACATGAATTTGGTACAAAGCACACTAATGACATAAGGCATTGCATTACCATTTAAAAGACAAATAACAACCCTTCTGTAACGGTCCAGATTTTTTCAATATAACTATTCACATATTTTCATTTTTTTAAACTATTTTATAATGGTTTGTCAGGAGTTTTACGATTTCAAAAAATTTCTTATAAAAATATTTTGAAGTACCAGACTAGTTATGGAGTATTTTAGTAAGATCGGATTTCATCAAATACTCAAAACATTTGTGATAAAATTCATTTTCAGTTATTACCGTTTTGACTTCATGAATTTATTTTCCATACAAACATCATCAAAACGATTTCAAACTTCTACGGTAGCATCCTATGATCATTTAGGGCTTCCCACATTAATTTCGTAATTTTCTGAAGTCAAATCGATAGAGAACCCGCAGACCCGCTTCCTAAACATTTTGGCCTAAAACTAGCATCTCCGTAGCTCAAACCCCGAAACGGACTTTGTATTCGCAATCCTCGCAACGATACGAACCCGTGGGTATGTTTTTGTAATTTTTCGGAAACGTTTACTAGTAGGGGCAAAATCGTAATTTCGTTTTGTATTACCTTCACTAATAGGGTTTTACTTTTTACTAATTAACCTTAACCCTACCTAAACGTGGCATCACATGATAAACACGTTCATCCCCTTTAAAACACATTGTCAAACCTCCCACCAACCCAATTAATTTCCCATAACCCTAATTTCTACACTTAGTCTAACCTACAACCCCCCATTAATTACTTACCTACTCATGTCGGAAGCCTCAAAACGTGATACATGGATGCGTTTTTTTCCAAGGTTAGTCAAGGTAATCACCTAACTTAGTTTAATAACTTTACTTAATATTATATTAATTATTCTCTCTTATATAATTCCTCTATTTTAATCTCCCATGTCCAACAACCCACACTCGCAATCACCCTCTCACGCAGCTCTCTCTCTCTCTCTCTCTCTCTCTCTCTCTCTCTCTCTCTCTCTCTCTCTCTCTCTCTCTCTCTCTCTCTCTCTCTCCCCCGAACTAAACCCACCAAAGCCTTCGTTGCTCCCCAGTGCCACCTCCGGCACTCCCCCGTTGTTTTCCTTCCCCTGCTCACCTCGTCGGAGATCCCACCGCAGCCTCACCATGCTCCGCTGCTAGCCCATCCACCGCCTTTGCCAAGCCACCGACGACCACCCGCTCCATCGGCGACCCGCCGCAACCCCGAAGCTGCCCCTCCGCTCCGACCACCCAACAGAACCCCCTCCGCCGTGAGCTCTCAACGAACACCTCCTCTGTCAACCCCTCCGATGAGGAGCTCCGCCTTCGAAGCCCTACGACAGCCATCCCCGAAGCTCCGCTCGTGAGCCTGTCATCGCCGCCCTTACCCCCACCTTCAACCGCCGCCCTTCGTCTCCTCTGTTCCGACACCTCACCGTCGTTCCCCTCTCGTCTGTCGAGCTCCACCACCCTCCCCTGTGAGCAATTGAGCTTCAAAGCAGCTCTCCGACGACGAGCTCCCGGCGGCCTCGACCGCTACCGCCACCCCCGTTCGCCTCCGCAAGCCCCGAGCTCACCCGCAGCAACCCCCGAAACACCTGAGCTCCGAGAGGCTGCCGTCCCAACTCCAAACGAAGCTCCGACCTTCGACAAACGCATCCTGCTGCCGCTGCTCCACCGGAGCTCCCCCCCCGAGTGTCGTGCACATCGCCTGAGCACCGCCCCACGGCAGACGACGCCATCGCCTGAGCACCACCCACTGACGCGTCACCGTCGTCCGCCGTGTTTGCCTGTCACCGGAGCTGCCAACAACCTCTGAACACCCCCTCTCGACGTCCGCCTCCGCCTGCACCCACGACGGCGAAGCGCCGCCGTCACCGCCCCTCCGACGGCCTTGAAGGCCGCTTCGCCGTCGCCTCCCCCTCGTCGCCACCGTGCGTATGAAGAGCAGCCCCGCTACACGCATGCGAATGAGCGAAGGTGACGATGGCAATATCGTAAATACGTGAATATTTCGTATTTTCGTTTTTATATTAATTAATAAATAGTGTATTATGGTTTTAAATCTATAACTTAAAATATAAGCCCCAGAAAAATGAGTGGCTAGCTCCAGAAAATCAGAAATGACATTCTGGACCCAATGGCACTAGTTTCGTCTCAATCGGATGCTTAGATTTTCCAAAAATAATTTTTAAGTTTAAAAGTTAAATCCGTTATTTTCATTCAAAAATCAGCAACGTGTTATTTTCACTAAACTAGTAGGTGATAAAAATATATGTTAAAGTACTCTTCAAGACGGCCATTTTGACAGTTCATTTGCAACTTTCCGATACTGATTGCACCCAGAAGAAATTGTTGAATAATTACGTCATAAATTGAAAAATAGTTTTTTAAATTATTTTTGAGCTCTTAAAAACTATAAAAATTACTATAGCTTTCAGAAAAATATTTCCTCCTGCAGTAAAATTATTTTCATCATATCTAGCCTATAGAAAAATTTAGAACGCTTTCCGACACCGTTTCAATCGATTATAAAATCAAACACGTTAAGTTAAATAGATAGAAAATAGGTGTTCTGTAACCGATTGTTCTTGTGTTTTGCAGGTACAAATTCTTGTGCATCAACGTCCGTAGAAGCCCTAGAACCAGTTCCGGCTTGCTACGTCGATCTCGAAATTGGTAAGTCACGACTAATTCTAAAATTAGAAAATTAGTTAGTGTCCTCGTATGTACTTAGGACGTCACTATAGCCTCAGAACAACTACTTGACTTGAACCGAACTAGAGACCTAATCTAAGAGGGAAGTAATCAACTACAGATTACTTTGCCAACTTTCAACTTTGGTGGTTGAAACACACAATCATCAACTTGGGTAAATTGTGTGCTAAACAATACTTCTACATGCTCGAAGCATGGAATCGGTATCCACGTTGTTGGACTTGTCTTTATCCTCAGTTCGCTTTGGCACAGTCTGCTTTGGAATGAGTTACTACTCCCTGGTTTTCAATAAGAAAGTCAACCAATTGTCTTGGTTTGACTAGTAACATGTGGAACATCCTGTGAAATATCTTGTGGCATATCTTGTGGAATATCGTGTGGAACATCTCGTGGAACATCATGAAAGAAACATGTACATAGCACACTTGACACTTCACTGGGGGTTTTGGGGTAACTCATAGTTCGAGAGAGTGCGGGAGTGACTGGAGTTCAATCTTCCTGTCCTGCTGCCTGTGTTTCGGCATACCGTCCCGCTGCCTGTGTTTCGGCAAAATACATGTATTGTGCCTGTGTTTCGGCATTCGTCTGAGTCGCGCCCAGGCAAGAGATGAACTTGATGGTCACATATTGTACTCTCCGACTTGAGTCACGTAGTGTAGTTACTTTTGCACAGTCACTTTTACTTTACGCACTACATTCACCTTTACTTTACACGTTCCATGCACGTTACTTACTACACTTGTGCAGTCGCCAGTTCTTTACCTGTCGTACTTTTAGCTACAGCAGTAGTACGTTTCACTTGCTTAGCCTGCTTTACACTTGCACTACCACAATACAGAGATTCTCTCCTTTCAGTTCAGTTTGACTTTACTTTTCAGTTGTGTACATTTGTTACTGAGTACTTTACTTTTCACTCTGGTATGCTTGTACGTAGTTACTTTCGTCATACTTGTACACTGCTTCTTTTCTATATTTAGAATTGTTGTGACTTACCTACGGTTCCATCTCCGTGGCACCGCAGACGACGTACATATGGATGTAGATGCTCCTGAGCTAATAGCGCCAGAATTCGACCGCAGCTTCCAGAGTTATATTTCAGTGTTGTGTACTTTATTCTATCATGTATACTTGTTGGGACATCTTGTACAGTATGGATTGTAATAATTGGACACTATTTGGGTATTTTTGTACATCTCTGCATCGTGGCTATTTTGATTTCACTGGTAACTTGCAGGACCTGCGCAAATATCAAAAAGTAACGGGCCCCGGGAGCGGGTCGTTACACCTTCAATAAACAACTTTACACATTTCACTTTAGAATTTGACATAGGTTTCTAAATGAAACTTGTAGATAATGCATATATATTTCCATAGCATGAAGAATCATAATTTTTGGATAACTATACTAGAAGTTATAGCTTAGGGATTATCGGGTCCAGAGTCTATCCTAATTCTGGATTAATGTCACGCCCCGCTTCCCTAAAATGGAGGCGAGACGTGAGAAGGTCCGCTCAAGCGTGGAGCTGTGAAGCCGCACGCCCGATAAGCGTCAATTTAGTATAAGCAGGTCCCTGTAATTGCAAACGGAACAACAAAAATAATAATAATAGGATGAGACGGATATGAAATACCAATCCCAAAGTTTGTCCACAAAATATTCAACATCACAGAAAAAGCCACCAGGCTAAAAAGAAAGAGTCTAAGGCCCAGAACAAGGCAAAACAAAACATAAACATAACAGAGTATCAAACTAGGTGCCACGCACCGATAACTAAGCAATCTAAACAAGAAGCCAACTAAGGAACTAAGACTGATCCCCAGTATCAACGAAGTCCTCGATCAACGCGGGTTCCGACTCAGCGTCAGCGAACACCGCGTCCTCAGCAAGTATCTCAGGATCAGGCTCTAACATGTGTCACCCAAAAGAGAAAAGGGGCACATGTCAGCAAGTCGAAAGACTTGGGCAAGGAAACGGAAGGAAAGGTAAACTAGCAACCTAGCAGTTAAAGTATGGTGCATGGCAAGTAAAGTAAGGTGGTAACGAGTAAAGTAAAGTAAAAGTAGCAAGTATCAAGTGGTAGGGGTGACATGTAATGTCAAGTAACAAGTAAAGTACAAGGGATCACTCAACGAGTGCCCTATTGCTCGCAGGCTGTGTTCAAGTATCAAGTACAAGGGATCACTCAACGAGTGCCCTATTGCACGTAGGCTGTGTTGAGCTCGTCTTCTGGAACACGAGCCAGAAAGTGTATTTGGCATAGGATTGTGCCCGCAAAACGGGTGCCTAGCCGGTACAAATAGTACAAGTATGTAGCGAAGCTACGCAATCACGATGAGTGTTCAAGCATGCAATGACATGAGCAGATATTCGCGTAACGTTAATTGAAATTAAACGTGACAGGCGAAATGCAATGACATGAACATATTCGCGTACCGTTAATTTAAATTAAACATGACAGTTAAAATGCAATAGCAGTTAAGGATGCATGGATGACATGAACAGTTAATACGCGTACCGTTAAGTGAAAGTAAACGTGACATACAAGCATGATGAAGGTGATGGACCAAGCTTCGTTGTCAAGCTAGGTCAATGGCGTCTAGATGGCTATCCTTTCACCGTCTAGTCTCTTTTACGCTAAAGCAAGGGAAATGGCCTAAGACATGGCCCAAATCAAGAGATGCAAGTTTCACTTGCCTGATACCGGGATTGACGAGCAATGAAGATCGTCGCACAAGCTAACTACGGAATAGATCACGTGAAGAAGCGAAGGAACGATGCCGAGCAACCACGGAAACGGAAGAACGATCCGGCTCAGATCTGGAAATGAGGGAAAAATCTGGAGAAATGGGTTTTGATGTGAATTTTGGGGGTTTGATGAAGGTTTGGAGAAGATGGAAGGTGGAAAGTGTTAAGTAAGGGTTTGGATGATGAAGGATGAGCTTGGGATGAAGGATTAATGGTTTGAGGAAGATGGGGTCTCAATGGGGGAGAAATTAGGGTTTTAGGTCATGAGGAAGAAGAAGAAAACGTTTGGAGGGGTATTTATAGAGTTTGGTGGCGGCTAGGGCAAAACTAGGGTTTCCTGTACTGTTTAGTCGGTCAAAGAACAACCACTGACCGACTAGTTTGGGAACTAGTCGGTCGGTTGATCAACGTAGACCGACTAAGTGTAAACAGTAACCCAGACGAAAATTAGGATTTAGATTTAGTCGGTCAAAGAACAACTACTGACCGACTAGTTCGACATCTAGTCGGTCGATGAACGTTCTTAGACCGACTAAGAGTAAACAGTAACTAGTGCCAAAAATAGTTAAAGAGTTAGTCGGTTAAAGAAGCATTGCCGACCGACTAGTTTGCAACCTAGTCGGTCAACCAACGTTTTTAGACCGACTAACGACAAACAGTAACTCCTGAACATTTAACAAAGCTCACTAGTCGGTTCAAGAAGGTTTTCCGACCGACTTGATCGTCATCTAGTCGGTCGGTGCCCCTTCTTACACCGGCTAATGTGCACTGAAAGTTCCGAAATGGAGCGCGAAGCTCCGGGATGGTTTCCTAAGTTCCCCAGGCTCGTTCTAACTCTAAGATATCGACGTTATGAAGCCCGTCACGAATGAATTACTTCAAACACGCCGACAGACGGAAGAATCTAGAGAATCACGACGAAACGAACGAAAAGAGAACTACGGAGACGGAAATGGAAATCACAACAAGGGAAAGCAACCAAACATATAAATATATATAATAAAATCCATACATGAAAAACCAGTCGTTACATCCTCCCCAACTTAAGAAAAATTCCGTCCTCGGAATTCCCAACACTCACGTGTCCGGGAACAAAAGTGGGTAGCGCTCTCGCATCTCATCTTCTCTCTCCCAAGTAGACTCTCCCGGCGAACCGTGTCGCCACATCACTCTAAAAAGATCGACGACCTTGTTCCGGAGTGACTTCTGATGCATGTCCAGAATCTGCACCGGATGCTGGTCATACATCAAATCTGGGCGAACGGCGATCTCCGAGAAATCCACAGCATGAGATGGATCGATGATGTATCGACGAAGCTGCGACACATGGAAAACATCGTGAACTCCTTCCAAAGATGGCGGCAAGGCTAAGCGGTAAGCTACCTCGCCAACCCTCTCCAGAACATCAAACGGTCCAATGTATCGCGGGCTCAACTTCCCTCGCTTCCCAAAACGAATCACTCCACGATTCGGGGAAATCCTCAGAAACACATGATCCCCAGGCTGAAACTCTAAAGGACGACGTTTAGCATCTGCCCAATGCTTAAAACGGTCCTGAGCAATCCTCAACCTCTCCCGAATGTTCCTGACAACCTCCACAGCCTCCACAATCATCTCAGGTCCCAATAGCTCCCTATCACCAACGTCATCCCAACTCAATGGCGATCGACATTTCCTCCCATACAAAGCGGCAAAAGGCGCCATGCCAATAGACGCCTGGTAGCTATTGTTGTAAGAGAACTCCACCAAGTGTAGATGGTCCTCCCACGAACCCTTGAAATCCAACATGCACGCTCTCAGCATGTCTTCCAAAATCTAAATCGTCCTCTCGGACTGGCCATCCGTCTGCGGATGGTACGCCGTGCTAAAACTCAGACGTGTACCCAAACTCTTCTGCAAACTCTGCCAGAACTGGGATGTGAATATCGTGTCTCTGTCCGACACGATACTCACGGGGACTCCATGAAGTCGCACGATCTCCTGCACGATTCACGTTACATCACTATCTAAACTAGAAGAAGGAAATAAAAACGGAGAGTAAAGAAATTACCTCCATGTATCTCCTTGCTAGCGCCTCAGTGGACTGTCCTACTCAGAATGGAATAAAATGTGCAGACTTGGTCAATCGGTCTACGATCACCCAAATCGCGCCGTTCTGCTTCGGACTCCGAGGTAGTCCAGTCACGAAGTCCATAGTGATGTGCTGCCACTTCCACTCTGGAATCGGAAGTGGTTGTAGCAACCCTGCCGTACGCTGATGCTCCGCCTTCACTTGCTGGCAAACCAAACACTTGGCTACACTCCGAGCCACACTCCTCTTCATACCATGCCACCAATAGTTCAGACGAAGATCCTTGTACATCTTGGTCCCACCAGGATGCACAGAATACAGCGAACTATGTGCCTCCACCAACAACTCATCTCTGATATCCCCAGCTGGCACACACAGCCTGGCTCCGAATCTCAACGAGCCATCATAATGAATTAAAAATTCAGTCCGCAGACCGGCTTCCACCTGCTCTCGAATCTTCACCAGCTTCGGATCTCCGGCCTGACTCGCCTTAATCCGACACACGAGGGTCGACTGTATCTGCATACATATCAACGAGGAATCCTTCCTAGGAAGGACAATCTCCACACCAGACTCGCAAAAATCCTGCTGCGATCTCAACTGCGAAGTCAACATCATCACCGCGGGAAGCCTACTCAAAGCATCTGGCACCACATTCACCTTGCCAGGGTGATACTGCAGATCAATCTCATAATCCGCCATGAGCTCCAACCATCGACGCTGTCGCATGTTGAGCTCCTTCTGGGTGAAAATATACTTCAAGCTTTTGTGATCGGTGAAGATTTTCACTTTCTCACTCAGCAAGAAGTGTCTCCAAATCTTAAGAGCAAACACAACAGCAGCCAACTCCAAATCATGCGTCGGGTAATTCTTCTCATGAACATTGAGCTGACGAGAAGCGTAAGCTACAACATGTCCATGCTGATGCAAAACACAACCGAGACCCCTGCCAGAAGCATCACAAAAGATCTCGAATCCTCCACTGCGATCAGGCACAGCAAGAACAGGGGTAGACGTCAAACGCTCTCTCAGAACACCAAAGGCATCCTCACAATCATCCGACCAAACAAAAGCAACATCCTTCCGCGTCAACCTGGTCATCGGCTCCGCAATACGGGAAAAGTCCTTAATGAATCGCCGATAATATCCTGCCAAACCAAGGAAACTCCGAATCTCAGACGCAGACGACGGAACAGGCCACTCCCTGATGGCCCTAATCTTCTCAGGATCCACTGAAATACCATCTCCAGTCACCACATGCCCGAGAAAAGCAACTCTGTCCAGCCAAAACTCGCACTTTGAAAACTTAGCATACAACCGATGCTTCCTCAAAATCTCCAGCACCGTCCTCAAGTGCGATGCATGCTCTTCCTCCGACTTCGAATAGATCAGAATGTCGTCAATAAAGATAACGACAAACTTATCCAAAAAGTCGTAGAAAATCAGGTTCATCAGATTCATGAAAACTACGGGTGCGTTAGTTACGCCGAAAGGCATAACCACAAACTCATAGTGTCCATACTTCGTCCTGAAAGCTGTCTTCGGCACATCATCCTTCTTCACCTTCAACTGATGGTAACCACTCCTCAAATCCAACTTAGAAAACACCCTCGTACCTCCAAGCTGATCAAAAATATCATCGATGTGAGGCAACGGGTATTTATTCTTAATGGTCACCGCATTCAGCTCCCGATAGTCCACGCACATGCGACGCGAACCATCCTTCTTCTTCACCAACAACACCGGTGCTCCCCACGGAGACACACTAGGGTTGATGTAACCCTTCTGCATAAGCTCATCCAACTGCCTACGTAACTCCTCCAACTCTGCTGGCGCCATACGATATGGTGCCTTTGAAATGGGCTGCGCACCTGGAATAAGATCAATAGAAAACTCCAAAGCTCGGTCAGGTGGCAATCCAGACATCTCCTCGGGGAAGACGTCATCAAAATCTCGCACCACAGCTGGCCTCTCCAACTCCATCTGCATAGCCACAACCTCCACTGGTCTGGTCCGAAATCTGACAGGACCAAGCGAACTGCTACCACGGCTGAACTCAAACACTGGGTGTCCGGGAATCTTGAACACCACCTTCTTCCTCTGACAGTCGATCGTAGCATAGAAGCTCGCAAGCCAGTCCATCCCAAGGACCGCATCGTAGTTGATGATGTCGTGGACAATGAAATCAGCACAAAGCTCACGTCTACAAACCACCTACGGGCAAGAATTGCACCCACGATGCACCGAGACCACACCGTTCCCTGTGACGATATTCCAACTCTTGGAAAGAGAGGACGTCGACAAGGAATGCTTCTCCACGAAGCTCCGGGCCAAAATGCACATCGACGCACCTGAGTCAAAGAGGACTCGTGCAGGAAATGTACAAACCAAAACCACACCTAGCAAACTGTCTAACAATCAAATCCTATTCTAGCAACAAACATGAGCAAGCAACCAACATAATCAACAATCAAACTAACTAAGGAAGATAAATAGCTAGAACAAGCGTTACCTGTAATAACCTCATCCACGGCCATGCTCTCCTCCTCAGTCAGCAGAAAAGCCTGCCCTCTCGGCGGAACAGCCTGCCGAAAGGCCTGTCTCTATGGAACAAGAGGCGCTCCATGACCAGCGGGCACAGGAGCTCGCTGCTGCAACGGCTGTGCTGCAATAGGAGCCCACCAAGGCTGCTTCGACCTCGGGCACTCTATAATGGTGTGGGCAGGATCTCCGCAGATAATACACTGCCCTAGGAACCTCCTACACTGATCCCCGAGGTGTCCAGTCTTGCCGAAAAAATGGCAAGTCTTCAGAATAGGCCCTCCTGGCCTCTTGAACTGCACCGAATGATTAGGCTTGAAACCAGGCCTAACCACCGCCCTGGCCTGCTCCATAGGCCTCTTCCCAGCTCCTGAAACATGTCCCTTCCTCTGGTTCAAATTCAACTCTTGCCGCCTCGCAGCAACCAGGACCTTCTGGTATGTCTCCAGGTCAGAAGAGGTCACAAAGCTCTGAAGCTCCAAGGCAAGTCCCTGAAGGAATCGCTGAGCTTTCTCATCGGCATCTTGCACCATCTTCGGTGCAAACCGACTGAGCCTCGTGAACTCCTGGTGGTACTGATCCACCGACAAGCTCCCCTGCTTCAGATCTATGAAGCGCTGTAGCATCACCTACCTAGCAGCCTTTGGAAAGAATTCTCCATCAAATCTGGCCTTGAAGGTAGCCCAAACTATAGGCTCCACCAGCATCTTCTCTTCAGCATCCCACCAGTTTCTGGCATTATCCTTCAGCTGCCTCTTAGCCAAATCACACATCCAGCCGGGTTAATCTTTGCCATCGCCAGGTTATCCTCAATGTTCCTTATCCACTCGTCCGCAACCAACGGACCTTCAGAACCATCAAAATATGCGGGATCCAGCTCCCGGAACTGCTTCACTCCAGGCTCGGGGCGAGGGGCTTCCACTGCCCGAGCAGCTCGAGCGGCCGGAGCATTCTGGACCTGCAGCAGCACGCCCTGCTGAACCTGCATCATCTGCATCATCCTCCTCATCATCTCCCCGTTAGTGGGCTCCCGCTCCGGCTCCTCGTCATGAGGGGGCGCACCACTACCTCCACCACGGGTGATTCGCCTTCCTGCCATCTAATGACACAGAAAACGAAACAATTAGACTCATAGCTTAGGGCTCGGATGTCGAATTTATTTGTTGGACAATCTTATTTTATTATCGTTATCCCGATAATTGCAGTTACAGAGAGACCTGCATGGGCCACCACTAAAACCTGTCACGCCCCGCTTCCCTAAAATGGAGGCGAGACGTGAGAATGTCCGCTCAAGCGTGGAGCTGTGAAGCCGCACGCCCGATAAGCGTCAATTTAGTATAAGCAGGTCCCTGTAATTGCAAATGGAACAACAACAATAATAATAATAGGATGAGACGGATATGAAATACCAATCCCAAAGTTTGTCCACAAAATATTCAACATCACAGAAAAAGCCACCAGGCTAAAAAGAAAGAGTCTAAAGCCCAGAACAAGGCCAAACAAAACATAAACATAACAGAGTATCAAACTAGGTGCCACGCACCGACAACTAAGCAGTCTAAACAAGAAGCTAACTAAGGAACTAAGACTGATCCCCAGTGTCAACGAAGTCCTCGATCAACGCGGGTTCCGACTCAGCGTCAGCGAACACCGCGTCCTCAGCAAGTATCTCAGGCTCGGGCTCTAACATGTGTCACCCAAAAGAGAAAAGGGGCACATGTCAGCAAGTCGAAAGACTTGTGCAAGGAAACGGAAGGAAAGGTAAACTAGCAACCTAGCAGTTAAAGTATGGTGCATGGCAAGTAAAGTAAGGTGGTAACGAGTAAAGTAAAGTAAAAGTAGCAAGTATCAAGTGGTAGGGGTGACATGTAATGTCAAGTAACAAGTAAAGTACAAGGGATCACTCAACGAGTACCCTATTGCCCGCAGGCTGTGTTCAAGTATCAAGTACAAGGGATCACTCAACGAGTGCCCTATTGCACGTAGGCTGTGTTGAGCTCGTCTTCTGGAACACGAGCCAGAAAGTGTATTTGGCATAGGATTGTGCCCGCAAAACGGGTGCCTAGCCGGTACAAATAGTACAAGTATGTAGCGAAGCTACGCAATCACGATGAGTGTTCAAGCATGTAATGACATGAGCAGATATTCGCGTAACGTTAATTGAAATTAAACGTGACAGGTGAAATGCAATGACATGAACATATTCGCGTACCGTTAATTTAAATTAAACATGACAGTTAAAATGCCATAGTAGTTAAGGATACATGGATGACATGAACAGTTAATACGCGTACCGTTAAGGGAAAGTAAACGTGACATACAAGCATGATGAAGGTGACGGACCAAGCTTCGTTGTCAAACTAGGTCAATGGCGTCTAGACGGCTATCCTTTCACCGTCTAGTCTCTTTTACGCTAAAGCAAGGGGAAATGGCCTAAGACATGGCCCAAATCAAGAGATGCAAGTTTCACTTGCCTGATACCGGGATTGACGAGCAATGAAGATCGTCGCACAAGCTAACTACGGAATAGATCACGTGAAGAAGCGAAGGAATGATGCCGAGCAACCACGGCAACGGAAGAACGATCCGGCTCAGATCTGGAAATGAGGGAAAAATCTGGAGAAATGGGTTTTGATGTGGATTTTGGGGGTTTGATGAAGGTTTGGGGAAGGTGGAAAGTGTTAAGTAAGGGTTTGGATGATGAAGGATGAGCTTGGGATGAAGGATTAATGGTTTGAGAAAGATGGGGGCTCAATGGGGGAGAAATTAGGGTTTTAGGTCATGAGGAAGAAGAAGAAAACGTTTGGAGGGGTATTTATAGAGTTTGGTGGCGGCTAGGGCAAAACTAGGGTTTCCTGTACTGTTTAGTTGGTCAAAGAACAACCACTGACTGACTAGTTTGGGAACTAGTCGGTCGGTTGACCAACGCAGACCGACTAAGTGTAAACAGTAACCCAGACGAAAATTAGGATTTTGATTTAGTCGGTCAAAGAACAACTACTGACCGACTAGTTCGACATCTAGTCGGTCGATGAACGTTCTTAGACCGACTAAGAGTAAACAGTAACTAGTGCCAAAAATAGTTAAAGAGTTAGTTAGTTAAAGAAGCATTGCCGACCGACTAGTTTGCAACCTAGTCGGTCAACCAACGTTCTTAGACCGACTAACGACAAACAGTAACTCCTGAACATTTAACAAAGCTCACTAGTCGGTTCAAGAAGGTTTTCCGACCGACTGGATCGTCATCTAGTCGGTCGGTGCCCCTTCTTACACCGGCTAATGTGCACTGAAAGTTCCGAAATGGAGCGCGAAGCTCCGGGATGGTTTCCTAAGTTCCCCAGGCTCGTTCTAACTCTAAGATATCGACGTTATGAAGCCCGTCACGAATGAATTACTTCAAACACGCCGACAGACGGAAGAATCTAGAGAATCACGACGAAACGAACGAAAAGAGAACTACGGAGACGGAAATGGAAATCACAACAAGGGAAAGCAACCAAACATATAAATATATATAATAAAATCCATACATGAAAAACCAGTCGTTACAATTAACTTGCAGGGAAGATCAGGGAATATCAGGTATCTATAGTTAGATTATGATTTTAAGTCTCAACATGAGAGTTGTAGATAATTTAATGAGGATTCCATATTGTCCAAGAATGAAATATTTGGACAACTATGGAGAAAGTTATGATCTAGAAAATTTAGAATGGCAAACTCTGCCCAAAATTGACATACATATGAATATCAGCATTTATAGGCTATTTAAAGGCTAAATCTGAGTTTTGTCCCAACATGAAAGTTGGAGAGAACTTAACAAGATTTCCAAATTATATTAGAACATAATTTATGGAGCATTATACAAAAATTTATACACAGTTGAATTCATTGCGGGAACTAAAAACAGCAAGTCTGTCTAAAATTGACACTCAGTTAAAGATTGTCTATTTTAGTCTAATTATAGATATAATATGGGTTCAGTTTCAAGATAAAAATTGTAGTTAACTTCATAAGCTTCCAAATTATCTATGATCATAGTAATTGGATCTATGTGGTGAAAGTTATAGTCTAAACAACACATTGGTGCAGAATTTGCCCAGAATGTGACACTACGACAGAAATCAACAATTCAGTCTAATTACATGAAGAATTAGGCTTTAATCTCTAACGAAAGTTGTAGGTAACTTCATAAGCTTTCCATAATAATTTTTGGAGTTCTGTACGTAAAGTTATGGGCATGAGAAATCCCAGAACAGAGCAGAAGTGATCAAAAGGCAGCATCTTTTGCAACACACAACCTTAACAACAATAACAACACAATCAAAAATAATAACACAACAACAAATACAACTCATTATAGCAACTCAATCGCTAACATAGTATTCCAAACAAAGGGGTAGAGTAAGTGAACTCCTACTTCAAAAGTCCTTCTTTCTTCAAGCTCTAGCCTTCCTCTTCCTCCTCCTCCTTCTCCTTCTTCAAGATCCAAGTGTACCATAGTATTAGTTGGTCAAGAGAAGGAGATGGTGGTGGTCAAGTTGGTAGAGAAAGGGAAGAGAGAAAGCAGGGAAGAGGGTTCTCGTTTTGTTTTTTCTTTTCTTTTTCCTTCCCTTTTCCTTTCATTTTCCCTATTTAATTTCTAATGAAATTAAGGAGATGATGACATGTAGCATGCTAGTTATCTTAAGCTAATAAATAAAGCCTAATAAGGATGACATGTGGTTTGGGGGTAGGTAAGGATAATTAGGGAAGGGACACGTGTACCATGATGTGGCATGTTTAGAGAATTAGATTTTCTTATTTATAGAAAATTATAAATACATGTATTAAAATGGATTACCATGTAGAATATGAACATAATACATAGTGTATATGTAGTATTTAAGAAGGATTCCTATTATGATTATTTAAAAATATTATTATTATGGTTTTAAAATTATAGAAAAATCCCCAAAATACATCAAAAATATATGTGTATCAACTACGATCAAAATACATATATATGAAAACAGGGTATTACAGTAGTATTAAGGAGAGAAACCATACTTCTCAGCAGGGATGATAACAAGTATAGGGCATGCGATGGCCCAACTGAGATTTCCACATTTGATGAGCCTGGGCTATTTTTCCCCTCTAACTGGTTTCCCCATTACAAGACCTATGATAGCACCGAGGAGACTACGGAGCATGTGCATATCGACGAGGAGGATGTGCATAAGGGCATGGATACGACGATACATTTTTGAGAGCCTGAAGCATTCTTACGTCCACATTTGCCTCTGTAGCCACTCCCCACTCCACCAGAGAAAGAGCATCCACTTGAGCATAACGATCCCACTCAGGTAGACTTTCTGAACTCCATTTTCGAATCTATTATTTCATTTTATAATCCGTTTGCTTCAGATTTTTATGACACGACAAACCAATCATAGGACATGGGTTTAGATGCACCAGAGGTATGCTTGGTCGTGCCACCACCCGAGGGACAGAGTATGGATGAAAAGAACATGAAGTTGGTGGTATCTTTTACTGAGAGTAGCATACTATCTTCAAGGAGTATTCGTCACTCATCTTTAATTTTTCTGATCTCTTGTGATGATTACCTCTGGGATAGTTTTATTTCGGGAAGAAATTTTCCCCATCAGATTGACACTCCTCATTTCTCGCAAGTTATATGTGGAATCATCGAGAGATGCTAGGAGGAGAGTTGTTGGGATTTGATGGAGTTCGTGGAAGGCAGCTTGCTGAGCCACGAAGGGAGTAAATAGAGCAGCTACATGTTCCACTTCCGATCAGAGATCCACCCTTTAAACAGGTGTACTCTAATCTAGTAGTGTAGAATTTTATTTTCTTTCTAAGATATATGTTTGAATAAACTCGTCTCCTCTCAACAGTGAGAGGACCATATTAGGATGTTTTAGTTTTTTTTAGGATCGAATTTTTTTAAATAAAACCCCTAACCTCTCAAGCGGTGCACACATATTCATCATGATCCCAAAACCCTTATTTGTGCTACATTATCATCTCTGAGCCTTAGCTTTATCTATATATGACTATACCACCCAGAGACCTCCCCCACACATAGGCCCTCCTTTTCTAATTCTTCATTATATTCAGAGTATGTTTCACGCTACCTTGGGGTGTTGCGATATTGAGACACAGCCAGTGGATTTTGATGATGTACACATGTGATATGGATACTAACATATTTATTTTAAGTGTATATAGGATTATTTTGTAGCCACGAAGAACAAGTGCATTTGAAAAGCTAAAAAGAAGGACTTAGAAGCCATGTTTGGGAAGTCTATCTTAGAGCCAAGGAATGGAGCAAATGATGGCTCAACAAAGGACTCAAGATCTAGATTAGATGGCTCAAGTTAAAGAACGAAGATCAAGAGCTAGAGTTGTGTGTATGCGTAAGTTATGAGCTTAGAATGTCAAAGCTAATGTATATTCTCTACACACACAAAAATTCTTCAAAAATATTTTTTAAATATATTTTACGATATGATATTTTAATATAATTTTTATAAAATATTTTCAAAGTATTTTCTAGTAGAAAATCTCAAGTATTAGGAAATAATCGACTATCTGAAACAGATAGACGACTATCTGAAACAGATAATCGACTATTGTTCCAAAAAAATTAACCCAAAACTCTTGGGGCCGACTATCACTTAGAATAGCCGACTATTTTGGAAAATAGCCAACTATCAACTGACATAGCCGACTATTTGGGTCAACTTTCAGCTTGTATGGAAACTGGATTTCAAATTTTGCTAGCCATTAACTCGCAGTTTAAGGAGACTTTTGAGCTGAATTTAAGCCATTCTCTACCTATAAAAATACCCTGTAGCTCAGAGGTTTTATACATCAATTGATATTATGAAAAAACATTTTTATTTGCTCAAAAGCTCTCAAAGCTCTCTAGTTCTTCAAAAATCTTCTTCGCCATGTTTTAATATTTTTTGTTCTAAAAATTCTTTACTGGTTTTTTTATCTTCTTGGCCTTACTCAAACTTGATTTGATATCCAAAGCTTATAGCTTTTATTTTGAGATTCAAACTTCAAGTTTTCATTTTTGATCTTTGTGTTCTTCGCTTATATTTTTCAATGATCAAGTCTTGATTATTGATATCTAAAGCTCAAGTGTAATTATTTTAGAGATTTAATTTCAAATTATTTCTTTTGATTAATTTATGCTTATTTAAATCTTTATATTTTGATTAAAAGGATTTTGATTTATTTTAGCCACAGTATACACTTATATATTTATTGGCCATAGGAATCGTGTGTTTTCATTTTCATATATTTTGTAAAGTCTTTGAAGAAGACTTGGAAGTTGTAATTCTCGTGTGAAGGGAAGTGTTGTGTTGTAAGTGGAAAAATCCTAGTTGGGTTGTAATTAGGTGTTGAAAATTCCCAGCAAGTGGATCTAGGTGGTTGAATGAAGTCCTCTTCGTTGTGTTGAGGCAAGGTTGTTCTCGGTTAAGAGCTAGTGGATCGGTTGTTGGACGTAGGCCAAGGTTAGGCTGAACCAAGGTAAAATCATTGTGTCTGTGATGTGTCTGATTCTCTCTATCTCTCATTTTATACTTGCATGCAACTTTTTATTTCCATTGTACTCATTTCTTTACAAGCTTATACGATTATGTTGATTAAGTACAAAGTGAGGTAACTCTCATTTGAGACTTAGGCAACAAAATAGAAGCGTTTTATTTTAACGAAGAATTTCTATTACTTTGTTGACAACTCTATTCAACCACCCTTTTAGTGTTGTCTACCATCTATAGGATCCCACATGGGGGAGACATTTCATGCATTCATCATTTCCATCCTGGATGCATTTAGGACATTGGTTTTCATTTTTCTTTCATTACTATTTCCATTTTTCTTTCACTTTTCATTCATCTTTCTTTTAGTTTTTCATTCTTTTTCATTTTTTCCTTTATCATTAAACACCTCTTCCCACATTTTTGGTCCCCCAATTTTCCAGTCTTTTTAGCATTGGGACAATGCTTAGTTCAAGCTTGGAGGAGGTGCATTTCCAAGCATCTACATCTCATGCACATCATTTTTAGAGGCATTTAAATCTTAATATTCTTGCTTTTCACTTGCTTTTCATTTTTTTCATTTTATCGAAGATTTCACGATGTCAAGTTTTTATATGTATGCATTTTGATGAATAATTTTTAGATTTATATCTCTATGTTCAATTTCTTGACATCGATCATGATACGTGCCTAGGGTATGTTTTTAGTCTTAGATCTCATATAGTATGCTTTTTATGCTCATGTTCATAGTCTCTAGGATAAAGTACGTGAAATGGCCTAGGCTATATTTTTTCTTGGGAACACATCTTATGCATGCATCTTGGAAGTTTTAGTTGAGAATAATGATTAGCAATTTGATAGGACTAGGATAGTGACATTCCTATTTAGTATTGAGAAGTGATATTGCTTGGCTTATTCATGTTTGAAAAAAATTATAAAAAATATGTGTATAAAATTATATAGGAAGAAATAAAAATGAATATGCCTAGCTAGATTGAGTAGCCAGGTTCTCATGCCTCGGGAAACATTGGGGATTTGTGTCAAAAGGTTTAGCTTGGGAGAGTGTATATGAATAAAGATTTATAGTTGGTTTGAGCTAGTAGGTCCGAGAGGTCCTTCTTAGCCCAATGCCTTAAGGTCATCTGATCTGGGAGTCATTAAACCAATGCTCCTTACACAAACCAACTAGGATGTCAAAAAGAAAAAAGAGAGAAGAATAAAAGCATTAGTAAAGCCAGCAACTCAATAATTCAAGGACTGATAGCATGTTGTGAGGGCCACTTTCTTGATAGATTTGTATGCCATTACACGATACTAATTCTTCTCTTGATCATCGCATAATTTCGATTCCCATTCAATAGCCTAGTGCAGGATAGAGGAAATATCTTAGGATTTGAACATGCTAGAAACAATGCTTTAGGCTATGTCCTGGTTGATAGAGAGGAATTGATATGTTTATAATTTTCAAAATCTGAAATTTTCACCCTTCCATGTATATGATGCGTGATCGCTTGGAAATATTGATATCATTTGCATGCAAGCATATCCCCATTCTCTACTCACTCTTTGTCTTACTTGAGGACACGGAAGAGTTTAGCTTGGGGGATTTTGATGAGTGATTATTCTATTCATTTTTTGTGGGAGTTATTCATGTATTTCATTATATAAATCCCCACTCTTTATATCATCTCACTCTATTTCCGTTCCATTTCACTCTCTAGGTGTTTATGTGCCTTTCAGGTCAAAAACCCAGCTATTTTGAGCTAAATAAAGTTAAGGAATGAAGAAAAGAAGTGAGGCAAAGCGACGGGATTAAAACAAGAAAGAATTAAGAGAATTCAGGCCTACACGACCATGTGTGATAACACACAAGGTCATATGCAAGAGATCGGCTCAAGCCAAAGAAAAGAGGAACCACACTGTCGTGTGGAGAAGATGCCCATAGGAAACGCCCAGCCTTGCAAAAACTGAAGATCTGCACATGAATTCATGATTATTTTCATTCCCTTTTATTTTTTAGTCAAAGAGCGTCTCGTGATGATTCCAAAACATATTCATTTACATTTTTCTGAGCTCGGAGAAATTTTATACATTTTCTGGAAGGGAAGGCTACAGTGCAAAATTTGTGCATACGGCCAATCACACGACCGTGTATGTTTTCTACACGACCGTGTCACTGAAGAGGCTAAAAATGCATAGAAAGGCTATTCTGAAGACTACAGTTACACGACCATGTCAAGCCCACTTTTCTGAAGCAATAAACGGCCCTTTTATTAGCTTACTCGACACGACAGTGTCGATTGTTTGACACGGTCATGTCGGGTCAAATTTTGGCTGAACCCGTTAGGGTTTTAGGGGGTATGTTTAAGTTGTTTTGTGCGCCGTCTGTGGGGGAGCCGACTTTTCTTCCAGTTTTCTCCCTTCTTCTTCCTTTGCACTTAGTTTAGGAGTAGAGGTAGGGTTAGGTTAGATTTATTTGTGGTTTTCCTTGGAGCAACTTGTATCTTTGAAGACTTGGATTTGCACTTCTATGAGATAATTTTTATTTCTTTTTATTATATGTTTTCTATTTGTTCTCTTATGATCTCTTTGTGATCTCTTTGATGTATATTGAGTAATTTTTATCTAGGGCTTAGTGTTGAACCCTACTGTGATTTGGTTATGGATTTATGTAACTTTGCTTGGTTATTGAATATTATCAATTAGGGTTTTGCATAGGATGATTATTATCAACATATATTGATCGCATTCCTTGTGGTTCATTAGATTAGTCGCTAATGATAGTTAGGCCTAATCTAGGGGTTTCAATCCATATGTTGATTCATACTATTTATGTCGCCAACTATAGTTGGATGTAAATTAGAGCTCTCATAGCAATAACCTAATTTCTATCCATGATAGTGGCGTGAAGGAAGGTTGGGGACATTTGTTGATCATGCATCTATCGTATGTCAATGACCAACGATAGTTGGCTTTGGCATAAGATAGATAGTCATATCATAGCATCACGATAGTGGGGGGGTAAGTGATAACACTCGGTGCAATAACCTCACCTTAAGACATAATTCAATAACTAGACAAGCTAGATCAATCCTAACTTGAATCATAATAATGTGAATACTTATCCTTAAAGCTTTCTTATACTGATATTTTCCCTAGACATTCTCTCACCCTTGAGACCTATTGCGTAGCTAAAGAAAACATGGAAATAAATCAGTAATCAAAGTCTACCTCCCTGTGGATCGACCTGTAAGAGCTACATTGATACCGTACGCTTACGGTCATAATTAAATCTAGCACATCAGTATGCCCTTAAAATAATTATTGTAATTGTAATAGAAATCTTGTTCGAAACGAAAGTAAGCTATTTGGTAAACTTTATCTATGATATCCTTTGTTCACTAATGTGGTTATGAATGTAATTATATGATGCAAAGATAAAGTCCCAGGACTAATGAGAGGGCCATTAGAATCATGATGAGATCATGATAATAAGGCCAATGTGTCCATCGATCATATGTCTAGAACTTTTCTTGGTCGAAGGAATATCGAGATGAGACATTTATATTCTGGTTAGACTAGTGTGTGTTAATCTATACCATCGGATGATAGTGACTAGTCTTATAGTCACTCTGTGTTGAGACATCGTTAGATAATATACATGTGCTTATTGAGAACAAGTTCCTAGAACGACTCGCTAAAGATATTTCTAAACGATTATAATACTTCGAGTGTCAACAGAAGATCTCAGGTAACAGTAGGTGCATATTAGTCCTCTGACCGGAGATGTGATAAAGGACCTTGCATGTGGAAAATTATAACGGGGTAGCTATCAAACATTGGCTTTACTTTTGATGTGTAGATACATGTTGGGTATAGTTAGAAGCATGTGAAGGGAGTGTCCATGTTGCCAAGATTTGTCTCCTCTGGTATATGATGTTAGTGTCGCAGTTGAGTAAATGGATCCATAGTAAACCCCTAGCCAAGGTAGTAGATGAACTTGTTAAGAGTTAACGTGTGTCATCCAACCAATAACTATGGGATCACATTTGACTCAAAAGGTTTAAGGTGTAATGGGGTTTAACTTTATACCGTACCCTAGACACCTTAGTGACATAGTAATGATGAAGAGACCAGGCTACATGAAATCTGTTACTGTAAGGCCCAAATTATCTCAGAGATTCTAATCTCATAAACCAGATAATGACGGTTTTGAAACGAGGTCAACACACTTAGCTAGGGCCACTACCGATCGGTGACATGATGTGATCGTGTTCACTACCAACGTAGGAATAAAACTATCAGAGTCTCACACTGATGATGAACTCCTCACGAAAAGTGAAGGAAGAAACTTTGAGTATATGATGTACAAGGGCATAGATCACAAAGGTTAGTGATCAGAAAAGAAGAAGACAGTCACTCAGTAGTAACTAGTGGACGAGGACTTAGGCTGTCCACTAATCAGCCACTAGTCGTGCCACTAGTCGATTAGTCACCAGTCGACTTATCAGCGACTAGTCAACTAGTTCTTTGGCACTAGTCGACTTATCAGCCACTAGTCGACTAGTGCTTAGGCACTAGTCGACTAGTCAACCTGTAACTTTTACAGAGAGTTTACTAGTCGACTAGTTACGGTCACTAGTCGACTAATGTTGACGTGTCATGATGCGGAATTCCAGATTTTATGCGGGATTTGATTGAGAATCAATCATAAATCAAATCTAATTCGTATCCAAGAGTTCTAAAGCGATTAGAACTCATTTAAGATGATTCTTCTTCTTTGTGCATTTAGGGATGAGGTTGAGTTCTATACGAATACTCAATCCGAATTAGATTCGGCTCTCCCTAGTAATATATAAAGGGGTCTCCCTAGCCCTCTGAAAACACACCAATATCTCTTGAGAAAGTCAAATTGTGTAGAGATATTCAAATCTATTTAGAGGGAGAATCTCTTGCACAAAAATAAAAGTATTTCCTTCTCCTTCTCCTTCTTCTTTGCTCTATCAAATCGAGGATGTCGGTTTGAGTTCTTGGAGGGCTCATGAATTGTGGAGGTATTCATCATCCTATGATTCATCTAAGGTACTAGTTGGAGAAAGGAGATCTAAGGCGTAGCTTAGAGAAGGTGAACACAGTGCTTCTAGTCTTCACCGAAAGAGATTAAGGATCTGCAAGAATCACTTGAGTATACTCGAGCAAATGTATGACCTTCATGGTTTTTATTCAGCAATTCAATTTCTAGATTAGCAATTGACCCTGGTTTAATTGCTAGTATAGAAATTTTTTTAAATTTTATGTCTTCTGGTGCATGATCTAAATAGTTTAGATTACTAGCATCATAAATTTACAACGACACCAGTTGTGCCACATCCAAAATGGCCTATGGCACTCGACCCAAGTCATTCCATGTCCAAACTGACCTCTGGCACTTGATTTAGGTCATGTCATGCCCAAACTAAGCCCCCGGCCCATGCCGGGGCCCCATTAGGAAGATCCATGGTCCCAGCACTAATATTTTGCACTCGACCCAGGTCATGTCACCTCTAGGCTAAGTCCCCAGCCCAGGCTGGTGCCCCTGCTAGTCTGGCCTCAGCGACCCAACACAGCTAGCAACATTCAAGCAGCACTTTGCTCAATAGTGTTGCCTTCAGCAGAGCCCCCAAGCCTAGGCTGGGGCCCCCGCTTCCACAACTCCAAGCTCTTAGTACAGTTGACATATGGTTCTAATCATGCCAAGTGATTCGGCTGATCTGACCTTAGGGCTTTTATCAGAGATCACTAGTGTACAAGTCCAGTGCTTCAGACTCCCACATTGAAGAGACCAAGGGGCCAATATGCACTCAGTAGCGCACGCTCAGCTGGTGGTTCCCAATGATATGATGTGTCTTCGGTGTTAGTCCCGTGCATTTGAGATCGAGTTCGGTATGCCAGCGAGTATAACAAATCATCCAGCAGACATAACAAAAATGAAGAGAAGATAGAAGAGAAGAATAATGAGGTTGGATAAAAGGAGGAGTAAGGTTGGATAAAAAAATTCCATACTGCCTTCCCAGTTCAAAAATTTCTTCATCTTCTACAAAGATTGGCCGACCTGTGCAGTGTATTAACAAAAAGAAACTACAAAAAGGAAGATGAAAAAAAATAGGGCTATACATCTGGCCTGAACTTTCCCGTAGGTTGCTCTTCCACAACAAGCGCCTTCTCCTAGGGGTTGACTGGGATCTTTGTCGACGACAGTAGGTGTAGGCCTAATAGAAGAGCAAGTCTCCTTAGCAGATGGAAAAGTTGCAGGCAGTGTATCCAGGAACGACAGAAATCGGCGTGTGTGTAATACACTTCTATGAATACCTCCATCACATGCTGGATCCCCTCATCGAAGGTAAGGCTTGCCTGAGATTCAGTTATCACTAGCTTAATGTGATAATCCATATGTAGCTTAGCTGCCTGAATCTTGGCCTCTTTCTTTTCAGCTCGAAGGAGTTCGGCCGCCTTGGCTTTCTCTTCCTGGAAGCTTTACTGAGACCTCTCCAGATCCTCCTGTAGGGTGACGATCTGGTTGTCTCGCTTTTGTTTGAGATGGGCATGGCCCTCAGCAGATTTTCTACACCTCTTCCAAAGCTCACCCCCCTCTTCCTTAGCCAACTGCAACTGAACCCTTGCCTTTTGGAGCTCGGAGTCCAGGGAGCAGACTAGCTCAGTCTACCCCCTCAGCTCGACCTCCACATACTGTAGCCATCGAAGTTACATCCTCTGCCTCTTCAGTTCCTCCTCTACAGAGCAATCCTACACACAGGACGCATCAGCCTCTACCCTTTACCTCTGTAGTTCTTCCTCGATGGAGCAAGCCTAAATGAGGAGAACCTCGAGCTCTGTCATCTGCTTTTACAACTCCTCCTCAGTTGAGCGAGCATGTGCACAGATAACCTCCACCTCCACTCCTGCTACAACCTACTGCCGCATTGACTTAACCTCCTAGCAAGAACTCAGGCACGCTCTCTCCATATATAATGACTGGGATAGAAGTGGCCCAGCACTTTTTGAGCCTGTACAAGAAGACAAAACATGGTTAGGGCCTGAGCTCAGGATTTTTCAACATGTTGGAAGACCTTACCCGGCTTAACTACTCCAGAGCATCAAAAAACCTATCCATGTCATGGTTAAGAGGACTGCCCTCTTTTTCGGTCTCCTCAATCATGAGGGCGAGCATCCTCTCCCAGATGGTCGACTCCCCTTCCCTCAAGCCCATGCCAAGCACAGTGACGTCCATTGGTCCATTTTCAGAAAGAAGTGAGCCTGGCCTGCTCCGTCGATGGCTCATTAGCTACCACCTGGGCTTCTTCTGCTAAGGCCCATCACCCTCAGGGGGATAGATTCAACGCGAGGTGGTTTGGGAACTACCCCCTTCCTTCCGCTTCCTCTTTAGGAGGAGGATGTTGTCATCATCATCTTTACCCCCCAACTCGATGAGACTCAACAGAAGAGTCCCCACAGCTCCACTCCCAGCTTCCAAAGCTGGTTGATGTGTCCATATTTTCCATGTTTTTATCGCATGTTTTCATAGCATTTTCTCCGTCCAAAGTTCACTTATATATATTATCGTGCTTTTCATGATATATTCAATCTTCGTATAGAGTTGTGGATTTTCAGGAACTTTGGAGCGATTTGGAGCAATTATAGCATATGGCACATCCGAGCTATCTAGAGCACTATGGCGAGGTTCAGTAGGTGTTTGACGAGGTGGAGAAGAAGATTTGATGAGGAGAAGAGAGGAGAAGAAGGAAGAGAAGAGAAGAGCTCGAGAGTAGATCATATGCTGTTTTACCAGACCACTCGACCGAGCTGCTTAGCACTCGGTCGAGCTGACATTCAGACCAAAGAAGAGCTCTAGCTGATGTGCACACATCACTCGACCGAGTAGGATAGCCACTCAGTCGGACCAACTCGGCCAACTACAACTCAATTCCCATTCCAAATCGAAGTAGGAGAGCGCATAATCGACTTGACCGAGCGCAGCCGCTCGGTCGAGCTGAAGTCCAAATAGAACGAATATTTCAAAGGCATCTCCAACTTACTGTAGCTCGACCGAGTAGACCAGTGCTCGACTGAGTACTACAACCAGTCAGTCGAGCACAATCGATTACGAAGCAACACTTTGAGCCTAAAGAACCAGCCCTCAGTGACTCGACCAAGCACGGCGATCACTCGACCGAGCTGCTCGTATCTGAAGCTGAACCAAGAAAGGAGAAGCGATTGACATTGTCATCACTCGACCGAGCGGTACCGCTACTCGACCGAGTAGGGTGCCGCAGCCCAACTAATTGGGGGCGCAAGAAGCCATTTCTTCCGATTTTTGTGGGGTCTATCCCCATTGTATTTAAGCGCTCTTTTTACCCTAGTTTTAAAGGAGGCTATTAAGATATTTTATTTTAGAAGTTCTTAGTTTCTCTTAGAGAGTTCTTGAGCCATCGCTATTGTTTTGAAGACAAAGTTGCTATTTTTATTATTGCAATTTGCTTGGAATCTCTTGATCTTAATTCTATATGATTGTTCGTTCGTCTTCTGTGCTTTGGTAACGATTTCTCATCTCTATATGCTTATTTCTATGTCTTTCATTACGATCATGATTTCTATTGCTATTCTAAACGTTTTTGTTGATATCGCTATGACTTATGAGTAGACGTTTCTAGGGCTAATGGATTAGCCTAGGATCTTAGAATTTAGATGCAAAGTTAGGATTTTTACGTTGTTTTGGTATAAAAGGGATGTGTTTTGGTTGATCCAGCCAAGTTTGTAGGAGATCTCATATAAGGTTTGTGATCCACGGTAGTGGCACACACCTTGGACAAGTTTCCTATGAACTTAATTAGGCACGTTAGTGAATTCAATTAGAGTTTGTGATCCACGGTAGTGGCATGCACTTTGATGGTTTCCACCGGCGTCCTATATTACTAATTGATGACCTACGGTAGTAGCATCAATGAGAGCCATCAAATCATAGATCGAATCTCTAACCCACGTGGTGGCATAAGTAGAGATTGAGAATAATTGTCGTTCGTAATGCACGGATTGCGTGTAAAGCCATCCACGGTGGTGGGGCTAAGCATTGGAAACGTTAGACGAGTGGCACAACGGTAGTTGACCATGAGTTCTATATTTTAGATGCGACATTCTCGCCCTAATAAAGCCAATTCAACGTAGAAATTGTAACCTGGCATTGACATCCGACGATCCTAGTGGTGACTCATATTGCCCTAATTTTTATTCTATTGTTAATTGAGATAGTAACCATTCGTGACAATCTTTCTTCGTACGCCAAACTAGCATTGTTCTGAGACTTTGAATTGATCCAAAACTATAAAAGCATCTGCCTCCATGTGGGTTAGACATTTTTCTATACTACAAAGAATTGACACCGTGCACTTGCGGTAAGTTTCCGGAGTTAGATCTTGTGTGCACTAAGCTTTTGACGCCATTGCTGGGGAGGCAAACGGTTTTTACTTGGGTTACTTTCTTTGTTGAAGAACTTATTAGTTACTCTTACCATCTTTTATCTATCCATATCTTTATTCCTTTTTCCTTTGCTACTGACATCTTCTCTGAGTTTGTTTTTTATGCATGAACACTCGCCTTGGAGGATCCGACGATCTATTATTTGACCCCGAGATTGAAAGGAGGGCGAGACAACTCAGAGCATAAAGGAGGAATCAAAATTTTACAGGATCAAATGGCAGGGACTCCTCCCCATTCTCCTTCACATTCGTGCCATGTTCTAGATTACATGAAGCCCAATCTATCTAGCATATCTTCTATCTTGAGACTGCAACTGGAAGGTGGCAACTTTGAACTGAAGACATGCTTAATTAACTTAATGCAGCAGGACCCCTTCCATGGGCATCCTCATGAGAACCCCAATCATCATATAGATCTTTTCTTGGCAAAGTGTGACACTTTTCAAGTTAAAAATGTGTGTGAAGATGCTATCAAACTCCGTCTGTTCCCGTTCACTCTTCGGGACAGAGCAGCATACTGGTTGAGGGCACTTCCTACTAATACTTTCAAGACTTGGGAGCGATTATCCCAAGCCTTTGTGAACAAATATTATCCACCATCCAAGACGGTAAGGATTAGGAGCACCATCACATCTTTCAAACAGCTCCCACGGGAATCACTTTATGAAGCTTAGGAACGCTTCAAGGATCTTCAGCATCAATGCCTACATCATGGTGTCCAAGACTGGGATCTCATTCAGAGTTGTTATAATGGCCACAAGCTCGACACAAAAATGATCATTGAAGCCTATGCAAATGGCGCGTTATTGGCTAAGCTACCTGAGGAGGCCACGTCACTTTTGGAGCAGATGGCCTCCAACAATCAACAATGGAGCGATGAATGCTCATCAACTAGAGGCACCGGTTCGGGCCATTCTGAGATAAAGGTAGCTATGCATCTTAACGAGCAACTTAAGACCCTTTGCAAGCAAGTTGCAAGAATTGAGCAAAGGTTGGATGCTATTCCAACTACTTCCAAGGCTCCGGTATATGCTACTTATGAAGACTATGCCGAGCAAGGGTACGCTCCAATAGAAGGGTCCTGTGATGGAACAGGCGTACTAGCGGAGCAAGTCAATTATATAGCGGGGAAGGGGAGCAATCCTAGACCTCAGTGGTCAAACCCCGCATGGAAGTCACATCCTGAATTCTCCTATAGCAACCCCGACGAAGCCCTACAACCACTGCCCCACCCAAGGCCACCTCAGTTGCCTCAACAACAAGCACCACCTCCACAACAGTAGCAGTACGGATTCAGGCCATCTGGGACCTATAGACCGCATGGATATTTTAATCGTCAACCATATCCGTAATAACAATATCAATACCAACAACTGGCGGTACAAATACCTGACATGAAAGCGACATTAGATGCCTTTTTGAGTGCCCAAACAAAGTTCAATTTAGAAGTATCAGCCATGCGAATGCAACTTTTAGCAACCGTCGATAACTTGTTGGCACAAATGACTCAATTTATGAAGTCTCAAGGGAGATTGACATCTCAATTCAAGCCAAATATAAGGGGGCAAGTTAATGTAAGGACCGTCTACCTTGCAATACTAACAACAAACACTCTAGAGGGGGGGTGAATAGAGTAATGGCAATAAATTGTGCAATTAAAATTAAACTTGCAAATGCGGAATAATAAGTGCAAGAGGAATTAATCAACACAATCAATCCAAACGCAAACACAAGAATTACCCTGGTTCCCCAAACTTGGGTACGTCCAGCCACACCAGTATCCACTATAATTCTCACACAGAGAAGGAATACAATCTCACACAGAGATACCTCACACAGAGGATTTGGATTCTCACACAGAGAAATCCTCACTCTCACACAGAGAGACCTCACACAGAGGATTTAGGATTCTCACACAGAGAAGTCCTTGCTTTCACACATAAAGACTTATTCTCTCACACAGAGAGACTCGACCAACCCTCACGCAGAAGGTTATACTCTCACAGAGAGAGTAACTAGCTCTCACACAGAAAGCTAGGGTTTCAATGAAATAACAAAGTAAAACAAATACTCTTACCGATGCCTTGAGATGAACTTACTCATTAATGAATGCAAGGCATGGAAGAGGATCTCCAAGTGTTGAGATTAGCTTGAAAGCACTTGGATGATTTCCCTTGAGCTGGACTTCAATGCATGAAGAGGAATGAGAGCTCAAAGAGGGAAATTAAGAGAGTTTGAGAGTGTCTTTTCAATCTCTAAATGATTTGCAATTGCATCAAGAAGTTCCAATGAACTCAGCCCTCTCATATGTATAGGAACCCTATACAAACCCTCAAAACCCAAGAAAACAGCTGGAAACAAAAAGCTGCAACGGATAGTTTCTGGGCAGAAACTTCACTGACATTCGACTGATGAACAAATGACAGTCGACTGTCCAACGGCTAGAAAATATCCAACGGCTATAATCTGAGCCACGACAGTCGACTGATGAAGTCAATACAGTCGACTGTAAACAGGACAGGCGCCTGTAAAACCTTCATCAGGCGACTGCTGCAGGGGATGGAATAAAACAGAGAGTTACACTCTTTCTCCCAATAAGCATACAGGCGACTGATGACCAAAACACAGTCGACTGTAAAATATATAGGCGACTGTTAATCCTTCAGCAGTCGACTGCTGCAAGAGATGGAGAACAACAGAGAGTTCCAACGTTCGCACTTACGCCTTTCAGACGACTGTTGACCATTTCACAGGCGACTGTAAATTGAGCATCAGTCGACTGATGCGAAAAGCTCAAGTAGAGTCAATAAAAAGTTGACTTGAGCAGTGCATCACAGTCGACTGTATAAGGCTCGACAGGCGACTGGAATCACCCAGTCTACTGTGAATCCTTCAGCAGCGACTGTAGGAAAGCCAGAAACTCCAAATGAGTCTTTGGTCAAGATGACCTATTAGGTTGGATTCTGTGATAATCCTAAGGCTCACTAAGATGGTTAAATGCATATGCATGAATGAGTAGACCATCTATCACGGCATTACATTAAACCTAGACTCAAAAAGGAGAAAAGCAATAAATTAAATATTACATAGATTACATTGCATTCCTTAGAGTCTATGGCTTCAATCTTGATGCCTTGATGCTCCCCATCATCTCCAAGCTTTGGCAACCCATGAGTCCAAGCTTTGGCCTTCTCCACTTGATGTCCATTGACGTGCGTTTATATTTCATATATTTGCGCACGTTTTCTTCCGTGTTTCCCTGTGTTTTTCCGCCGTCTTTTATTCGTTTTCTCGTATTTTCTCGTTTTCTTTCACTTTTCTTTGTTTTCCCATGTTTGCAGGAGATTGACCGTGTAGGGGACGTTTAATGACGATATCCCAAGTCCCCGGAGCAACGGGAGGAGTCACGCATGATCCAGGGGGTCAAACGTCAAAGAATTCATCTTTCAGCCCCCCACCCGGTCGGTTGGCCATCTCCAACCGATCGGGTGATGCACGCGTGCACCACCCGGTCTCTGCCGCAGCTCATAAAGAAGTCACCCGACCGGTTCACAGACCGGTTCTACGGGCGGCTGTTCTCTGTTTTTTCGAGCAGAATTCCAACCGATCGGGTGACTCTCACCCGATCGGTTCATCTGTAGCTGATGTTGAAGAGCTGAAGACACGGGCGTCCAACCGATCGCTTCACCCGACGGCTCCAAGATCCAACCGGTCACTCAAGAACTCACCCGACCGGTTCATCTGACCGGGTGAAGCGCCGCCATTTTCTGTTTACTATTTGTAACAGATCACCCGATCGGTTGACTTGTCAACCGATCGGGTGACGCTTTTCCTGCGGGTTTGGACCCGAACCACTAGGGTTTCGAAGTGGGGTTATAAATACTCGAAGTTGGCCGACTGAAGGCAGATCCTTCCTCAGTTTTTCTAGGGATTTTTGCCCTTTTTTCTTGTAAGTTTAGATTAGATTAGATTAGCTTTTATATTGCAATAAATCTTGTATTGGATTGAAGATTCAAACTCAAGATAAGTATTTCTTTCTCTTTTTCTCCATTTTTGTGTTGTATTTCTTTTGCTTCATGATGACTGTTTGTGTGTGTTTTGTGTTGTTTGTTTATATGTTTTTCATCATGGAGTAGTATTGATGAACCCTAATACGGGTTAGGGTAGGATTGTTGCTTGGGAATTTACATTAGACTTGGTTGCATGGCACGTGTTCGATGAAATGTGTCAATGGGGATTTCTAGCAATCTGGGTCCAATTCGTACGGCAACACACTAGATGTGTTGGGGATTGGGGTCCGGTTCTTGTCCTGTCAAGATCCGCTTCGATGTATTGCTAGAAATCACATTTGACCTATTTGGCCATTAGGGTTACGCGGGGGTGTTTCATTGTCATCGGCGGGAAAAAGACCGCCTTTGACCGTCGGGACGAGGGGGAATAAACTTGGCGGTTGACTCCCTAGCCATAGCTCACGCCCCTAGCGTAGACATCGAGTCCTCGCGCGCGGGAGCGGCTTGGACGAAGTGTTGGGAGATATCATTGTGGCCTTAATGATCCCGGTTGCGGAAGGTGTTTATGGACACGGGAGTGCCCACCGTCCGGAACCGGGTAGGCCTAGCGTGCTTGGCACCGACCGGAATATCAGGCCATGGACGCTAGGTACCACCTTTTGGGGCAATGTCTCACCCTGGATCAAGTCAAATGCCAAGTGTCATGAGTGCTCTAGCCCGTGTTAGCGGGGATTCATTTCGTGTCTTTTTCATTTCTGTCTTTTATTTCTACCTTCCACCCATATCATCCGCGTAGCTAGCACACGACCTAGGCGAGGCTAGTAGCCACTCAAGCCATCCACCTCCCTGTGTTCGATATACCCGCACCCTACACTAACCGTGCACTTGCGGTAAAACGACACCGCGCCCATACCGTAAACGGGGCGCCGGTCATCCATCCTTGCACCAAGTGTATAGTCTCCAAAAATGATATTCTTGGAATGTAAACTAAGAGACTAAAACAAGAGAGTCATTAGCAACAACATAATGTTGTGATCATCATCAAAATAACATTGGTATGAAACACCAATACTCAACAATCTCCCCCTTTTTGATGATGACACACATTACGTAAATCATAAAGAAATAAATCACAATGCTAATGATCTCCCCCTACTTATATGCACCATTTGTAGGATGAGATACACAATTGTAAATACTCATTATACCAAATGAAATAATGAGACATCATGGTGACATATAATAGGCATGGACTACAAAAACCAATTGCAATAGAAAATATCATGCATACATGAATGGTTTATACAGTCCCATATATATCTCCCCATAGATATATCTCTCCCCAAATGCATATGTATGAAATACAAGAATTACATTTACATAATGCATATATCTATCCCCGTTGACATCGTCAAAAAGGTGGACAACAAGAACATCCCCCTTGGCATCTTAATCAAAGATGTGACAATATGCAAGAGTAAAGAAATGTATGATACCAAATTTGTAAAAATTTAGTGGGTATCAATCACTATCCCAAGCTCCCCCCTAAATCATAGAAATGGTCAAATTTTGACTTCTAGGATCTAATAGCAATTGTAAAGAAGGAGATAAACAATCTTTAACAATTGAGTAAATACCAATTGTAGAAAAAGAATCTTGAAAGACACTCCTCTTTACCAATTGAAAACATTAAATTGGAGCCATGGGCCTAAAGTGTATCAAAGCAATAGATATGGAAAAATCAAGCTTCATTGATACTAAATGACATTGTCAAACCAAAATAAAACATGAACCATGTTGGCAATATCAATGGGTTGAGTTTGAAACTATCATAACCAATTGGAAAATGAAACCAATTGAAACAATGATCCCAAGAACAACCCGAAATGACAATTAAAATATGTTTTTAAAATATTTTAAACATACAACATATTAACTCCCCCATTGTCATACATATGGATCAAAGAATGCATGCATGACAATGTATTCCCCAAGTTCCCATTTTCATGAAAAATAAATTTGAAAACATTTTCAGAATCATGAAACACACACAAACAATGGGGATGCTAAAAATAAACATAAAAGCACAATACCCATGGAATATGCATATGTGTGAGGAACCTAAACATTAGGGAACCAAACCCAAGAGGAGTTTGATTTCCTAATGTAATCACATGAGGTGATCACATCCCTAACCAAAGGTTGATGTAGCTATCCCTCTCTTGCACACTACGCTTAGTGGGAATCCATAAACTCAAGGATTTCAAAGGCAAGGGTTTTGCCTTAGCAAGAGCGTTGGATGTGGCATGCTTAGGTGTAGAAATAAATTTCTTGGCATGCATAAAGTGAGGATTTTGCTTCTTAGCAAAAAAATGAAGAGTTTTTATTTTTCCTCACCACCTTGCGATTTACATGCATCTCGTTGGTGTTATTACTATACAAGAAAGCATGGTGATTCTTCTTAGGTGCTTTAGCAATATTTCTTGTATTTGCACCATAAGAAGAATTAGAGGTGGGTTAGGTAACCACCTTTGGAGTGTATCTCAAACCTCCTCTATGGTTTGCCGGATGTTGTTTTTCAAGCAAACCGTGGAGTGAATCCCTAGAATAAACAAAGCTTTTGAGCTTTTGGGATTCCTCTTCGCATTTCAACGTAAGTTGTTGAATGCGAGTTTCTAAGCTAAGGTTTTGAGCTACTTATTTTTCATTGGTTATGCTCAAATCCTTAACTTGAGAGAGAAGTGTGTCTCTCTCACTAGTGTCACAAACATGCAAAGCAGCATGATTATTTACACTAGCAGATTCTAAAGCATGCACCCTACTTATTGCATTCTTAAATTTAGCTTTCAATTTATCATACGAGTCGACACACTTACTTGCCAAGTTGGAGGCCACATTGAAGCGGTAATCGAGCTCCTCGTAGGATATCTTTTCCTCCTCAACTTCCTCATCGCTTTCCTCCTCGCTAGAGCTTGACAACGACTCTTCCCCATTAGCCATGAAGCACACTTCTTCGTTGGAGTTGAGCCACGCCTCTATCTCTTCATCGCTTGAGCTAGAGGAGATTGATGAAGAGTCATCGAAGCACATGTGAGCCTGCTCCTTATCATCCTCTTCTTCATCGCTTGATGTGTCCTCATTGGAATCATCAAAAGCGCCGACAAGTCCCTTCTTTTGGTTCTTGAATTTGGACTTGCCTTTCCAATGCTTCTTCCCTTTCCCTTTGTAAGTCTCTTTGTCGAGCTTGGAAGGGCATTCGGTAGAGAGATGACCTTTTCCTCTACAATTGAAACAAATAGAATTGTTAGACTTTGAGCCAAACTTTGACAAAGATTTACCTTGCTTGCCCTTGAGGAATGCCTTGAATTGCTTGAATTGCTTGGCAAGCTCGATGTAATCATCATCGCTAACATCATCTTCTCCATCATCTTCACTCGGAGTTTCCCGATGGAATTTCTTTCTCCATTCGATTGGCTCCTTCTCAGCATGGAATGCAACCCCCTTTTGCTTCTCGGGCTTCGTTGGTTGAATCTCTTTCTTATGTTGAAGCTTTACTTCATAAGCCATGAGATTCCCTATACACTTCTCAACGGTGTATGCGGACAGGTCATATGACTCCAAAATACCGTTGGCCTTTGACTCCCATTGAGATGTGAGCGAGTCAAGGATCTAATCCACTCGATCCTCTTGGGAAATCACCTTCCCAAGTCCATCCAAAGAGGTCACGATTTCTGTGAACCTTGTGAACATCTCCGAGATGTTTTCACCTTCTTGCATCTTAAACAACTCATATTTAGATCTAAATACGCATTGTTTAGATTTCTTTACCTTCGAAGTCCCTTCATGAGAAATCTCCAATGTATGCCAAATTTCGTTGGCCGTTTTGCATTTGGAGATGCGGTTGAACTCATTTGAAGTGAGGGCGTAAAGGAATGCATTTATAGCCCTCGCATTAAATTTGATCGAGTCTTTCTCTGCTTTTGTTCTCGAAGCAATGGGTGTAGTAGGCTTCTCAAATGACGACTATGTGATGTCCCAAAGGTCTTGACCCTCCAAGTAGATCATCATCTTGATCTTCCAACTTGGGTAGTTGGTTCCGTTGAAGAGCGGGGGTCGAACAGTTGATAGACCTTCTTCATGAGACATGGATGAAGCGTTGTATGCCATCGTTGTTATATGCTTCAACCTCGCTTTGATACCAATTGTAAGGACCGTCTACCTTGCAATACTAACAACAAACACTCTGGGGGGTGAATAGAGTAATGGTAAAAAATTGTGCAATTAAAATTAAACTTGCAAATGCGGAATAATAAGTGCAAGAGGAATTAATCAACACAATCAATCCAAATGCAAACACAAGAATTACCCTGGTTCCCCAAACTTGGGTACGTCCAGCCACACCAGTATCCACTATAATTCTCATACAGAGAAGGAATACAATCTCACACAGAGATACCTCACACAGAGGATTTGGATTCTCATACAGTGAAATCCTCACTCTCACACAGAGAGACCTCACACAGAGGATTTAGGATTCTCACACAGAGAAGTCCTTGCTTTCACACATAAAGACTTATGCTCTCACACAGAGAGACTCGACCAACCCTCACGCAGAAGGTTATACTCTCACAGAGAGAGTAACTAGCTCTCACACAGAAAGCTAGGGTTTCAATGAAATAACAAAGTAAAACAAATACTCTTACCGATGCCTTGAGATGAACTTACTCATTAATGAATACAAGGCATGGAAGAGGATCTCCAAGTGTTGAGATTAGCTTGAAAGCACTTGGATGATTTCCCTTGAGCTGGACTACAATGCATGAAGAGGAATGAGAGCTCAAAGACGGAAATTAAGAGAGTTTGAGAGTGGCTTTTCAATATCTAAATGATTTGCAATTGCATCAAGAAGTTCCTATGAACTCAGCCCTCTCATGTATATAGGAACCCTATACAAACCCTCAAAACCTAAGAAAATAGCTGGAAACAAAAAGCTGCAACGGATAGTTTCTGGGCAGAAACGTCACTGACAGTCGACTGATGAACAAATGACAGTCGACTATCCAACGGCTAGAAAATATCCAACGGCTATAATCTGAGCCACGACAGTCAACTGATGAAGTCAATACAGTCGACTGTAAACAGGACAGGCACCTGTAAAACCTTCATCAGGCGACTGCTGCAGGGGATGGAATAAAACAGAGAGTTGCACTCTTTCTCCCAATAAGTAAACAAGTGACTGATGACCAGAACACAATCGACTGTAAAATATACAGGCGACTGTTAATTCTTCATCAGTCGACTGCTGCAAGAGATGGAGAAAAACAGAGAGTTCCAATGATCGCACTTACGCCTTTCAGACGATTGTTGACCATTTCATAGGCGACTGTAAATTGAGCATCAGTCGACTGATGCAAAAATCTCAAGTAGAGTCAATAAAAAGTTGATTTGAGCAGTGCATCACAGTCGACTGTAGAAGGCTCAACAGGCGACTGGAATCACCCAATCGACTGCGAATCCTTCAGCAGGCGACTGTAGGAAAGCCAGAGACTCCAAATGAGTCTTTGGTCAAGATGAGCATATTAGGTTGGATTCTATGATAATCCTAAGGCTCACTAAGATGGTTAAATACATATGCATGAATGAGTAGACCATCTATCAAGGCATTACATTAAACCTGGACTCAAAAAGGAGAAAAGCAATAAATGAAATATTACATGGATTACATTGCTTTCCTTAGAGTCTATGGCTTCAATCTTGATGCCTTGATGCTCCCCATCATAACCAATTGAAAAATGACACCAATTGAAACAATGATCCCAAGAACAACCCGAAATGACAGTTAAAATATGTTTTTAAAATATTTTAAACATACAACATATTAACTCCCACATTGTCATACATATGGATCAAAGAATGCATGCATGACAATGTATTCCCCAAGTTCCCATTTTCATGAAAAATAAATTTGAAAACATTTTCAGAATCATGAAACACAAACAAACAATGGGTATGCTAAAAATAAACATTAAAGCACAATAGCCATGCAATATGCATATGTGTGAGGAACCTAAACATTAGGGAACCAAACCCAAGAGGAGTTTGATTTCATAATGTAATCACATGAGGTGATCACATCCCTAACCAAAGACTTGATGTAGCTATCCCTCTCTTGCACACTACACTTAGTGGGAATCCATAAACTCTAGGATTTCCTAGGCAATGGTTTTGCCTTAGCAAGAGGGGTGGATGTGGCATGCTTAGGTGTAGAAATAAATTTCTTGGCATGCATAAAGTGAGGATTTTGCTTCTTAGCAAAAAATGAAGAGTTTTTATTTTTCCTCACCACCTTGTGATTTACATGCCTCTTATTGGTGTTATTGTTATACAAGAAAGCATGGTGATTCTTCTTAGGTGCTTTAGCAATATTTCTTGTGTTTGCACCATAAGAAGAATTAGAGGTGGGTTTGGTAACCACCTTTGGAGTGTACCCCAAACCTCCTCTATGGTTTGCCGGATGTTGTTTTTCAAGCAAACCGTGTAGTGAATCCCTAGAATAAACAAAGCTTTTGAGCTTTTGGGATTCCTCTTCGCATTTCAACGTAAGTTGTTGAATGCGAGTTTCTAAGCTAAGGCTTTGAGCTACTAATTTTTCATTGGTTATGCTCAAATCCTTAACTTGAGAGAGAAGTGTGTCTCTCTCACTAGTGTCACAAACATGCAAAGCATCATGATTATTTACACTAGCAGATTCTAAAGCATGCACCCTACTCATTGCATTCTTAAATTTAGCTTTCAATTTATCATACGACTCGAGACACTTACTTGCCAAGTTGGAGGCCACATTGAAGTGGTATTCGAGCTCCTCGTAGGATATCTTTTCCTCCTCAACTTACTCATCGCTTTACTCCTCGCTAGAGCTTGACGAAGACTCTTCTCCATTAGCCATGAAGCACACTTCTTCGTTGGAGTTGAGCCACGCCTCTATCTCTTCATCGCTTGAGCTAGAGGAGATTGATGAAGAGTCATCAAAAGCCGCGAAGCACATGTGAGCTTGCTCCTTGTCATCCTCTTCTTCATCGCTTGATGTGTCTTCATCGGAATCATCAAAAGTACTGACAAGTCCCTTCTTTTGGTTCTTGAATTTGGACTTTCCTTTCCAATGCTTCTTCCTTTTCCCTTTGTAAGTTTCTTTGTCGGGCTTGGAAGGGCATTCGGTAGAGAGATGACCTTTTCTTCTACAATTGAAACAAATAGAATTGTTAGACTTGGAGGCAAACTTTGACAAAGATTTACCTTGCTTGCCCTTGAGGAATGCCTTGAATTGCTTGAATTGCTTGGCAAGCTCGATGTAATCATCATCGCTAACACATCTTCTCCATCATCTTCACTCGGAACTTCCCAATGGAATTTCTTTCTCCATTCGATTGGCTCCTTCTCGGCATGGAATGCAACCCCCTTTTGCTTCTCGGGCTTCGTTGGTTGAATTTCTTATGTTGAAGTTTTACTTCATACGCCATGAGATTTCCAATGCACTCCTCAACGTTGTATGTGGACATGTCATTTGACTCCAAAATACTGTTGGCCTTTGACTCCCATTGAGATGTGAGCGATTGAAGGATCTTCTCCACTCGATCCTCTTGGGAAATCACCTTCCCAAGTCCTTCCAAGATGAATTTGATTTCCTTATGTAATCACATGAGGTGATCACATCCCTAACCAAAGAGTTGATGTAGCTATCCCTCTCTTGCACACTACACTTAGTAGGAATCCATAGACGCAAGGATTTTCTAGGCTAGGGTTTTGCCTTAGCAAGAGCGTTGGATGTGGCATGCTTAGGTGTAGAAATAAATTTCTTGGCATGCATAAAGTGAGGATTTTGCTTCTTAGCAAAAAATGAATAGTTTTTATTTTTCCTCACCACCTTATGATTTACATGCATCTCGTTGGTGTTATTACTATACAAGAAAGCATGGTGATTCTTCTTAGGTGCTTTAGCAATATTTCTTGTATTTGCACCATAAGAAGAATTAGAGGTGGGTTAGTTAACCACCTTTGGAGTGTATACCAAACCTCCTCTATGGTTTGCCAGATATTGTTTTTCAAGCAAACCATGGAGTGAATCCCTAGAATAAACAAAGCTTTTGAGCTTTTGGGATTCCTCTTCGCATTTCAACGTAAGTTGTTGAATGCGAGTTTCTAAGCTAAGGTTTTGAGCTACTAATTTTTCATTGGTTATGCTCAAATCCTTAACTTGAGAGAGAAGTGTGTCTCTCTCACTAGTGTCACAAACCTGTAAAGCATCATGATTATTTACACTAGCAGATTCTAAAGCAAGCACCCTACTCATTGCATTCTTAAATTTAGCTTTCAATTTATCATACGAGTCGACACACTTACTTGCCAAGTTGGAGGCCACATTGAAGCGGTATTCGAGCTCCTCGTAGGATATCTTTTCCTCCTCAACTTCCTCATCGCTTTTCTCCTCGCTAGAGCTTGACGAAGACTCTTCCCCATTAGCCATAAAGCACACTTCTTCGTTGGATTTGAGCCACGCCTTTATCTCTTCATCGCTTGAGCTAGAGGAGATTGATGAAGAGTCATCAAAAGCCACGAAGCACATGTGAGCCTGCTCCTTATCATCCTCTTCTTCATCGCTTGATGTGTCCTCATCAGAATCATCAAAAGCGCCGACAAGTCCTTTCTTTTGGTTCTTGAATTTGGACTTGCCTTTCCAATGCTTCTTCCCTTTCCCTTTGTAAGTCTCTTTGTCGAGCTTGGAAGGGCATTCGGTAGAGAGATGACCTTTTCCTCTACAATTGAAACTAATAGAATTGTTAGACTTGGAGGCAAACTTTGACAAAGATTTACCTTGCTTGCCCTTGAGGAATGCCTTGAATTGCTTGAATTGCTTGGCAAGCTCGATGTAATCATCATCGCTAACATCATCTTCTCCATCATCTTCACTCGGAGTTTCCCGATGGAATTTCTTTCTCCATTCGATTGGCTCCTTCTCAGCATGGAATGCAACCCCCTTTTGCTTCTCGGGCTTCGTTGGTTGAATCTCTTTCTTATGTTGAAGCTTTACTTCATAAGCCATGAGATTCCCTATACACTTCTCAACGGTGTATGCGGACAGGTCATATGACTCCAAAATACCGTTGGCCTTTGACTCCCATTGAGATGTGAGCGAGTCAAGGATCTAATCCACTCGATCCTCTTGGGAAATCACCTTCCCAAGTCCATCCAAAGAGGTCACGATTTCTGTGAACCTTGTGAACATCTCCGAGATGTTTTCACCTTCTTGCATCTTAAACAACTCATATTTAGATCTAAATACGCATTGTTTAGATTTCTTTACCTTCGAAGTCCCTTCATGAGAAATCTCCAATGTATGCCAAATTTCGTTGGCCGTTTTGCATTTGGAGATGCGGTTGAACTCATTTGAAGTGAGGGCGTAAAGGAATGCATTTATAGCCCTCACATTATATTTGATCGAGTCTTTCTCCGCTTTTGTTCTCGAAGCCATGGGTGTAGTAGGCTTCTCAAATGACGACTATGTGATGTCCCAAAGGTATTGACCCTCCAAGTAGATCATCATCTTGATCTTCCAACTTGGGTAGTCGGTTCCGTTGAAGAGCGGGGGTCGAACGGTTGATAGACCTTCTTCATGAGACATGGATGAAGCGTTGTATGCCATCGTTGTTATATGCTTCAACCTCGCTTTGATACCAATTGTAAGTACCGTCTACCTTGCAATACTAACAACAAACACTCTAGAGGGGGGTGAATAGAGTAATGGCAATAAATTGTGCAATTAAAATTAAACTTGCAAATGCGGAATAATAAGTGCAAGAGGAATTAATCAACACAATCAATCCAAACGCAAACACAAGAATTACCCTGGTTCCCCAAACTTGGGTACGTCCAGCCACACCAGTATCCACTATAATTCTCACACAGAGAAGGAATACAATCTCACACAGAGATACCTCACACAGAGGATTTGGATTCTCACACAGAGAAATCCTCACTCTCACACAGAGAGACCTCACACAGAGGATTTAGGATTCTCACACAGAGAAGTCCTTGCTTTCACACATAAAGACTTATTCTCTCACACAGAGAGACTCGACCAACCCTCACGCAGAAGGTTATACTCTCACAGAGAGAGTAACTAGCTCTCACACAGAAAGCTAGGGTTTCAATGAAATAACAAAGTAAAACAAATACTCTTACCGATGCCTTGAGATGAACTTACTCATTAATGAATGCAAGGCATGGAAGAGGATCTCCAAGTGTTGAGATTAGCTTGAAAGCACTTGGATGATTTCCCTTGAGCTGGACTTCAATGCATGAAGAGGAATGAGAGCTCAAAGAGGGAAATTAAGAGAGTTTGAGAGTGGATTTTCAATCTCTAAATGATTTGCAATTGCATCAAGAAGTTCCTATGAACTCAGCCCTCTCATGTATATAGGAACCCTATACAAACCCTCAAAACCCAAGAAAACAGCTGGAAACAAAAAGCTGCAACGGATAGTTTCTGGGTAGAAACGTCACTGACAGTCGATTGATGAACAAATGTCAGTCGACTGTCCAACGGCTAGAAAATATCTAACGGCTATAATCTGAGCCACGACAGTCGACTGATGAAGTCAATACAGTCAACTGTAAACAGGACAGGCGCCAGTAAAACCTTCATCAGGCGACTGCTGCAGGGGATGGAATAAAACAGAGAGTTGCACTCTTTCTCCCAATAAGCAAACAGGCGACTGATTACCAGAACACAGTCGACTGTAAAATATACAGGCAACTGTTAATCCTTCATCAGTCGACTGCTGCAAGAGATAGAGAAAAACAAAGAGTTCCAACGTTCGCACTTACGCCTTTCAGACTACTGTTGACCATTTCACAGGCGACTGTAAATATACAGGAGATTGTAAATTGAGCATCAGTCGGTTGATGCAAAAAGCTCAAGTAGAGTCAATAAAAAGTTGACTTAAGCAGTGCATAACAGTCGACTGTAGAAGGCTCGACAGGCGACTGGAATCACCCAGTCGACTGCGAATCCTTCAGCAGGCGACTGTAGGAAAGCCAGAGACTCCAAATGAGTCTTTGGTCAAGATGAGCATATTAGGTTGGATTCTATGATAATCCTAAGGCTCACTAATATGGTTAAATGCATATGCATGAATGAGTAGACCATCTATCACGGCATTACATTAAACCTAGACTCAAAAAGGAGAAAATCAATAAATGAAATATTACATGGATTACATTGCTTTCCTTAGAGTCTATGGCTTCAATCTTGATGCATTGATGCTCCCCATCATATCCAAGCTTTGGCACCCCTTGAGTCCAAGCTTTGGCCTTCTCCACTTGATGTCCATCCTTGCACCAAGTGTATAGTCTCCAAAAATGATATTCTTGGAATGTAAACTAAGAGACTAAAACAAGAGAGTCATTAGCAACAACATAATGTTGTGTTCATTATCAAAATAACATTGGTATGAAACACCTATACTCAACAGTTAATGAAGTCGTGACAGTTATGACTAGAGGAGGAAAGAGTACCAATATTGTGATGGTACCGGTCTCTAAGAAGGTGGATCAACAATAATCGACGCTTATACAAAAGGAAGATACCATTATTTCTGAGCCCATCATTGCAGAGAACGCGAAGAAAGATATTGATGAACCATTTGCTACTAAAGAGAAGGAGGCCTCACCTACCGAACTACCTATTCCTATCACTACGGCATCGGCGAACATTCCATTTTCCGAGAAAATTACGCCAAAGGATGCCGACAAAGACAAGGGAAGCTGTCCTCCACCTCCATATCCGCAAATATTAGCCATGGCAAAGCTTGAGAAGAAATTCGCTAAATTTATAGAGCTTCTCAAGGATGTTCACTTGAACATCCCTTTCATGGATGTGTTTACAGAGATCCCCACATATGCAAAGTTTTTGAAAGATTTGATAGCGGGGAAGAGAAAACAAGAAGCAGTAAAATTGGCGGATAGTTGCACTTCAATCCTCAAGAACACCCTACCAAAGAAATTGCCCGATCCTAGAAGCTTCACGGTGTCGTGCTCCATAGGTGGCATCCCTATCGATAGAGCGCTAATTGACTTGGGGGCGAGTATAGCTTGATGCCGCTCTCCATCTTCAAGAGGTTGAATGCGGGAACGGAGCTAGAGCCCACTGGCATGAGCATACAGTTGGCAGATCAATCCGTCACCTATCGGGTTGGCATCGCACGAGACGTCATCCTACAAATACCGGGAGGAAGTAGTGTGCCGGTGGACTTCATTATTATGGACATGCCTGAGAAGGGGAGTTCTCAAATAATCGTGGGATGTCCTTTCATGGCCACATCTGGAGTTTTGATCGACGTCCATCAAGGGACGATATCTATGAATATTGGAAATATATAGATCGAATTCCATCTACAAAAGCCAATGAAGGAGCGCTTCCCACGCGAAGATGCTAGCTATCTTGAGCTATTGGAGGATGAAGCTACTGATGAATATGCCATGGAGGAGATTATAAGAGATCCTATGAGGAAGGACATAGACGATGACGGCGACGTCATACATGATAAAGCGTTGTCTGCCTACTTGAAGGTCTTGGATGAGGAGCCGCCCGGTATACCACTTCTTCTTCATCAACCGGAGGCCGCGATATTTACAATTTCTGAAGACCGATGAAATGAGGCAAACCAACTCCTACCACATGGCATCATAGAAAAACATGATGAGTGCATCTCATATGCACCAAACATCAAAGATCTTCATTGAAGATCAAAGCGAGTCAAGTTTATGACTTTAAACAAGCGCTTATCGGGAGGCAACCCGAATTTTTCTTTATTTTTTGTTTTATTTCTTATTTAGTTCTCCATTCTACCTAAAAAACCAAATAAAGATATTTTTAATTCATTTGAAAACCATTAAAATATAAAAATTATAAAAATTTCTGACACTTACTTCCATGTACTGGTAACCAATGAAGGGAGCGCTAAAAACGATGAAGAAATGGAGAAGGACCCAAGAGGAGATGAGGAGAGGAGCTACACTATTATTGAAGACAAGAGGAGAGTCACTCGACCGAGTAGCTATCCTACTCGGTCGAGCTCTGGGCAGCTACAAAAGGAAGCCAAAACAGCACTCTGGAATCAATTCGACTCGACCGAGTAGCTGCCCAGCTCGGTTGAGCTCAGGAGCAGTCACTGAATAGAGCTGAAAACATCGCTCTGGAATCAATTCGACTCGACCGAGTAGCCACAGTACTCGGTCGAGCTCAGTGCAGCAGCAGACAGGAGTAAAACAAGAGCTCTAAAAGTATTCTGCTCGACCGAGCTGAGTAAACAGCTCGGTCGAGTGGCATGGCCAAAAAGTGAGGGAGATTTTCAGTCTGTTTTATTTTCAACTCGACCGAGTAGCCTGAGCCACACGACCGAGTAGTGACTTAAAAACGGGGGCCCACTCTTTTTAAAATCAGAACAGGACCGACCGAGCAGCCCTAGCTCGGTCGGCCCCATATAAAATCATCCCAACCCCAACACTAATCCCCCCACTCAAAATCAAACAGCCGGAGCTCGATCACCCCCTCCCTCCCAAAACCCAACTCGACCGTCTCTCTCGCTCGACCGCCGCCGTATGTGCCACCCGAGCACGGCCACTGTTCCTCGCCATCGATGCACGGACGAGAACACCGCAAGTGGATGGTGCGTTATAGTTTGTATAGAATGTCAAACTATAGGGAGGCAGTCGTCTAACGCTTAGGTTTTTGTGGAAGGAGGAGAATGTGTGGTTGGGGTTGTCACGTGTGATTTAGTTGGTAGGTTGAGGGCAGTGGAATTGACTAAATATTAAACGTCTAGGGCTTTCGGGATTCCCTGCTAGGGCCTTCGGTAATGGATTTCGGGTCAATTGATCCTCTGTCAGACAATGGATTAGGGTAGGAGTGCCAAATCCGGAGATGGAAACCGGCGTTAGACTCTCGTCGTCACACTCGTCTAATGTATCCCTACACGAATCCGTCCTTTCGCTATCGGCCACAAGCGGGAATGCATGCATTACGCTCAACACTTGATCTCGCCTCGCAATCATAGGCACTCACATACTCTACGGAATGCGACGCCATCCTATGGTTGATTCTAACGGTCGCGGTCGGGCTACTTTCGTAGTCATCGGCTAGCGGATTGGGGGTTAGTGGTCGCCCCCGGCTCTCGAGTCACTGTCACGCCCCGCTTCCTAAATACGAAAGGCGAGACGCGAAGAGGCTCAGACTAAAGCTGTGAAGCCACAGTCTGATAAGCGTCTGTGTGTTCATCCATTTACAGATTCCTGCATTGCATAAAGAAACAACAATAATAATAATATTCGAAAGCAGTTAAATATTAACCAACATTTTAAACATCATTTCATTATTCCAAACATCCACAGATAGTCATAAAAGAAGGTACAAGAGAGTCTAAAAAAGAAAGCCCAAGCATGGCCGAAACTAAAACATAGATAATAACCAACCTCAAGTTCGACGTCAGCAAACTGTCGTCCTCAGCAACAAACTCAGACTCTAAACCTGACATGTGACACCCAAAGAGAAAAGGGCACATGTCAGCAAAAATCTCCAAAAGGGAAGGGAGATTTCTGTGCAAGGAAACATAAAAGCAAAAGAGTACAACTAGCGGTTCTAAAATAATGAAGTTGACATGGCATGTTATTTTAATGAATGCAGCAGTTTAAATATGAGCATGATATAACACATCATAGCAAGAGCTACTAAACAATATTTCATGAAAAAACGATAAAACATGAGTTCGCGTCGTGCACAGGGTTTACGCCTTACAGCTGAAGTTGCTGATTAGGCACACTTCTACGCTGAGTGGTCGCTTAACCCTACTCCTCCACGTGTCATGGACCAGCGCCTATCTTCTGGATCACGAGCCAGGAAGTGTTTTTCATTTGGCATAAGGGTGCACCTAGCCTCATTCATGATGTAGGAGTCAAAATCCTACTCGACGTAGCTTACATTTCAATAGTAGCGTGTGCTACACATTCACGACAGGAAATTCAATGCATGAAATGACATGGCAATTTGCAACATGATAGTATAAAAATCAGTTAATGCACGCGTACCGTTTATCAAAATTAAACATGACATGTGATATGCATGAATCATGACATGGCAAGGGTGTCCGATCTAGCTTCGTTGTCAAGCTAGATCAAGTATGGTGTCGGATCTAGTTTCGTTGTCAAACTAGATCAAGCATGTTGTCTAGGTGACTATCATTTGACCGCCTAGTCTCTTTTACACACAAATTACCGAATGACCTAAACATGGCCTAACAAAAGACTGAGCAAGTTTCATTTGCCTGAATAATGTCTGTAAGTCTCAGATCAATGAGGTCTAGGATCTTCCTATGTGCTCAATCACCAATAACCAACCTACAGTCCCGTATTATTAATCTTAATTAGTTATTTAACCAAGCAAAGGAAATTACCGGTTTTTATCTTGTAAAACATACGGGTGCGGGTTCCTACGGTTCATGTATACCTTAACACGACGCGAGAGCTACACTGACATCGGGTAGCGACGTCAGGGGTTGGATTCCGGTAGCGATCGAGGTATGGCGTGTGCTATGGCGAAGATGGTGACAACTAGAGACAACGATAGCACGACGCATGAACAGTAGCGAGCAAGGGAGATCTTGGCCTGCTGTCGGCCTCGGGGGCTGATCTGACGGATCTAGGGGATGGCCGACAGTAATAGGGCTGTCGTGGAGTTTGTGTGAGGGAAATGGAAGTTCTGATGTGGAGGGGGCTATTTTGGTGGAGCAACGGCTGTTTTGTGCGGTGGTTTAAGGGTGGTTGCCGATGGCTTATGGGTAGAGGAGGGTGGCACGAGTCTATGGGGAGGAGGTGGCCAGAGGGTGGAGCAATGGAGGAAGGCTGGAGATGGGTTACAAGGGTGATGAATGGAGGTTGTTGCTCTGTAGCTTATGGGTATGGGGCTGTTTGTGCGGCAGTTCTATGGGCTGTCGGATCTAATGGAGGAGGGAAGGAGGGTTCAGCCTGGAGTGGTTGCGGGGGAGAGTTGCCGGAAGTTGGCCGGCAGGATGGGCAGGCCGTGAGTTGTTCTTAGAGGGTGTGGATCGACAGTATGAAGGTGGAGCAATGCCAGTTCGTGTGGATCTGGGTGGCCGGCTGTGCTTGGGCGGCGTTGGGCTATAGGCCGGCGGCAAGGAGATGGCAAGGTGGCCGCGGCAAGTGGTTTATGAGGGGGTGAACGGTAGATTGTGCTGCCGTTTGGGTTTGAGGGGATGAAGGGAGGATGTTATAGAGGGGAGATGCGCGTGGTGTCCAGCGGGGAAAAGGTGGAGGAGGGCCGGCGATGGGCTTGGCCGGCGGCAAGGAGTGGAGATGGCCGGAGGCTTGTGCGGAAAGGGGAGGATGCGTGAGTTCCAAATGGGAGAAGAAATTCGGCGGCGGCTGGCTGCGTTTGTTAGAAAACCTAGGTTGAGTTTTGCTAAAATGGGTAGAATAGGGGTGCACTTAGGCTTGATTGGAGAGAGGGTGTGTGTGAGGGGGAAGGTAGAATTAGGGTGTAGATAGCTAGGAAAAACATATCATGTGATGTATGATAACCAATAGAATTTAATTAGAGTTAGCTAGGGTTAATGAAGATTAAAGGTGATTAGTGCAAAATATCAATCTAACGGTGTCTGATAAATACAAGAAAAATATCGGGACGACCGTGTCGATGAGGGGATCGAGACTACGATGGTCGGTCACGAGCTAGGTTAACGGAAAACGGATCTAAAAATAACAAGGTCAAACATAGAAGTCTAAAGTTACGACACCCCTTCATACAAAGCTATTTTATGGAAGAATGAGCCGTGAAATGACGTTCACGAAAAATTCCACAAATAAGTACTCTCTCATAGGGTCACAACGACATATAACTTCGCGCGTTCGGGATACAAGAAGAGATCACAAAAATATGCATACGAACAAGAAAGTACGTGCACGAAAAACACACGATCTAAAGCGACCGTTACATCCTACCCACCTTAGAGCAAAGTCCGTCCTAGTTACTACAAGTTCTTATTTATGCACTAGGTAGTCAAACATTAATACTACAAACATGTATATATATATATATATGCACATTCAATAATTATATCTATCATAGACAGTCAAATTCATACACGTACTTCAATCATTCATTTAGTCACGTACATCCCTTATATAACTATCACTCACTTATCACATAACCATAGTACAGATACCTACGTAAAATAGTTCACATCAACAAATACAATCGTAGTACTCACGTATATATAACCACCTATGCACAAACAAACATGGATATACTACTCCCTTATATTTCCTAGTATACATCCAACACCAAACATATCAACACATGTAATCACACCATACAATATTAAATCATGTTTGCTTTATCTAATATACTTTCACCCCTATTATAAATACACAACCTATAGTTATTCAAATACACGCAGATACTTCATCATATATACACATCATATACAATCCTTCAAATACACGCAGATACTTCATCATATATACACATCACATACAATCCTTTAACTATATTCAAGACGCATCACACATACCATAGTCACAACCACCTATTGCTAAGAACATACTTAACGTGCATGGTGCACGCCCACACACGCTAATTTACTATTCATACATGCCACTCATACCACTATATACTTAGCACATCTACACACCTAGTTTAGCTAGCATGCATACATTTAAATATGTAAAACCTTAGTAAATAACTATACTACAAGACCAACACCTATAACTATATAATGGTATAGCCACCCACAACCATGTGCGTAACGTAACCATGCATAACCAAACCTATCACTATACACACATCATCCATTACTATGTTCATAGTACTATACACCAACCACAGACAAATATAACAATATATTTAGAGTATACCCACTCAAGCATGAGTGAGACTCAAAGACCCATACAAGAACCAGAGTACTTTATGTACATAACATGATATTTATACCTATACCAACACACCACCCTTATATATATACGAACGTAATCATATCACTCGTCACACTATACAGGTAAAAACACATGCTATCATATACGCACAATAATATCAATCACACTTTATATTTAGACAAGTAACACCCCCATAATGCAGTCACTTTACATACTATAATAATATTACAACATCAACACACGTATACAATCAAAATACACTATCCCATATATGCATACATCGTATAGTCACATACATATAATATATTCACACCTTAGCAATGTACATATAATTAGTATACTACTATATATACCTATCCATACATAGTCACGACATACAATAATCGTGTATACCTCATGGTATACACGTACACACACAACATCTCGTAAAGGCAAGCAATACTATACAAAATTATACCCCTATTACCATACGTATAACACTCACATTCATACAGTATGTATATACCTACCTATGACTAGCACATACATATCCACGTACGAGCACATGCTCATACGTGCTAACATATAGATCATATAATAGGTCCACACACTTAACTATAAGTACACCTATTATCAATACACCTAATATGCACATGACTTTACTGGCATACTATTTCAAGCATTTACAAGTACCTACAAACTACATACACCACTAGTAGATATTTCAACACTAATTCTAATATACACAGACATCCCTAAAGTGGTATCCCTAAAGTGGTATAGCTATCCACACATATATTTATAGTACTATCATTCATACAACTTCATATATATCATGAATAACACTGAGTATGCATATATAACATAAGAGACAACCATTAATATACTAAGGGCAGCACACTCATACATGAGTGGTATGCAGGGGTCACACACACGGGTCCACACACTCTACCTATATACATGCACCACGACGACATTACAATAAAACTGATGGGTCCACCACTAAACTAAGGTTGACATAGGCAAGCAATAGAAAGGGAACCGAAATCAAATAGTGTAACGAAACAAGATCGGGATGAACAGGTTGGGATAAGGCGATGATAAGGAGATAGCTTGGTTAGGTGAAACAGAGATCTAATTGTGAATATTTAAGTGAGGAAAAGGAAGATATAATAATATCCTTATAAAATACAGGAGAATAGTATATAGAGGATATAAGTTCAAATACAAAGTAGGGATTAGACGAAAGAATGTAAAAACGGACATACTTGAAAAGTTGGACTTCTTTTTCGCATAGAAAAATATTTAGAGGTCGGTACAATAAGTTGTTTGAAATAAGTTTGAGTAGTATATATATAGTAAGAGAAGAAATGGTATATGTTAGAAAATATTATAAAGTAGTAATTTAAAGATTTCGACGAAAAGTTTCGAAATTCAAAGAATGAATTTAAGTCAACTGAAGTGTAGGAAGTCTAAGCTCACGCTAAATGTTTTCAAAGAATTTATACTGGGAGAAGAATTTAAAAATAATATTATTGAGAATACTTTTCGAAGGATCAGGATGTTAATGGGAAGTTCAACGATTGAGGATGAACTACATGGAGAATCACGTGAATCGAAAGCAAGGAAATGAATCAAATATTCAAAACGTAAATACGACTGGGAAATAACTTAGTGATCTGCTACGATGGGATTCTATGGTCATAAGCTCAAAAAGTGTAATGATTGGGAAAAATGATAGAAATCAGGGGTTCTAATTACTGGGCCGACTAAAGATTAGGAGGAACTTAGCACTGAGACTTTCTAATGAATAGAGATCTCAGGAAAAGGTCTTAAGAGAATCAAGATTACGTTCTGCTGGACCCGAAATTTGATGAACCCAAGCGAACGACTAAAGGAAAAACTCTTAGTATGATCAGGGTTGGGTGAGGGGCTACTAAGGTAACCTAAGTTGAGTACGACTAAATCTTAACGAAGGTGCCTGACTATCAAACCTGGACATCTATCTAAGTCTTCCTACCATCTAAGACAAGGAAAACCTTTGCATTAGACTCAAATTTTATGACTCGAATGTTTCGAATGTTTCAATGGATGTTTTATTATTATTGTTGTTTCGATATTTCGCAGGTGTAATGACCTGCATGGGCCACCACAAAAACCTGTCACGCCCCGCTTCCCAAATACGGAAGGCGAGACGCGAAGAGGTCCGCTCTGACTGAAGCTGTGAAGTCACGGTCTGATAAGCGTCTGTGTGTTCATCCATTCGCTGATTCTTGCATTGCATAAAGAAACAACAATAATAATAATATTCAAAAGCATTTAAAGATTAACCAACATTTAAAACATCCATTTCATTATTCCAAACATCCACAGATAGTCATAAAAGAAGGTACAAGAGAGTCTAAAAAGAAGGCCCAAGCATGGCCGAAACTAAAACATAGATAATAACCAACCTCAAGTTCGACGTCAGCAAACTTCGTCCTCAACAACAAACTCAGACTCTAAACCTGACATGTGACACCCAAAGAGAAAAGTGCACATGTCAGCAAAATCTCCAAAAAGGGAAGGGAGATTTCTGTGCAAGGAACCATAAAAGCAAAAGAGTACAACTAGCAGTTCTAAAATAATGAAGTTGACATGGCATGCTATTTTAATGAATGCAACAGTTTAAACATGAGCATGATATAACACGTCGTAGCAAGAGCTACTAAAAAATATTTCATGAAAAAGCGGTAAAACATGAGTTGCATCGTGCACAGGGTTTACGCCTTACAGCTGAAGTTGCTGATCAGGCACACTTCTACGCTGAGTGGTCGATTAACCCTACCCCTCCACGTGTATATGGACCGGCGCCCATCTTCTGGATCATGAGTCAGGAAGTGTTTTTCATTTGACATAGGGGTGCACCTAGCCTTATTCATGATGTAGGAGTCAAAATCCTACTCGTCGCAGCTTACATTTCAATAGTAGCGTGTGCTACACATTCACGACAAGACATTCAATGCATGAAATGACATGGCAATTTGCAACATGATAGTATAAAAAGCCGTTAATACACGCATACCGTTTATCAAAATTAAACATGACATGTGATATGCAAGAATCATAACATGGCAAGGGTGTCGGATCTAGCTTCGTTGTCAAGCTAGATCAAGTATGGTGTCGGATCTAGTTTCGTTGTCAAACTAGATCAAGCATGTTGTCTAGGCGACTATCATTTCACCGCCTAGTCTCTTTTACACACAAATTACCGAATGGCCTAAACATGGCCTAACAAAAGACTGAGCAAGTTTCACTTGCCTGAATAACATCCGTAAGTCTCAGATCAATGAGGTCCAGGATCTTCGTATGTGCTCAATCACCAATCACCAACCTACAGTCCCGTATTATTAATCTCAATTAGTTATTTAACCAAGCAAAGGAAATTGCCGGTTTTTATCTTGTTAAACATACTGGTGCGGGTTCCTACGGTTCATGTATACCTTAACACTACGCGAGAGCTACACTGACGTCGGGTAGCAACGTCAGGAGTTGGATTTCGATAGAGATCGAGGTACGACGTGTGCTACGGCGAAGATGGCAACAACTAGAGACAACGGTAGCATGACGCACGAACGGCAGCGAGCAAGGGAGATCTTGGCATGATGTCGGCCTCGGGGGTTGATCTGACGGATCTAGGGGATGGCCGGCAGTAATAGGGCTGTCGTGGAGTTTGTGTGAGGGAAATGACAGTTTTGATGTGGAGGGGGCTGTTTTGGTGGAGCAACGGCAGTTTTGTGCGACGGTTTAAGGGTGGTTGTCGACAGCTTATGGGTGGAGGAGGGTGGCACGGGTCTAGGGGAGGAGGAGGCCGGAGAGTGGAGCAATGGAGGAAGGCCGGCGATGGGTTGCAAGGGTGATGAATGGAGGTTTCCACGTGGTAGCTTATGGGGATAGGGATGTCTGTGTGGCAGTTCTATTGGCTGTCAGATCTAATGGAGGAGGGAAGGAGTGTTCGGCCTGGAGTGGTTGCAGGGGAGAGTTGCCGGAAGTTGGCCGGCGTGATGGGTAGGCCGTGAGTTGTTCTTAGAGGGTGTGGATCGGCAGTATGAAGGTGGAGCAATGGCAATTCGCGTGGATCTGGGTGGCCGGCTGTGCTTGGGCGGCAGTGGGCTGCAGGCCGGTGGCAAGGAGATGGCAAGGTGGCCGTGGCAAGGGGTTTGTGAGGGGGTGAACGGTATGTTGTGGTGCCGTTGGGGTTTGAGGGGATGAAGGGAGGATGTTATGGAGGGGAGATGTGCGTGGTGGCCGGCGGGGAAAAGGTGGAGGAGGGCCGACAATGGGCTTGGCCAGCTGCAAGGAGTGGAGATGGCCGGAGGCTTGTGCGGCAAGGGGAGGATGCGTGAGTTCCAAATGGGAGAAGAAATTCGGCGGCGACTGGCTGCGTTTGTTAGAAAACCTAGGTTGAGTTTTGCTAAAATGGGTAGAATAGGGGTGCACTTAGGCTTGATTGGAGAGAGGGTGTGTGAGAGGGGGGACGGTAGATTTAGGGTGTAGATAGCTAGGAAAAACATATCATGTGACGTATGATAACCAATAGAATTTAATTAGAGTTAGCTAGGGTTAATGAAGATTAAAGGTGATTAGTGCGAAATATAAATCTAACGGTGTCCGATAAATACAAGAAAAATATCGGGACGACCGTGTCGACGAGAAGATCGAGACTACGATGGTCGGTCATGAGCTAGGTTAACGGAGAACGGATCTAAAAATAAAAAGGTCAAATGTCGAAGTCTAAAGTTACGACACCCCTTCATACAAAGTAGTTTTGTGGAAGAATGAGCCGTGAAATTACGTTCAGGAAAAATTCCACAAATAAGTATTCTTTCAGAGGGTCACAACGACATATAACTTCGCGTGTTCGGGATACAAGAAGAGATCACAAAAATACGCGTACGAACAAGAAAGTACGCGCACGAAAAACACACGATCGAAAATCGATCGTTACAGTCACCCTCGTGAGCGCGAGCCCTGGAAAACGGCCACTAATCCCAAATCGGATTCGTGGGGATTCTACCAAGGATATGGAGTCTCTTCCATGGTCCTCCAATCCTGAGGGTAATCCCCCAAAACCCCTGTTCAAATCACTATAGGGAGACCCCAGATTCATCCAACGGTGGTCTAACCTAACATCCAATCCCTAAGCTCCTAGGGATCCTCCCCAAGCCCCTAGGGATCCTCCCTAAGCCCTAGAAACCCACTACTCTAGCATGGCAAAAGCTTTAAATATGATAGAAATGGAGATAGGCATATCTAATCGGTCAAATTGCATGAAATCAATTTCAATAGAGAGAGCAAGAGATATAAGAGCAATGTTAAAGAAATCAAAGAAATCCAACCATAAACAAGTAAAAAGATTGCAAAAGAAATTACCAAAAGAGAGAGCTCCAAATGGCTCTAAGTGTTTAGATACAGAAAATAAAGCTTAACCTACTCTAAAAGTTGTTCACTATTTATACAAAACTGTTTGGGTTCGGGTTTTACAAGAAAAACCAACCCGAACCCCATTAATTCAAGCCAAATTGGAGTCTGCCAACCTACCGCTTGGGCGAGCATAGTGCTCGCTCGCCCGAGCGGTGCCTTGTGTAGCGCTCTCTTGGGCTACGCCTTGGTGTTTGAGAAGGGCCGCTCAGGGGAGCGGCTTGAGTCTCTCGCCCGAGCGTCATCTCGCTCGGGCGAGCAATGGAAGCTCCAATTTTATAGAGATATTGCCTTGCATTTGTTGGGCTCCTCTAACTACTGGCTCGGGCAAGCGAGCTGGTCGCTCGGCCGAGCGATCATGTCGCTCACCCGAGCACCCTCTTGGAAGAAGTTGGTGCTCTCTTTGGTGTCACAGCCCGACCGAGCGAGACACTCGCTCGACCAAGCGATCTGGCAACAGATCCTTGGCTTTCTTCTCTTCATCCATTTTCTCCTTCTTTCTCTTCTCTTCTCTCCATCTTTTCTCTTCTTCTCCTCCTCTTCTTCGCTGCTTTGGCCCCCTTGGGTCGTCGTAGCGAGGCAAGGCAGGCTTCAGTGTCCAGGTTGTGTCCAAAGTCCCGTATCGCTCTGAATCGCGCCAAATTTCCTGAAAACATATTAAACATCGAAAGAATCAAGATTATCAAGAAAAGCGGGGTATAATACGAAAATATGGATTCGGACGATCGAAACGACATGGAAATGCATGGTAAAAACATAGAAAATATAGACACAACATAATCCCCCAAGCTTACCTCTTACTGGTCCTCGAGGAAGACGAATAAAAAGTTCGCCGGAGGGTGAAAACAAAGAAGTGCAAAAGAAACCAAAAGATAGGAAAGGCGACTAAATCATCTCCTCATCTCATAGCATGCAACAACACTTCAACTTTATAATTTAAAAATGCACTACTCATGAGGATTCATCAAGTCTAGCAAAGAATATACATAGACTGGATTTTTAAATGAATGGCGTGAACTCGAATATATGATATGAATTTAGAGGGAGACTCCTATTATAGCATGCAATCAATATATAGAATCCATGATTCGAGCCCAAATCTCCACACTCATTCCTTAAGCAGCGAATAGTATCATGATCCATTAATTCAAGCATGCAAAATTATTTTAATTAGTTTTTCATAAATGAGGATGGTAGGTTCAATTAAATCCAGAAATCGCCGCACTAAACTCTTTCACAATCCCTAGAAATCATCGACCTTGCCATGTCCCTACTCTATATAGAAAGTGAGGTAAAGATGTGGGATTTTTCTTTTTACAATTGTTTATGGCTATCCAAATTACTTTATATATTTTCTTATATACACGAGATAACTCAATATATACAAGAGGCGGCCTATGTATCCTAGACCAGATGGTTTTAGGGCATCGGGTTACGAAGAACCCCTCGGGCCTATTATTTGTATGTAATATTTTTTTGGCTTTTGATTTTTCCAAAAAAAAATGGGATTTTTGCAAACTCACATATATGCGATGGAATGCAAAGGACAATCAAGAATTGCAATTGGCTACATTCAAAAAAAAATAAAAAGCATAGAATTGGGACATGGCTCGGTGTCAGAATATCTAGTAGACGCTACTTAAGTGTCATGGGTTATCCAAACCCAACTGAACTACCATCCATTATGAAAATATATGTTTTCACACAATCATGCAAATTTCATTAAATTTTCAATTAATCATGCATTTTTAAGCTCAACTGTTTCGAGAATATCATTGTGGATAGATGATTTACTTCATAGAAAAGCATATTAAAAACACCCTAATCAAGGAATATCTCTAACTCATGGAGGCATGGAGTTCAAAATCACAATCCATTCTATAAATCTATTCAATGAAGCGCAATAGACTATGATGAATCCTACGTGAGTGTGTAAAGCAAACAAGTCGAGTGTGCGCAGCTTTTAGTGTAATCCTATGAGAATCATCTTCAGTCTAATAAAAAGAAAAAAGAAAAGGAGATATCATGCATGCAAACAAAGAAAAAGAGAAAAGATAAAAAATAAAATGGTGCTAAAAAGAGGAAAGTGTGGGCAGAAATGGAAATAAAAAGTGAAAATAAAGGAAATAAAATAAGTATAAAGCGATAGCGCTCATCCCCCAAGCTAAACGCAGCAGTGTCCTCACTGCTGAGAACACGCGCGTAGAGATAGGAAATAATGCTAGGGGGCGGGTGGGATGAAAAAAATAAAAGAAAGTATAAAAGATGCAAATGCATATGTACAATATGCATGTATATACAAAAATGGAGATGATGATGATGCAGGTGATGATGATGGAAAATATATACAAAAAAGACGTTATGGACAACAAAATGGACGCCAAAATGTGACTCCCCCAAGCTAGACTAAGTCTGGCCCCAAAATGACAAATGGTCACGTAAAATGAAGGGGAGACTCTGGAACAGCGAGAAGCTATAAATCAAGCAGCACACCACTTACAAGGTTGGGTGAGGTAAAACATAAATAGAATTAGATTGGAAGTACCAGATTGTCGCGACAATCTCCCCCAACCTAGGATGGAGTCAAGCAAGAGAGCAATTGGCGAGAGCAAGAGATCCTCTCCTACCAATCAGATTGCCAGCCTTATAGGGCTTTAACCTTTATCCGCTGACCTTGAATGGTCCGTTCTTGCCTCCCTCAATCTCCACTGCACCGCTCGGGAATATCTGAAGTATTTTAAATGGGCCGTACCATCGGGACTTCAACTTCCCTGGAAAGAGTCTTAGTCTGGAGTTGTAGAGGAGTACTTGATCTCCAATGTCAAAACGCTTTACCATGATTAACTTGTCATGGTAGATTTTAGTCTTTTCCTTGTAAATTTTGGCGTTTTCGGTGGCATCTCTCTTGAGTTCTTCTAACTTATTAATGTCCAAGAGGCGACGTAGTCCTGCATTTTTGTAGTCGTAATTGAGTTTCTTGATAGCCCAAAAAGCCATATGCTCCAGTTCCACCGGTAGGTGGCATGCCTTCCCATAGACTAGCTTGTAGGGGTTATTCCAATGGGGGTTTTAAACGCCGTGCGGTATGCCCATAGCTCCTCGTTTAGCTTCTGGGACCAATCCCTCCGTGATGAGCTAACTGTCTTCTCGAGGATGGTATTTATCTCCATGTTGGAGATCTCTACTTGTCCACTCGTTTGAGGATGATAGGCGAGTCCAACTTTATGATGTACTCCGTACTTCTGGAGTAAGGCCTCAAACTTGCTTTCAATTAAATGACTTCCACCATCACTTATGACCGTCCTTGGTACCCCGAAACGGGGGAAGATGAAATTCTTGAAGAATTTTGCGACGACTCGAGCATCGTTCGTTGGGGTAGCTATGGCTTCTACCCATTTGGATATATAATCCACTGCCAATAAGATGTATCTGTTCCCGCAACTTGTCAGAAACAGGCCCATGAAATCGATCCCCAGTAGTCAAATAGTTCAATCTCCAGGATGCCATTGAGGGGCATCTCATCCCTCCTTGTAATATTTCCGGTCCTCTGGCACTTGTCGCATCCTTTGATATAGTTATGAGTGTCCTTAAAAAGTGTTGGCATGTGGAACCCACATTGGAGTATTTTCGATGTGGTCTTCGTAACTGCTACATGGCCTCCACATGGTTAGTCATGGCAATGCGAGATGATAGAAGAGGTCTCTTCCTTGGGGATGCACCGCCTAATGATTCCATCCGGACATGATTTAAAGAGATGCGGATTGTCCCAGAAGTAACGTTTGGCGTCGCTCAAAAAATTCCTCCTCTGGTAAGTGGCCACTCCATGGGGTAAGATCCCACTCACCAAAAAATTTACTATGTCGGCGTACCACGGTGTATCGGTGAAATCAGCTGCAAAAAGCTGCTCCCCGATGAAGGGCTCATCAATGGGTAAACTATCGTCTTTGTCCCCATGAGTGAGCTGGGATAAATGACCGGCCACTACATTCTCTGCGCCCCTATTATCCTTGATCTTCACGTAAAACTCCTGAAGGAGAAGTATCCACATTATCAATAGAAGGTTGGCTTCTTTCTTGCTTAGCAGATATTTTAAGGCGGCGTGGTCCATGTGAATTATGACTTTCGACCCCAGGAGATACTGCCGAAATTTCTCAATAGCCTATACCACTGCTAGCAACTCCTTTTCAGTGGTGGTATAGTTTCTCTGGGCCTCGTCCAGTGTTTTGCTAGCATAGTAGATGCGTGCAGCTTCCCATCCTTCCTCTGGCCTAACATGGCTCCCACTGCCTGATCACTCGCATCACACATCAGCTCAAACGGCAAGTTCCAATCTGGTGGCTAAATAACTGGAGCGGAAATAAGAGCCTCTTTTAATCTGCTAAAAGCTCCAAAACACGCGTCAGAAAAAACAAATGGTGTGTCCTTTGCAAGTAATTCAGTGAGGATGCGGGCAATTTTAGAAAAAATCTTTAATAAAATGACGGTAGAACCCATCATGTCCAAGAAAACCACAGATTCCCTTAAGATTGGTCGGCGGGGGAAGTTCCTTAATAACTTTGATTTTAGCCTTATCGACTTGTATCCCCTTGGAGGAAATGACATGCCCTAAGACAACTTCCTCAGTTACCAAAAATGGCACTTTTCACAGTTCAGAGTGAGGTTGTTCTCACGGCATCGCTCTAGTACCTTGACTAGATTCCCTAGGCAAGAATCGAACTCAGTGCCATACACCGAGAAGTCATCCATAAAGACCTCCATAATATCTTCGATAAAATCCGAGAAGATAGAGGTCATGCACCTTTGGAAAGTTGATGGTGCATTACATAAGACGAAAGGCATCTTTCGGTATGCGAAGGTGCCATATGGACATGTGAAAGTCGTCTTCTCTTGGTCCTCCTTATGCAATGGGATTTGGAAAAAACCCCGAGTATCCGTCAAGATAACAAAAATAATTATGCTTGGCAAGACGTTCAAGCATCTGGTCGATGAATAGAAGGGGGAAGTGGTCCTTTCGGGTGGCATTGTTAAGTTTTCTATAGTCTATACACATCCGCCAGCCCGTGACGGTCCTAGTTGGTATCAATTCATTTTTTTCATTTCTTATGACGGTCATGCCTCCCTTCTTAGGCACGACGTGGACACGGCTGACCACTTGCTATCAGAGATGGGGTAAATAATGTCGGCTTTGAGAAGTTTCAGGACATCCTTCTTAACAACCTCTTTCATGTTAGGGTTTAAGCGCCTTTGATGTTCTATGGAGGTTGCGTTGCAATCTTCGAGGTGGATCATATGCTCACATAGCCCAGAGCTAATACCTTTCAGGTCAGTGATACTATATCCTATGACATCTTTATGTCCCTTGAGGACCCTTAGAAGATCCTCGAGTTGGGGTTCGGTGAGGGAAGCGTTGACTATAACGGGATATGTGCGATTATCACCCAGAAATGCATATTTAAGATTGGTGGGAAGGGGTTTAAGTTCTACCTCAGGGGGTGTTGTACCCCCTGCCATGCTCACCTGCGACTGGAATGCCTCTTTCTCATGTGCCGGTTCGTCTGGAACAGAGCCATCTGACGCTGTGTCATAGCTTGAGTCTGAGCTGGACGATGAGTGTGTCTCACAAAAGATATCATCAGGTTCCGCTTCCTGGCCTTCGCAGTTATCAGGATCCCCCACGACTTGCTTATCAACAAGGGGGACGTCGTCGTCTGACCACGCACCTCTTTGAAAATTATCCTGAAGCCCGGTAGGTACCATGGTCGAATCATCTTCTTGGAAATCACCGGTCTCTAGGGGACTTGTATGTCCGGGGTTTATTCGTCCCTCTGAGACAAATCGTGCAAATATCTCTTCGAATGGGACATCGAAGGGGGAAGAAATACATGCCATGAGCATCAATTCGTATGCGGGTCCTTTCTGGGACGTTGTTAGCGTCGGTGTAATATTCCATCATGAACTCTGAAAGATGCAGTGTGAATGGATCTGCTGACGAGATGAATACTAGCCCGGTGCACCTGGTAGGATCCACAATGTTATTTAAAGCAGTTAGAAGGGATACCTCGTTTGGTGTTTTGCAGGAGTTGTCCTGTGGGATATCCCTGACACAGAATGAGAGTGTGTCCCCTTCGACGCTAATGTATACATCGCCCTCGAGAGCACCTGAGTGGACTTGTTCCACGATGTAGTTCAGGACTTCAAATTCGGCTTCGCGAATGGCTTTGACGACTAAAGAGCTGACAGATCTCACACAGTCCAACATCCTATCTAAGGCATATTGAGGATGCTCCCTCCAATATGGGTCTTGGGCAAGGAAGATTTGTCAGCACATTGGAGTCCTCCGAATGTAAGACGTTAGAACGAGGGTAATCTAAGGAGGGTTGTTAGCACGTAGAGAAGAAGCACTCAAGAAAATCGTGGAACTCGTTAGCAAAAAGCAGAAAAGATAGAAATAAGAGAACAAAAAGAAAAATAAAGAGAAGTGGTTGGGTGTCGAGTGTGGATGGAACCAACACTCTCCAACCAAAAGCTAAAGTAAATTGTCGCCTCCTTGGTAACGGTGCCAAAACTTGTTCCTCGCCAGCGATGCACGGATGAGAACACCGCAAGTGGACGGTGCATTATAGTATGTATAGAATATCGAACTCTAGGGAGGTGGTCGTCTAACGCTTAGCTTTTTGTGGAAGGAGGAGAATGTGTGGTCGGGGTTATCACATGTGATTTGGTTGGTTGGTTGAGGGAAGTGGAATTGACTAAATATTCCCCGCTAGGGCCTTCGGGATTCCCCACTAGGGCCTTCGGTAATGGATTTTGGGTCAATTGATCCTCCGTTGGACAATGGATTATGGTAAGAGTGCCACATCCGGAGATGGGAATGGGCGTTAGACTCTCGTCGTCATGCTTGTCTAACGCATCCCTACACGAAGCCGTGCTTTTGTTATCGGCCTCATGTAGGAATGCGTGTATTACGCTCAATACTTGATCCAGCCTCGCAATCCATAGGCACTTGAGTACTCTATGGAATGTGACGCCATCCTATGGTTGATTATAGCGGTCGGGCTACTTTCGTAGTTATCAGCTAGCAGATTAGGGGTTAGTGGTCGCCCCCAGTTCTCGAGTCACCCTTGTGAGCGCGAGCCCTGAAAAACGGCCACTAATCCCAAATCAGATTCGTGTGGATTCTCCCAAGGATATGGAGTCGCTTCCACGGTCCTCCAATCCTGAGGCTAATCCCCCAAAACCCCAGTTCAAATCACCATAGGGAGACCCTAGATTCATCCAACGGAGGTCTAACCTAACATCTAATTCCTAAGCTCCTAGGGATCCTCCCTAAGACCTAGAAACCCACTACTCTAGCATAGCAAAAGCTCTAAATATGATAGCAATGGAGATAGGCATATCTACTCGGTCTAATTGCATGAAATCAATTTCAATAGAGAGAGCAAGAGATATAAGAGCAATGCTAAAGAAATCAAAGAAATCCAACCACAAACAAGTAAATAGATTGCAAAAGAAATTACCAAAAGAGAGAGCTCCAAATGGCTCTAATTGTTTAGCTACAGAAAATAATGCTTAACCTACTCTAAAAGTTGATCTCTATTTATACAAAACTGTTTGGGTTCGGGTTTTACAAGAAAAACCAACCCGAACCCCATTAATTCAAGCTAGATTGGACTCTACCAACCTACCGCTCGGGCGAACACAGTGCTCGCTCGCCCGAGCGGTGCCTTGTGTAGCGCTCCCTTGGGCTCCGCCTTGGCCTTTGAGAAGGGCCGCTCGGGCGAGCGGCTTGAGCCGCTCGGGCGAGCGGCTTGAGTCGCTCGCCCGAGCGTCCTCTCGCTTGGGTGAGCGATGGAAGCTCCAATTTTACAGATATATTTCCTTGCATTTGTTGGGCTCCTCTGACTAATGGCTCGGGCGAGCGAGCTGGTCGCTCTCCCGAGCACCCTCTTGGAAGAAGTTGGCGCTCTCTTTGGTGTCACAACTCGGCCGAGCGAGACACTCGCTCGGCCGAGCGATCTGGCAACAGAGCCTTCACTTTCTTCTCTTCATCCCTTTTCTCCTTCTTTCTCTTCTCTTCTCTTCATCTTTTCTCTTCTCCTCCTCTTCTTCGCTTCTTTGGCCCCCTTGGGTCGTCGTGGCGAGGCGAGGCGGTGTTCGGCATCCAGGTTGTGTCCAAAGTCCCGTATCGCTCTGAATCGTGCCGAATTCCTTGAAAACATATAAAGCATCGAAAGAATCAAGAATATCGAGAAAACGCGATATAATATGAAAATATGGATGCGAGCGATCGAAACAACATGGAAACGCATGGTAAAAGCATAGAAAATATAGACACAACAGCCACCAGCCACTCGGTCCGACCCACCTCCCCTACTCCATTCCATCCCTCTCTCCCCCCACATCTCTCTCTCTCTCTCTCTCTCTCTCTCTCTCTCTCTCTCTCTCTCTCTCTCTCTCTCTCTCTCTCTCATTCCTAATTTGAACCCTAAAATCAACTAATTTCTAATTTTTAACCTTAAACCCCTTTAATTTCTTTAATCCGCTACAAATTATTTTCCCATCATCTAATGCAGGTACATTTGGAGTGTAAGGAGGCAACGCTAGGGCTTGGTTCACGATCGTCGATTTGGACTAGCTTGGGAAGATTCACTTGGAGGCTACGTGCTCTCATTGTCATTACGATCGCCACGCTCCACGAGATTGGGTACTCTCATTCCTAACTATATTTTACACTTCCATATCTTGTGTTTGCATCTGTTCGCACGCTACACACATGATGCCACCTAGGACACGGGGTAGTAGGAAGCCCCTTGTGAAGAAGAGGAAAGCCGATGACTCCGACGCTTCCTCTTCTTGCCGGACACGCCGTCGACCATCTCCACCACCTTCACGCTCCCCATCCCCTACACCACTCGCACTAGAAGGACCACAAGCTAGTGCCACCATACCCATTCCCACTTTCGCTCCACCACCCCACCTCAGCCACCCTCAGGGGACCCTAAAGACATTTGACATTGTCTTCAGGAACGATGTGCACCGCGAGAGATTCGTGATCATTCACGTCGCCCCATCGTCCCCACTAGATTCACTGACATCCCAACCCTCCAGAGACTAGGGTTGCTTTAGGGTGTCCAGCGCCTTTACCAGGCCATAGGTTGGGAGCACTTGTTGCATATGACCACCACCACCTATGTTCGCCTCACCTACGAGGCGATGAGCTCTATTGTTTGGACAGACCTGGGCATTAGGTTCAGACTCTTGGACCGTGACATTGTCGTCACCTACACCATGATCCGAGCTTTCTTTAGCTTCCCACCCATCCCAGATCCTTCTCAGTCCTTTGCACCCGACACAGAGCTCCCATCCTTTAGTATCAAGAGTTTCTGGAGTCGGATAGCCGGCCTCCCACATTTCAGCCCTAATAGGGTGAAGTCCTCGTCTATCATTCACCCGTGTCTGTGCTTCGCTCAGCGCCACCTCGCCACAAGTATCTGTTCTAGGACTGAGCTTGGCACTATCTCACACCCTAAGTTGGTCCACCTTAGTCGGATGACCATATCCATCCGACGTGTTGACGATGGCACACTTCGACCCCACCTCCTATCAAACACAGCCCGTTGGCTGTGCAACCGCCTGATTTCCACTTCCACCTCTGCCACGGAGATTTGTTGTGGTAGTTTCTTCACTTTATTTGCCCTCGTGCTTGGCCTAGACCTTCCTGTCAATCTCTTGGCTGCCACCAAGCCCACCACACCGACTACCGATGTGCTTGCATGCATGCACATCATCAGGCCCCACAGTGAGTGCCATTAAATCTACCTCTTATGCCCCCAGCGTGAGCATCACATGCTCCTCCCACGCCCTGACCTTACATGCATTGAGCATGTCCACTTAGACTAGCTACTACCTGGTGTGCTCTCTATCCCACCCATTCACGTCCTGGGGCCCATAGGACCACCCATTAAGGAGGGTGATGATGATTGGGAGCTTAGCTCCGAGGAGGACCATGAGAGAGCAGCCATCCCCACCACTTCCGCACTTTTAGCGAGCACCTATGTCCCCACTTCTGTCAATGCCCCAATCACTACCACAACTTCCACCACTCCAGCTGAGAGTTTAGGGGTAGTCCACACTTCTAGCCCCGAGATCACTGCACCACCATCATCACTGCCCGTATCTGAGGGAATTTCTGTATCTATTGCTCCTGAGCCTACACTAGAGACTACCTATATTGAGCCTATAGGCACCAAGCCTGCCGACCCCACTATCCCTACCACCACTGTCTCTGCACCTGTGGGCTCCACTCCTTTCATCCATACCATTCCTGAGTCCACGGTTACACTATCCACAGCAGCTTCTGGTAGCACTTCTGTCTCCACCGCTGCCATTTTCACTAAGAGCATCGTGGTATCTATCACCACGTCTATCGCCACGACGACTCTGCCTACTGATATACCCATTCCGACCTCTACACCTGGTCATGCATACGTCCATGTCCCATCTTCTATCGAGATCCCCGCTAGGACACCCTCTCATGATTTCGCAGTTAGACCTCGTGCACCACATGCACGAGTCCAGGTAGAGAGAGGTTCCCCTAGTGGAGCATGTCAGCCACTGAGCTCCTGCCACACTGATGCACGCTTGACAGCAGTAGAGGCCGAGGTTGCTGGGCTGAGGCGTGACTTTCTCACCTTCAGACAGACAGTCACTACCCATCACCAGTCACAGTTGTGGGACACTCGAGAGATTTTAGATATTCTGAGGGCAAGGGGTGCACCACCTGTCACACTTGCACCAGCACATCCAGTCGATCCAGCACCACCTACCGAGACTGTTGCACCACCTGTTGACCCTCCATCTTCTGGTCCACAACAGCGGGACCCATCACCACCTCTAGAGGGTGGTGCCGCTGCTTGATTTGCATTTTTGCCCATGTTCTCACCTCTCACTCTTTCTTGTGCCCATCTGTCCACTGGGGCCTAGCACTGCATGGCTTGGGGGAGAACCCATTTTCATCCATCTGCATATGCATCATCACATCATTTGCATGCATGTTCATATATTAGGTATTAGGACCATGCATTTGCAATCATTCATTTTTTTCTTCTTTTCCTTTTGGTTTTCTTATTTTAGGATTTCTCATTACCCACCCACCCCACCCCACCCTAGCATCATTCACTATCTTTCACGAGTTTTCTCAGCAGTGAGGACCCTGATGTGTTTAGCTTGGGGGATGAGCGCTATCACTTTTTATTTATTTTTTCTTTCATTTTGCATCATTTTCGCTTTATTTTCCACCCATTGTCCACCACAATTTTCTTTTCTTTAGCATCATATTTCTCGTCTTTTGGTTTTCGTGCATGCTTGTTTTATTTTATTCCCCTTTTTCTTTTCTTTCTTTTGCTAGATGATTTTTTTTATGATGACATCGCTTATTGTTTTCGTAGCCATCACGATGCTTATATTCCATGTCATGCTACTTATAGTTATTTCATTATCTTGATATTCATAAGTGCTTGCAAAATATACTTCTTTTGATGACTTCTCTAAGTAAATGCATCAAACTTATTGAAACTGAATGTGTGGAATAGTGTTTAGGATGCCCTCATTGGAAATGCACTAAGATTCACGCATCACTAGAATATCTGAAGCACCGCTTTTATATTCTTATTCGCATTCTTGTTGTATGCCTGATATGATTGAAACCTTACTGCTTGACTTCACTACTCGTTGAAATGATTAAGAATATCCATGCTTATACATGAGTCTAGTTGATGTATTACTTTACTGAACTGTTTGTGCACACTTTTGAGTGAACCGAGTGTTATATTAATTCTTTTTCCACATATATCTTTTATTCTCTACATGTCACTTGAGTTCACCTCCCAAAGATACTTACAACGCATCCATTCCCAAAAATCACATACAAAAGAAAAGCTATCTCCAAAAAACTACAAAAAGCCAAAAAGGAGCCAAAAATCAAAAAATACAAATCATATTGCTCCTACAAAAGTCAAAAAAGAAAATGAGAAACAAAGTCGAAAAAGTCGAAAAAAGAAGACAAAAGTTCAAAAATAAAAGAGAGAAAAATTCTCAGTTTCATTACTTGGAGCCACAAATGTACTCGGAAAAACCAAGATAAAATTCCACAATTATTTCCTTTGGATGTGACGCCTCGAGTTAAGCTTGGGGGTGAATTCTTTTGACCAAATGAGTGAGCATGACATTAGAGTGGAGTTGTGCACGAATGGGAAAGTTTGATAATACTGAAATAACTTAGCCATGGAGATTTCTTATGATTTGATATAAATATGTGAATGCCTTGACTCTTATTCCATTCTCTATTGCATGCTTGGTATGAATTCTCTATGCTTCGGTTATAGCTTTTGATTGAAAAGTTCATCGCCAATGTTTTCTATATTCAATACTATGAAATGCATGATGTAGATGTTAGTTGATTGTATAAGCTTTAGAGAAGCCCCTTTTGTTCATCTTGAACCTGCAAGTACTATATTAATTCAAGATATGAAATCTCTTGCTAGCATGTGATTCATTTTCTGAGTTATCGTGATGTGTGGCGAATGGCGTGAGATCAGAAAGAATAATCTAGCGACCATCTCCTCTTTGCATTCGTTTTTCTTATTTTTACTCCCGGTGAGCTTCGTATTCGTCTTCCTCGAGGACGACTAAGAGTAAGCTTGAGGAATTTTGATGTGTCTATATTTTCCATATTTTTATCGCATGTTTTCATAGCATTTACGCCTTCCAAAGTTCACTTAAATATATATTATCGCACTTTTCACTATATATTCGATTTTCGTATAGAATTGTGGATTTTCAGGAACTTTGGAGTGATTTGGAGCAATTATAGCATATGGACACATCCGAGCTCTGCAGAACATCTATGGCGAGTTTCAGTAGGTGTTCGACGAGGCGGAGAAGAAAATTTGATGAGAAGAAGAGAGGAGAAGAAGGAAGAGAAGAGAAGAGCTCAAGAGTAGATCATATGCTGTTTTCCCAGACCACTCGACCGAGATGCTCAGCACTCGGTCGCACTGACATTCAGACTAAAGAAGAGCTCCAGTTGATGTGCATGCATCACTCGACCCAGTAGGATAGCTCCTCGATCGGACCAACTCGGCCAACTATAGCTCAATTCCCATTCCTAGTCGAAGTAGGAGAGTGCATAGGTGACTCGAACGAGCACTGCAGCCACTCGATCGAGCTGAAGCCCAAACAGAACGAAGATTTCAAAGCCATCTCCAACTTACTGTAGCTAGACCGAGTAGACCAATGCTCGACCGAGTACTACAACCACTCGGCCGAGCGGAATCGATTAAAAAGCAGCACTTTGAGCCTAAAGAAGCAGCCCTCAGTAACTCGATCGAGCACGACGATCACGATGATCACTCCAACCAAGCTACTTGTATCTGAAGCTGAACCAAGAAAGGAGAAGCAATTGACCGTGTCATCACTCGACTGAGCAGTGTCGTTACTTGACCGAGTAGGGCGCCACAGCCCAACTAATTGGGGGGCCAAGAAGCCCTTTCTCCAGATTTTTGTAGGGTCCATCCCCATTGTATTTAGCACTCTTTTTACCCTAGTTTTAAAGGAGGCTATTGAGATATTTTATTTTAGAAGTTCTTAGTTTTTCTTAGAGAGTTCTTGAGCCGTTGCTAATGTTTTGAAGACAAAGTTGATATTTTTATTATTGCAATTTGTTTGGAATCTCTATCTTAATTCTCTGCGATTGTTCATTCGTCTTTAGCGCTTTGGTAACAATCTCTCATCTCTCTATGCTTATTTCGATGTCTTTCATTGCGATCATGATTCTATTGCTATTCTAAACGGTTTTGTTGATATCGCTATGAATTATGAGTAGGCATTTCTAGGGCTAATGGAATAGCCCTAGGATCTTAGGATTTAGATGCAAAGTTAGGATTTTACGTTTTTTTGGTATAAAATGGATGTGTTTTGGTTGATCCAGCCAAGTTTGTAGGAGATCTCATATATGGTTTGTGATCCACGGTAGTGGCACACACCTTGGACGGGTATCTTATGAACTTAACTAGGCACGTTAGTGAATTCAGTTAGAGTTTGTGATCAACGGTAGTGCATGCACTTTGATGGTTTCCACCGACGTCCTATATTACTAATTGATGACCTACTGTAGTAGCATCAATAAGAGCCATCAAATCACAGATCGAAGCTCTAACCCACGGTGGTCGCATGAGTAGAGATTGAGAATTATTGTCGTTCGTAATGCACGGATCGTGTGTAAGGCCATCCACGGTGGTGAGGCTAAGCATGGGATACGTTAGACGAGTGGCACAATGGTAGTTGGCCATGAGTTCTACATTTTAGATGCGACAATCTCGACCTAATAAAGCCAATTCAACGTAGAAATTGTAACCTAGCATTGACATCCAACGATCCTAGTGGTGACTCCTATTGCCCTAGTTTTTATTCTATTGTTAATTGAGATAGTAACCATTCGTGACAATCTTTCTGGGTATGCCAAACTAGCATTGTTCTGAGACTTTGAATAGATCCAAGACTATATAAGCATCTGCCTCCCTGTGGGTTCGACATTTTTCTATACTACAAAGCATTGACACCGTGCACTTGCAGTAAGTTTCCGGAGTTAAATCGGGAGCGCATCACTGGGCCAGGGACTGGCTCCCCGAAAAGAGCAAGTGCAAGATTAGCATTGGAGGTGCCCACAACTCGTGACCCTAAGGTTCTAGCTTGATCCCCTGCCAGCAGAGCCGGCATGTCCGAGGACTTCACCCTAAGAGGAATGGGGGCATTGAGCTTCTTTTTTTCTCCCTTAGAGTGGGTGACGCTCAGTTTGTGTATGGCATGGTGCATCCTCTCCCTCCAGGCGAGGGTCAGATAGGAGCTTCCTACAACAAGAAAACAATGGGAGGTTAGTAACCAAGTAAGAAATTCAAATTGATGACCTCTGATCTGGTTCTCACCAACAATAGATGGAGCCTCGCCGATGTCCCTATCCTAGTCAGCGGGCATGAGTTGTAGCGCATGAATCGCCTGATCCGATAGCAACACCTTGCTGGACCGGTCGGTAGCAAGTTGGGCGACCATCCACCCCTACCAGTACAGCTCGTTCTTCTTGGCCATCTAGTAAAGGAGGCTGGGCTCCCACTTTCAAGGCCACCCAAACCGATGTGGCACCCACTTATCGAAAGGAACATGGCCCTCCTTGGAGCTCTCCCAACTCTTGATGACCCAAAACCATTTTTTTCAGTGTTTATTTGACGAAGGTTTCTCTTCGAAGATCATTGGAATCCCTGTTTGGCTACCGTAATAGTATTAGGTGTCTGAGGTCTTCTTTAGCTCGGACACAATGAGGATGAGCTCGATGGATAGCCACTCCTTCCCCTAGGTAGAAAACAGTGTGGCCGAGGTGATCAGAGCCATGAAGCTCTTCGACGCTAGATGACACTGTGCCAAATTGGAAAGGTACAGGAATTGCCAAAGTAGATTATTAAATGGAAGACAAATCATGCTTCAAGATGCATGATGCTCAGCATGGTGGCACCATGAAGAGGAGAGTCTGGGGTCCCTTTCAATTCTTAGGGAAGCCTCATAACCACCGAAGGAGGGATCGTGTACCTCTTTGAGATTTGCTACAAATCTGCCACGTGTGTCGTATGCAGAAACTCTTGCTCTTTGAGGCACGACCATCGCCAGGCTATCATTTCTTCCTAGCTACAGAGGTTGATTATCCTGGCAGCATCAATGACATCCAAGTCTGGGTTTGGATGGGGACCGATGACGTCCGACATGGTTTATGGCAAAAAGGACCAAGAGCATGGAAAGACAAAGGGTCGATAAGGACGTCTCTGGTAAAAATGGCAAGCACAGTGGATGCCTCAAGGCTTAAGAACTCCACATCAACAGAAGAAAAAGATTTCTGAATTCAAGTGTAGCGACGGATGGCCTCTCTCCCCCTTTTCTACTTGTCCTGCGTGTGAAAATTTAGGATTCGATCAAAACCATCCGATCACCTTGAGTGGGAACAGATCGCAACCATTCAGATCACACGATCAAGCAGCCCATGCATGTCTTGTTGGGAAATGTATGTCCTTATGATAATTATTGTAATTGTAATAAGGCATCTTGTTCGAAATGATCATAAGCTATTTGGTAATCTGTATCTATGATATCCTCTATGTCACTTCTATGGTTGTTGATTGTGAATATATGATGCATAGATAATGTCCCAAGGCTTATGAGAGGAACATTGTGATCATGATGGAGATCGGGATAATGATGCCAATATATTTGTTGATCATATGTTTAGAATGGTTCCTGATCAAAGGAATATCGAGATGAGATATCGATATTCTGATTAGATTAGTATGCATTAATCTGTACCATTAGATGGTATGGACTGGCCTCAAGAGTCACTCGGTGTGGAGACACTGTTAGATAATGCACATATGCTTATTGGGGAAACAAGTTCACAGAACGACTCGCCAGAGATACTTCTATATGGTTAACATACTCTAAGTGTCAACAGAAGATCTCTAGTAGCAGTAGGTATAGGTAAGTCCTTTGAACAGGGATGTGCTAAAGGACCTTGCATGTGAAAGATTATACTTTGGGAAATATCGAACGTTGGATTCATAACTGACATGTAGATACCTACTGGGTATAGTTGGAAGCATGTGAAGGGAGTGGCCATGCTGTTAGGATTCGTCTCCTCTCGAATGAAAGGTTAGTGTTGTAGTTGAGTAAATGGATACATGGTAAATCTCTGGCCAGGGTAGATGATGAACTTGTTAAGGAGTAAACAAGTATCATCTAACCATTGACTATGTGATCGTATTTCACTCAAAGGGCTTAAGGTGTAGTGGAGTTTGACCAGATACCGTACCTTAGACACCATAGTGACATAGTAATGACGAATGGACCGGACTGCACCGAATCTGTCACGGTAATGCCCAGATTATCTCGGAGTGTTTCTAGCCCTCAAACTAGATAATAACGGTTCCAAAATAGGGGTCAGCATGCTCAACTAGGGCTGCTACTGATCGTTGACATGATGTGGATCGTGGTAATATTGTAGTAGGAATCAGGCTATTAGAGTCCCACACTAATGATGAACTTCACACGAGAAACGAAGGAAGAAACTATTAGTATAACAGGTCCAAGATCACAAAGATTTATGATTAAAGAGTAGTTAAAGCAGGTCAGCATGGACTAGTTGACGGGTACTTTAGCACTAGTTGACTAATTAGCTATTAGTCGACTAGTGCTAGGCAGAGTGTAAAAGTTACATAGAGTTGCCTAGTCGACTAGTTGCAGTAGCTAGTCAACTAGTCGACTAATACTAACGTGGCAGGACATGAATTTAACACGAGATTCAATTGGGAAACCACTCCAATTAGTATCTAAGAGTCCCAATGTGTTGGGAACTCATCTAGGATGCCAATTCTATTTGGGGAGAGGCTAAGTAATGTGAATACTCAATTTGAATTAGATTCGACTTCCCTTAGCCATTTAAATAGGGGGATACCCTAGCCACTTAACATACATGCAATTGAGCCATCTCTCTTGAGACATAATAAGAGTTTCTCCTTCTGCTTTTCTTCGCATTTGTAAAGTAAAGGAGGTGATTTGATCGCATCGATGTTCTTCGTCCCGTGATTCCTCCAAGGCACTAGTTGGAGAAAGGAGATCTAAGATGTTGCTTGTAGGAGGTGAACATGGTGCTTGTGGTCTTCACCAAATGAGTTTAAGCATCTGCGAGTATCGCTTGAGTATACTCATGCAAAGGTATGACCTTTATGTTTTATTATTCAGTGATAAAATTCCTAGATTAACAGTAGATAATGAGTATGATCGCTGGTCAAGAAAAATTTTGAATTTTCCGTCTTCTACTGCTTGATCTAAATTATTTAGATTCAAGCTTCATAACATTATAGTCATAAATGCTCATAAATCAGGCTTTTGACACATCAGCAGTGGCGTGTCTTTGGGAAACTACTTTGTCTCTTCGAGTTTCGAGAAGGGGCACGTTCGCATTGGCCCTATCTATTTAGACCCCAACTGATGGCACCCCCATGTCAGCAAAGCATGATTTGGGCACCATCCCTAGGCAACATTCCCTCGACTCAAGTGCAACATTTCGAAAGCGGGTTGGTCAAATCAGACGCAGTTGGCCAAAGCCTATTGACTCTTCAGCTTCTCTCCAGTTCGTCTTCTCGCCTCTCCACATTTGACATTAGGAGACATCTCGAGTCGGCAGTGTCAAGCCAAAAGATGAGGGGCCATTGTAGATGATGCTTTGACTAGGGCACACTGACGGTGGGGGGCTAGCTTAGCTGGATAGATGGGACCCATCAGAGTCACACGCAACCCCAAAGATCGTGTGGCCTCGACTTAAGGGGTCAACCTGACCAGATTCTAACAATAACCAACAGGGACAACCTTCACTGGGTCTGCTCCCTCAGTAACACAGCTCTATAGGGACGACCCCCATGATGTCGGCTCCCTCAGCAACACAACTCTACATGGACGACTCCAGCGATGTCGGCTCCCTCGACAACACAACTCTACATGGACGATCCCTACAAAGTCAGCTCCCTCGGCAACAGAACTCCACCAAGACGACCTCCACGAGATCGTCCTCTCCATGGTGGCCTTCCCTAAGGATGACCTTGGAATCTAAGGTCGACCCCTCAACTTTGCAGGTAGAGCACTTGCCCGCTAGCACGATTAGCCCACATGACCACAACGGCATGATCTTAGGCGGATAAGCCGCATCTTCTTCAGGTCTTTACTTGCATATCAATCCAACATGTATGTAACGACCGGCTTTATCAAAGGAGCATGTGTTTCTCTTTGTCAGAGGGTCGTGCACCAGCTTTATAAGGGGACCAGTTATGGTGGGCATGACCCAGTTCTTGACAAACCCTCTAATGAGTTTGTTACAAGGTACATAGGGAATCTCTTAACGTGATGTAACCACCCCCTGATCATATAAAACTGACGGAGCACTCCCTTCATCAGGTATCTTTAAGATCATAATGCTAACCCTAGCATCCTCAATTCCACATCGCTAATATTTCATCTAAAACCCCTAGCGATGGCTACACTCAGCCAATGCTCCCTCCTTCCTCTGCTTGATACTAACTTAAGCATCAGAGGAAATCGGAGGGCCACCCCCATCCGTTTTCTCTGACTCATTTTCTATCCATTTCAGGAAGTGTTGAAGGAAGCTCTCTCCCTTAGATCGATGAAACTATGTATTTCCTCTTTGTTGCACGAATACTTGCCTCAGTAGCTGTGCTCGAGCTCTGCGAGATTCTAAGCATCAACACCACCAAAAAAAATTATTTATACTTTTTTATTTATTCAAAAAAATTTGTCAATGACCAATCTTTCATAATTTTCCTTTTTTGGATAAATTAGCTTTAAGACCCATATACTTTTACCGAATTTAGTTTAGCTTTGATGAATTTTCTTTTATTGGGTAAATTAGCTTTAAGACCAATGTTCCAACGAATCTAGTTTAGCACCTCCTATAATATCAGTTTGTAGAATAACACCCCTTGATTGACATTTATGTTAGAAACTCTGTTAAAATGCAAACAGTCCTTTCAAGAAAACTAGTTTAACATGCCACATAATGTATAAATATCTAGTTTAATACTCCATAATTTAAAAGATTATCTAACAAAACTGTTAGCTAGGGATGTTATCCTGGAACTGATAGTATAATAGGTATTAAACTAGAGTCGTTAAAAGTACATGTGAGCTTAAGCTAATTTATCCTTATTTTAATCTTGAATCACTTGATTATAATAAAGGATTTAATTATTGAATTCTCCTATATACCTATAGACAATATTTATGATACTTTTCTGGGCGGCAAAGTGAGAAATTTTCCCATGTCAACAAGTGTTACACTTAAAAATAACTCTTTCATGACTTGATAACTAAAAAGGCCCAAATGAATTTTTTTTTTTTTGGAAAGTAAGTGTGTATTTATATTGATAATCATGAATAAAAGCTATACAAGTAACACTGGCAGGAGGGAAGGAAAGACATGAGAAGGGAAGGGATAGGGCACAAGCATCGTCATCCACCACTACCCAAGCCCATCCCACTTCCCACCAATGGAAGAGCTAAAATAGTATGTACGAGTATAGCGATATTAAGATATGTGTCCGGGCGATAGAAAAAGACCAGGTCATAACAGAAGCATGTCAAGATCAGGACATGAGCATAGCAGAATATGATCAAACTCATGCATCATGGATTCCCAGTTAGAGTAAGGGGCGCTATCGTGGGGGGTCCCTTTCCGAGTTACAGAGAGTAATCCTAACATCTGCGGCGATGTCCTCAAAAATCTTGGTTTTGAGAAAACTAGCACCCTCAAAAATTCTTCTGTTGTGCTCCTTCCAAATGTGACAGCCAATGGTAGCCAATGCAGTCTTGGCAAGAGAGCCAATAGAGTCGTTCTTACCAAAAGTGGCAAGAAAAAAATCCCCAACCTCATAAATAGTCTGGGGAGGGGTACTCACAATACCAAGTTTTAGGAAGCACATATGAATGATATAACCAGAATAGCTACAGGAAAATAATAGGTCTTCAATACCATAAGTTTGAACTCCTCCTCACGAAGTCAAAACAGCATGTTGCAAACAATGTTGCAACATGACTTACAACATTAACTTCAGAACTCTCATGTTGTAACCATGTTGTGACATGAACCAATTAACCAAGAATTCCCAAGATAACACTGAAATTACCAAGTGCCACTAATGACAATAATGAAACACACCACGTGTGACCTAACAAACTCTCCCTTTGGAATTTAGTAGCACAATCAGCACAAGTAGAGATATACTAGTAGAATAACTACCAGGCAGAGACTAGGAAGACCACCAGCATAAATCCAGAAACCAGATATCAAGTTTCCAACAGATAGCAATTGTTCCACAATAATATTCATTCATACATGCATCATATAATACTTGTCACAACAGAACTATCACAGCATAACAGCATAACTACCAAACAACAATCAGCAACATATATTCTCCCCCTTTGGGCCACAAAATCCCAAGCAGTTACCTCAAGTAGACCCACCAGCAGCAGCATCACCAGAATCCATAGAAGAAGTGGATGGTAGATTGCTCTTCAGAAACAAATCATGCTTTCAAACTTGGCTTTCTGAGACTGAAGAAGGTCAATTTGAGTATCAACATCCTTTATAGCAGCTTCATATATGGAGATATCATCAAGAATGAAAGATGTTGAGCCAGCAACACAAACAGATTCTGCAGTAAGAGGGGCAGGAGAGGACTATTCAACTGGAGGAACTGGAGTAGAAGGGACAGATCCAACAATCGGAGGAGATTCAGACATGGATGAGACATCATCTATCTTACCACCAATAGATCTTACAGTGAAACTAATACTATCAGATGAGATAGTCAACTCATGGGCAGAGGGCAGTATCTTCTGGGTCTGCAGCAATAATGAAATAAGACATGGATGTGGCAAAGAAATAGAAGCAACAGAGGATTCTGCCTGAGCCAGCGCGGTTAGCCTCTAAAGCCCCCAGATTAAAAGGCTGCTTGGTGCCAACATAGTACAACAGCCTACACATATCCTTTGTAACAACAGACACATTTGAAGTGGGGAGCCAATTTCTGGTGGCAATGCGATAAAGCAAGAAGTATTTAGCAATCAATAAAAAGGAGGGAAAAGATGTGGCCTTAGGCCAGTGCATCAACTTTTCAGCAGTGACAACTTTAATAAACTTGTCATGATCATCACCACCGGAGTCAACAAAATACGAAAGAGAACCAGGGTAAGTCCATTTTAAGAGCTTGTTAATCACTAATGGAGAGAATGCCACCATTTTCCCTCTGACATAAGAGTGGAAGGACCTTCTAGAATGAGAATCTCCATCAGACTTGGAGAGGTTGCAACAGAACTTTCTAACAAGTACAAGGTTGTAGGATCTAAAACAAGTGGTAAAATGAAGCAATTTGATATCCTTCAAGATGGATATGAACTTAGTCTTGGAGAAGGAAACAACTGACACGTGCTTCTCTGCTAGAATGGCTCTGTCAGAGTAAAGAGCCCATCTTTTCTTGCATGCCTGATCAAAGAACATCTTGTTCATGGCATCTGATACAATAAATATAACAGGAGAAGGAGAAGATGCATCGAAGGAAACTCGAGCCCTTTTGATGGAGATGGGGAAGTAGAGCTTAAAGGGGCATCTCTTCTCTTTGTAGAGGTCCTTTACTGACGAGAGGGTGGAGGAATCTCCAGATCAGGTACAGTCTGAGCAAGAGTAGGCAAAGCTGTAGAATCAACAGGGGCTGCAGAGATGCATGTTTCGTCTTGTGTTGCAACATCCCTTATGACATCTTGTTCAACTTGAGGTGATGTTGCAACATCATGTGCAACATCAGACGTAACATGGGTTTCTGTTACAATATTTGAAGCAACATCAGATCCAGCTATAGGAGCAACATCAGATCTAACATTAGGAGCAGTATCAGAAGGGATATTGAGGTCTTCAGGGGCAACATTATCGTCCATGCGATAATCAGATACAAAATCTGCTAGAATTTCTGGCCCTTGCCACCAATCCTGATCAGAGGAGTTGTGAGGAACAGAAGATGCCTCAGCACCAGGGTCACAACCCTTAGTCTCGGTAGATATTGACATAGATGAATCCGAGTCTTCCAAAACTACTATCTCGGTCAATTTAACAGATAAGCATCGACGAATTCTTAAGGTGACCAAATACACTGTATCGGCATCTACCACACTGACACTTTGTAGAGCCCCACCCAATTTGTCAAGTTGAATGTGACCAAGACGAAGTCCAGTAAAATCCAGATTAGACAAATCAAATTTCTTGCCAGTCTCTCTTAGATGCCAGAACCAATCATACACAGTTACGGGAATAAAAGGTTTTGAAGATAAAGCGGGTACCTCACATTGGACCAAAATTGGGGGAAATGGCACAATTTCCAAATTTGGCATGGCATTTGGATGCATGTGACCAGAGGGATTGGAACAGACGGGGATGAGGAGGGACAATGAGAAGGCACTCGGGCAGATTGGGACAACACCCTTTTCTTTCTTATTAAAGGAGTAGAGGATGAGGACGCCCCTGCCATTGCTAAAGAGGAGCGACGAGAGTAGCAGCGAGGCTGATGAGCGGACGTCTGATTATGATCGCGGGCCATTAAGATGGAGAGGGTTGAATCGTTTGCAGAGAAGAACAAAGAAACCCTAGAAGGCCAAAAGTCCTTTTCTCTATGTTGTAACATGCACTATAATTTTTGAATAAAAATTAAATGCGGCAAAGCCCAAGGGCTTGCAGCAACTCTTCAAATCTGTTTGAGTCAAGTAGCTTTGTAAAGTTATCTGCCAACTGACTTGATGTTGCAACATACTCTATGACAAGGACTTTCTTCTCAACCAATTCTCTGATAAAATGGTGACGTATGTCAATGTGCTTTGTTCTAGAGTGTTGCATAGGATTCTTAGAAATATTGATAGCACTTTGAGTGTCACATAGAACATTCAACGTAGCGTGTTCCACTCTGTAATCCATCAACATCTGTTTTATCCACAATAATTGAGTGCAACAGCTTCCCACAGCAATACACCCAGCTTCTGCAGTAGATATGGAAATAGAGTCATGCTTCTTACTGTACCACGAAACAAGGTTATTTCCTACATAGAAGCACCCACCTGTAGTGCTCTTCATGTCATCAGTATTTACCTGCCCAATCAGCATCACTGTATCTTGAGAGAAGGGTATTAGTATCCTTTGTATACCAAATACCATAGTCAGTCGTGCCATTTATGTATCTGATGATTCTCTTGACTGCGGTAATATGGGAATCTTTAGAAGTTGCTTGGTAGCGAGCACAAACTCCCACACTAAAACTAATGTCAGGTCTACTGGCAGTGTGGTATAGGAGACTCCCTATTATGCTTCTGTACACTGTGACATCAACTGACTTTTCACTGTCATCCCGAGTGAGCTTTTCACTAGTAGACATAGGAGTATGGACAAGGCATTCTCTAACCCAAATCTCTTCACAAGGTTTCTTGCATATTTACTTTGAGAGATAAACAGCCCTTCTTTGGATTGCTTCACTTGAAGGCCAAGAAACATATTGAGTTCACAAACCATGCCCATTTCAAATTCCTTCTGCATAAGATTAATAAATTCATGAACTAATTTCTGAGAAGTAGATCCAAACACAATATCATCAACATAGATATGAGCTACTATCACTGTCGACTTGGTTCTCTGAACAAACAAGGTCTTGTCAGCTCCCCCTCTTTCATAGACTTTCTGAAGCAAATAGCTTGTTAGCCTCTCATACCAGGCCCTTGGTGCTTGCTTCAAACCATAGAGAGCCTTTTTCAACTGATACACATGACCTGGAAAGAATGGATCCTCAAAGCCTTTGGGCTGCTCTACGTAAACTTCTTCATTTAGAATGACATTTAGGAAGGCACTCTTCACATCCATCTGATGAAGTTTGAAGTTGCCACTGCAAGTAAGAGTCTAATGGATTCCAGCCAAGTGTCTCATCAAAGTTTACACCCTCAACCTGAGCATAGCCTTGAGCAACAAGTCTTGCTTTGTTGCGAGTGATGTTCCCCTTCTCATCAGTCTTGTTTTTAAAGATCCATTTTGTACATATAACATTCACCCCATTTGGTCTTTCAACAAGAGTCCACACATCATTTCTTTGAAACTGATTCAGCTCTTCTTGCATGGCTGACACCTAGTATTCATCTATAAGAGCCTCCTTCATATTCTTTGGTTCAACTAAGGAAATAAAGCAAACATACCCTGCAAGGTCTCGATAGTTGACACGACTCGTCCCTCTTGTACGATGTTCTTCAAAGACATCCCCTATGACCAGCTCAGGTGGATGGTTCCTGATAACTCTGGTAATGCCATCATGAGTAGGAGCAGCAGGTTGATCATTTTGAGGTTCCTCAGCTAATGTTGTCTCTTGTGTTGCATCATCAGTTACAACATCATCATGTGTCATGTCTGGTGTTGCAACATCAGTTAAAACATGCTCTTCTTCCTCCATGCACTCTTCATGTCTAGGGCTGCCTTCACCCATGGCAGTCTCTTTTTGCTGATCAAAATCATCCACTACAGCGTTAATAGATTCTATCATGGAATTAGTGCGCTTGTTGTACACTTGATATGCACGGCTAGACGTAGAGTACCCCACAAAGATCCCTTCATCGCTTTTCGCATTAAACTTCCCTCTTTAAGTACGATCATTTAATATATAACACTTGCTTCCAAATATGTGAAAATAAGAAACGTCTGGCTTTCTTCCCTTCCAGATCTCATATGGAGTTTCTCAGTTCTTAGGCGAAGGTAAACTCTGTTGATTGTATAACAAGCTGTATTAATTGCTTCAGCCCACCACCTCATACTAACTTCTCTAGTATTTAGCATAACCTGAGCCATTTCTTGCAGTGTGTGATTCTTCCTTTCAACGACTCCATTCTGTTGTGGGGTCTTTGGAGCAGAAAATTCATAAGCAATCCCATGAGATTCACAGAAATCAGCAAATAACCGGTTTGAATACAAATACATTCCATTCTTCCTTTCCATGATCACTTCTGATTCTAACAACCTTGCTGATAATACTTCCTTTTTCATTTTGAATACGAATACATAGTTTCTTAAAAGCTTCAAATGTATCTGATTTTTCTTTAAGGAAATCTACCCAGTTAAACATAGAAAAATCATCAATACAAAAAAAGATATATTTCTTACCTCCAACGCTGGTTTCAGATGTTGAACCAATGAGATCCATATGAAGGAGTTCCAGAATTTTGGATGTAGTAATGATCTGCAGTTGTTTGTGACTAGTTTTCTGCTTCTTACCGAGTTGACATGTGCTGCATACACCATCCTTCTTCCTGTTCAAAACATGCATTCCTCTGACAGACCTGAGCTTAGAGATTTTTATGAGGGTTTTGAAGTTCAGATGCCCAAAGTTTTTGATGCCAGTGTTCAGATTCATCAACAACTATTCGAAGACACGTATTAATTTCTTGTAGAAGATAGCAGTTATTGGCAGATCTTTTCCAATAAGAATGCATTCTTCACCAGCATTAAACACAAGACATTTCTCCTTGGTGAACCTCACTAATAACCCTTGATCACACATCTGCCTGATACTGATTAGGTTAGCTTTCAGGTCTTCGACATGCAGAACGTTCTTGAGTTTGGGAAGACCGACAACATTCAGATCTCCCTTTCCTACTACCTTGCTTCTTCGTCCATCACCAAACATCACACGACCCCCAGTACTTATTCTGTAATTATCAAGAAGTTTCTTATTTCCAGTCATATATCAAGAGAACCCACTGTCGAAATACCACATGTTATCTGAGGATGCTATCAAGGACGTGCAGGCCACCATGCTGTATAGCTCAGACTTCCTCACCCATTGCTTCTTCATTTTCGTGTTAGGATGTCTGACATTTCTTCCTTCCGAAAAATGTCGCATGCGACTTGTTGCGGGTCAGATCTGCATGCAATAAAATTTGTTTGTAGTGGGAATCACAGGTACAATGATTTACAGGTTTTTGGGTGATGGCGAGGTTATCACGACTCGGATCTCTTTCAGAGGTGAGGAGTCCAAGGTCGTCTGGAGATCGCCTGAAGATCGTCCACTCCCGGTAGCTGAGGCGAGCTTCCTGCGAGGATCAACAACCGGTCATAAGGGCAAGGCTGGCTGTCAGCCTGCAGCCCCTCCGAAGCCTAAGTCAGCTGGTGACGTAAAACATAGGCGCTGGGCGCACTTGGCGACCTTAAGGTAGGTCAGCGAAGTGCGACGGGCTTATGAGGAAGGCACAGATATATGGAAGATATCTGACCATGTGTATTGAAATGAGTTAGAGGATTCTATTGACCAACAATTTTCCAACCCCCACTATGGATGCATGAGGGGGGTATTTATAGGGCTGAGAGGCTTTTGCTCGTCGTCTTGTTAGCTATCGGATCATCCATGCTGGCACTTGAGTGCTGGGGCTGTGTCAGGGATATTTACCGTATTAATGGTGTCAGGAGGTGTAAGGAGCATTAATGAGACGCGAGTGGTGGCGATCAGTTCTCGCCCTTAACCCCTGGCATTAATGAAGAGTGGGGGAGCCCATGTCACCCTGTTAGAGATATTTGTACTTGGTTGCCCTCAGGGGTGAGTCGTAGGTCGGCGGTCAAGCTCGGCTCCTCTGGATGATGCTTCTTGCTGAAGGTAGACGAGCTGGTCCTTGGCATGGCAACTTGTAGGTCGCTTCGGTGGGCTTCTTGGTGGGCCTTGGAGGCGAGCTTGAGGCGGGGTGAGGCGAGCTTCTCAGGACTGAGACGGTCAGCTCGGCTGGCCCATCAGGAGAGTCGGTGAGGTGTCTGCTTGGGCCTCCATTGCACATGTGCCTTAACTTCATGGGCCGGCCTTTAGTGCATAACAATTGCCCCCGTCATTCGAGCTCGACGCGTCCAGCCTAGCTTCAGCTCAGATGATGAATCACATTCCCACTGGATGTGGGCGGGTCAGCGGCATTCAATGAATTCTGACCACCGAATCTTAGAAATCATGATGGTGATCTAGCGATGGGGAGAGTTCGAGGCGTCCATCCACTGAACATATGACGTGTGGCTGAGGTGATTGGAGAAGAATTCGAGGTGTCAGCCCAGTCCCGCCCGGATCTTGCCACGTGGCATACACCGACGGTGGTGGTCGCCTGCCGCTTCTCATAAATAGAGCTGGAGAGGGAACGAGAGAGACTTTTGCCAGAATTTTCGAAACTTTGGACTTTCCCCCTTCGCATCGTTGAGAGCATCTGCCGTCAATTGTCTTCGTTCGTCGGAGCTTCCTTCATTCATCTCTACTTCTCTAGGTACACTCTTGACTTCAGCAATGTCTCCATCTGCTTCTCCCGCAGCTTCTTCTTCTTCGGATGCACACAGTGAACAGCACTTCAGGGAGGTCGGCGGGGGTGACGCCGCTGAGTCGGGACCGGTGACATTGGAGATGCCGTTGATGTCAGGGCTAGAGGGAGACATGACAATAGATCAAGCTGCAGCTTCATTGTCGGTGATGACAAGGGATCCTAAGAAATGGAAGGCACCTGAGTCGACCTCCAAGGCTGCCAAAGCCGCCATGGTTATCGGCGGCAGTGGAACCACGGTTGCGGTCCCCGTGGGAATCCTGGCCCAGATGTCTCTGCAGCTGCCCTCCGAGATCCCGAAGATCCGTGCCCAGTTCATTCGTCCCCTACATAATCCACCTCCCTGAGCCCAATGAGCAGGTTTGCTCCCCATGGGACTATGAGGTCGGCGTGTACTACCCGACCTACGCCCTGGGGCTCCGCTTCCCGCTCTACCTCTTCCTCATCCTCCTCCTCCACTTCCTGAATCTCCCCCTCTTCCAACTGATGCCAAACTCCATCAGCGCGATGGTCGTCTTCCTCGTGCTATGCTCCACCCATAGAATAAACCCGACGCTGGCTCTTCCAGTATTTCTTCAGGGAAAAGAGGTCAGAGGACTACTACTATGTCACCGTGAGGACAGGCAGGACGCTCGTCCTCGAGCTACCGGGAAAGGTCAGGGACTGCAAGGAGAAATTCGCGTTCATCTCGACTCCGGCGGATCTGGCTTTGAGGTCGAACTGGGGGACATTGAATCCCGCAGTGAATGCTGAAGTTGCTCTGGAGGGGAGCGATCTGGAGAACGCCAGGATCCTAGAGGCAATCCCGAGGGAGAACAGGGTCTTCAAAGACCTGGTTGCGAATGAGATGGTTGCCCAGCACGTCTGATTTGAAGGTACTCTGCGTGCTGTGAACAACATCTGACGAGCTCACCCTGATCTGATTACTTTTTACAGGAGCGGCCATGAGCATATCCATGGAGGAAGTGATAAGGAAGGCGAGGGAGGTGTCATCGAAGCCACCGCCGAGCAAGGGCAAGGGCCACAAGCGGAGTCTGGAGGCGTCCGCCACTGCTCGGGTCGAAAAAGGAGAACGGGTCAAGAAACCAAGGAAGGCGGCTGTGGCCGAAGCTCCTCCACCCCCACATGAGCAAGGTGGCAGCTGGAGGTGTAGTCGACCTCGATTCGGAGGAGCCCGCGGTCAGCCCCGTAACTGCAAAGTGCCAGGGCACATCGGCGAGCACCGCTGCTGCTGTCTCCATAAGCTCAGCCGCTCCATCGAGACCTCTGACGGCGTCCACCACTACCAGCCGTCCTACGGTGGCGACCTGGCCTTATGGATGCCCGTCTCACGGGATGGGAAAGTCGGGCCATCCGAGCTATGAGGCCGCCCTAGCCACCTTCAAGTCGACGAAGGAGGTGGCTCTCGCCCTCCTGTCGGAGACAATCATCGGGCCGCGCTACCCAGTATGGGCCCAGGAGTCGGTCTTCGACGAGGCCGGTGTGGCAGTCCGTCTGGCGGAGAATAGCCTGCTGCCGAGGGACCGAGAGGCCCTGCTGGAGGTTGATACCGAGCTCCTCTACGACACAGCCATCGGGCATAACATGCAAGTACGTCGCCCTTTGCCCAGAATGCCAGACTTCTTCTTTATTCAACATGCTTATTATTTGATCTTCTTTGTAGGTGGTCGCCGCTCTAGTGTCCCTCCAACGACACTCGTCGGAGGTTAACCGGCTTGAGATGACACTCAGGAGAAAGGTGGTCGCCCTCAAGGGCACCGAGGCGAAGATGAAGGATGCCATGGAGAGGCTGGCAAAGGTCCATGGGGACTACCAGGCCCAGAGGGGCAAGAACGCCATGTTGGAGAAGGCTGTCGGGGAGCTGCAGGAGAGGGCTCGCCGGGAAGAGTGATCACTCCTTATTTTACACCCTTTTTCCGCATATTTGCATGCCATTTAGATCGCCCAAATCATGTTTTTCACGATATATCGACGATATTGCGATGCTTTTCACGATTTGTTGTTTTTGTCGCATTTCAGGTGATTTGGTGCGATTTGGAGTGATCTCGAGATGCGCTTACTCTAGACGGTCACCAACGACCTCCCCGAGGGGTATTTTGCTGTTGGAGAGGAGCGGAAGAAGAACGGACGTCGCAGGAGCGACGAGGAGGCCAAAATAAGCAGATTGGGCATCTTTTGTGTCCCACTCGGCCGAGTGGAGGAGCCACTCGGCCGACCAGCGAGACACTGCTCGGCCGACCAGAACAGACACGAGTTATGCGTGCACTCGGCCGAGCACTGAAGACCACATCGGCCGAGTGACGAGACCCCGTCCGCCCGAGTGGCGCCCAGACGAAGCCTTTCCAAAACATCCAAGTTACTTTTTTCGGCTGCCTAAGCTTCAGAAGACCCACTCGGCCGAGTGGCAAAATCCCGTCCGCCCGAGTACTATGAAGCCATCGGCCGAGTGACGACAACTCACTCGACCGAGCCGCCCCCGAAGTAGAGACCCCTGAAAGCCCCGACTTACTGGAAAATTACAGGGTTTTCACTCGGCCGAGCGACATTTGTCACTCGGCCGAGTGCGATGCGCTGCCTGTAGCGAAAACTGCGGAAAACAGGCTGTGCAGGGGTATTTTGGTCACAGTTTTTGGACGATTTTGAGGGCTATTTAAACCATGTTTTTACCCTAGTTTGGAGAGCCTCTCTCTTAGATTTTTTGCAGCTTTTTAGATTAGTTTTTAGCTTTATTCTTGTGATTGAAGAGGAGACAAAGATTGGAATTTTGTTGGATTAATTGAAGAACTCCATTGGTTTGCATCTCTTTTCCTTAAAAATTCTATTTTTATTGCTTATCTCAATATTGTGATGAATTCCATTGCCTATTTCAACGATTATTTTTGTGATCTTGCTATGATTTGTGAGTAGTCTCCACGTCTTGGGGCGTGGGGATGAACCCTACAAGCCCATTTTCATATTTGTGATAAATTGGTAGAAATTGTGCTAGAATTGTTATTAGGGATTAAATTGGGATCAATTTACTACGGATGGCTAGGTATTCATATCAATTGGGATTTGCAAGAGATTGGATCCCAATTTGATAGGAAACCCTAGAAATCCGAGTTGGGTTGGAGTCGGATTTTCGAGGCATCGGTTTGCAAGAGATTGGACCGATACTAGGATTTCCGGGTGCAATTCCATGCCGATACTCGTTTGCAAGAGATTGGACGGGTAGGAACTATCCCAATCTAGGTCGTGGACCGAGTTTGCAAGAGATTGGGCTCGGAGCGCGATTGAGCGATGATGTTGATCCTAATGCTAGCTTCCCTAGGCTAGGGTTTGCAAGAGATTGGACCCAAACCTAGGATAGCTATAGACCGGCAACAGCGCGAGAGCGTGAGCTTGGTTCTACATTCAGTTGCAACTAGTTCATCCAAATTCTCATTCAAGCAATTTTGATACCGATAAACCGCATTTATGAAATACGGTGAGTAGCGGGGATTCCCCATTCCCTAGACGTTCTTTATTTGATTTGATATTTCCGCATTTTTGTCTGACGATTGTGACAGGATCGCCAAAGGCAAATTTCTCTCTTAAATAGCCAGGTTGATTTGAACAAGCACGGTCATTCGTCCTCCCTGTGTTCGATAAACCGCTTGCCGCTATACCGTGCGCTTGCGGTAAAACTACAACCGTTCTTTGGGTCACATCCCGGAGCGATCAAGTTTTTGGCGTCGTTGCCGGGGAAGCGATTGCGTTTGATTCTTTCTCACCCTAGCTATTTCTTTTTTTTTATTATTATTATCATTATTTTTATTTCTTATTTCTTACCTAACCCTTCCACGGTACTAATCATTTCTTTGAAACTCTGTTTCCCCTGTGCATGTACACGAGATCTACGGCGGACCCTGCAGCTATCTTATTTAATCCCGAGATCGAACGTACCGCGCGGAGACTTAGAGCGGAAAGGAGACAAAATCCGGAAGGGCGGTTTATGACCAACCCGGAAACTCCTGAACAATTGGCGGCAAGGATGGCGAGGCTAATTTCTATTCGAGATAGGCTTCGGCCTAAGACCTCTTCTACTACCTCATCCATTGCCGTGCCGGAGTTGGCGGCTGACAAGAACTTCGAGCTAAAGACTGGATTGGTGGTTTTGATGCAACAAGACCCATTTCATGGGAACGCCCATGAGAACCCCCACTACCACATCCAATTATTCTTGTCGAAGTGCGCCACATTTCAGATGTTGGGGGTCTCCATCGATGCCATCAGACTGTGTCTCTTCCCATTCACGCTAAAGGACAAGGCACTCTATTGGTTGAGGACGCAGGCTGACGGAGTTTTCACCTCTTGGGACGAGTTGGCGAGTGCATTTATTGACAAGTTCTATCCGCCATCCAAGACGGTGAAGATCCGGAGCGCTCTCATATCCTTCAAGCAAGGACCACAGGCGACGCTCTATGAGGCTTGGGAGCGTTTTAAGGATTTGCAGCATCAATGCCCGCACCACAGCATAGAAGATTGGGAGCTAGTTCATAGCTTCTACAACGGTCTCCAACCAGGGACCAAACAAATTATTGATGCCGCGGCGAATGGTGCTATCTTGTCAAAGACTCCCGAGGAAGCTACGGCCCTAATTGAGGAGATGGCCTCAAATAATCAACAATGGGGCGATGAGCGAGGACACTCTACGTCCTCCTTAAAGCCAACTAGCATCTACGAGGCGAAGGCCGTAGCGGAGCTTACGAGCAAGTTTGATTCTCTCCACAAGGTGGTGGAGAGATTGGAGAAGTTTATCACGGAGCCCCAAGGAGCCCCTTCTACCTCCGCTCCAACGAACCAAATGTGTGATTGGCAAGACCAATCTCAAGCCATGTACTCGGGAGGAGAGCAAGGAGAAGGATCCTTGGAGCAAGTACAATATGTTGCGGGGAACCAAGGATATTGGGCCAATCCGGCCGCAAGAAATCATCCCGGAATCTCTTACGCCAACAATGAAGGAGCTTTGAACCCGCCACAACCGCCACCTCAACAAGCCCGACCACCACTACCACCCCAACAACAAAACTATCCACCGAGGGGGCCTACTCAACAAAATTTTCAACCAAAGCAACAAGTTCCACCATATAGGCCGCCCGGATACAATCAAGGGTGGAGGAATCAAAATCAAAACCCTCCACAAGCTCAACAACGATCCGACTTCGAAGCTAGAGTGGAGGCGTTCATGGTCGAGCAAAATAAGGTAAATGCTACCTTGAAGGCGGGGCAAGACTCCCTTAATACAGTTGTGGCTCAAATATCGGAGCAATTGGCGTTGCTCAATCGGAACACTCAACGATTGCCGGCGCAACCCGAGCAAAACCCTCGGGGCAACACCGGCCACATCAATGCCGTAGTTGCCGTTACCACTAGAGGCGGAAAGGATACCACCCCCGCCATGATTCCTATCGAGGAGCCCGTGGAGGAAAGCTTGGATCCAATTGAGCCGGTAGTTGAAGATGATAAGGAGAAAGAGCCACAAGAAAAGGAGAAATCTAGAGCGGAACAATTGATTGAGAAAAGGCGCTTCATGCCCCCGGTCCCATTTCCCCAAAGGCTTGCTAGAGCGAAAATGGAGAAAAGGCTAGCGAAGTTTCTCGAGTATCTTAGAGGAGTTAGCATTAACATTCCCTTCCTCGACGCCATCGTGGAAATCCCCACATATGCTAAATTCTTAAAGGATTTGATTTCGGGGAGAAAGAGGAAGGAGAAGATTATGCTAGCCGAGGAGGGCTCTTGGTTTACTAAGAGAGAAAAAGAGCCGGCCAAATTCAAAGATCCGGGGAGTTTTCGGATTCCTTGCACCTTGGGCGGCGTCCCTCTTCAAAAGGCGTTGGTTGATCTAGGGGCTAGTGTGAGCCTCATGCCTCTCTCCATGTTCTTAAGGCTAAACACTGGGACAAAGTTGAAACCCATCGACATGCGCATTCAATTAGCCGATGGACGGATAACAAGGCCGGTGGGGATCGCCGAAGACATCCCGCTACAAGTCCCGGGTGGAATATGCTTGCCATGTGACTTCGTGATCATGGACATTAAGGAGGAGGGAGATACGTCATTGATACTTGGACGTCCGTTCCTCGCCACCGCCGGAGTAATTGTTGACGTGCGCGAAGGTACCCTAACTTTAAACGTCGGCAACATCGAGGTGGAGCTCCACATTCCTAAGGCTATGAAGCACATGCCTTACCACGAGGAACTTGACTACATGGACCTCCTTGATGAGGTGATAGAGGAGGCGATCCCCCACTCAATTGGCGCTCTTTTCGATGAAGATTTAGAGGAAGGCCCGGATTTAGGCCAAGATGAGAAGATAGATGATTCCCCCAACCTCTCCGCTGAAAATGATGAAGGCGACGCTGATGTCGCAAGGATTCGAGAGCTCTGCAAGCTCTCGAAATTGGAGTCTCCGAAGAAAGCTCCGCCGACACGGAGATCGGCGTCACCGGTAAAGCCGTTGACCGGAGCAAATGCTAGCTTGGGGGAGCCTCCCCCCAACACTATTCGAGACGGGAGACCACCGCGGGAGAACACGACGCCGCAACTTCCCAATCCAAGCGTTCTCCCCGAAAAGTTTGATGGGTGCATCTCATATGCGCCAAACAACCCGCATTGATTGAAAATTATAGGGGGTCGAGCTCACGACCTTAAACGAGCACTTGTCGGGAGGCAACCCGACGGTTTTTGCTTTATTTTTACTTTTTATTTATTTTCGTTTTAGAAATTTTTAGTGTTTTGAGTCATTCGCCCAAAAAATTTGTGATAACGGGTCCTATTTTTCTTGACAGGAGAGGAGATAGGTAGATCCATCATGAGGAGGATGAACGAGACGACGAGGAGCGCCCCAAGAAGGCGCTCGATGCTTAGGAGGAAGATGGAATCGACTGGAGGAAGAAAGACGGAGTTTAGAGCCCAAACGAAGACAAACAGCAGAACACAAGGCTCACTCGGCCGAGTATACTAGTCACTCGGCCGAGTACATAAGTTCGTTCGGCCGAGCCGCTCACGAACAAGGGAAGTCTGCTGTACCCAACTCTCTGTTTATTTTCCTGATTCCAATATAACTGCTACTCGGCTGAGTATATATATTCACTCGGCCGAGTAAAACGGATACCCTCCTAGGGCGAGTCTTGCCGAGTAGCTTGAGTCACTCGGCCGAATGGACTTACTCCACTCGGCCGAGGCTGGCAAGGCCACTCGGCCGATGCGTAAGCGGGGGGGAATTTCCATTGATTCCACTCGGCCGAGTGACCTAGTCACTCGGCCGAGTCGTAACTTCTGTTATATAAGAGGTCGAGGGGGACACGTTTTTTGAAACGCTGAAACCGATCGCGCCCCCCGACCTTTCAGCTTCCCTCGCCCGCTCGCACCCCTAACTCGCCCGACCGCCGTCGTCGAGCCGCCGCTCGGCTAGCCATCACCGGCCGACCCCCCGCCGTGACTCGCCCGAGTCGCCGCCGGCGGCCGCCGCTCCGACCACCTCCGGTATCGCCTTTATTGCCTTTTTCTCCTCTTTTTGAGTATATTTTGAGGATCCATGTGTTAAACGACCCCCAAACCCAAATCAATTTCTATATCTATCTGTGATACCCCTAATGCTCCATACGTTTTGATTATTACCCGCTGATATCTCCATTTCACGCGCAGGTTGTTTTTGGGAGCTTAGGGGAGCCCAGGGGAGCTTCTCGGGACTGATTTGAGCTTCGTGGAGGCGCTGACTTCGCACGCTTCCATTGCTGAGCACTCGCGGCGTGTCTGGGTATACTCCTTCCACTCTTTTTCACACACCGCACTTTTTTACACTTTTTCGGCGCGCTCGGGGCCGATATGCCGCCCCGGACACGACCGCGGTCGAAGAGAGCTTCCGCCAAGCGGAAGCGGTCGGATGATGCCGGCCCCTCCCACGAGCTGGAGGACTCTCCTCCACCGTCTCCCACACACGCCGTCCACCCAGCACAGCCTGCAGGCCCCGCACACCCCGCACAGCCTGCAGTGCACCCACAGCCCGCACAGCCTCTCCCTGCCGCTGCACAGCCACCACCTCCGGCTCCATTGGTCGGGCCGCTCAGGATTACGTTCCGAGACGACGCACACCACGCCGTCTTCGACCGTATCTCCCAACGCTCGATCGTACCCTCCAGGTTTGCACACCTCGCTCACCTAGGACGCCTGGGGGTACTAGAGGGGATGCTCACGTTGTACGACAACGTGGGCTGGCGAGATTTTCTGCAGGTGTCGGCGGATACGTTTACCCGCCCGACACTTGAGGTTCTGAGTTCTATCGCCCGGACCGATGAGGGATGCTCGTTTCAGTTCATGGATCGAGAGTGCCAGGTCACTCTCGATATGATGAGAGCATTTTTCTCGTGGCCCGCTGTCCCCGATGCCGATCGCGGTTACGGCCCCACCCATATCCCCCCACCTTCCTTCGACGCCGGTGCCTTCTGGGCCCGGATTACGGGTCTCCACGCTGCCTTTGACCCTAGTAGGGCCAAGGCCTCGGCCATTGTCCATCCCTGCCTCCGCATTGCTCAGCGCCTTATGGCGACGACCTTCTTGGCCAGATATGAGCCGGGCACGATGTCTACGCCGGAGCTCTACATGCTCTACGCGATGACACGTCCCAGAGCTCTATCTAGGGATGGCGATGAGCTGGTCCCCGCCGTCGTGATTGATGTCGCGGCTTGGTTTTTAGACCGCATCATTGTATCGGTGGGCGCTCGCTCACCGATATGCTGCGACGGCCTGATCACCTTGCTTGCTCTTATGACCGACGAGGACTTCCCCGACGACTTGCGACGCGTCCCGGGCCCCACTTCTCTGTCGATAGATGTTATGGCCCGGATGAAGATGCTTCGTCCGCACGGTGAGCATCACTAGGTCTGGTTGCACGGCCCTTATGGTGCCGATTACATGATTCTCCCGAGCCCAGCCCGGACTCAGATTGCACCAGCCCGGGTAGACTGGCTCCCTGCGATGGATGTTCTCATCCCCGCTGCTTACGTGCTTGAGGCTGAGGCCGAGCCCGAGCAGGCCCACGCTGCCCCTGTAGACCCTGTTGCACACCCTGCCGAGCCGGCTGCCGAGCCTGTTGACCCTGTGGCCCCTCAGCCCATACCTGACGTTTCCGCTGCTCCTGACACCTCTGTCGGTGTCGAGAGCACCTCAGCTGAGCCCACTTCGACCACCTCCACCACTTCCGAGGCTGTCACCACCACTCCCACCACCACCACTGGCCCTCTATCCGTCGAGCCTCTTTGCTCCGCACTCCCCGAGCGCCCATCGACCTTTGTTGAGAGTGGAGAGCCCTCGTTTGCCGCGGTCGTGGAGACCATGGCTAGCATGATCTCCGCTGGGGTTGCGCCTTTTGGTCCACACACTTCCACCCCAGCGGTAGTCACCTCTGTCTCCACCCCTGCTGTATTTTCCGAGAGCGTCGTGGCGTCTGTCCACACTTCTGTGCCACTGACCTCTCCGGCCACCTCGCTGCCATTTTTGCACTCTTCTTTCGCTGCTGCTGCCTCCACTTCCCACCAGCTAGTGCCCCGGCCTCACACTGAGGCCAGGCCCACATTCGCAGGCGCAGCACCTTTTGTTCCCTTCCCCGCTGAGCCAGTCACCTACGCGACCCGAGTTCGCTAGCCACGCCCTGCACAGCCCCGACCGGTGCGTCCCTCTGCACCACCTCCCCCTGACACTGTACTTCAGAGCATTCGTGCTCTAGAGGGGGCGGTGAGTGGCCTCCGAGGCGACCTTAGGACCCTGTCCGCCACCGTCTCTGCGATGGCTGGCCGCTTCGAGCTGATACCGCAGATCCATTACTGTCTCACCCAGGTTCTGGAGCGTCTCCCGCTGACGTGCGTCTATATTTCATATATTCACGCACGTTTTCTTTTGTGTTTCTCCGTGTTTTTCCGCCGTCTCTTATTCGTTTTCGTATGTTTTCCCGTTTTCTTTCACTTTTCTTTGTTTGTCCATGATTGCAGGGGATTGACCATGTAGGGGACGTTTAATGATGATATCCCAAGTCCCCGGAGCAACGGGAGAAGTCACGCGTGATCCAGGGGGTCAAACGGCGAAGTATTCATCTTTCAGCCCCTCACCCGGTCGGTTGGTCATCTCCAACCGATCGGGTGATGCACGCGTGCACCAACCGGTCGCTACCGCAGCTCACAAAGAAGTCACCCGACCGGTTCACAGACCGGTTCTGCGGGCGGCTGTTCTCTGTTTTCTCGAGCAGACTTCCAACCGATCGGGTGACTCTCACCCGATCGGTTCATCTGTAGCTGAAGAAGATGAGCTGAAGACACGGAAGATTCAACCGGCCGATTCACCCGACCGCTCCAAGATCCAACCGGTCGCTCAAGAACTCACCCGATCGGTTCATGTGATCGGGTGAAAACTCGCCGTTTTCTGATATTATTTGTAACGGATCAACCGATCGGTTGACTTGTCAACCGATCGGTTGATGCGACGGCCTATATATAGAGCCCCTAGGGTTGCAGAAACGGGGAGTTGCTGTTTTTCTACTGTTTTATTTCCTTGTGACGGCTGTAATTGTTACTCTTTTGTAAGTATTCAGATCTTTCTAAAATTTTAGTATTGTCTTTATTACTCCTTTACTTCCGCATTGCAATTGTCCGATTATGATTTCAACGGTTAAATTTCATTTAGATTGCTTTTTCATGAATTTTTGTGAGTAGTTCCCAAATCTGGGATTTTGGTGGAAACCCCTTCGGGGGCTCTTCCCGATGCGTCCGTAGGGTTAGGAAATCGATAGGGAGTAGGAATCTAACGGTTACGCAGGGTGTTTCATTGTCATCGGCGGGAAAAAGACCGCCTTTGACCGTTGGGCCAAGGGGGAATAAACTTGGCGGTTGACTCCCTAGCCATAGCTCACGCCTTTAGCGTAGACGCCGAATCCTAGCACGCGGGAGCGGCAGGATGAGACGTCGGGAGATATCGTTGCGGGCTTAGTGCTCCCGGGATCGATCAGTGTTAATGGACACGGGAGTGCCCACTGATCGAATCCGGGAAGTCCGGTGTATCATCCTGGGCACCGACCGGAATATCGGGCCCATGGGACGCCGGTACCACTTTCAGAGGCAACGTCTCACCATTAGACCCTAATCACGATCGCTATCCATACCCGTAGGCCGTATCGGCGAGAGTCTCTCGTCGGGTTGGAAACCAAAGTCCCGGGTTTACTTTCTTTTTGTTCATACCCTTTTATTTCCTTTCGTGACAACCATCTACCGATTCGGGCTAGCTCGCCCCTCGGGGTGATTTTGGTCCTACCTGACCCAAGCACAATCTCGCCTCCCTGAGTTCGATATTCCCGCACCCTACACTAACCGTGAAACTTGCGGTAAACGACACCGCGCCGCCGCGACGCAAGCGGGGCGCCGGTCAAGTTTATGGCGCCGTTGCCGGGGAGGCAACGTGCTTGATATTTTAGGATCTCTTGAACCCTCGTGTCTAGCTCACATCCCTACCTCGCGATAATTTTCGCATTCTTTTTTTTTCTTTTTCTTATTTGTTTTTCTTATTTTTATTTCTTATTTTATCTGTTTCTTTCCCACTTGTCGCTTCACGGGTGTTTGTTGTTTTTCATGCGCAGGAGTTCAAGGAGTCTTGACGACTTGATTCCCCTCGATCCAGAGATTAACGCCACCCTTAGGCGTTTGGCCGCCGAGAAGCAAAGAAGGGAAGATCCCGAATCCATGGAGGAGAACACCCCACCTCACAAGTCTCTGCTGGAGTACTCGATGCCCTCCATCGAGTCAACTTCCGCCATCCGATCTCCAGCTATTGCGGCCCAAAGCTTTGAGCTGAAGCCGTCTCTAGTGACATGGATCCAGCAGGACCAGTTTGCGGGTGCGCCCATGGAGAGCCCGATAGAGCACCTGGACTCCTTCTTGGAGAAGTGTGACACCTTCCGAATTAATGGTGTCACTACAGAGGCTATCTGTCTGAAGCTGTTCCCCTTCTCTTTGCGGGACAAAGCCAAGCAATGGTTAAGGGGGAAGGACCCCAACACTTTCAACACCTGGGAGAAGCTCTTCAACGCTTTTCTGACGAAGTTCTTTCCTCCGGGGAAGACCATGAAGTTGAGGAGTGAGATCTCCTCCTTCTCCCAGGCCAGCCACGAGTCCTTGCATGAGGCTTGGACGAGATATAAAGAGATGCAAAGAAGATGCCCTCACCATGAGCTTCCGAAGTGGCAGATTATCAATCTGTTCTACAATGGGTTGAGGGATGACCTTAAATCTTCTATGGACGCCGCGGCTGGGGGTTCCTTCATGTCTCGAAGCGAGGAAGATGCCGGGAATATTCTGGAAAACATGGCATCCAACAATGAGCGGTGGTGTGACGAGAGAGCCACACCAAGAACTGGGGGTATACACAGAGTCGAGGACGTCGACAAACTTTCAAGCAAGTTCGACTTGCTTTCGACCCAGATCTCCGCACTGATGGTAGGAGCCGGTGGGGCCGATACACAGCAAGTTTCTGCGGTAGAGTCCGAATTCCTTGGGGAATTCGACGGTGGTGACATCTCACCACCGTTGGATCAGGCGAGCGCACTATTTTACAACCCCACGGGGAATACGCCATATCCGCCAAGGACAAATTCCAACCCGGCCTACTCTCCCAACAACCGGAACCACCCGAATTTCAGTTACCGCCCACCATTTTAGCCCTCGCCGTCTCAGCAGCCGCAGCAACAAATCTATCAGCCGGCTAGACCACCGCAGAATCAGGGTCAGCTGCAACCGTTTCAGCAGCAACCTCAGCAACAAACGTACGCTCCCAGGAATCAGCAGCCGTTCCAGCAGCAGCAGTATGGCCAACAGAGGGCCGTCTCTCCGGTTGAGTCTCTCTTGACTCAATATATTACCAACCAGGAGAGGATCAACCAAAAGCTGGAAATGGGCCAGCGGACCCTCACGGACCAAGTAACCCAGCTGGGGTTACAGGTGGCGAACCTTGCTAGGTCACAAAACCAATTGTCGCCACAACCGGAGGTGAACCCGAGGGGAGCAACACAAACATCGGCACTCGTGCACGAGCACGCGAATGTGTCCGCTATCGTTCTGAGAAGCGGGACACAAATCCCTACTAGAGTGCCCCCTAGCAACCCGGAAGCACCATTGTTCGTTGAGAGACCGACCGAAAAATTAAGTGACACCGGTGCTTCGTCGTCAAATCCCATGACTCCGGAGGAAGTATCTGAAGAAGAGAAGAAGAAGAAGGAAGAGAGCCCAAGAGTGTATAAACCCGTTGTGCCATTTCCACAACGGTTGGCTCAGGCGAAAATTGATGAGAAATATGGGAAGTTCTTCGCTATGGTCAAGGACCTAAGCTTGCAAATCCCCTTCTTGGAGGCAATCGAGACAATCCCCTCCTATGCAAAATTCTTGAAAGATTTGGTGACCAAAGGGTCAAGAAAAGAGAAAGTGGTGCTGACGGCAGAATGTAGCGCTCTTATCCAGAGGGATAACCCGCCAAAGCTCAAGGACCCGGGGAGCTTCTCTATCCCTTGCACGATCGGGGCTGTGAAGATTAATCGTGCACTCGTCGATCTAGGAGCGAGTGTTAGCTTGATGCCCTTGTCGATGTACAGAAGGATAGGAATGGGTGATTTGGAGCCCACCGGGATGACCCTACAACTAGCTGACCGGTCGGTCAAATATCCGGTGGGAATTGTTGATGATCTCCCCGTGGATGTGAGAGGGGTGCATGTGCCTGTGGACTTTGTAGTCATGGACATGCCCGAAGACGCACACACCCCCATTATCCTGGGACGGCCTTTCATGGCCACTGCTGGCGTTCTTATAGATGTGAAGAACGGAAAACTCTCCTTGAACGTCAGCGGAGAGAAAGTTGAGTTTGACCTGGGACTATCCATGAAGCACCCCGACCCTCCTGATGACCTCCGGTGTAATTTGCTGGAGATAGAAGAAGAAAAGGCTGTAGAGGAGAGCTCCTGGGAGATTCTCCTGAGAAACCCCCCCGATGACTTGGGGAATTCTGAAGATGAAGAAGGCCCCGAAGACAAAGAAGCTGATGGAGGACCGAGTGCAGCGAGAACGACCCCTCCCGGGTTCCCCAAGTTTCCTCTTGTAAGGAGAACGGGGAAAGAGCTTACGGACCTCACTAAAGACGAGGTCCGAATCCTGAAGAAGATGGCGGGAAGCGCCAACACCAAGGAAAAGCCCCCGGATCTCAAGAACAAAGGGAGGGTGGTCGAGCAAGTACTTTTCCAGCCGCTGACTACCCCGAGCGCCTTCAGCTCCAACAAGGAAGAGATGCCTAAGTTTGTGCATCACCCGTATAAGCCACCATGAGCATCTCTTGCGGGCGTCGAGCCAACGACGTTAAACAAGTGCGCTTCATGGGAGGCAACCCATGTTCTAAACTTTTTCCCACTTTTTAGCGTTATTTTTCACTTTATTTTATCTATTTTTATAAATAAAATCAGCCACAAGAACATCCGTTCGGGGACTTAAGCAAATTTCTTCGTTTTTGCAGGAAACAAGCCCCAACCGATCGGGTGACAACTCACCCGTTCGGTTGGGATGTATCAGATACATGCCGAGATCTGTCCCCGAATGAACCGATCGGTTGAGTAATGAAGAGACCGGGTGGCAGACCGGGTGAGCTGGGGAGAACTCTCGGGAAATTTTGGGGAATATCAACCGATCGGTTGAGTTCGAGCGCGATCGGTTGACCTGACCGGGTGAGCAGCCCTAAGTTCTCGGGAAAATTGTGTGGAGCGGCCAACCGGTCGGTTGAAAAGTCAACCGATCGGTTCGCCTGTAGCATCTCTTCGGCAAGATTTTCGACCCAACCGTCAACCGATCGGGTGACAAGTCACCCGGTCGGTTCGACTTAAAATCCTATATAACCACCCCCGACACCCGTTCGTTTTCTCCCTCGCCCGATCGCCTGACCCTCTGCCGTTTCGTCTCCCGTCGTGCGCCTTCCTGCTCTCTTCCCCAAGATCAGCCTCGATCTTCTTCTCCAACCATTTCCCTACCCATCCACCATCATTTCTCTCCATTCCCCCGTCATCTCCCTACACACAAACCCTAGATTTCCCCCAATTCCCCCCCCCCCCCCCCCTCGCTTCGGAACTTGTTGAAGAGATCGCTGCGGCTTCACATCGTGCTCCAATCGAGCAGCATCGGGGCATCCACGAGCAACTATCTTCATCTCATTTTGGGTAACCTCGCTCCTTTGCTTAATTTTAATCTTTTCCCAAATATTCTGTTTGCTTGTTGGTCGTATTTTGTGTTTGTGTTGAATTCGTTGTACTTTCACACACCTACGCGCACAAACACACCTACACAATGCCTTCCCGCCGTATTAAACCCACCGACGCTAGCTCTTCGAACCCTAGGCCCACCCGTCGTACCCGTCGCACACAGCCCACCACCTCTAACCCATCCACCACACCACGCACCACTTCCCCACCTCCCGGTTACGATCCCGAATATGGGATGCAATTCCAATCCGATGACCATGCCGACCGATTCACGGCCATGGTCCTCCTTGCTGGTCAGGGTGGTCGGATAACCCAGGAATCCGTCGACCGTGACCTCCCCTTCCTTCAAAACTTCGTTCGCCACATCCGCGAAGACCCACCCGACGTCTCCGAGCTCCACATTCCACCCCCCACGACTCCTGGTCCCCAGCGCAGGCCCCCGTCACCACCCCCAGAGGGTGGTGCCCCTGCTTGATTTTTCTCTCCCGCTTTTGACCCCCCCCCCCCCATTTTTGTGCCCATCTATCTTTTCGGGGCCACGCTTTGTCTCTGTCGGAGGGAGGGGACTATTTGCGTGTTATTTTCTAGATTCACCCCCTTTTGTTTTTGACTCCCCCTTGCACATATCTGGATTTCATTGATCATATCGTTTCACTAGCTCTTTCTGGTCTAGCTTGGGGGAAGTCTACTTTGGTGTGCTGTCGTGTTTTGTTTGTTTTTCTCATTTTTGTGTGTGTGTTTGTTTTTCATTTTTTTTGAGTGTCGTGTCGTGTTATTTTATTTTATTTTTATTTTCGTATTGTTTGATTTTGATCTTGTTTTTTCTTTCTTTTTCAGTTTTATCTATGTGTTTTCCTCGTTTTCATTTCTTTTCGTGTCTGTGCGTATTTCCCCCCATTTTCCTTGCCCTCCCGTACTCACTCATATTGCATTGAGGGCAATGCAAACTTCAGCTTGGGGGAGTCGCACTTCGTGCGTCATTTGTGTTGTTTTTCTACGTTATTTGAGTCGTTTTCCATCGTGTTTTTCTTTTTTCTTTTTCCTTCTTTCTTTAGCTCTTTCTCCTAGAAATGAATCCTATGATGAATCGCCACAAAGTCACACACACCTAGCATTGCATCGATAATCACACTCACTAACTAACCCTAGGATTTCGAGTCCTCTTGCATTTCACGCATCGTGTGTCCACTTAGCTTTTTGTGAGTCGTGTGTCGTGACTAGCATTTGGTGTGCTTCTGCTTTGTGATTTTACTTTATATACCTGTCCAGGAATGACCCCTAGATTGTCATGCTCCGATTTGAATATGCGGTTTGCTTCTAATGTCTGCTTCTATATGCATGCTATTTATATCGTATACTTCAATTCGCATGCGTCGGGATTCCACAACTAAGGACTAGGATACCCCATTTAGCCTAAGATCTATTTAGCAATAATAGTCTCCTTTGCCCGAGTGTTTAGATTTCGACTTCTTTTTTTGTTTTACTTGGTGCAAATCCCCTCGTCGTGTACCGTTCTCCCACTTGGGAGAGTACACATGTGTATAGCCAATATCCCAAAAATTCAAAAAAAAAGGAGAAAAGAAAAGAAAAACCCAAAAAGGAAAGAAAAGAAAAAGATTGTATAGCCAAAAAGCCAAAAAAATATGCAAATACCCAAAACCCAAAAAAATTCCCGTGTGAATATTTTCATACTTGCCAAGAATAAAGGGAAGGCGAGAATTTGCACCGAGTGTTCTTCTCCACATCATCTCAACCCCCGTCGTTATCGAAAGCGCTTGGCTTAGGAGCTATTTAGCTTGTATCTTGGCTATAGTGGCGTGATTTCCTAGACCCTAGTTGTGGAGTCCCCGATGCATGATACGCTTCTTTTCACACTCTTCTCATGCATGATTGAACTTATATTCGCCGCTCAATTCAATTCGGATCGATATTTTGGGTCATTTCTTGGATTTGTGTATATCGAGCCTCATTGCACATCGTAGAAAGCTTCACCATTTGCTAGCACACGGCCACGCTCACTCGCGCTTCACTGCGTGGACCCACGACACTTATTTGGACTCGCTTTCCTAGGTTTAGTGGTGTGATTTGGCGTTTGCTTGCTAGGTGTGTCGTTTTTGATTTTGATGGCTCTGATGGACGATCTAGGGCTTAGAGTTTTCTTTTTCTTTCTTCCTCTCTATTTTTCCCTTCCGAGCTCCTACTCTCACTCGTCTTCCTCGAGGACGAGGAAGAGTTCAGCTTGGGGGATTTTGACGTGCGTCTATATTTCATATATTCACGCACGTTTTCTTTTGTGTTTCTCCGTGTTTTTCCACCGTCTCTTATTCGTTTTCGTATGTTTTCCCGTTTTCTTTCACTTTTCTTTGTTTGTCCATGATTGCAGGGGATTGACCATGTAGGGGACGTTTAATGATGATATCCCAAGTCCCCGGAGCAACGGGAGAAGTCACGCGTGATCCAGGGGGTCAAACGGCGAAGTATTCATCTTTCAGCCCCTCACCCGGTCGGTTGGTCATCTCCAACCGATCGGGTGATGCACGCGTGCACCAACCGGTCGCTACCGCAGCTCACAAAGAAGTCACCCGACCGGTTCACAGACCGGTTCTGCGGGCGGCTGTTCTCTGTTTTCTCGAGCAGAATTCCAACCGATTGGGTGACTCTCACCCGATCGGTTCATCTGTAGCTGAAGAAGATGAGCTGAAGACACAGACGATTCAACCGGCCGATTCACCCGACCGCTCCAAGATCCAACCGGTCGCTCAAGAACTCACCCGATCGGTTCATGTGATCGGGTGAAAACTCGTCGTTTTCTGATATTATTTGTAACGGATCAACCGATCGGTTGACTTGTCAACCGATCGGTTGATGCGACGGCCTATATATAGAGCCCCTAGGGTTCCAGAAACGGGGAGTTGCTGTTTTTCTACTGTTTTATTTCTTTGTGACGGCTGTAATTGTTACTCTTTTGTAAGTATTCAGATCTTTCTAAAATTTTAGTATTGTCTTTATTACTCCTTTACTTCCGCATTGCAATTGTCCGATTATGATTTCAACGGTTAAATTTCATTTAGATTGCTTTTTCATGAATTTTTGTGAGTAGTTCCCAAATCTGGGATTTTGGTGGAAACCCCTTCGGGGGCTCTTCCCGATGCGTCCGTAGGGTTAGGAAATCGATAGGGAGTAGGAATCTAACGGTTACGCGGGGTGTTTCATTGTCATCGGCGGGAAAAAGACCGCCTTTGACCGTTGGGCCAAGGGGGAATAAACTTGGCGGTTGACTCCCTAGCCATAGCTCACGCCTTTAGCGTAGACGCCGAATCCTAGCACGCGGGAGCAGCAGGATGAGACGTCGGGAGATATCGTTGCGGGCTTAGTGCTCCCGGGATCGATCAGTGTTAATGGACACGGGAGTGCCCACTGATCGAATCCGGGAAGTCCGGTGTATCATCCTGGGCACCGACCGGAATATCGGGCCCATGGGACGCCGGTACCACTTTCAGAGGCAACGTCTCACCATTAGACCCTAATCCCGATCGCTATCCATACCCGTAGGCCGTATCGGCGAGAGTCTCTCGTCGGGTTGGAAACCAAAGTCCCGGGTTTACTTTCTTTTTGTTCATACCCTTTTATTTCCTTTCGTGACAACCATCTACCGATTCGGGCTAGCTCGCCCCTCGGGGTGATTTTGGTCCTACCTGACCCAAGCACAACCTCGCCTCCCTGAGTTCGATATTCCCGCACCCTACACTAACCGTGAAACTTGCGGTAAACGACACCGCGCCGCCGTAACGCAAGCGGGGCGCCGGTCACCCGCGCGTACCCCCACCCACCCAGCAGGTTCCCGCCCACACTTCCACACACACCCGACCTGCTGCCACTCCCACACCCACACCCGCTCAGCGGCCTGTCCAGCCACCACCACCTCCTCCGCCTCAGGACGGAGACGGTGCAGCACCACCTTCTTAGGCACCCTTGATGCCATCGATTATCCTTGTCGTTGTGCTGCCCGTTTCTGCTGGGTCCTGATGCATTTTTGTCCACCCCCCCCCCCCCCCTCCCCTCACTTATTTTGGGATTCTCTTTTAGATCATATCTTTATATATCTTTTTTGGGAGAGAGGGAGAGTTTTTGGTGCCACTTATATATCTGTATCACTCCTATCTGTGCATGCATCATGTCCGCATCATATTTTCATATCTTTATTTTTCTTTTTATTTTCATCATGCATGCATCCTCACCTGCCCCTCACATTTCTTGTCTCTCGGTGTGCCACACTTTGCACATTGAGGACACTGTGCCATTTAGCTTGGGGGAGTGAGTTCTCACGTTCTTTTTCGATTTGCCACCTTTATTTTTAGTTTTTCACACCATTTTTCGCATTTGCACTTATTTTTCATTATTTTTCTTTTATTTTGCCATGCATCACATTTTTCTTATTTTTTCTGTGTGCCGCATTGTAAATAGTTCTATTTTCCATTTATCTTTATTTCTTTTTCATCTCATGCTAGAGATGACTCTTCTATGATGATGATGACGTTGGATTTAGCTTACTCTATATGCATGCTATATTTGTCATGTCTTAGATTTTATTCCTGATATCATATGCTATGACTTGCCTTGCATTTAGAGATAGTAACCCACACTTTTTTTTCCGCATGAAAATGGATGAAATTTTATTATTAGCTGAGTCTGAATATTCATATGTATGCTATCACAGAAAACACACCAAGATTCACGCATTGAATGCCTATGTCCGGAGTACTGATTTCTTTTCCTATATCACTTCTATATGCATGAATTGTACACTTCACTTCAGGATGATTGAATGATGTTAGCTATGATAAATCTGGATTAGTTAGTTTTTTTTGTGATCGAAACTGAGTAGATTAGATTACCCTGCTGAAGTTGTCGTGCATGTCTTATAGAGTGAACGGAGAGATACATTTATTTCTTTCTCCACAAATCTTGAACATCATTTCTCTACTTTTAAAATCATTGGTGAATCTCCCCTTAGCGATTCTATTTTATGGCATTTCCCCCACTACTAATTCCTAGCTCCAAATCTCTTATTCTATAAAAAAAGGGGGAGAGAAAAAGAGAAAATATTCTTGTATATCATTATCTCTCTTTGAGTTGGGATCGTTGTGTACATATGCTATAACAAAAAAAAGAGAGAAAAAGAGGAAAAATCCTCAATAAAAGATCCCATCTCACTTTCTTCCTTTTTTCTTTCTTCTTATTACATTTGGAGCTATATACAAAAATGGGGATGTGAATATTTTTTATGCCACCACGCTTATAGATAAGCTTGGGGGAGGGGATCCATTGATGTGTGAGAGAGCGACTACTTGACGTTGCACGACAACCTAGGCTAAGTAATATTCTATACTCGGTGAGATTATTTTTAGCTTTACGAAATCCAGAATTCTAAGCCTAGCGTTCATTTCATGAAATCCATACTTTTCTATTCTCTCTATTCTATAGTGTGATGCTCTTATACTCCTGATAGAAAGCGTTCAATTGAAAAGTGTGTGATCTGTGATTCGTATACCGCTTTAAATGATTCAGACGATGTTAATTTTAAAATTATTTCGTTTTTCATGATTATATCGTTGTTCGTGGGTTTTCTATTTCTATTTGCACTATTATATTATGATATCAGAATAAAATCCTTTGACATGTATTTTTCATTCAGTGCATGCTATACGAGTAAGTGGAACACATGTCCTGAGAAAATGATCTAGTATCCTACCTCTTCGCTTCTTTCTTTCTTCTTTATTTTCATTTCGTTTTCCATTCTTCTCCGTTTTTCATTTTTTATTTTTTTTCGTCATTTTCGTTTTCCAAATTCCACCGGGTTCGCCTTTTACTTATCTTCCTCGAGGACGAGTAAGAGGCAAGCTTGGGGGATTTTGATCACTCCTTATTTTACACCCTTTTTCCGCATATTTGCATGCCATTTAGATCGCCCAAATCATGTTTTTCACGATGTATCGACGATATTGCGATGCTTTTCACGATTTGTTGTTTTTGTCGCATTTCAGGTGATTTGGCACGATTTGGAGTGATCTCGAGATGCGCTTACTCTAGACTAGGGATGTTGACGAACAGAATGTTCGACGAACTACTCGTGAACAAGCTCGGTACATGTTCGTTTACGTTCGTTTAGGAAGCTTAATGAACAAGCTTGAACAGATTTTTAGAGCTCGGTTGGTAAACGAACAGAGCTTGAACATAACCGTGTTCGTTCATTTATGTTCATGAACAAGTTTGTTAAGTGTTCGTGAACAAGCTCGTTAAGTGAGGTTTATGAACAATCTCGTTAAGTGTTCGTGAACGAACATGTACCGAAAATAGTAAATTTAGATACATACTATATTTTTTATTATGATAGGAATGGATGGTTGTAATGGGATATATGGAGCTATTATAATGGATTTGTTTGTTTTTGTCCTGTAAATATTTAATCTTTTTATTTAATTGATTTAGTCATTGGCAATAATGTTTAAATATTATTATTCCTAATTAAAAAATTGACATTCGTTTGTTTGTTTGAAAATCTGTTCATGAACAAGATTGATTTGTGTTCACGAACATGTTACTAAACATGTTCACGAACAAGCTCGATAAGTCTTGTTAACGAACAGAATGTTCGATTAACTACCCGTGAACAAGCTCGGTAAATGTTCATTTACGTTCGTTTACGTTCGTTCGGTAAGCTTAATGAACAAGCTTGAACAGGTTTTTAGAGCTCGGTTAGTAAACGAACAGAGCTTGAACATGGATTTTGTTCATGAACAAAACCAAGCTCCCTGTTCAAGCTCGTTCAAGCTCGTTCGTCAACAGCCCTACTCTAGACGGTCACCAACGACCTCCCCGAGGGGTATTTTGCTGTTGGAGAGGAGCGGAAGAAGAACGGACGTCGCAGGAGCGACGAGGAGGCAAAAATAAGCAGATTGGGCATCTTTTGTGTCCCACTCGGCCGAGTGGAGGAGCCACTCGGCCGACCAGCGAGACACTGCTCGGCCGACCAGAACAGACACAAGTTATGCGTGCACTCGGCCGAGCACTGAAGACCACATCGGCCGAGTGACGAGACCCCGTCCGCCCGAGTGGCGCCCAGACGAAGCCTTTCTAAAACATCCAAGTTACTGTTTTTCGACTGCCTGAGCTTCAGAAGACCCACTCGGCCGAGTGGCAAAATCCCGTCCGCCCGAGTACTATGAAGCCATCGGCCGAGTGACGACAACTCACTCGGCCGAGCCGCCCCCGAAGTAGAGACCCCTGAAAGCCCCGACTTACTGGAAAATTACCGGGTTTTCACTCGGCCGAGCGACATTTGTCACTCGGCGAGTGCGATGCGCTGCCTGTAGCGAAAACTGCGGAAAACAGTCTGTGCAGGGGTATTTTGGTCACAGTTTTTGGACGATTTTGAGGGCTATTTAAACCATGTTTTTACCCTAGTTTGGAGAGCCTCTCTCTTAGATTTTTTGCAGCTTTTTAGATTAGTTTTTAGCTTTATTCTTGTGATTGAAGAGGAGACAAAGATTGGAATTTTGTTGGATTAATTGAAGAACTCCATTGGTTTGCATCTCTTTTCCTTAAAAATTCTATTTTTATTGTTTATCTCAATATTGTGATGAATTCCATTGCCTATTTCAACGATTATTTTTGTGATCTTGCTATGATTTGTGAGTAGTCTCCACGTCTTGGGGCGTGGGGATGAACCCTACAAGCCCATTTTCATATTTGTGATAAATTGGTAGAAATTGTGCTAGAATTGTTATTAGGGATTAGATTGGGATCAATTTACTACGGATGGCTAGGTATTCATATCTGTTTCAGAGTGTTTTCTCACTACAAAGCGTTGACCATGGATAACCCGGTCAACGTGGTCAAGGGGCCCGTTTGGGTCCCTCGGGCGAGTCGAGTTGGTGCAGTTGAGGCTCGAGTCAGACCAGCCGGTGACGTAGAGCGCGTCGACTGGATTGAATCGGAGTCCTCGGCCGTTGGTAGGGCGAGGGGTAGCCTCGGCCCGGGTCGAGACGTTCGGCCTCGGTCGGTTGTGCTCGGCCTCGGCGATCGGACGACGAGGGGAAGCCTCAATCGTCCAGCTGGTTGCGTGGTCGGCGAGGGGCGGAGGGGAAGCCTCGGCCCGTTGATCTGATGCCCTCCTGCGTAGACGAGAACGCTCGTCAGGGGGCCGGACCTTGGTTCCGGCCAAATCCCCTCTGATGCCTAAGTCAGACAGAGATCTGAAAGAGGAGGCCCGGTGGAGACGGTTCGACTCGTTAGGAGATCGAAACGGCATCTCACGGCGCGAGCGGGGGAGGAAGGAAATGAAATGGGGGAACTAGGTCGTTGATGGAGTACCTTAGGTTCTAGATACCTGAGATGCGGTCCCTTGTCCTGTCGTCCTCCTAGCCCCTTTATAGACCTCCGCCGTGATTGCCCCCGACCCACGTCGCTCGTTCGCTCCCAATCGTGCCCCCTCAATCCGCCCCCTGCCGCCGCTCCCTGCGCCACGCCAGCCTCCCCCCATAACTGCCATTAAGTGGTAGTGGGATCGAGGGAGTGGTTATCGCAGGAGTGGGTGAGTGACCCGTATGTTACCGGGGCCGGGTCGGATCTACATTCGGGGGAGTCCTCGATAGGGCCTTATCGAGTGGGCTTGAGTGCTCAGATGGGCTCTTGACCGGAGGTCGGGTTTTTGGGCTCGTGTCTTTCGGGCCTCAGTCAAATAGGCGTAACAATTGCCCCCATCGGTCGGGTCGATCAGCCTCGGCCGGTTCAGCTCGGCCGATGTGACTTCCGCCGACTTTGACAGGCTCGCCAATCGATGTCGACTCATTTATTAGTCGTCATCATGAGTTGGTCCGTTCGATACTTTTAAGGCGCGGGCTCCGAAGCACCGTCGGTCCTCTGATGCTGCCACGTGTAGCTGCAAGCTTATCCCCATCGCTCGTGGGGTCGTCTTAAGTCGAGAAGCCGAGGGGTTCGTGAGCCGCCCTTGGTGGGGTCGACCGGCCTTGGCTTGCTCGGTTCGGCCGCTGTGCCTCCTGGGATTCCGAGTGGCGCTTTAATCGAGGCGTGGTCATAAATGTAGGTCATGATGAGGCAGATCGATTGGACTTCTCTTGGCGCCAATTTCGAAACGTCGCCGGTTCTTCGAGTCCTGCCACGCGTTATTATCAGGCGCTTCGAATTCATCCCTACGTCCGATATATAAGATCCCCAGCTGCGTTGATCTCCTCTCCTTTCTTGCTCTTCCCATTGCTCTAGGCTTTCTACAACTCGGAGTCTCCCGTCGCCTTCGCTTCTTCGCCTCCTTCAAACTAGTTAAAAGGTAATTTCTTTCTCGCTCTCGTGTTATGGCTGCTCTTAGGATAGGCGGTTCTGGCCGAGGGGCGAGGGATTCTCCAGAGTCCAGGCGGGGCAGGCCCCGGCTAGTGGGATCAGGTTCCTCTTCCGGGAGTCGTCCCCTCCAAGATAGGGGAAGGGGAAGCTATTCCCAGACTACGCCTGCGATGACGTGGCGTCGGCTGCCGTGTGTCTTAACGTGCCCCCGGTCATCCTCCGTACGCCATCGAGGACCGCTCCTTCGGCGGTCACGGAGATCCGGGAAAGGTATCTCTGCTTCCCGTACGATGTCCGAGTTCCATTCGTCGACGAGCGGATTTGCCTTCCGAGGAGCAATGAAGTCGGCGTCTACGTCGAAATGTTTCGCCTGGGTCTTCGTTTCCCGCTCAATCCCTTCCTTACCCAGGTCATGGAGTATCTCATGGTGCCGCTTTGCCAGTTTACCCCTTGCTCGATTGCGGTACTGACGGGCTTCGCCACGCTCTGCTGCACCCGCGGCCTGGAGCCATCTCTCCCCCTTCTCTTCCATTTTTACCAGATCCAGACGGTCGGCCCGGGGTTATGGCTGCAGCTCCGAGCCCGCTCGAGGAGGGAATGCCTGATCGGGCTGCCGCGCTGGTCGGGGGATTGGAGTTCAGATTACGTCTTTGTGGTCTTCCTGGGGGATGCCCAGATTTTGACAAGTCGGGGCGGTTCTGTCCAGCCTCGCCCGTCGCTAGCTCTCTCAGACGTCGACCGGGCAGCCGCCGCGCTGCTGTCGACCCTCCCCTTGGAGTCAAAGTCCATCTGGTCCTTGTTGGACGACCTACTCTTGAAGGCCGTCTTGTGGTCTCCGGGTAGGTCGCCTTTTCCGTCTTGAATCGCCCTGTGACTTATCCTGATTTTGGTTTCCCTTGCAGGGATGGCTGGCCGCGAGTTCGTCCGTGACGTCGATGAACTGATCCACCGCGGAGCTGCTCGGAGCCGAGGTAGTACCTCCGGAAGGGCGCCTCGGCGTACCGTTGAGGAGGAAGTGCGCCGAGCCGAGCCTTCCGTGGGTAAGGTGGTGGCCGTGCCTCCCGCCTCTTCTTCTGGCGATCCCCTTCCCGGGGTGGTCACAAGGGCCGGACCTGCCCCGTCAGCCCATGAGGCAGGGGATAATGACGGGTCTGGTGCAGTCCCTCCTGCCCTTGGCGCGCCCCCTCAGGTTCCCGAGGGTGGGGATGGTGCGAGGCAGAAGCGCTCCCCTCCGGCGCCTTCGGAGCCCCACGGAGGAAAGAAGAGGAAGGAGGACACGGATCCCTCCAGTCCGGCGGGTTCCGCGCTTCCTGTGGCGACCACCGGGGATCCTTCGGTAGCCTTGTCGACCACCCCCCTCGCAGCGTCCTCGCCCGTATCACCGGGGATCGGGGCCTTGTTGGCGAGCAATATGGCTTCCCTTGTCGTCCCTGGGAGTTCGATGTTTGTCGACCGAGCCTTGGCCCAGCAGGTTGCCGAGGTCTCCGTCCCTCCCCGGGATCGCAACCTCCTCAAGAAGATCCCTGCCGACAAGATGTCGGACTCCTTGGTCTGGATCCTTCAACAGGTTCGGTTATCTTGCTATCCTCTCCTTCCTTTTATCCTCTTCTTAGCCCATGTCTCGTTTTTCCAGGGTTCAGCGCTCGCCGTGGAGTTACAGTGTCGAGCCGTCCGCTTGAGGGAGCTGGAGGAGTCCTCCATGAGGGCCCAGGAGCGGGCCGGGGCGGCGGAGGTGGCCATGACGGAGGCCCAGATGGAGTCTCGGCGTCTCAAGCTCCGTGTGGCCGAGTTGGAGGGGCGAGTGGGTGACCTCCAGGGAAAGCTGGATGACGTCCGTCAGTCGGCTGAGGAAGCGGCGGAGTCGTTCCGCCTGGAGAGGGAGGAGCTTCAGAGGGAGCTGTCGGATCGGCGTCAGGTGACGCGACTCGCAGAGGAGGTGGAGAGGGGCGTCGTCGAGACCCTGGGGAAGAGGATCTTCGAGGTTCTCAGGGAGGCCTTCGGTGCGTATGAAGACCTCATCGCCCCCCGGATTGTCGAAGTCGTCCAGTCTTCCTTCCGGGAATGTGCGGAGCGTGTTCGGCAAGCCCCTCCGCCGGTCGATCCCCCTCGCTCCGAGCAGGGCGAAGTGCCCGAGGATGTGTCCTCCCGAGCCCGGGCTCCCTAAGCCGTCCCTCCCGGCCTTATCCTCAAATTTTTTAGCATCCGCTTCGCTTTGGGCCAGTCTACTTGAAATGGATCCCTGGCCTCCGCTATCTCCTTCGGCTTCGCTACCGGCTCCGTGGCCAATAATTGCTGGTTGCATGGCTGCTAGCTTGGGCTAACTACTTTGGGTCTTTTGTCAACCAATTTTGCTCTGTCGGTGTCGATCCAGCTTCTGTAGGTGATGAACTCTGTCATTCGTCGTGAGTGGATTATTTGTAAAGTGTTTCCTTCGCCTTGATTCCCTGTAAATAAGACACATTTTTGTACCCTGGTTAACTATCATAAACGAAATTGACTTACTCGGACTTCTCGTGTATTTTGCATTGCTGCCTCGTTCTTGGCCTAGGATTGGATGACGTTCGCGTCGGCTGGGGGAATTGCCCCCAGACTTATGGGCGCAGGAGTCGGTCGACGAAGGCAAAACTCCTCGGCTTAGGTCCGGTCAGCGTCCGTGCCTGCTGGGGGAACTGCCCCAGACTTATAAGCGCAGGAGTCGGTCGGCGAGGGCGAAGCTCCTCGGCTTAGGACCGGTCGGTGTCCGTGCCTGCTGGGGGAACTGCCCCCAGACTTATGGGTGCAGGAGTCGGTCTGCGAGGGCAAAGTCCCTCGACTTAGAATCGATCGGCATTCGCGTTGGCTGGGGGAATTGCCCCCAGACTTATGAGCGCAGGAGTCGGTCGGCGAGGGCGAAGCTCCTCGGCTTAGGACCGGTCGGCGTCCGTGCCTGCTGGGGGAACTGCCCCCAGACTTATGAGCGCAGGAGTCGGTCGGCGAGGGCAAAGCTCCTCGGCTTAGGACCGGTTGGCGTCCGTGCCTGCTGGGGGAACTGCCCCCAGACTTACGAGCGCGGGACTCGGTCGGCGAGGGCAAAGCTCCTCGGCTTAGGACCGGTCGGTGTCCGCGCTGGCTGGGAGAATTTCCCCCAGGCTTCCAAGCGCAGGAGTCGGTCGGCGAGGGCAGTGTCCCCCTTCCTCCTCCAATGAGACAGCGGCCTTCATTCTTTTGCACTATTAGTGAAATGTCAATTCCGTCGAGGATTTAAGAAAAGACAAAAAGGGAATGCAATTGTACTCTTAAGAGCCCTGTCGGACTGGTACATTTGGAGGAAAGGAAATAGGGAATAAAGCTATACAGAGGGATGTAAACCTAGATAATCCCCTCGGACCAGGCTACGACTGGGGGAAAGAGCTCGCCCGCTCACTCTACGATGCGAAGGGGTCCTTGGACGGTGTTGATCTTCTTCCCCTTGTCCGGCTACATGGAGGTCCCTTCCCCATGGGCCGGCTCGTCGGCTAAGTTCCAGGCCTGCCCCCGACTCATCAGCTTCTCAATGTCCTTCTTCAAGTGCCAGCAGTCTTCAGTGTCGTGGCCGTCATCCTTGTGGTACTTGCAGTATTTCTCCTTCTTCCCACCTCTTTTTGCCCTCGGTGGGGGGCGATCGGTGCGTTCTTCCTTCTGCACTTGGGCGAGGACGGCGTCTGGGGTGACGTCTCTCGCACCTTCTCCTCGCTGCCTGTTTCTCGGCCTCTTCTCGGTCTGGTATCCTTCGGGACTGCCTCGTCCGTTGTCGCCGTGCTTGGACCCTCGAGTGGCTTTTCCTGCATCCACGGCCAAGGCCTCCTCGGTCAACATGAAGCGCTCGGCCCTTGCCATGATCCCGGGGAGGTCCTTCAGGGGATCATTGTGCAGGGACTTCTTGAGGCCTCTGTGGCGAAGCCCTTTCTTAAGGGCCGTTTGGACCACCAGGTCGGGAGGGCTGTTCACGTTCAGCCTCTCCGCATTGAAGCGGCGCATGAACTGCCGGAGCGGCTCGGCCGGGCCTTGCACTATGTTGAACAGATGTTCAGCATCAGGCTTGATCTGCCTCCCTGCCATGAACTGCTTGCAAAACAACTGGGTGAGTTCCTCAAAGCTGTCGATGGAGCGGCTGGGCAGGCTGCGGTACCAGGTCCTCGCCGCTCCCCTGAGAGTAGAATAGAAGCCTCGGCAGAGCAGGTCATCGTCAGCTCCTTGGAAGGACATGTCCCCCTCGTAGTCCATTACGTGGTGTCCCGGGTCCCCTATCCCGTCGTACTTCCCCAGCGCCGGGATCCTGAATCGAGATGGGACCCGTGCGTCGGTTATTCTCCGTGATAGGGGGCACCGGTCTCCGTGGATGCCTCCGGGGATTCGATAGTCGCCTGCCTCTGGCTCGTTCGGTGGCGGAGGGTGCACAGGCACCGGCGGGGCTGGCTCCGCGGCCCTCGCCACGCTGGGGGTCGGGCTGACCCGGCGCTCCCGGCTCCTCCGGCGGGAGCTCCTGCTCCGCCGTGATCGGTCTCTCGAGTGGTGTCGTTCGCTTCTCCTGCGGCGGGACGACCGTGACCGACGAGATGATGCAGTCATCGACTCGCCCTCCGTCCCTTCGGTTTCTCTTCGGCTCCTTTCACGATAAGGGGAGGAGGCGCGTGATCTCGCCTGACAGGAGTCAGACAGCGTGAAACGACGATCCGCGTTCGGCTTTTTGGTTCCGTGGTCGTCGACCACGGCGGACCGCAAGAGCGGGGGACCCCCCGCCCATCGATGGCCATCGCCCAACGTGCCTCCGTTGGATGGTGCAGGGCCGACGAGCTGATGTACCGTCGCGACCAACGTCTGGAGGCTCGCGTTGGTCTCCTGAGCCAGGGCACAGAGCTGTCCCTGTGTGGCCAGTCCTGAGCCGCCGGTTTCTTCGGTTGAGGGGTCGGGGTGATCGCCGACGGGTGTGTCTTCGAGGTTGCCGTTGGATGCGCCGTTCACCTCCTCTGGGATGGGGGGCATGCGCTTCCTTCCATTGCTGGCTCGTGCCATTGTTGGTGTGGTTTGCTTCTTCGTGGGACAGTTCGTTCCCACAGACGGCGCCAGATGTTTCAGAGTGTTTTCTCACTACAAAGCGTTGACCATGGATAACCCGGTCAACGTGGTCAAGGGGCCCGTTTGGGTCCCTCGGGCGAGTCGAGTTGGTGCAGTTGAGGCTCGAGTCGGACCAGTCGGTGACGTAGAGCACGTCGACTGGATTGAATCGGAGTCCTCGGCCGTTGGTAGGGCGAGGGGTAGCCTCGGCCCGGGTCGAGACGTTCGGCCTCGGTCGGTTGTGCTCGGCCTCAGCGATCGGACGACGAGGGGAAGCCTCAATCGTCCAGCTGGTTACGTGGTCGGCGAGGGGCAGAGGGGAAGCCTCGGCCCGTTGATCTGATGCCCTCCTGCGTAGACGAGAACGCTCGTCAGGGGGCCGGACCTTGGTTCCGACCAAATCCCCTCCGATGCCTAAGTCAGACAGAGATCTGAAAGAGGAGGCCCGGCGGAGACGGTTCGACTCGTTAGGAGATCGGAACGGCGTCTCACGGCGCGAGCGGGGGAGGAAGGAAATGAAATGGGGGAACTAGGTCGTTGATGGAGTGCCTTAGGTTCTAGATACCTGAGATGCGGTCCCTTGTCCTGTCGTCCTCCTAGCCCCTTTATAGACCTCCGCCGTGATTGCCCCCGACCCACGTCGCTCGTCCGCCCCCAATCGTGCCCCCTCAATCCGCCCCCTGCCGCCGCTCCCAGCGCCACGCCAGCCTCCCCCCATAACTGCCATTAAGTGGTAGTGGGATCGAGGGAGCGGTTATCGCAAGAGTGGGTGAGTGACCCGTATGTTACCGGGACCGGGTCGGATCTACATTCGGGGGAGTCCCCGATAGGGCCTTATCAAGTGGGCCTGAGTGCTCAGATGGGCTCTTGACCGGAGGTCGGGTTTTTGGGCTCGTGTCTTTCGGGCCTCGGCCAAATAGGCGTAACAATATCAATTGGGATTTGCAAGAGATTGGATCCCAATTTGATAGGAAACCCTAGAAATCCGAGTTGGGTTGGAGTCGGATTTTCGAGGCATCGGTTTGCAAGAGATTGGACCGATACTAGGATTTCCGGGTGCAATTCCATGCCGATACTCGTTTGCAAGAGATTGGACGGGTAGGAACTATCCCAATCTAGGTCGTGGACCGAGTTTGCAAGAGATTGGGCTCGGAGCGCGATTGAGCGATGATGTTGATCCTAATGCTAGCTTCCCTAGGCTAGGGTTTGCAAGAGATTGGACCCAAACCTAGGATAGCTATAGACCGGCAACAGCGCGAGAGCGTGAGCTTGGTTCTACATTCAGTTGCAACTAGTTCATCCAAATTCTCATTCAAGCAATTTTGATACCGATAAACCGCATTTATGAAATACGGTGAGTAGCGGGGATTCCCCATTCCCTAGACGTTCTTTATTTGATTTGATATTTCCGCATTTTTGTCTGACGATTGTGACAGGATCGCCAAAGGCAAATTTCTCTCTTAAATAGCCAGGTTGATTTGAACAAGCACGGTCATTCGTCCTCCCTATGTTCGATAACCCGCTTGCCGCTATACCGTGCGCTTGCGGTAAAACTACAACCGTTCTTTGGGTCACATCCCGGAGCGATCAAAGAGACCCGAAGAGTTGCCATCGAGGGGCTGCTGGCCTCAGAAAGAGAGGCGACTGGGGCGAAGATCGCCGAGCTGGAGCAACGAAATGCTGAGCTGGAGAAGATCGACCTGGGCCAGGTCGGGGCCCAGGCCGTTCTTAAATACCAGAACGACGAGCTCGTCCCCGCGCTGACGGCCATGAGGGCAGAGGGCTTCGATGACGGTCTGGAGACCGGCTTTGAGAGGGCGAAGGTGAGGTTGGGAAAGCTCTACCCTGGCATAGATATCGACTTCACCCGGCTGTCGGTGGCGTCTGAGGATGAGGCAGAGGCTTCTGGTGCTTCGGAGACCGAGGCAACAGAGATTCTTGTTGGGGGATGTATGCCCTCAGATCATTTTATCTGATGCAAATGATATTTTAAGCTTAGATAGGGGACTATTTTGCATGTGATGCAAAAGGAGTTAAATGTGTCTTAAATTATTTAAGACCATATTTAATATAATAAACGCATTGAAAAGGTTACCTGGATGACGGGATCGTCCCGCTCTAAACGCTGGTTCAAACCGCATCAAAAACGGAGTCCAAATGCACAAGTTAGAGCCAAAACAAGTCAGACCAAACTGTTAGGCTGAACCTAGCGAAAATGGAGGCCCACCAAGCCCGAATTTTCTGGTTAGGGTTTTTGAAACCTCGGATTTTTTTTACGGCTGGATATTCCATATTTGAATGGTTTTTGGCTAACTTTGAGAAAACATTTGAGGGTTCAAACGACGTCGGATTGACTCGCCGTTTTTTCCTACGCGTTCACTGTTCAACCCTCTTCGATTTGATAGGTTGTATCAAGATTGAAGCTCAACGGTGAGGGAGTTAAAATTCATGGAAGTTTGGCCTTTATGAAAGGCAAACCAACTTGAATTATTAAACTCTAAAAACATAGTCCCACATCGGAAGTGGAGTAAAGGGGAGGGGTTAGCCACCTATATAAATAGGGGCATGCCCCTCCCATAAACTCGTCCCAAGCTCTAGATCTGAGCGGTTCCCAAAAGTTTGGAGCACACTCAGATCTAAGCTTAGATTAAATATTTTCTCTTCTCCCTAAATTTCTGCCTTACTCCTGAAGGGCTTTAGCAAAGCCACGAAGTGGTTCGGATCCGATCCGAAATCTTGGCAAAAGGTCGCGCTCGGGTGAAACTTTCTTCGTTGCGTGGTTGGCTCGGCAACAAGGGGATTGCTCGCCTCGAGACGCGGAGCAGTTCGGGGAGCGGTTCAATGCGGGACGGGGAGCGGCTTGGAAGACGGTGCGGTACACGTTGCCTGTACCAAGGCAAGGTACCGGGTATGTAATTTAGAAGCTTTATTTTAATTATGTCGCAGTAGCTTTAGATCCTTCTTGGGGTGGTCAGATCCACATCAAGTTGGCATAGCTCCTAGCTCAAGGGTCTTGATTTTCCGTTGGGGTTCGCTAAATTGTTTAGCGAATATCTTCTTTTCCGCTGCTTTCAATTTGATTCTGTGGTCCGTCCGACTTAGAACGGGCACAGAAAGTGCCCTAGGGACCATCAAAACCCAACATTGGTATCAGAGCCTCGTCTGCATGTTGATCTAGGACTATGAAGTTTTTTAAATGAATGCTTTTTAAATGCATGCAAAAAAATTTTAACTTTATCCGATATTGTTAAAAATGAAACTGTTTTTATTTCAGATGCTTTTTAAAATTCTTTTATGCGATAAAATTATTTTTAGAAACATGGAAATTTTAATGACCATTTTAAAAGATAGTTTATGAAATAAAATTATATGATAATTTTTTATGAAACTCTTTTAAGTTTTAAAATCATCTTTTGATTTAAGTGTTAAATCTTAGTTGCACATTAATTATTTATCAGATAAATTTTTAATGTGTTGATGCATGTTTAATGAATGTGTGATGATTGTTAAACAGTTATAAATCTTTTATGTGATATTTAGGTTAATAATTACATGCTAATTTTATAGTTGATAAAGTTAAACTATGTTTTGATGGCCATGCTTCATTATGTGATAATTGTTGAAACCTTTTAGGTTAGCCATTAAAACCTATTTGAAATTTATAAGGTAAATTTTAAATGACATGATATGTTTTAATAATCAGTACAACCTTTTAAAACCTAATTCCTGATTAGGGTAGTCCTTTAACGACGATTATTATTTTAATCGTTATTATAATATTCTCATTAAAAGACTACACTTAAAGTGTTGTAAATGATTTATTAAAATCCTAATAACGATTAGGATAGCACGTGAACCTTATTGTTGATAAGGATTTAATAAAAGTTATTAATAAATCCTAAATTTTGAATTTTAAGGATTCAACTAGTTGATATGATTAATTAGTTGTTAATAAAAGCCTTTTAGTTTACGGCACGCATATATAAATGATAAGTGTCATTCAATGGATCATGATACCGGTCAATGTGTTTGGCTAAGTTTGTTGGGTCACCCTAGCTAGACTGGGGGTAAGTGATCCTGGCTTAGTCAAGTCTCTGGTCGTGTCCACTAGACCGCAATGACACAAATCATGATTATATGACACCCTGAAATATACCTAAGTCTAATACGTTAATAATATTTTTCAAGATTAGCCGTAGCCCTCCTTGTTTTAGGGGTTGGCAACTATAGGCCCCGTGTTCCAGTTGTTGAGCTACACTCAAGCTGTGACATGGCAACCTTGTAGAAACGAACTTCTTTAATACATATGATGTAATATTGACTTAACCCAAACCGTCGTGTCGTGAATACACCGAGTGCCGGCGTAAGTTAATCTAATGATGTAGTTTAGTCTTGACCCAAACCGTCGTGTCATGAATACACTGAGCGCCGGCGTAAGTTAAGCTAGACACAAAGAAGGGTCCGATTAGGCTAGTCATTATGATTTGGATGAGTACACTCATGATCATAAGTGGCTAGAGGTAAAAACCAATAAGAGAATCATATATGATATGATTGATGAAGAGTTATCTACCGATCGCAGAGTCAAGCAATTTGTTGAGATACACTCAAGGTTGTAAGACTCAGGGTGGTTGGATCTCTTTTCCATTAATTTAATTTTAATTAAATCGTTCATTATTAAGGCTTAAAATGATCGCGAAAATAGTGGGAGGATATAGATTGATAAAAGCCATTCTATCTATATTTAATATTGAACATATGCTGAACTAGGGTAAGTCTATATTTACCGATGGAATCATAACATAATATTCTAAGAGTATAAGTTAACTGGTCAAACAGGTTAATGGAATATCAAGTTAAATTCTAATTGATAAGAATAAACTATATTCTCGTTGACATTAAAATGACCTTCTTAAAGACAGACTTAAGGAATATGATTTCATTAAGTTCTGAGTCCAACAATATAAATGCACGCTACATGTCACTCGCCTTTATATGGGGCAGGTGGAACATATTGATGTTCAAAAGCAAGTTTCTCCATGCAATTTATTGAGCGACACTCAAGGTTGTATGGAAAGCAGGTTCGACCCACAAGGTTCGAAAATTCGATCAAACTGTTTGAATCGAATATGAGTGCATGAGCGGTGCAAGACTATGTATCCCAACAGGATCTTAAGACGAGCAACTTGTTGAGCTACACTCAAGGTTGCAAAGCTCAGTGTTTGGATACATGAGATGCTTGCATAAGCCATTTAATATTTTTTGAAACGTTTAATATCAAAATGAGATTTAGAAAAGGAAGAAGGCACTAAGGAAAGTCAATTGAGAAAGATAGCTTTATTTATCATTAGTAAAGGCATAAGTAGGATGAACTGAAAATGTGACATATTTGATGTCACGATTTCAGAAGAATTGTTATACAAAAGGAAAACACATTTTGGCGAATGTCGTCACATTACTTCTGAAGCAATGAGTAATATGTATAACGAAAATATATTAAATGTTAATATATGAATACGCAAGACAGTAATAAACTTATATTGCAAATTAGACTAGGCAGTATCAAAGAGACAAAGCTTCACAATTTACATAAAGAGGGGTCTGATCTCTCATATTATGAAGTCTACGGACACTTGTGAATCTTATTCTCAAAGGTATGATGGCTGAAACTCTTTCTGTAAGACAGTATGAGAGCGAGTTGTTGAACTCGCAGTCTTGTACATACTGATGTACCCGGACCCAAGTCTAAGTTAGCCATGATAAGTTATTCTTATTCTATTGAGACACGTGTTCTTGATGAAACACAAGTCTGATAAAATAGAGAACAAAATGACAGAAGTATTTGAAATAATTCGATTAGATCGAAAAGTCAAATACTTAGATGTATAAATCTTCCAAAATTAAAAGAAAATGTGATTTTCTCTCAGATCAAGTCTCTTAACATATTGGATGTGTTGGAGAGCAAAATCGCACTTTGTTAGACATAGTGCGACTCGTGGCAAAGTGATTGAGTTACGATCCTCCCTCTGGGTTAAGTCCCGGATAGTAATGCCTAAGGTTTGATAAGGTTCTATGAGGACCTTATCAATAAGATATTCATTAAATCAATTGTTAGGAAGTTAACAGATTACTCGAGTCTCATGAGACGAAGAGTCGAGTTGGACATCATAATCGATGATGGCTTAGTCAACTTCCAGGATGAAATTCAGAGTAGTGAGTCCGAGTAATAACTTGATGCAATTAGAAATGGTCCGTGCACGTGAATAACATATGAACTTTAGTTTACGTGCCCAAGGAAAGTGTTTCTTTGACTGCAAGTAAATCTTCGAGTCTAGAAGATTGGTGCAGAAAGAAAATAGTGAAGTACAATTATGTTGGTAGAGAACGATTTTCATCTTAACTCCTATAAACGGAATATGATGAAACTATCTCGCCAGCAGATGCATACAGATCTACTCGGACCGAACTCGATGTAAATGATCGTGATACCATGAAAACTGGAGCATTCATTTATAGTGCGTTTTCTAAATATGATTTGGAAGAACAAACTTATATGAATTATCCAGAGAGTTTTCAAGGTCAGTGGGAGCGAGTAAAATACATGCGAGGCATCAAGGGGCTGGGACATATTTTTTGACAAAGTGGTCAAATGAGTTTGGCACCTTTGAATATAAACCATCTAAAATGACCAGTAACTATATTTAAATTATTATCGTAATGTACGATGAGCTGGATGAGATCCAGGATAATTAAATGGATTCCGTAGGACCAAAGGAATTATTTGAATTCAATTCAAATGGTTGGTCCAATATGAATATAGAAACCCCTTAAAGTCTATACAGTAGACGGTTTTAGCAGATCCATTCACGAAGGCTCTACCACATGAAGTCTAGAAAGACTTTGTGTAAAAACAGTATGAGATACCGGGATAAATGGGCCTAAGTGCAAGTGGGAGATGTTGCAAGATAGATATGCCTTCGAGGCAATTATCTCTATGTAATTGTACAAACATCTTGTTCGCAATAACAGTAAGCTGTTTGGTATAAATTTATCTAAGTTAATTATAATGTAGTTTTCATTAAATATTAACTAAGGTAAAGTCCTGAGACTTAATGCAAGGTCAAACATGTATCGAGATGAGTATCCTGATCATGGAGAAATGCTTGACCGTCTGTAGCATAGGTCTAAAAGGGTTCGTGGTCGTAGATGTTTCGAGAAAAGGATATCGAACCATCGGATAGACCATTGTGTCTTAGTCTTCACCGTATAGCGGTGACAATGATCTCATGCTCGTTTGACTTGGCGAAGTCGAAGACGAGACACAGGTGCTCATTGGAGAATGAGTTCACTGAACGACCCAAAAGGAGTTGTCATATGGTTTTGATTGACCAATCTACCAATAATAACTCTTAGTGATGATAGGCAAGTTGGTCTTATGACTTGAGGTCATTGTACGAACATGTGCGTGAACGGTGTGACTTAGATCACTGACCTAACTTCGAGGCTAGGCCTGTCGAAAGGTCTTTGGTTGGGTGATATTTGAAGCATACGAGGAGAGTAATGACCAAGAGAGGATTCGTCTCTTCCGGTCAATGGGAGTTATTGTTGTAGAGTTAATTCGGTCTTTAGTAAAAACTCTGGGCAGAGTATGTTGAAAGATGTCCAACATTATTTGACTAAAGATCGATGGAAACTAACCGGATTCGAGCTATTGGGGTTGACAGTTTGACCGTACCCTAGGCTTGAACTGGACGACATAGTTTAGACGAAGAGACTATAACTGCAGAATTCATCACGGACACTGTCAGGGTGGTCCCGACAATACTCATGTCAATGGGTTAACCATATAAGTATGATACTGAAACAGGGACGGCAACTACTGCTCGTGGTCACTGCCGTTTGGGGCTTCGAGCCCCACCTGTAGTAGGGTCAGACTGTAGGGTCTCACACAGAGTGTGACCTTCGTCTAGTAATATGTAGAAACATTAGGGAGAATATGCATTTGATGTAAGGGATAGTACACTGCAAAGAGTTTGCAGTTATCTTCTGCATTCGGGATAAATGATCCTGAGTGCAAGTGGGAGATGTTGGGAGATGTATGCCCTCAGATCATTTGTATCTGATGCAAATGATATTTTAAGCTTAGATAGAGGACTATTTTGCATATATGAAAAAAGAGTTAAATGTGTCTTAAATTGTTTAAGACCATATTTAATATAATAAACGCATTGAAAAGGTTACCTGGATGACGGGATCGTCCCGCTCTAAACGCAGGTTCAAACCACGTCAAAATGGAGTCTAAATGCACAAGTTAGAGCCAAAACAAGTCAGCCCAAACTGTTGGGCCGATCCCAGCGAAAATGGAAGCCTACCAAGCCCGAATTTTCTGGTTAGGGTTTTTGAAACCGGGGATTTTTTTTACGGCTGAATTTTCCATCTTTGTTTTTTACGGCTGAAAAAACATCACTCTGTCGACCCGGGTAGAACATTATTGACTCGGCCCGAGCAGGACATGACGCGGACCGAGCATCTATCAGCTCGATCGAGTCGTACAGGGAAGAGATTTGGGGAGAAAACGTCACTCTGTCGACCCGGACAGAATATTATTGGCTCGGTCCAAGCAGCAAACAACTCGGAGGGAGTATTTCATTCGAAATTTTAACGTTGACTGTGTCGAGCAGCTAAGCTTCTCGGACCAAGTCATATCATATTTTTCTTTACTTCGACCCGGTCGAGTAGCCTAGCTGCTCGGACCGAGTCGGGTTGGTTACGGACTATTAATAACCGCAGTTAAAATCAATTTTTTTTTTCAACCCAAAATTTTACCCTACCCTCTAATCCCCCCCCCCCGAGCTCCTAACCCCCCTCGACTCGTTCACCCTCCCACCGTCGTCTCCTCCCGCTCTGTCGCCGTGGTCGCCGACTCCACCCTCGCCGTCGCACTCCGGTCAGCCTCATCTCCCCTCTCTCCCCTCTTTATTCTCTCTCTCTATCTCCTCCCTCCCCTCTTTCCCCCCTCCCTCTCCCGGCCCTACTATGCCGACGGCTCCGTCGACGGTGCCACCGCCGCCGATGGCGCCGCCGCCCTCAAACACAACCCCCCTCACCGATTTCCCCTTTCCACTCCCCCTCTCCCTACGCCTCCTGCTCCCCGTTCGCCCCCTCTTTGCCCTTCTGAGGCGACGGAGCCGTTGACGGTGCCACCGCCGCTGACGGCGCCGGCCACCCCCCATTAAATCCCCCTTCGCCATCGCCGAACCCCCCGCCCGCCCCCCAATTCAGATCGACCGCTGAACCCCCCCCACCGCCCCTACTCGTGCCCTAGGGCACTAAACGAGCATCCCAGCTGCTCGTTCAGAACGCACCCCATCTGTGCCCTAGGGCACAGACCGAGCACCTAGGGACTCGATCCCACCCACCCCCGAGTCGTGCCCTAGGGCACCGCTCGTTCAGCTGCCCGCCCCTAGTGGCATGACTCGTTCACAATCCCCGCACCGAGTCACCCCTGAGTGCACAACTTGGGCCGATCAGCACTCTGCTCGGCCCGAGAAACAATATATCTGATTTCCACCTATTTTTAATATATTAACTGACATTTTGATTGTTTCAAATTGTAGGTACTCTGTTCTTACATCAGTAGCAGTAGCGTGGATCAGCTTTGGGGATATTTCACGCGTCCGCATCACCCTCACCCATGGTACACTCGTTCCCTGATCTCTTTTCATACCGTGTCATTTTACCGCACTCGTCACTATGGTTCGCACTCGCTGATCGATGACCCCTCCCATTCGTGGAAAGAGGCCGTCTTCTGGCGCCTCCTCTTCCAGTCCACAACGCCGTGCATGCACCACTTCCACTACCACTTCCACTACCACACCCTCCACCACAACTCCGGCTGTCACCACCACCATTCCCACCACCACACTTGTCACCACAGCACCATCCACCATCGCCACTTCTTCGTCTCCACCCCATGCACCCCCCGTCGATGACCCCACCGCGCACATCCCTACACACGGCATCACTTTTCGCGATGGCGCTCACAGAGCGCGATACTCTAGGATCCACCAGCGCCGCCTTGTGCCTACCGTCTTCATAGACGTTCCAACTCTTAGGTCACAAGGCATCCTCCAGGCAGTGCACCGCCTCTACCGAGCGATCGTTTTCGACTGATTAGTCCACGCCTCCACTTACACACGCCTATCCCTGAGGGTCTTAGCTCCCTTGCTTTCACCCGAGCAGGTGACGGCATCACCTTTCGACTCCTGGATCACGATTACACTGTCACTTTTGATATGATCCGGGATTATTTTCACTTTCCCGCCGTCCCTGATCCTAAGGTAGCTTTTTCACCTACCGTTGACCTCGATGATTTCGCTGCGCGCACCTTTTGGGAGCGCATTTCTGTCCTACTTGAGTACCGCCCTAGCCGGGTGAAGGCATCGTGCATAGTGCACCCTTGCCTTTGTTATGCCCAGAGACACCTAGCATGCACCCTCTTTTGTAGACCGAAGGTCGGGACTATGTCCCTCCCTGAGCTTACCCATCTTTTGGGTATGACCCGACCTCTTAGATTCCACCCGGATGGCTCGATGAGACCATTCATGCTCTCTGACGCAGCCCACTGGCTGTGTCAGCGCCTCTACCAGACAGCCACCACATACCATGCCACGGATATCCGTTGCGGTGGTTTCTTTACTATCTTCGCTAGGATGCTATGTATCCCCATCCCTGCTGACTTGCACCGCCCTCCTGGCCCGACACGCCTTACCATTGGCGTGCTCGAGCACATGCATATCCTCCGTCATTATGGTGCTCGTCACTGGCGTTACCTAGTAGGCACCGGCCATGATCCTCACATGGTCCTCCCAGCCCCTCACCTAACCCATATCCCTACCGTCCAGCTTGACTGGATGCTTCCTCCTATTTTCCCACTCCCTCCCATTCACGATCTCGAGCCCCCTGGAGCTCCGGTTGAGGCACCCGCCGATGACCCGGACCCACTCTCCTCGGAGTTCGAGCTGCTTGATATAGCTGCTCTTGTCGTCGGCCTCCCTGTTCCTCCAGCTCACCCAGCTTCATGCACCGCCCCTTCCACCGTTGTATCTTCCGTATCTCCCGTCGTTGAGTCTTCGGGGACTGTCCTCACTTCCTTCCCCGAGACTCAGATCTCTTCTACCACTGTATCGGTGCCGGAGGGCACCGATTTACCTTTTTCTGACGACGTTATAGATTTAGATGCTCCTTTGCTCTACCCGGTCCCCACTCTCCCCCCTCTTTCGGAACTTATAGCTTCAGCTCCTCTCACTGGCACCACCTCGTCCTCACCTGTGGCCATTTTCACGGAGTCTGTCTCAACGTCTGTCCACACCTCTGTGTCGACGACAGGTCTATCTTCCGCCACCACAGATTTACTGACGAGCTCACCCTCACCTACCTTCCATGCCCGGCACGGTGCCTCAGTTGCATCGGGCCGCTTCTCATGAGTGGTGACTTGCCGACATCCCAACCGTCCCCCTCCCGACTCTAGCACTTCCGCCTCTCGCTTGCCCGCTCTTGAGGAGTTGACTTCCCGCTTACAGCGGGATTTCGACGCCTTTCTAGTCGAGACTAGGGCACATAAATCGAGAGTTGAGTCGGATCTTTCCTCGATTATTAACTTGCTGAGACAGCGGGGCCCGCCCACTGTCATTCTTGCTCACGCTCCTCCCCCGCCGGTCGGACACTGTGACCCACTCTGCACCACTTAATGCTTCACTGCCTTAGGCTTCTGCAGAGCCTGTTTCTTCTACCTCTGAGTCGTCGGTAACAGTCGATCCACTCTCTGCCCTCGTCCTATATACTGCTGAGCCCTCCACCCTCACCATAGACCACACCACCAGTTCTCCTCCAGCGTCCCAGACTGACCTACCACCCCCCACCTCCCCGGGTCCACAGCAGAGGGACCCATCACCACCCCCAGAGTGTGGTGCCTCTGCCTGATGTAGTCCGTCCCAGATTTTGCCTCCCCCATTTATTTAGTGCACATCTGTCTTTTCGGGGCCCTGCTTTCACATAGCTTGGGGGAGGATACACCCACGCATGCATCATTTCTCATATTACATTGCATCACATCATATTTTTTATTTTCGTTTTTATTTTTTTCTTCTTTTATTACATAGCTTTTTACTTTATTTCCCCACCCACACCACCCCTTTAGCAGTATCTCCCGCTCACGAGCGTTTTCTTAGCAGTGAGGACACTGCTAGGTTTAGCTTGGGGGATGAGCGCTCCCGCTTTATTTTTATTTTTATTTTTATTTTCACATTTTCCTCCCTTATTTTCAGTTTTTTATTTTACTTTTTCACCATTTTCCCGCCTCGTTTTATTTTTTCTCATTTTGCATCATATTTTCTGTTTTTCTCCATGCATGCATATCTTTTTATTTATTATCCCTTTTTTCTATGTTTCTTTTTATTTTTGCTAAGGATGGTCCACATGATGATATCTCTCTAGGCTTTATTAGTTTTTGCGATGCTCATCTCTTTGACATGCTATTAGAGTTAATTTCAATTTTATTATCTATATGCATGCTATTCTTTTGATGATCTGTCTGAATTAATACCTGAAATGAATTGAAAGTCAATTGCATGAACTAGTATTTAGTATGATTTATTTTGGGAAACGCACCCAGGTTCACGCATCACTAGAACACTTGGAGCACCTGTTTTTACTATCTTATTCACTTCTGCTTGCATGCCTGATGATAGTGTGATTATTACCGCATGCCATTTTCAGTATTCATTTAGAGAAGTGAAAATTTTCATACTTTATATGAGTTTAGTTAGTGTTTTATTTTATCAAACTGATGTGCACCATCTTATGAGTGAACCGAGAGTCTCATTATCTTCCTTCTCCACATATCTATTTTATCTCTACATATCAGTTGGTTACACCCCCATAGCTACTGTACCGCATCTCACTTCCCAATCCCGAAAAGAAAAAAAAGAATAGCTTCTAAATGAAAAATGAAAAAAAAGAGAAAGAAAAAATGAATAAATACGATTTTATTTCATTTCATTAGAAGCTATTACTTATTCTGGGAAGAAAAATTAAATTGCATATCATTTTCATTGATGAGACGCCTCAAGCTAAGCTTGGGGCGGGTAAACCAACTGATCATACGAGTGAGCTTGACATTAGAGTGGAGACGGTGCACATCGGGGAGATTTTATAAAACCCAAACTTTACGAATTACTTTAGTTTTGGAGATTTTTCATGTATCTAATTGAATATCTGAATGGCATGATCTTTCCTATTCTTTATTGCATGTTGTGTGAATCTTTTGTGCTCCTTGTGTATCTGTGATTGAAAGGGCGTTGCCAACTATTTTATACTAGATTCTAGGGATTGCATGAGATTGATATGATTTGACGGTGTTATTTCAGTAGATCCATGTTCTTTGCCTTTATTGCATGTCATATGATATATAAAGCTAGAAATTACAAATAGCATGTATGTTTAGCACTAAGAGCATCGTGATAGACTTTTTAAGCATGAGATCTGACCGATTATCCTTAGCACATTTCTCTTACTTCTATCTTTTTATTCTTCATTCCTCTTTATTTTCTTTTTCTTATTTTCATTTTATTTTCCTCCCGGCGTACCGATTATTCGTCTTCCTTGAGGACGAGTAAGAGGTAAGCTTGGGGGATTTTGATGTGTCCATATTTTCTATCTTTTTCATATCATTATCTCATCGCATTGCATATGATTTCCGCGTCCAAATCCCACTTTTCACTGCGATTTTGGTATTTCTAACGATATTTCGAGTTTCGTAGTATATTTTGAGTTTTCAGGGATTTTGGAGCGATTTGGATCCCCGCATGGGTATGGACACTTCCGACATGCTCATGAGCTTGTTGGCAGGGCTCTGGAGGGGTTCGTCGTGTCTTCGGAGCCGTTGGAGGAGAGAAAGGAGAAAGAGAGCAGAGAGAGAAGCCCAGTATGCTGTAGATTATGTTTCCCAGAAAATACTCGGCCCGAGTAGCTTGCTACTCTGACCGAGTCATATCAGCTTGAAGAAGCAGCGGATACGAGCTGACTGGGACCGAGCAGCTCATCTACTCAGTCAGGTAGCCCCAGATTTCACAGCCCGAGCAGCACCCGAGCAGCTGACCGAGTATGTCCTACTTGTTGCGGATCAACTTCTCCAAGCAGCCGAGCAGCACACTACACTAGCCGGATTACTGTCCGAGCAGCAGATGCTCGGGCCGAGTAGCCTACTCGGTCGGCACTTCCTGTGGCATTTTTGGAATGTTTTCGAAGCGTGCAATGCGCGCGATCTGGCAGCAGCTGAAGCTCGCGATTGCGGGCTTGGCTCTGGGGAGTTCATTCTAGCTTTGTTTTGAGAATTTTTGGAGAGAGCTCGAGCGATTTCTGGTAGGAATTTTTTGGGATTAATTCTTGTAGCGAATTTTGGATCGATAATTGAAGATTACTGCTTTTTGTTCTTTTCTGGATCTGTTCTTCGTCTGTTCTCGCTGTAAGTTATTTTAGCCCTAATTTCTGGATTGGTATAATGTTTTCTTCCGCGAAATTGATATTTTTGTGCGTTTCTATCTTCATGAGTGAGTAGATCCATTCTAGGGTTGATGGGCGAACCCGAGGATTTTAGGGGAAAATGTAGATCTGGCCCTCCACGTTGAATTAGGGATTTAGGGTTGTATTTCGGTAGATCCTACCGAATCCGTAGATAACCCGTACTGAGATCATGCCCACGGTCTGTGGAATTGATGCGCTTAAGGGGTATCTAGGGATTCAAATAGGGAAATCGGTGGATCCAATCAAGGCATGTGACCATGCCCGGCTCGTGCCTTGAGGGGATCCATCGATGAACTATACCGCTACGTTGACGGCTACCGCCATTGCGTCAACGAGAGCCACTGAAATACCCCGCAATTCTAACCCACGAGAGTGGTACGAATTGGGGGATTAATTACCTAGACCTAATGCAATGTGAGGATCCGATCCCAACATCAACCCCCGACGATCCTAGCGGCGATCCCTAAAGCCCTAGTCCTTTTATTATAATAACACAACAACAACAACCAACCCACATCTTTCACTCTGACCGCTACCTCACTTCTAAATTTATGAATAGACTGAGATTATCACAGACACTATCACCGTCCCTGTGGGATTCGACTATCTTTTATACTATAACTCGACACCGTCCGCTTGCGGATTGAGCCCAGAGTCGTAGCCTAGGGGCCATATTATGCCTGGCGACCGTGACACCGCCAGGTGGATCCTAGGTGTAGATTGCGGGTGCGTCAAGGTGTTTGCTTGGGCCTCCAGTGCACATGGGCCTCAACTTCATGGGCCGACCTTTAGGGCATAACACGACTAAAACAGTTTCTCTCCGAATGACCAACGAACTTGCAATATCCACACACATACCCTTCACCTTTGTTGGTTCTAGTCAACTTCTTCTTATAATCATGACTCTTGTGATGACCCATCTTCTCAAGTTCTTTGGTAATAAGAATTCTTTTTTCCATAGGCACATTATAATAGGCTCATCTATTGTATCCTACTCCAGTGCGATCTCCTGAAATCTTCCACATGTTCAAAATATCATCCAGTTTAGATTTCCCGGAGTTCCACTTATTTAAAATGCACTCAGCTTTCTCAGCACTGAGAAGGACTGTTCTGAAGGTACTCTCTAGTTATTAAAGTCGTGCTCAGCTTTCAGGAATTTTGCTTTGGCTTCTTCCTTTTCTTTCTTTAGTCTGACATTTTCATCTTTCAACATTTTGTTGATATCACAGGTCTTTACCCATTTATCATACATCATTTGGTAGACCGTTCGAATATCCTCTTCACTAACATCCTCGTCACTATCAACTTTTGAGTCAGATTCACTGTTACTTGTGTGGATGATGTTGCAACACTAGATCTGACACTGTCTGACATATTGGCTGATGTCATGACTGAAGTTGCAACATCGGATCCAACATGGCTATGTGTGTTGCAGTATAATTGCTTTTTCATTGATGTTGTAAAGGCAACATAGTTGCTGGTGATTTCCTCATCTCCAGCACTCCCTTCAGACTCATCATCACTCCAGGTACTGGTAAAGGAATTCCCATTTCTGCTTCTTCAAAGTGTTAGCACACTCAGCTTGTATGTGCCCAAAACCTTCACACTCTTTACACTATATCCTTTTTCCTTTTTTCTGATCATATCTCTGAATGGGATGACTGACACCTTTCCCAGCAGATGGATCACTTGGTCGTGGCACACTGTTTCCTGTTCTGAAGTTTTGCCCTTTACTACTGATCTTCTTCTGCATTCTACTGAAGTTTTTTGTCAACAAGACAATGTCCTCATCAAGACCTGATTCCTCATCTTCTTTAGAGACCTCCCCAGTTTCCACTTTTAAGGACACTCCTGTGTCCATTTTATTCTGTTTTAGATTCATTTCATATGTCTGTAAAGACCCTATAAGTTCATCAAGTCTCATAGTAGAGGTATTCCTGGCTTCCTCAATAGCTGCAACTTTCGCAGAAAATCTATCTAGGAGGGATCTTAAAGCTTTTCGAACCAACTTCACTTCAGAGTATTTTTTACCAAGTTGAAAGGCTTGATTAGCTATGTCTCTTAACTTCTCATTAAATTCAGCAATAGTTTCATCATCACCCATTCTTAATTCTTCAAACTGAGATGCAAGCATTTGGAGTTTAGAGATTTTTACCTCATTAGTTCCTTCGTGAACATTTTGAATTATGTCCCAATCAAGGTGTCCATCAGGCCGGCCCAGCCCGGGCCCGGCCGGGCCTTGACCGGGCTCGGGCCGGCCCAGACCGGTTGACTGGGAGGACCGGCCCGGGCTGTCAGGGGGCCGGAAGCCTGGCCCGGGCTGTCAGGGGGCCGGAAGCCCGGCCCGCGGCCCGGCCAAGCCCGGGCACGGGCGTGTCCGGCCCGGCCCGGCCCTAGTATATTAATTAAATATATAATTATTTTTAAAAGATATTAAAAATTCATTAGAAAATCTTAATAAAATGAAAAATAATATTTATACCTAGTATAAATTTTTTTAAGATAGTAAGTTTTTTAAAAACATACTATTTTATAAAGGATGAACAAAATAAGAAGAAAATTAATGAGAAAAAAATTAATGAGGAACAAATTAAGCAGTAAATTAAGGAAGAACTATTATATATGGGAAAATTTTAAGAATGAACAAATTAAGGAGCCCATTTGTGTAACAAAATTAAGTATGGAGCAAATTAAGGAACGCATTTGTGGAAAAAAAATTAAGCATTAAACATATTAGTAGGGGAAAAAACAAGGAAAGAGGCCGGGCCGGGCCGTTGCGCCCGGGCCATGGGCCAGGTCGGCCCGGCCCGATGGGCCGCCCCTCCTCCCGAAAGCCCGACCTGGCCTTCGGGCCGGGCTGAGCCCCTGGCCCGATCAACTCTACCGGGCCCGGGCCGGGCGGGCCCGTTGACCGGGCCGGGCAGGCTGGGCCGCGGGCTTTCGGGCCGTTTGGCCACCTTGATGTCCCAAGCTTCTTTAGCATACTCATAGGTAGAGATGAGTTTAAATTGCTCTTCATCAACGACTGTGAAAATTGCATCAACTGCTTTAGAATTCCCCAAGGCAGCACGATCTTCACCTTGACTCCAGTCTCTTGCCAGCTTAAGATGTTCATTGCCGTCTTTGTCAACTTCAATCGATGGGGACCATCCTTCAACGATAGCAATCCAGGCCTTCTCATCTATAGATTTAATGAAGGCTCGCATCCTAGACTTCCAGTAAGTATAGTTTGTACTAATCAACAGTGGAGGACGAGTGACGGAGGCACATTCTCTTGTAGTCATGATTCAAGTACTGAAATTCCAAGATCACACCCGCTTTGACAAACAAAGCAGCACAGATGACCTGCTCTGATACCAATTGTTATTCAGTACTTAGATGTTAATCAAATAAACAATCATGAACATGCGGTAAATCCAAAATAAAACGACACGCAAAGCTTGGTAACACAGTTCGGTGCGCACACCTACATCTGTGGGGCCATGCCCAGAAAATCAGATTACTCCACTATAATAAAAATGATTACAATCACTAATATCAGATTTCTATTAGGAGGAGCATACTCCCCCTCAATACAAACCGTGATGGGTGATCTCAATCAACCCCATGGAGTAATCTATGCAAGATCTCCTTGAATGCAAGATCCCCTTGCACAACTGACGAGATCAACACCCTTGATCCCTACCTCAAGTAGCCGTCGGCCTCCTTCAAAGGATATACGATCACCGATCTTCCCAATAGATGAAAACCCTAGAATATTCTGGCGTGACCTTATATAAACTGACTTCATTCAATCTAAGTGTTGTTAAGGAAAACAGCCCAATAATATCTCACACAGAATATTCTGCCTGCAAATCTAGGAACCACTTGGGGCAACTAATCCCACACATCTTGGAACCATTCAAGATTTTGGGTAAATCGCTTTAGTAAAATCTTCAGCAGATCTCCTACCAGAATAGCAGGCAACAAGATATCTGTATAGAATCTAGAGAAATAATTATAAGAGATCTGAAGCCGTTTACAATAATAGATCTTCGATACCAGAAGTCTGAACTCCTCCTCACGAAGTCAAAACAGCATGTTGCAACATGAATTACAACATGAACTTCAGAACTCGCATGTTGTGACCATGTTGTGACATGAACCAAATAACCAAGAATCCCCAAGATAACACTGAAATTACCAAGTGCCACTAATGACAATAATGAAACACACCACGTGTGACCTAACAAACTACAAGAAAACAAACAAATAAGCACCAACAATACTAAACTTTCTATTGAGCTGACATGCACCAAATGATGTGTGTTCTTCATAAACTGTGATTTGACAAGCATCCATTCGGACTCTTCAAGAAAACTAACGGAATAAGCATCAACAATCCTAAACTTTCTACATCATAAGGATTTTGTTTGGGGGGGATCAATGCATGGATATGGATTAGAACTGGGGGGAAATCTCAATGCATGTCCAGGGTTGCATTAGCTACATTTAACAAGCTCCAGTACAATGACTAGTTTGAATCCAACTTCCACCAAAGTTCATTGATACTGGAAAAAACACCAAGAGGCAACCAAGAGGAACTGAACTAATTATCCATGATTTGCTTCCACACTACAAGTTGCCAGCTTCCTTCTTCGGGGTTGCTGGAACCAAAAGGATGGGATCTACTGGATTCTCACCTGCAGTAAGAGAAGGAATCAGATTAGGGTGTTAATGTTATGGGAAACCCTTAAAATGGATCAACTTAGTAATAACCAAGATATTAGAAGAAACCAGGACCGTGATGCACATCATCTTCCTGATTGACAAATAATCATGACAAATTACAAGCTACTCGAAAGTATAATCATATCATGCCGATTGTAAATCCTTACATCATTGAAAAAGGACCAAGAAAACTGATCTCCATTAAACAAATTTGTAAGCAAAATATTCGAAAGGGGGAGGGGCGAGGGGAGCAGTGCGGTTTGAGGGGGCATGGCTGCGCGCCTATATGGGGAGGGGTGAGGGGGGCAGGGTAGTGCGAGGGGGCAGGGCAGAGCACCGGTGGCGGGAGGGGCGAGTGGGGGCAGGCCAAAGAAGAAAGGGAGGAGAGAGGAGAGAGTGAGGGTGAGAAGGTGTCTTCTCGACAACTCATGCTGAGGTGCTCCTTTACAAAAGGAGGGTGTTTTTTTACAAAATAATAACAATTATTTGCTCATTTACTCTTTCTTAGATCTATGGTTAGGATGAAGCCACATTACCTCTGAGATTTCATCTGAGAAGGCACATAGGATCCTTTTACCCTTAAAATAATATAGTCCAGCGGCATTTAATTCCGCTTCACAGTAAGATCACTAGGGATCGATCCCCGGTGGATGCGCACGCCTTTAACTAGCTACATCCGTCAATAGAGCGAGCCCATTCGATAGGAGGCGCTAAGTGCTTGTTCTTTTTTGTGAGAGTGGGGTAATTGAGAAAGTTGTGAATAGTGGAGAGTGGAGTTGGATTTTGTGTTTTTTTTGTTGGAAAGTGGGGTGGAAAGTGGAGTTGAGAAAGTTTTGTTGGTCCCACACAACTTTATTGTGTTTTTTGGTTGAGAATGTTGTTTGGAAATTTGGAGGAAGAAAGTGGTGAGTGGGATGTGGTGAAAATATGGGAACAATGACCCCCTTGCCTTGCTTGTGTATTTGATATCCAACTCAATATACAAACCCAAAATGCAGATACAGCAAAAAAATCCACATGCAAGCATACAACAGATTGCCAAATTCCAATGAAATTCCATCGCATTATATAAAAGCCTAAAGCATATACAGCAAAGACACCAGTGTGTACAAAATCCAATTGCATGAATAATCACAAGGAAAGCAACAGAGGGCCAAAATCCATATAAAATCCAACCTAAATTACAAAATCTCATTGCAGTTACAACATAGCCACCAAAGTTCACAAAATCAATATGCCAGCATTCAAAAAATTGATCTCCACCTCAATATACACATGCAAAATGCAACCAAGCATAGACACCAACTTAAAACAAATCCTCGGGCAAGCATACAACAGAATGCGAACTTCCACCACAAATCCAACTCATTATTCAAAAGCCCAATGAATATACATCATAGACACCAGGGTTAACAAAATCCCAAGGGATGCATAATCACAAGGCAAGCACCAGAGGCAAGCAAAATCAAAAGGCAAGCAAAATATCATGGCAAGCATCATAGTGCAAAAATCCAGCTCAAATCCAACAACAATTACAAAACCCCAATGCATATCCAGCAAAACCACCATATACATCAAAATTCCCAAAAACACCAGGCAAGCATACAACAGATTTCCAACTGCCACCATAAATCCAATGCAATATACAAAATCCCAATGCATATACATCAAATAAACCATAGTAACCAAAATCCCAAGTCATTCAAAATCCAATTGCAAGCTACATAGGGCCAAAATCCATAAAAAAAATCCAACCCAAATTACAACATCTCTTTGCAGTTACAACATAGCCACCAAAGTTCACAAAATCAATATGTCAGCATCCAAAAAATTGATCTCCACCCCAATATACACATGCAAAATATAACCAAGCATAGACACCAACTTAAAACAAATCATCAGGCAAGCATACAACAGAATGCAAACTTCCACTACAAATCCAACTCATTATTCAAAAGCCCAATGCATTTACAACATAGACACCAGGGTTAACAAAATCCCAAGGAATGCATAATCACAAGGCAAGCTCCAGGGGGGCCAAAATCCCTCTAAAATCCTCCCCAAATTCCAAATGCTCATTGCATGTACAGGAAAGGCCCCATAGTTTACAACAGCCCAATGGACGCATGAAATAGATAGCCCTCAGAATTTAGTTTTTTTCATTTTTCCCATATGGTTGCATGGCAGTGGATCCTTAATTATCCACCCAAAAAGTCAGATTCATGAAGTGAAGACAAAAAAGCCCAATGCAGATACAAGACACCATAGTATACAAAATCCCAAGTCAAACATGAAACAGATTGACAAATTCCATTGAATAGGCCTCGCAAAAAACTTCAATGAGAATCAAAAACTATAAAAATACATAGCATAGCATATGAAGCATCAATGTCATCTCCAACTTGGGGACTAAAGGAACCAAACTGCCTGCCATCCATTATGAAGGATATACAATATAACTTGGGTTTATTATCATGAGCACACTCGTAGTGTTATATTTTAAGTTTCACCATTGGGCTATTTTACACTATAACTTGGCTAAAATCCATCAAAAATCCACAAACATCTGAAGCATCCACTTGCAGATACAGTAAAGACACCATAGTGTACAAAATCACAAGGCAAGCATGCTGCAGATTGAAAGAAACCAAGTAAAGACACCAAAATGTACAAAATACCCACTGCATAAACATGAAAGAAACCAAGAAATAAACCCAAATGCAACCATGCAACAAATGGCTAAAATCCATCAAAAATCCACAAAATTCTGAAGCATCCATTTGCAGATACTTGAAAGAACCCATAATGTACAAAATCCCAATGCAAGCATGATGTAGAGTGGCAACCTCCCCAACAAATCCTACTCCTTCTACAAAACCCCATAAAAGAAGCAACAAAGAAACCAAAAAAAATAAAGCCCATGTCCAGCTTGCAACTCAGGGCCAAAATCCTTCCCAAATACAACACATCATACAAATTCCTAATGCAGATACATTAAAGACACCATACTGTTAGAACTCCCAGGGCAAGCAGGCTGCAGAATGAAAGAAACCAAGAAAATGCACCATAGTGTACAAAATCACGAGGCAAGCAAGCTGCAGATTGAAAGAAACCAAGAAAACACAGCATATTGTACAAAATGCACACTGCAGATTCATGCAAGAAACCAAGAAATAAACCCCATGGAAACCATGCAACATATGTCCAAAATCCTTAACAATCCAAAAAAATCCGATGCATCCATTTGCAGATACAGTGAAGACACCATTGTTTACAAAATACCAAGGCAAGAAAGTTACAGAGTGTCATCCTCCCCAACAAATCCAACACCTTCTACAGAACCACATAGAAGAAGCAGCAAAGAAACCAAAAAAAATAAATCCCATGTCCAGCTTGCAACTCAGGGCCAAAATCCTTCCCAAATCCAACACATCATACAATTTCCCAATGCATATATAGGAAAGACACCATACTGTAAGAAATCACGAGGCAAGCATGTTGGAGATTGAAGGAAACAAAAAAAAGACATCATAGTTTACAAATTGCCCACTGCATAAACATGAAAGAAACCAAGAAATAAACCCCAAGGCAACCATGCAACAATGTCCAAAATCCATTAAAAATCCAAAAAATCTGATGCATCCAATTGCAGATACAGGGAAGACACCATAGTGTACAAAATACCAAGGCAAGCAAGCTGCAAAGTGTCATCCTCCCCAACAAATCCAACACCTTCTACAAAACCAAATAGAAGAAGCAGCAAAGAAACAAAAAAAATAGATCTCGTGTCCAGCTTGCAACTCAGGGCCAAAATCCTTCCCAAATCCAACACATCATACAAATTTCTAATGCAGATACACGAAATCCATCATACTGTAAGAAATCACAAGGCAAGCATGCTGCAGATTGAAAGAAACTAAGAAAATACAGCATATTGAACAAAAAGCCCATTGCAGATACATGCAAGAAACGAAGAAATAAACCCCATGGAAACCATGCAACGTATGTCCAAAATGTTTAAAAAATCCAAAAAAAATCTGATGCATCCATTTGTAGATACAGGGAAGACACCATAGTGTACAAAATACCAAGGCAAGCAAGCTGCAGAGTGTCATCCTCCCCAACAAATCCAACACCTTCTACAAAACCACATAGAAGAAGCAGCAAAGAAACCAAAAATGAAAATAGATCCCATGTCCAGCTTGCAACTCAAGGCCAAAATCCTTCCCAAATCCAACACATCATACAAATTCCCAATGCAGATACACGAAAGCCACCATACTGTAAGAAATCACAAGGCAAGCATGCTGCAGATTGAAAGAAACCAAAAAAGACATCATAGTTTACAAATTGCCCACTGCATAAACATGAAAGAAACCAAGAAATAAACCCCAAGGTAACCATGCAACAATGACCAAAATCCATTAAAATCCAAAAAAATCTGATGCATCTAGTTGCAGATACAGGGAAGACGCCCAAGTGTACAAAATACCAAGGCAAGCAAGCTGCATAGTGTCATCCTCCCCAACAAATCCAACACCTTCTACAAAACCCTACAGAAGAAGCAACAAAGAAACAAAAAAATAAATCTCGTGTCCAGCTTGCAACTCAGGGCCAAAATCCTTCCCAAATCCAACACATCATACAATTTCCCAATGCATATACATGAAAGACACCATACTGTAAGAAATCACAAGGCAAGCATGCAGCAGATTGAAAGAGACCAAGAAAATACAGCATATTGTACAAAAAGCCCACTGCAGATACATGCAAGAAACTAAGAAATAAAGCCCATGGAAACCATGCAACGTATGTCGAAAATCCTTAAAAATCCAAAAAAATCTGATGCATCCATTTGCAGATATAGGGAAGACACCATAGTGTTGAAAATACCAAGGCAAGCAAGCTGCAGAGTGTCATCCTCCCCAACAAATCCAACACCTTCTACAAAACCAAATAGAAGAAGCAGCAAAGAAACCAAAAAAAATAGATCCCATGTCCAGCTTGCAACTCAGGGCCAAAATCCTTCCCAAATCCAACACATCATACACCCAATGCAGATACACGAAATCCACCATACTGTAAGAAATCACAAGGCAAGCATGCTGCAGATTAAAAGAAACCAAAAAAGGCATCATAGTTTACAAATTGCCCACTGCATGAACATGAAAGAAACCAAGAAATAAATCTCAAAGCAACCATGCAACAAATGTCCAAATCCGTAAAAAATCCAAAATAATCTGATGCATCCAGTTGCAGATACAGGGAAGACACCATAGTGTACAAAATACCAAGGCAAGCAAGCTGTAGAGTGTCATCGAAGCCACCAAACCATTCAACATACAATTGCAGTAACAGCAAAGAGCACATAATGTTACAAATCCCGAGGCAAGCTAATTCCCACTGATACAGCAAAGCTCCCATATTGTTAAAAATCCCAAGGCAATCTACTTCCCAATGCAAGCTACAGAGTGCCTAAATCCTACTCAAATATAGCCAAAAATTTCCCAACATTCATCAAATCCACCACAAATTTCAACATCTCCTTTCTCAACTTTACAAATGCCTTCCATAATCATCGTCGTCCCCTTCTCCTCCCTTATCACCCCAGCCATCTCCATCTCAGCAACCTTCTTTGCAATGAATCGCTTCCTGGCCGACTCGGGCATATTGGCAAATCTTCTTCCGTCTCACTCATTCTCACTAAGTTCCATATATAATGCATCCAACATGGTTGCTGGATACTCGGTTAGTGCATACACATGCTGAGAAAGAACTACTATCCAGTGGGAGTGGGAGGTCTTTATTGCTTTGGCGACCTGTCTAATATTCTCCACCATTTCATTCATGAGGTCGGGCTCATCCCTCAATGCCCGTCTACACATTTGCTTTTTTCCCACGGAAGGTGGGCTTGCATGTCTTGTCCTCGCCGGAGATGGCACCGTTGACGCATAATTGGGGATGTCGGGATAAGCATCATAGTTGGTTGATGCTTGCGTGTCGGGTGCAGGACTTGCATGATCACTGTCACCATCATTAAATGCGCCCCCAAATGTATGATACACACTCTTACTAAAATCTCCCTTAGTCGCGTCATCTCCTATAATCACCCTAAGATTCTCAATCCACGGTAAGGGTTGATTGACATAGTCTTTCAACCTATAGTTTGCCTGCAGTCATAATGAATCAACTATTATAAAGTTTATTCTGACAAAAATAACATTTATTTTCAAATTTGCGCAATGGAGAAGTAAATACAGCGGCCCATGGTGCATAAATTTCAGGGTCGAGTACTATCATCTGCTTCTTCGGTGACCACCCAGTCCCACTAATTTCTAAGCACGATGAAACATCAGAAATTCGCCGAACAAGACCTTTCATATGATTCTTGACATACTGGCTTGTGTATTCTGTGCTAAACATGGAGTTTACATGTGAAGCTGCAGCGATGAAGGCCGTCCCCTTGAAAGTCTTGTCAAAATTATTGCCTTGCCGTGCTTGGTCCGCTAGGAAAGGAATTAAGGCCATATCATGCTCCCCAAGCCACACTTTATTCGTCGGGCCCTTCTTGGATGGTTTCTTACTTCTTTTTCTGGGACTTGAAACAGATACATCCATATCATCATCCTGGCGACTCGACTTCCTAGACGAGTCACTTTCACCTGTTGTGCCATACCAGCTTTGTGATGAAGGCATGGAGAAAGCACTTTGTGTAGACTGTCTTATAAATGGTGGGATTGCCCCACCTTGTAGCATATGCATAAAGCCCGGAGGAGTTGGCATGTGCATGTGCATTGGCATGCTATATGTGGGATAATGTGTAACAGGCATACTTGATCCAACTCCTTTGTAGCTGTGTGAAGGAAATTGAACATCACTCATCTTACACGACAAATGCTGCAATGGATCATTCCTTGTTGCTTCATCTGGCCACAGTTTACCATATGAAGGGTTATAGAATGGTGGCATATGATCACTCCCTTGCCCCTGATGCGATGACCCGTCCATGCCTACAAAATCATTATTTCTATAACATTGCAATATTGGTCATACTGCCATGAACCCACATATAGTCCATGTAATAAAAAGAAATGAAGGTAAAATTTAGTACCAACGATATCATCAGAATCCAACACAATAGAATTAAATTAATCAGATAAAGTCATTAAATTGTACCCACATCACATGCTTCACCCAACATAAACAACATATACAACATATTGTAATACAAAGCATTCAAATTAACAGATACCATAAAAATTCTTAATTTAACTCACCCCTCAGAGCCCATGTTCATTTGTGTTACCATGGTTATGTATGTTACAATAGTCCACCCATATGTCCAACGCTAACTGATCCCTGCGAAGTTTCCATTGATCCTTTTGTGAAGTTTGTTCACGTATGTGATAGATCCATAATCGAGTCATCCAGCTCATCCATCACATTCCCATCATCCTTAAACACATCCCCATCCTCAATTAGATGTGGGTCATGCGGATCCGCTATTTGGATATAATTATGCAAAACTATGCACGCAAGGACGATATCGACCTGAGATTTGAATGGATAGTGAGGCTTTGCAGACAAAATTTTAAACTTGTTCTTTAGTATTCCAAACGTCGACTCGATCTTTGTTCTTAATGAAGAATGTTTTAGGTTGAAGAGCTCTCTGCGATTTCATGGCAATCGATCAGTATGGTCCTTCAGATGGTATCGAACACCCCAATATGGAGATATAAACCCCGACATTATTGTATATCCTGCATCGCATATGTAATATTTCCCTACAACCGAAAAATTAAACCCGGTTTATATTCCCATTGATTCAGACAGACATATACACGATATTTACGAATTTTTTTGCCTATTACCAGCATAAACACACAGACCGTGAAATTATTCACTGATCCCTCCCACCGGGCCATTACGTAAGTGAATCTTTTATTTGGTGTTACAGATGCAAGCACATTTTGTGTAACCCCTTTACGGCCTCTAAATCGTGGTACGAGTTTATCAGGTAGCATGACATCGATATGTGTCCCATCAATTAGACCAATGCAATCCTACACCGTAATCAATAACGGACAAGTTGAAATCACCATCAATCATTTTACTTTATATCCAAATATTCATAATAACACACTTACCTTGAAAAATGGAAACCAATTAGGATTATTGAGTATCTCTTGTGGTGTCTCATTTGGGACTTGCTTCATGAACATATCCCAAAGGGTACAAACTGCATACATCACTTTGTTAAAGTAATTCCTAACTGTCGCCCCAGCCCTTATAAAATCTACTTGCATGACTCTGTTCTTTGACTTGTGCCCTACGCTATGAAGAAACATTGCCAACTGCTCCTCGATGGACACATGATAAGTGTCTTTGAAAATATCACTTTGTCGAATTAAAGTTGCAAGATTCAAGAACGCATGTCTGCGCATTTGTAAGTAGTGTAAACAACTACTATCAAACCCATATAGAATTCTACGCATGTGAGATTTTATATGAATATCACGCATCTCTGACGGCTCCCTAGGTGAGGGGGAGCCCTATCGCCATTGTATAGCTGCATGAATATGATGGTAAAAATGATAGATACCACGACCGATGTACACGTTGAACAACCCGAATTTTATCCCATTTGATCCATCTAACCCTAATCTGCATCAAACATAGCTTCAGTCATAAGTTGTAAATGACATTTGCATTTATCATAAAATCATGCATGTGACATAAAAACATAATCAACGAGAGAAGAGATATGGCATTAATAATTCAGAAAATTTAAACGATTCATACATATAAAAAATATTTAGCAAGAAAATCACAACAAATATATATGACATTGAAACATATACCTTCTGTTTTAAAATCCTTTATTTCAAGCCAATAAATTTCATTGCATACCACATGAAACAGCAACCAACAAATCATGTCCAAGCCATTCATGAATCCATAAACAATTGCCCTCAGCTTATTAATCTTTTAATTTTCATTGCTGGTTTCTTGACATACTTCAAGCATCCCATAACAATGTACCAACGTAGCATCATCAATCCAAAGCACGCACAACATATATTCACTGTACTTGTCTCATCATTGGGCTCTATTATGTAAGGGTCATATAATTAGGGACACAATACTCCTGATGAGATGTTAGGAAAATTCTGCCAACATAAAGTGAAGCCTACATTGTAACCTCATCACACATACAATTTTCAAAAATTTCATGAATCCCTACACAATACTCATGATGAGATGTTAGGAAAATTCTGCCAACATAAAGTGAAGCCTATATTGTAACCTCATCACACATACAATTTTCAAAAATTTCATGAATCCCTCCACTCGAGCCCTCAGAAAGTCCAAATTAAAATTTGCATTTTTTATATCCAACATTTCAGCTTCACGTTGGGTGTATCATCATGTGGGCAATAATAGGTATGTACCCGAAATAATTACGGATTCATAGGGCTTGAAATTGATTGGCTTGATGTTTCATTCAACCGATGCAATGAAGTTCATTCGACTTAAACAATTTCATTCGACTGTAACTGCATTGGGCTTTTGTAATTTGAGTTGGATTTGTGGTGGATTTTGGCAATCTGTTGCATGCTTGTCTTGAGATTTTGTAAATTATGGTGCTTTTGAAAAAGCCCAAATTATCGATTCATGCCGTCCTTTATGTGATGTTGCATAAAAAATCTACCACCCATAGGTTGCAAGAAACCAACATCGAGATAATCCCGCATATTATCGACGCCCACGCAAGGAGATTAAGAAATCTCACAAATTTCCAAGCTATATGAACCAAAAGGAGCAAAGATTGCTGAAATTTAAACATAAATTATACCTCAGTGAGCAAAGCTATTAGTAGATCCAACAGTCGAGCAAAGAGATCGCAAAGAACCACAGATACCTCAGTTCCAACAGCAGATCCCAACGATCGCATTGCGCCAAAAAACACTCGAACACAAAATCTCAAGAACGCAACCCTAGTTGCAGATCGAAAGAGCCAACGATCACAAGAACGCAACCCTAGTTGCAGATCGACCAAGAAACCCGAAAAAACCCACTTTTTTCCGCCTTCTAGGGTTGGATCTCATCCAATGTTTTCCGCAATCTAGTGTTGGAGCTTTGGGTGTCGATGCGAGCATTGAGGATGCTGTAGCGGAGATGAGAGGTGAGCAGAGTATGTGGGACCCACGAAAATAGAGAATCCAAGCCAAAATCGCCGGAAAACACTGAGATTCCGCTTGAGAGAGAGGGAAAGCCGCGTCCGCAATTCTCAGCGTAATGAGACGGAATGAAACGAACACCCAGAGAAAAAGTGCAAAAAGTGCGTCGAGAAAGTGGTGCAGTGGAGTAATATTGCGCTCAACAGTATCATTTGGCCACTTTCTCACCCACTCTCACAAACGAACGTGCCCTAAACCCAAACCCAAACCCTAACAAGAGACAAACCAGCATACGAACTCCTCGAGGCTTCGTTAACGCCTCGATCTCATCGATCCACTCTTCTTGAATCCTTCGCCCTTCCCTGTGAGTTTTAAGCGGATCTTTACAGTTTTCATAAAGAAGCTCACAGTTCGCATTTGTAGCCGAGGTTTAGTGAAGAGAATCGCTGTCTCCGATCGCATTCTTCCAACAGAGGTGAGTCGTGTCAGAAATGGATCTCATTTGGTGCTTTTAAAACCTTTTTTAACAGTTTGGTGAAAAGAGTTGTCCTTGATTGATCTAGAGCTTCGAAGTTTTATTTTTGTTGGGTTTTCTCGATTCAAGCTCCTTTTCTTCCAACATGGCTTTGGGAAATGCTGGAGCTTTAGTTGGCGGCTTTGTGTTATATTTATAAAGGGAAAAAGTGAAAAACTTTAGATGAGCTTGGAAGAAAAGGTGCTTCAAAAAGGGAGAACCTATGAAATTTTCAGTGATTTTTATTCTGGCATGGATTTTTCTTCCTTTAAGGATCTTCTGGAGATTTCTCCCTTTTGGACACAAGATTCAAAATGAATTTTTTTCTCTTCTTTTAGGTATTATTCTTCACTAAGTGTGATTGTCTGATGGTTCGCGGGTAATTTAAAACGTTATGGTGTATTTTTAGCTTTCCAAAATGCTAACCTTTTTTATAATTATAATTTGGTTACAAACGATCCAGCATCAAATTAGAATAAATTCCAAAGTTTTCTTTTGTGTTTGTATCAGTATGTATTGCGAACTAACAACAAATTTTTTTGGGGTGCTTGCTACAGTTACTTAGATCTTGTTCAGTCGAAAATGGCAGCAATGGCGGGTAGCAGTCTGCAGATGGCGGCTACAAGGCCCTGCCTATCGTATTCTCAGAGAATGATCGCACCTTGTGCTGCAGTTTCCCAACTTAAATTTGGAAGCTCGTTGTGTATCTCCTCTGTTCAAACTTTTCAGCAGAGTTTTGCACCGGTTGCTTCGAAGTTAAACAATGTTGTTACGAGGGCCATGACTAGCGAGAGTGAAAAGAGTGTTCCTTCAGGCTTGCCGATTGATTTGAGAGGTAAATCTTCTCATCTCTTTATTCCCATTACATCTGTTGACCCTACTAGTTGTATACTGCTTGATTCGATTTACATTTGATGTCTCATAATATTGTTTTTGAGAATTTATAGTTTCAGAAGGTGTATTATTGTCTAGCTGCCTTTTACAAGTGAAATTCAATATCTGATAATCTTATAGTAAATGTAATGGAACATGATGCAGCTCTTTGTTATGATCAAATCTACTATCTTGCACAATTGCTGAAGCGATGATAAGCCTACTTATCACCATTCTAAGTTTCGTTATCTAGGAGACATGGGTTATGCCAAGAGTTGAACAATGTACTAAAACTTATGAAAGATGTATATATATTCGACGTCAAGCATGCTTGTTCTTAGGGAGATGTATCGATTCTGTATGTACATTAAAACATGGTAAATATTTATATATTCGGTATCAGGCATGCTTGTTTTTATGGCTACGTATCGATTCTGAATTTCACCCTTATATATCAGTTAGTAGGTGTTAGTTCTTGGTGCTTTAGTTTTGTTCATCAAGTGGATATCTAATAGCCCAAAGTTTCCATTGCGACATCTTTTCAATTATTACAGTTAATTTTATTTCTGCCCTGGAAAGGGTATATAGCATAATGTTAATGTGCATATTTTCAATTATTACAATTTCTCGTTCAGGCTAGGAGACGCGGAATTTTCTTGTAAAAATATGATCACAATCATCATTATCATCAATACAGGTTATCAAGCCCTTTTCTTTTTATCTCTGATTGCATGGTGTGTCATGTTTCTACTTTCTACATATTTTTTGATAATGACTTCTTTGTTACGTAGTCTGTGCATGCTTGTTTAGAACTCTTACAACAGCTGTCGATGCATATTATAATTCGGCAGTTTACCTAAAGTTGCATATTCTAATTTGGTGGTGTACCTAAAAAATTATAATAATGATGTTCCTTGTTCAGTGCACTCTCTCTCTATCTCTCTCCAGGGTAACCATGCCACAAGTGGTCATCCAATGGATCTGCAGCTGTTTCCTTCTCAATGAACATTTCATGGAAGCTCTTACAAGACCGAGGAACTGCAGAATTTACCTCCTAAGAGAAAACTTGTTCTCTTAATGAATTGCATAACTTGTCATGCTTTGCTAATATCATTTTACCTTTGACAGTGTTGACTTCTAATAGCAAATAGACCTCTCTTTGATTCCTTCATCCAAACCTCACTCTCTGATGATGATTGTGATCCTCAATGTATGTTTTACTGCCATCTCATTGTTGCCCAGTAACTTAAATTCTACTGGTCAGATTTGTGCAACAATATTTCTTGAAAGCTCTATAAGTTGACTCAGCTAGAATATAAATATAATTCACTGTGCAGTTATTAGTCTTGGTACATATGGCTGCCTGATGAATGTAAATCTTCTTTTTCATTTCTTTTTAGTTGGCCCATGTGCTCTTTGGGCAATATAAGGATAGAAATGTTGGCATAGCAATATAGCATGCTATTATGTATGTATGATCTTGATTTACATATGCAAATGTATGTATTAAACTATTGCGTTTTCTTTGTTACTGTTATCCATACGCATACGTACTCTTTTGCTTGGTGGACCTGTAATCTACAACTGAATTCTGAAACAACCCATATCCCTTATGTTTCTTTTATTTTCCCCTCAGGTAAAAGGGCATTCATTGCTGGGGTAGCTGATGACAATGGATATGGTTGGGCAATTTCTAAGGCTCTTGCTGCTGCGGGTGCTGAGATTCTAGTTGGTACATGGGTACCTGTATGTGATCTCCACTTTAATACAGTTTGCTTTCCAAGACTGAATAGAAAATTTAATTGTATAATTCAAATCCCAAGTGTTTTTTAGGCATTAAACATTTTTGAGACTAGCTTGAGACGTGGAAAGTTTGACGAGTCACGCATGTGAGTATTCTTTTCTTACACACATTATATGGTATACAATATCTACTCATAGCAGGTGTAGGTTCTCTATAGAATTGTACTATAGTTTTGATGTTGAATTTGCACTGGTAGATAGTTAATACATCTGTTTTGCACATGACAGGTTACCAGATGGTTCTCTTATGGAGATCACCAAAGTGTACCCTTTAGATGCAGTGTTTGATACTCCCGAGGATGTTCCTGAGGATGTGAGATGTTTATTGTGTGTTTGCCATCCAGTCTCTGCGGTATCTTTAGGAAGTTCTTGCTTATTAACGTGTTGTGTTTTGTGCAGATTAGAACAAATAAGCGGTATGCAAGTGCCTCTAACTGGACCGTGAAGGTACAATACTGTACATCCTATTATATCTCTACACGACTTGTACTTTCCTATCCTATGAGGTATATCAACAGGACTGTGGGAACCAGGCAAAGTTTTTTTCTTTTTCTTTTCTTCAGTCCTAGAAAAACATGGAAATAATTCCCGATAAATTTATTCAATGGGATGTTTTTGTATTTCAAAATTATTGCAGTGTAAGCTTATGAGCACTATTTTCTTTAAACTTTGATAGGAAGTAGCAGAATCTGTGAAGAATGATTTTGGAACAATTGACATTCTTGTGCATTCACTTGCCAATGGACCAGAGGTTCAGTTGTTTTGCCCCGTGCTTTCTTTTTTTATCCGCCCACCTACTGTCCTGATTTTCTTGTTTGGTGACTCTTAAGTTTTCGGTTTTCAGGTTACGAAGCCTCTCTTGGAAACATCCCGGAAGGGATACCTTGCGGCAATATCTGCTTCAAGTTATTCTTTTGTGTCTTTGCTGCAGCATTTTCTTCCCATCATGAATCCAGGTATTTTTGTTTTAAACTATTTATGTTTAAGGCATTTTCATCTGTAAATGACCCTACTTGTTTTATCAGAATTGGAGCTTGGTTGTTTCCACTGAAATGACTGTACCAGTAAAGAAGCATTAATAAAACATGTAAATAGAATAAATTATGAAATTGATGAATCACATAAATGGTGTATATAATATGCATTCTTATTGGTAAAAACTGATTGAAGACTCTTCAACAAACCTGCAGTTAATATTGAAAATTAGTTTGGCAGTCAGCTGTCTGATTCAACTATTTGGAATAACTAAGGTAAAGAAGTAATATCTAGTAATACATCTTGTTTATGATATAAATTGCATCCAAATATTATACACCACATCATTTCTTTTTTGAATCACCATCATCCAAACCTATGATGTAGGTTCAGGTTAAGATGTTAAATCAAGCAAGGACAAAATCAAATCTTTTCAGTTTGTTTCACTGTTGGCATACTGTTTCAAGTTGGGCATACCTTCAAACAAATTTGCAGGCATGGGCTTCTATTCAGCCTCTAACCAGATACATAAGCTTAAACTATTCTATCTGATACAATGCAGGGGGTGCATCCATCTCCTTGACATACATTGCTTCTGAAAGGACCATTCCTGGGTAATGCACGCTTCATTAGCACTTGCAGTTAACAGCAAGTTTGAACATTTTCATTATTCATTTTAGCCCAAGATATGAAACCATTGTGTGTTGACTTGCAGATATGGTGGAGGCATGAGCTCGGCAAAAGCAGCACTGGAGAGCGATACCAGAGTAATTCTTTCCCTTGTAACTTTCCCTTTTTTGTATTGCTTTAGTTTCATGACGCACAATCTGAGCTAATTTATATTCTTTGGTTCCTAGGTGCTTGCTTTCGAAGCCGGGCGGAAAGGGAAAATCAGGGTTAATACGATTTCTGCAGGTTTGAGTGACACTGATTCTAATAGAAAATAAATGGCATCAATATATATTCAAGAAAGATTGACTTGTCCCCATATTTTCCTGATTAAACCATGCAAGGGTAGCCCCTAGTTGTTCTCTGAGTCAGCCATGTGTCTAGCATCATCATTGGGATAATGGATGTTGCAAGTAGAGCCATTAATATGGCTGCAATCCAACTTATTTTTAGAACGAATGCAACCCAACCCAGTCTGAATCTTGTCTAGCATTACCCTTAGGGTCATGGATTTTGCAAGTAGAGCCTTAATATGGCTGCAATGTGAGGTATCTATGCAACGAACACAACCCAATCCGAATCTGGTTTGATTCTAGATCTTATTCAATGGTTTTTGGAGAGTTTCTTCTTGTCGCTAATAAGTATGTGGTTACAAAGATGCCTCATAAACTTGGATCAATTCATGTCACGGAGTACGTGTTTTAGTATTCTAAAAAAATCTCGCTTGGATAGTGAGATGTTGTGTTTGTTCCTATTTGTTGATGCATAGAATCTCCTGGGTTTAGATCAAGCTGCGGAGACGAGTATTCTAGCAACAATGGAGCTTGTACCTGTGGGTTTCTTTAGATTGAGGGTGGAGATCCTTCGCAATCACGTGAAACAGATAGACACCTCGTTAGCAGAAACAGAGGGTGCTGGCCATTTGGTTCGCCTTCGATGTTTAAGTTAGTACGAAGTGGTGGAAGGACGGGGTGCCGGTTAGAAGGCATCCACCGCTAGGGTTTTTAGAGAGATGAAGATGCTAGGGTTTTTGGTTAGAGGAATTCACGTATCTCATGAAGGGAGTGTTTGTCCTATTTATGGGTTGGGGACAGCTCTGCCACGTCAGTCGACTGTCCATGTCATCATATAACAAACCTGTCAGGAAATTCGGTGGGATGCGGAGTACCTGGCACAATCACTCCCCCGATAAAGCTGGTTGCACGCCGTCTGGCAAAACGGCTGTGTGCTACCATTGATAAGGCTGATCATGCGTCGCTTGACGAGACGGACTGCGTATCCTTTCTGAAAAAGCTGGTCGTTATCCACATGGGGCGTGCCCTTGGCTCAGAGGGAGTTAGACGGGATGGCCTCAGAGGGTCACCCCATGGAGAGCTATCATTGAGGGGCTGACCTGCTTGAGGTCGTCCTATGGAGAGCTACCGTTGAGGGCCGACCCGCCGGTGGTCATTCCTGGGAGCTGAATTGTCGAAGGGTTTGGTCTCGTGAGGTCGTTCTTGCTGAGCAGTGCTGCTGAGGGAACACACTGACTGTCGTTGGGGTCTGGTTACACGATCCTGGAAGTTTTTTATGGTTCATCGATCTTCCTGGTCCAATTTGACTGATCTTTACTATGGGTGGATCCCAGCTGAGGCATCACATACAATGGCCATGACCACTCGTCTTTTGTCTTGACAAAGACTGACCTCTGTAAACACTCGGGTCGGGTGCGGAGAGGCAGGGGTATGAATTGGAGAGACGGTTGAAGAGACAAAGGTCAGGCTCTCATCACCTGATTAGACTGACTTAGTTTCATTGCACTTGGGGACTGTGTGCAAATCATGGCTTGCTGATGTGGGACGCCTCCACTCGGGGTTCAAATGGACTGGTGTGAAGTCATCATTTTCTTACCCGAAACTGGAAGAGGTCGAACCATTTCTCAAGGAGGGGTCACTGCCACACGTCGAGGCCTGGCTGGAAGGCATTTGTGATGCACAAATGCCGTTAGATCATGGCAGCTGTATGGCTGCGATCGGTCCTCGCTCGAAGAGATCGGACGACTGTACTTGCATCCTGCCTTTTCGTTGTACCCAAGGTAGGTAAAAAGGAAAGGGAAAAGGGGGTTCGCTCGTAGCCATTCTTGAATTCCGAAAAACCTTACCGTCCCTCTTTCCCTTTCTTGTGCGCTTTGAATTCTCGGCTGCACACGTGGGAAAAAGGCCATCATTCTGATTACTTGCCTCTTCCATCGTCTTTGTTTCTCGATTGGCAGGACACCGTCGATGCTGTTAGGATTTCTGATCTTTGCCAGGGGAATAGACTAGAAGGCTCCGTCACGGCTCGAAGAGTGTGTTCTAGCCTCAGGAGGGGCTGATAGATTTGGAGTATGTTCGTAGGAGGTATGAGATTCCTTCTTTGGTAGACCTGAAAATTCCCAGCAAATTGAGCGGGATGCCCAACTGCCTTCCCCAGGGGCCATCGCATTGTGCGTTGTGCATCTGGAAGCAAGGGGTTTGCCTTCCCTTCAACTGACTGGTGCGGAGATTATTGTACCATTCCAACCTAGCGCCGAATAGCTTTATGGTCTTCATTGCCTCATCCAACATGTTTGCCATCAATGAAAAGGACTGGCTGACTGCTGAGCTTGTGCATCAGTATTCGAGATAAAGAGAAGATCGACCACCAAATCCTACCTCAGATGTTGGCATAGGGTTCCAAAGATATTTGAAGAGGCACATTCGTCCAACAAGCACTAGAAAGAGAAGTGTGTTTGGGTTCTCAGAGACTGAGAGTTTCTGGGGGCGCCCTACGGCCCCTATGAGCGGGTCCCGTGCCTGTTTGGGTGGCCATGTAAATGGGAGCCCGATGTCAACCATGGCAGGGACATTATTTATAAGAGGGAGTGGTCTTGGTTGGCTGCACAGCCTCATACTTGGAGGTTGCGCGATGTGTTGCTGTCTGATGGACCGCTCTGTTAAAGCCATAGAACTTGACGAAGCTCCACCCGTATCCGTTGAGTGAGATTATGGGCCAGCAATCTGGAACCTTTTATCTGTTAACTCTTCTTTTACATTCCTTTCATGCAGTGATACACGATTCTGATTCGCACCTCGGTCTCACACCCTGATTGGAAGGAAAGAAAAAAGGTTCCGGCCACCGACCCTGTGGGGGAGAAAATGAAAATCAAGGCAGTGTCCTCCATGGCGACGCCCGCGGTTGCTCAGGTTCCAAAAGCGGGTGACCAAACTGGGAGCTCGAGGCCTCAAGTCAAAGGGACTTTTGTTGACCGCGCGTTTGCCCTGTTTGGGGATCCGCCGCAGCCCTGGAAGGTGGGAGCGGTGCTGCGCAGGCGATTCCGCCCAGTTGTATTAAGTCGGGGAGTGACGATGATAATGCCCCTTGATCACTAGAGGAGGAAGAGAAAGATGATGGATCAAGCGGCGTCCCCACTAGTGTGCGAGGGGTCTATCCCTTAGGAGACCCCCCCGAGACCCAACATCATAAGAGATCCATCCCTTCTGAGGCCCCTGAGTCTCCAAAGGAGAGCTAGGGAGGTTCTAACCGAGCATATGGCAAGCCATGCTCCAAGTTCGGCCCAAGTTGAGGCAGAACCGACAATTGGCCTTGAGAGCGACGGGAGCTCGGGGGAAGAAGAGCATGCCCTATGGGATAAAATCTTCTCTTGCGATTTCAGAGACTGAGAAGGAGAGTCGTGCCCTCAGTGAAACCGCTAGCGGTTTCCTTACTGATCTCAGACGATTGAGCCAGGTGAGTTCCCCTTCCGTATTTGTGGTGAAATTTAAGCTCAGGCCTGAATTTGTGGCTCTTCCCGTGTAGGTTCAAGTTGTACTGAACTGGTTCTATCACATCCATTACCTGTGTAGAGAGTATGACATGGCTTTTGCTAGTGAGAGTATGTCGCGGCGGGAGCGGGTATCGGCAGGAGCGGATGTAGAAGGTCTTTGCGTACTGGTTTGCTCAGTCGAGAGGGTGCTCGAGTTGTGGAAGAGGAGGTCGAGATGCTTCACACGCAAGTCCGCTATGTCGACGATGCCTTGGAGAGGCAGATGGTAGACCTCTTGGAGCTACAGGATGTGAGAAGACATTTGCAACGGTCCCAGAAGGAAAGAGCCAAGCTCCAGGGGTGGTGCGTCGGGGCCGCTGCCTTGCGAGAGGAAGTGGAGAAGTAGGAAGCGGATCTCCAGCGATTACAACGGGTGGAGGCCGAGCTAAGAAAGGAAGGCAAGGAGTTTGCCGATGCTTTGGCTCGTCTCAGGCATGATTATGATGGCCAGGTCGCTGCATTGCGGGAAGAGTTGGAGAGGTCTCAGAAGACCATATATGAGCAAGAAGGGTCCTTCGGGTGGAAAGGAAATGTGCGAAGATTTAGGTCGATCATTTGCGCAAAGAGTTCGAGACTAAAGTGGCAGACGCTGAACTTTGGGCCAAACACTCCTTTGCCGAGGGGATCCAATTTGTGAGGACGTCACTTGAGGACGTGTACCCTGAACATGTCAGCCCTTCTGTCATTCCTAGACGCAGACTCCGACCAATGCTGGACCCTACGTCGCAGCTGTTGAAGGGTTCGTTGATCATGTTCTTCAAGGCAAGGTGTCTGCAGCGGAAGGGTAGCCCACGTAGAACATGTAGCATGTACTTTTTTCTTGTCTTTTTATGCCACTTTGGTCGCTGAAATTTGGTATGGAGAAACTTTTGTTGGAATGAAGAGGAGGCCAATTTGAAAAAAACTTTCCTCATTCAAACCTCACACGTTACTTAACTCACCATTCTTCTCTTCACTCCTTACTTCCGTTGTGCTTGTCGAACTCGAAGTCGGGGGACTAATGCTGAAGTCACCATGTATCCTGAGCATACGCTGCTGAGTTTGCGCTGGCCCCTTAGTCTTTTGAGAGAGGGAGAGGCTGTAACGTTGCAAGGTCCTATAGATTTGTTTAGAACCTGCGGTCAGATCAACATGTCTGTTAGGGATAACCGGCCAATAAGATCTTGGAGTTGTAGCAGTAATGCCCCATTACGACTTGAGTTGAGGGTTGCTTGCTCTGCGAGGCTTTTTAGATCGGCTTAGCGGGTGCCTCATCTCGAGCTTGGGGCTTAAGCCGAAAGTGGCATGACAGTGCAAGGTTGGATGCCAGAGGCTTGCGCTGGGACCTTGGATAGCAACAACGTGTTGATCCCGGCCTCAGGGAGTCTTGGACATGGCATGCCCTGGGTCGAATGTAAGAGGTCGGGGCCTCATGCTGGTTGATGGCTTAGTACATATGCCAGAGGTCAGGGCCTCAAGTTGGCTGAGGGCTTAGCTCGGACGTAGCATGATCGTGCGAGGTCGGATGCCAGAGGTTAGGGTGATGTAGCGCAACCATGGGTTGGCCAGAGATAGGAGCTGTAGCCATGGGCTGCGCCAACTCAGACCCCAGTGTAATTGGTGGCCTGTAGTTTGGACATGACATGACCTTGTCGGGTCGGATGTTAGATATCAGTTTGGACGTGGCAAGACCACATCAGGTCGATTGCCAGAGGTTTGTGCTGGGATCATGTGTCTCGACAGCGCGTTGATCCCGATTTGAGCAAGGGGTTCGACAAGTGGCCACACAAGTATTTTGAAGTTCGAAAAAAGATGCTTTTATTGAACTTGAGTTTAGGTATGCAGAAAGAGCACCTTGTTACAGATAGTATCTCCGGAGTGTTCGGCATTCCATGTGTGTTTGACCAGAATGCCATCCAGAGTTTTGAGCTGGTAGGCTCCTGGGCTGAGGACCTTTCTGATGTGGTACATGCCTTTCCAGTTCGGCTCTAATGGCTGCTTGCTTTTCTTCGTCACATCTGTGCGGAGGATTCGCCTGAGGACCAGGTCCTTAGAAAGCACTTGATCTTAACCTTCTTGTTACAGTATCGGGCGGAGGCCCGCTTGCAGGAGTTTGCTCGGATCTGAGCTACATCTCTCCTTTTTTGGGCGATGTCTTGCTCTAAGGCCAGAGCTTGGTTGTTGGCAAATTCGTTGAAGTGTCTTACCCGAACGGTTGGGAGAGCCACCTCAACTAGAGCCACTGCATCGAGTCTGAAAGCTAAAAAGAAGGGGTTTCCCATGTGTCGTATGATTGGTGGTGCGGTATGCCCATAGCACGTCGGGGTGGTGTTTGACCCATGCTCCTTTCCTTACACCAAGCTTTTTAAAGCATCCTTCTGATATCCTTGTTAACAGACTCAACCTAGCCATTAAACTGAGGATGAGAGGGGGTGAAATGATGCCAGATGTCATTTTGCTCGCACGTCGCTATAAAATTGCTGTTGTCGCACTGCTTTCCCTTATCGATGACGATGGAGTGCGGGAGCTTTCCCTTATCGATGACGACGGAGTGCGTGACTTTGAACCGACATATCACCTCCTTCCAAATGAAGGAGGTGGTCTTGGCATCCATTAAGGAGGAGAGGGGAGCCGCTTCTACCCACTTAGTGTAGTAGTTGATTGCGTGTGTTGCCACTCCTCTTCCCTGAAGCAGAGGTCCAATCTACCCCCTTTTGGCGAAGGGCCAGACATGGGTGATCGAGGTTAACTCCTCTGGGTGCAACCTTTGGATGTTGGAGAAGCACTGGCAGGCATCACATCGCTAGAAGCAGGATCTGATGTCCTGCTGCAGCGTTGGCCAATGGTACCCATCTTGCAACATCTTGTACGCGAGGGACCTGCTCCCGTAGTGGTGGCCGCAGAACCCTTCATGTATCTCAATTATCGACTGAATTTCATGTTCGCAGAGGCACCTCACGAGGGAGGAAGAGTATCCTTGTTTATAGAGGACATCATCGAGGAGAGCGTATCTTGTCGACTTGAGCCTTATTTTCTTAGCTTCGACTCTGTCTTTTGGGAGGGTCTGGTGGCGGAGGTACTAGATGGGGTCCACCCAAGATATGTCCGCCCCCACGACGCAGACGTGCTCCTCAAGACTCGTCGGGCACTGTAGGACCTTGATCGGAATGGTCCTGAAGTCGTCCTCCAGTCTCGTGGCTAGTTTGGAAAGCGTGTCGGTGGTGATGTTTCGGGTCCGGTGAATGTGCCCCAGCAGGTAGGTCTTGAAACTGGCTAGTAGAGCTCGAACGATCTTGACGTACACATGAAGGTCTTTCGACTTCGTCTGGTAACCATAATTGACTTGGTTAACGACGAGTTGGGAGTCACAGCGGATGACGATATCATTGGCAGTGACTTCCTTGGCTAGCTTGAGCCCAGTGATGACGGCTACATACTCAGCTTCGTTGTTGGAGGTTTTAAAATTGAACCTGAGGGCGTAAGGGAGCCGAGTGCCCTCAGGGTTGACCATGAGTAATCCAACTCCCGAAGTGTGAACCATCCACATAAATGATCCATGTCCTACGATCATTCCGCAGGTCCTGAGGTGAAAACCATGGATTGTTGATGTACTCTACAACGAAGTCGGCTAGGACTTGGCCTTTGATGGCAGTTTGGGGCTTGTATTGGATATCGAATTTCCTTGTTCGACTACCCTTTGGCGATCTTTCCTGACGTGTCCGGCTTCTGGTGTACTGGGAAAAACTAGGTGTGTATGTTGTCAAGACCGTGATCGAATGTGCTTGGGAATACTGTCTGAGCTTCCAGGCTGCCATGACTAGCGCGAGGGCCAACTTCTTTATTTCTGGGCACCTGGTTTCCGTGTTTAGGAGGGATCGGGTGACATAGTAGATTGACCATTTTGCCTTGTCTTCCTCCCGAATAAGGACCGAGCTGATCGTGCTCGTAGAAACAACAAGGTAGAGGAGTATCTCTCCATCCTTGGGGTTGAACAAGAGAAGAGGTTGGCTGAGATATTCCTTAAGCTGGGTGATGACCATCTCACACTCTTCCGTCCACTAGAAGTCTTTCTCCTTCATTAGTGCCTTGAGAAAGGGGCATGTATTTGTTGGTGGCTTTGGAAATAAAGCGGTTGAGGGCTGCCAAACGTACAGTAAAACACTAGACCTCATTGACCCTTGTGGGGGACCGCGTGTCGTTCAAGGCTCTAATCTTTCCTTGGTTGGCCTTGATTCTCCTGTGATGGACGATGAAGCCCAGGAACTTTCCTGAAGCCACAACCGAAGACGCATTTGCTTCTATTGAGCTTCATATCGTATCTCAGTAGGATTGCGAATGTCTCTTCTAGGTCGGTAATATGGTAGTTGGTTGCTAGAGATTTTACTAGCATGTAGTCGACATATATTTCATTGTCTTGTCGATCTGATCCGCAAACATTCTGTTGACAAGTCGCTGGTAGGTGGCCCCAACGTTCTTTGGACCGAAGGACATTACTTGTAACAGCACAGCCCTCGGTCTGTCAAGAATGCTGTATGCTCCTGATCTGGTTCATACATGTGGATCTGATTGTAGTCGAAGTATGCATCCAAGAAGCTGAGGAGCTCATGACAGACAGTGACGTTTATAAGGCTGATTGATCCACGGAAGTGGGAAGCTATTCTTAGGGCATGCCTTGTTTAGGTCCGTGAAATTGATGCACGTCTGTCATTTTCCATTCGCCTTCTTAACTAGAACGACATTGGCGAGCCATTTTGCATAAGTGGCTTCCTTGATGAAGCCAACACTTCCTCCTTGACTGCTTGGCTCCTTTCGACGTTGAAGGCCTATTGCTTCTAGCGGACCGGAGCCACGACCGGGTTGATGTTAAGTCGGTGGACTGCAACTTTTGGGTCTATACGGGGCATGTGTTCATGCGACCAAGCAAAGACATCCTTGTTCTGCCGTAAGAAGTTGACAAGTATCTCTCGGAAGTCGGGTCGCAAGGCAGTCCCAATCTGAACTGTCTGAGGTGGGTCGGAATATGAGAGGGGGACGACTTCTACGTCTTCTACGTCTTCCACCGGAGTGGTTCTCTCCTGATCAGATTTCCCTCGCAGGTCGAGCTCATCCATCGACAACGAGTTCGAAGCCTTTCACTGACACTATGGAAATGTGGCCGAAGTCTGGTGCTTTCATGGCTCGTGCCTCCCGTTCATGCGCATCCCAAGGACTAAGCTCGCCTGATGTAAGAGGCGTCGAAGCTAGGTCTTGAGGATGGGCATGGGCAGCGGATTGTTGCAAGGCGTTCAGGCTGCCATCGGGATGACCCTCCTTCGTGGAATGGATCCTGGGGCACACTACTGGGTGTGCCTTCCCCAGCTTTGTTTTCTCGCCTTCCACCATTAGAGCGAAATGTTACGGGGAGGACAGAGGTGTCAAAGATGAAAAGTGATGAAGAGTTGTGGAACTTTCTCTGATGATATCCTTTGCGATGAGAGTTGTCACAAGGCCATTCTTCTAATGCCAACCATTGATGCACAAAATCTCGCTGGGGGTAGATCAGGCTGCGAAGACGAGTATTCTAGCAACATGAGAGCCTGGATAGGTGGGTTTCACTGGACTGAGGGTTGAGATCTTTCACAATCGTCTGAAAGAGATAGAAACCACGTTAGTAGAACCGGGGGATGGTGGCCCTCCGATTCGCCTCTGATGCTTAAGTTAGTACCAATCAGAAGGAGGGGGGCGTCGGTTAGAAGGTAGCCACAGCTAGGGTTTTTTTAGGGAGATGAAGATGCTTGGGTTTTTGGTTAAAGGAATTCGTGTAGCTCATAAAGGGAGTTTTTGCCCTATTTAAGGGTCAGGGGACGGCTCTGCCACGTCAGTCGACCTTCCATGTCCTTATGTAACAAACCTGTTGAGGAACTTGGCGGAACACAGAGTACTTGGCGTAACCACTTTCCCGACAAAGTTGGCTGCATGCCGCTTGACAAAGCGGCTACGCGCTACCTCGGATAAGGCTGATCACGCGCTGTCTGACAAGATAGACTGCATGTCCTCTCTGATAAAGCCGACCGTTATCCACATGTGGTGGGCCCATGGGTAACAGCTCGGAGGGAGTTTAACGGGACGGCCTCAGAGGGTCGTCTCATGGAAAGCCACCATTTAAGGGGCCGACCTGTTGGAGGTCGCCCCATTGAAAGTTACTGTTGAGGGGCCGATCTGTTGGTGGTTGTTCCTAAGGAGCTTGTTCCTAGGGAGCTGAGCTGCCAAAGGGGCTGGCCTCATTGGGCCGTCCTTTCCGAGTTGTGCTGCTGAGGGAACATACCGATTGCCGCCAGGGTCCGGTTGCAGGATTCCAGAGGTCGTATGTGGTTCGCCGATGGGCCCCCACGGGCCAATTTGACCGGTTTCTACTATGGGTGGGCCCCAGCCGAGGCATCAGCTATGCAATTGTTTTCGTGTTCTTGCTTAAACAGAACCCAGCCCAATTTGATGTTCGATTGCTATTTGAGTGCTTGAGCCCGATTGTTATATTAGTAATTTAGCTCAACCAACAAATGAGTAAGATAATACCAGGAGTTGCCTGACATAAATTTTCGTCAACTGGATGATGACAATAGGTTCCCTCGTTTTCTGCCATCAGTATTTGGATTTCTAACCGACAACCAAATTCACAGGTCCGTTGGGAAGCAGAGCAGCAAAAGCCATTGGATTCATCGAGAAGATGATAGACTACTCATACACAAACGCACCGCTACAGAAAGAACTGACAGCAGGTGAGATCATTCTCCTTCTCCTTCTCCTTCTCCTTCTCCTTCTGTTCCAGTCGAACATATGATTATGCTTATTTCCTTGTTTCTTGGATGAAAAACTTGACGCGCAGATGAAGTTGGGAGTACAGCAGCATTCCTGGTGTCACCATTGGCTTCAGCTGTAACCGGCTCGGTGGTTTATGTGGACAACGGGTTGAATACAATGGGTGTTGCTTCTGATAGCCCTTCCCTTTCTTTATAGATCGCCGCAGAGCTGCTTATGAGGCTCAACCTCCCGCCGTCTTCACTTTTTTTTTGGCAGGAGGCTGTCTTCATTAATAATGAGTAGTGGCTTTGTCTAAACTTAGATGACATTGGAGATTGGAATTAATTCATGAATTTTAACCGAACATTGTAAGTTTCCATGAGTCGGTAGCTTTCGCTTGCTTAGGGCTTATTATGTAGTGATTTTTCACGTCGTAGCAATGTTAAGTGAGTTGATTGTTTAATTGGGAGCATTTTTGTGAGGTTTCACTTTATGGAAATCATCAAGCAGAAGCTCTTTATCTCAGCAATGGCATGCGAAGCTAAAACAGTCAGCTACGTGCCAGTTGGAGTCCTGGATGCATGCAATCTGGTTTGTATTCCCACTTCCTCTCTGGCTAATGTTTAAAATACTGCACTGATTTTGAAAATAACAAATAAACTATCTCGTTCTTTACCGAACCCAAACTTTATTGATAGGAAATTATCCTAGTCTTTCTAACCATTCTCAAATTATTTGCTTTAACATTTTGTCTCAAAAAAACACATTAATATTTGATTAACACTTAAGAACACTACCTCTATCTTATAACGATTTCGACGATTAATATTAAAAAAATAAAATTGAAGGTAATTTTTTGTTATTCTTAAAGTTTAGAATAATATTTTGAGAAAACGGTGAAACATAAAGATAGTTTTGTTGTTGAATACTATCTTTAATTTGGCAAAGAAAACGTACTGGAATAGAGCATACTCCGAACACTCTCTTCACCAAAAAGGGGGTTTAACCGAATTTTGACAAATATTGGCATGGCGATGATTATATTTTTGCTAGTTGGATTATCATTACATAGAATGATAATAATGACATATTATCATAACATATCAAAAGGCTTGCTTAAAGAAGAACAAGTGGGAATATTCAACATAATGACATATTATCATTGAATATTTTTAGGGACAATGTCATCTATGTTTGTTATGTAAAGTTAGTGCGCATAGCCAGCGCCTTTGGCATATTGGTAAGGTCTTCGGTCCCGACTACCCAGGTCGAGGGTTCGAAGTCCGCTGCCAATGAATTGAGGGACGTTTGGTGGGCGGCCTGTAAGTTCTCTGTAAGCTCTCTAAGAGCCCGGAGGCTTGCCTTGACCCGTGGTGATGACCACTACCTAAACCATCCAAACTTTTGCTTACCAAAAAAAAAGTTAGTGCGCATAGAGCCGTATAAGAGCTAGAAATTGCGTGTATCCTACTACAGCCTCCAATTTTGACCCCTCAAAGCCCACTTGTTGTATGGTACATAGTAGGAAACTGATGCCGTGAATAGAATATCCCTTCGACTTGGTCGCAGCCATGGGAGCCGACTCTCACACAGAAGAAGCCGATATATTTGCTGATTGTGTTCTTGCTTCTTATTGATCTATCGTATGGAGGGATCATGGTGCTGCGATGATGATACGAGACTCCCCGCCCCCCCCCCCCCCCCCCCCCCCCCCCCCCCCCCCCCCCCCCCCTCAAGAGATGTTAGCCTTCAGATTCTATGAGATTGTATCTTCAGTTCGACTACCACCACAGTTATTCAAGGTATCTGTTTCTGAGATTGTTTTCTTACTATTTGTAGCAGACAACTGAGTTTGTTAGATGTGAGCGCGAATAGTTTGAATTCAGAATGTCTGCTCTCAGTGATGTAATTATACTGAGCTTTAGCTGCCTGATATAATCCTGACAAAATTTTCTGTTTCTGGATATGTTGAAGTCAATTGTAACACTTTTACTCTAACAACCGGGCTTCGAAAATTCGATGTACATGCAAGATCATACAGAGCCAATGCTGTCCAAAGACACGGTTTCATGGTCCCCATCGCGGCCATCACTCTCTACAGGCAGCCTGGAGAGCTCATCACTCAAATTTCCTACAATGAAGAGCGATGACATGGCAATAACAAGGGCGATATCCGCCATCTTCTTCTCCGATTCTTCTGCTTCTTCTTCGATGTCAGACCTGTCTCAGCTCCAAAGCTTGGTAACATGCCAATCAGGATTCGAGCATTACAACTCAACCATTCCTCCTACATTTGAACCTAGAAGCAGATCGAGCGGGCAAAAGATGATCAAAGACTCGATATCCTACTTGAGAAAGATAAATTTGATGAAGGATAGAGATGTGTATCAAGAAGAAGGACCTAGCGGTCACCACTTGCTTCATTTGACATCAGAGAGAAAACGGCGGGAAAAACTCAATGGAAGCTTCTATGAACTCAGGCTACTGCTTCCTCCTAGCTCCAAGGTATGCATTCAGATTCAATAGAGTAAGATTACCTCCAATCGGATTCACTGTCTTATGTTATGGTCCTTTTTTTGGGTCAAGAGCAGAAGGACAAGGCATCGGTTCTTTGCAAAACAAAGGACTACCTGAAAACTTTGGAGGCTCAAATTTTCGAGCTCGAGCAAAAGAATCAAATGCTGGAGGTGCAACTTTCACCAACAGACAAACCCAAACAAGACATCAGCAGGTCAATATGCAGGAAAAATGTCCAAATCATCGGATCCTATGAACCGGTTATTGGCATACGAGGAATCAATCTCAAGATCACCGCAGGTCGTGAATGCGATTTGCTAGAATTAGTCCTTCACGCCCTTGAACATCTGAAAGAAATAGGGGCCATCTGCTTGGTATCAATGGATGCAAACACTTGTTTGCGGCATATGCTTCAGTTCTCATGTGTAACTATAAATTTTGACATCAAGGTAAGCACCAAGTTAATGTATCCTTTAATATAAGAATTTGATTAGAAGATTTTCTTCTTTCTTTCCATAATAGAACTATTAACTAGTTATCATCATAAGGAAAACAATAGAAATCCAACCATATGACCATTAGTTTTTCCCGACGTCTTCTTGTTTGGGTCCGATATGGCTTCGTGAAACAATATCTAGTGCCAAAATTTGTCATGTCAAACATACTGAAAACAATCTCATTCATATATATGCAAATAACGATCGAATGTTCTTGTTTTGCATTTTAGAAGACGGAATAAAAAGAAGAGGCTTTATCTGATGATATGCTTATGTTTGATATTACAGGCATCGGATTGGGATGAGATATCATTCAATAAAGGCATGAGAAGGGCAGTTGATATCGCAACTATGTCTTCCTAAGATTTTTATTGGCAAGACAGGTAGTCATCCAAAGAAGAAAGTGTCTCACGAAGAAGGCAACATGGAATTTTAGTGTAGTTTTTCCATTTGTAATGCATGTTCTGGTTCTGCTATTTTGTAATCACTCGGCTAGAACTCTATCCAACGATCTAGAAACTGGTACATAGTAGGAACTCTATACCGGAGATTACAAAGGAGCTGAAAGCTAAATCTTGTAAATGAACCTTATTCGAGGTGTCCAGCAACACGCTCTCTGTTATTTAATTCAGTTTAGTTTATCTTTGATCATTGTTTTTCAAATTCAAATTGTAGTTACAACAAATAATCAGCTGAGAAAATCCTTTTTCTGATTCTGTTTGCACTGTTCGGCTAGGTTTTGTTTTAGTTGCAACTCATTTTTTCGGAAGAAAAAAAATCAATGAAACAACCTTCCAGATTTTGATCCGTGAATTTTTAAATTAAACACTTTAACAATTTGGTATCAGAGCCATTACAAACCATCTTCAATTTTTCACATGGAGTCACCAGCTACAACACCACCATTCACAAACTTCACAATCCTTGCCAATAAAGAAACCAAACCGAACTACCATTTTTGTAGGGTGAAGAAGAGAACGTTGCTTCTCTCACAAGATGGATGTGATTTGGTTGAAGATGGGTAAGAAGAACCAGATCCTGATGCTACACAAACAACCACTCAGAGAGCTCAACAGAGGGAAAGAAGGAAGAACGATGCCAATGCATTGTACCTCATCCACCAAGCGGTAGATGAATCAATTTTTCCAAGGATCATGAATGCAACAACTTCAAAGGAGACTGGGATATTCTGCAGCTGGAGTTCCATGGTTCAGTAAGTGTTGAAGGCCCCCCTCCTCTGGGAGCTCCTGCGCCTGGGTCTCCTCCTCCGGCTTCTTAGATCGCCTCACCATTGATGCAAACAATCAAAGAACAAAGAAAAAAAATCAAAGAATTGTGAGAAAAAATAAGAAGAAACAAAGAGAAGGAAAAATCTCAATTGAGAATTAACTTTTGTATTTTTACTTCATCGATAATCAAACAATTCTCTCAACTTCCTCTTATATACTCCTCCAAGTTTTTCTGGCAACCTAACATTTCTCTAACAGAATTGTGGCGAGAAATTGGGGAAGCTACGCCTCTCTCCTCCCAGAATATTCCCCACTACCCACTTGATCGATTGAATCTGGGCCGTCGATCTGTAACAAACTGTCCTGATATCGAACGGTTGAGACTGACTTCCTCATTAGATCTACGGATGCGATTAGATCATTCGGGGACGGTGAGATCTATTCCAGCAGCAGATCCTACGGTCCCGCTTTGTCCAGCAGATACTTCATTCCTCTCAAGCTTCGCAGCCATGGCAGCTATGTTTCCCGAAGAAGACGCCGGTGCGACCTCTGATCTTAGCATCTCCGATGATAACCTTACATTGCCTTCCCCTTTTTTCGACCTTGCCTCAAGGTCGAAGGTTGGAAACCTTTTGACTAAATCCCAGTAATTCTCCCAAGTGGTGTCGTCCCAGTTTCTCTACCTCCATTTGATTAGAACTTGCGAAACCAGCGCATTGCGACGGCGGATGGTTCGTCGATCTACAATAGACTCCGGTTCGTCTATTATCTCTTCGGTGTAGCAAGGCTGGTCATTCTGCTCCACTACCTGAGTTCCCAGCTTCCTCTTGAGCTGCGAAACATGAAACACATCATGTATTTTTGTAACGGCCACTTTTCGTGGTACGTTGTTCGTGCTTGTGCTTTTGGCCGTGCACGTGTTTGTTTTAGACTTTGTTTGTTGGTGAACACTTTCGTGTGATATGCCGTTGTGAACGTATCTGAGAGAATTAAATAGTGGCACTATCTTGGAACGACGTTTCTCGAGTCGTTTTCCCACAATTTAAACTTATTCGATGAGACGTGGCGATTTTCACTTTTGACGGGAGACGTTTCTATTTTTAGTTTTGTCGTCCGACGTCAAAATTGAGATCCGTTTTCTTAGTTAGCTCACTCTCGTCATCACGATCACCCCGATATTTATTTTATAATTTTTGGAGTTTATTTGACCACTTTTATATTTTTAACAAGTTTTATATTATTTTTAATAATTAATTTTTAAATTATTTTCGGCCAAATAAAATTTATTTGAGTTTTAAACGTATTAAAGAATTTTTGAGCCAATTTCCAGCTCATTTGGACCAGGTCAAACCCTTGGGTGAGTTGGAGAAGTTGAATTTCAAATTTTAAATTATTTTAAACTTCTAATCCTATTAGATTTAGCCCTAGACCAAGTCAACCAATCTACACTATATAAACAACCCCTAGGAAGACCTATTTTCGAAAGAAATTAACCCTAGCCTCTTCCAAAACCCAAAATTGACGTTGCGACGATTCATCGCAACGTTGCAGCCGTCGCCTGTGCACGACCGAAGAAACGGCCTCCGTTCGCCCGCTCCGACCGATAGCCAAGCCCGCACCAAGCATCGCCCCGCACCCCGCTGCTGCAGCCGCTCCGTTCCCCGCTTTGACCGAGAGGAGCCCTCGGTCTGACCGAGGGCTTGGCCCGCACCCCCGCTCCGCATCGACCCCGCTTCTGTCGCCCGCCTCCGCTCGTGTCTGACCGAGCGGGTCGCCCGCACCGACTGATGTTGCAACGTTGCAACGTTGCAACGTTGCAACCCCCGCATCCAAAGCGCCCGACCGGCGCTGTCCCCCGCTCCGACCGAAGCAAAGCCCCGCATCCAGCGCTCCGCCGCACTGCTGCACACCCCAAGCGCTGCACAGCCCCGCCACATGAGCCCGACCGATGGAGCTCCCCGCATTTGGCTGAGTACGACCGAGAGCAAACGTCGCAACCCCGCACCCGTCGCACCGCTTGCCACCGTGGGCCCCCTAAGTTCTCCAGAGGTATTGTGGGTCCCCCAAAGGTCCCTAGGACTACTGTGGGCCCCACCTAGGTGCGTTCTCTTCGACGATTTGCCGTGTACGACGTTGCGACACGTCGTAGCCGTCGTCGCACGTGCTAGCTTTGGAATCTGGAACCGTTGCTCCGGTTGATGCTCTGAACCTTCCAGCGAGGAAACTAATTTGGAATCTGGACTTGGAGCGCGTTCTCTTATTCCAACCCCCGGCGTCGCTACCTGATGCCGGTGTAGCTTTCGCGTCGTGTTGAGGTAACGCTTCGCACCCTTAGGACCCCCCCAACCCATTGCATGCTAACGAAGACTAAAATCAGTATTTTTAAAGTATTTTAAAAATTTTAAATTCACTAATCAAGATTAATAATATGGACTTTAGGCCGGTGGACTTGTGCACGTAGGATAATTGTGATTTTTGGACTCGTTGGACGTGTTGCTCAGACATGAAACTTGCAGGCAAGTGAAACTTGCCAACTCTTGTGTAGGGCCATGTTTTTAGGCAACTTCCTTGTTCCTAGCGTAAAAGAGACTAGTCAGTGAAATGATAGCTGGCTAGACGCCTACTTGATCTAGTTTGACAACGAAACTAGATCCGTCACCCTATTGATCTAGCTTGACAACGAAGCTAGATCCAACCCCCCCTTAAACTTGTTGTTCATGCATACTAAACTGTCACGTTTACTTTCCTTATCTGTACGCACTTTTAACTGCCATGCATTGCATTCTACATGTCATCCAAGTTGATTGTTGCATTCGTAGCACACGCTACAATACTTGTACTCCTTGAATACTACTTCCAGGGAAACGGGCCTCATGTGTTGGTCAAAAGCCAATGCCCGGGTTCCTGGACCGGCTAGGTGCACCCCTATGCCATACTTATTAAAAACACTTCCTGGCTCGTGATCCAGAAGCGAGCATTACCGTTCGGGGGTAAGGCCTTGGCTCGATACACGTGGATGGGTAGGGATAAACGTTCACTTGAGCTTAGGAGTGGCCTGATCAGCCCTCTAGCCAAAAGACGGAATCTCTGTGCACGAGGTGCTTACTTTTCTTGTCTTGTACTTGTCTTGTGAATGATTCATGCAATACTTGTCATCCATGCCATGTTTAAATGCCATGCTCGTACTTTACTTTACTTTACCTTACCTGTTGCACTCATTACTTTAACTGCCATGTCTACTTTTACCTGCCTTCAGTTTCCTTGCACAAGTCTCTTGTAGACTTGCTGACATGTGCCCCTTGCTCTTTTGGGTGTCACATGTTAGACCCTGAGCCAGAGACCGTTGGTGAGTACGTGATGTGTTGCTGACGCTGAGCCTGAGTCCATGGCTGCCTAGGAGGAGTTTTGTGGATGCCAGTGATCTTTCTTGGTGACTTTGCTGAGCTTTCCTTTGTTTTAGGTTTTCTGTTAGTTGTCGGTGCGTAGCACCCTTGTTTTGTACGATGTACTTTGGCCATGTTTGGGCCGTTAGACTCTCTTTTATTTCAGCCTGGTGGCTTTTCTGCGATGTTGGAATTTATACTTATGGATATTCTGAGATATCTCTTTTGTCTCATTTCATTATTATTATCTTTGTTTCGTTCGCGTTGCAAGGACCTGCAGTTTTAAATTTGATTGACGCTTATCGGACTTGCAGCCTTGTAGCTTCAAGTCTGAGCGGACCTTCTCACGCTTCGCCTCCATATTTTTGGGAAGCGGGGCGTGACATGTTTTGTTGGTGGCCCATGCAGGTCCGTCTTGTAATTGCGAATTAATGGAACAACGATAATAACAGAATGTCCATTAAATAAATTGCAACATCCGAGTCAGAAGCCCTGAGTCAAGTTGTTTTCTTAGGACCCTAGGTGATAAGAAGGCTTAGTTAGACGTCCGTGTTTGCTAGTTAGAGGCCTCTGATTGTTAGTTAGACTCCCTGTCAGCAATTGATTCAATTGTCGTAGGAGTTACCTTAGTGGTCCTTGTCTACCCCTGACCATATTAGACTTCTAGAATTTCCTTTAGTCGTTCGCTTGGGCTCATCGATTTCGGACCAAGCTGAACGCATTTCGTTTCCGTCTAGCTCCTTAGAAAGTCTTAGCGCTTAGTTCTTAATCTTTAGTGGTCGACCGTAGGAGTTTCCCCGTAGATCCTTCAGATTCATATCCTAGGCGTATGTATGTTTGGATCATCAGACCAATTTCCTTGCCTCGATTCACGAGATCGCCTCATGACGATCGTCGTCAATTTTCAAACATCTCCATTGCAAATCTTGAACCTTCTGAAAATATTTTTCAATCTTCCCTTCCACTAAGTTTAATTTTGTTCAAAATTTCAATATACTTATACTTCATACTCCTTCATTGATTTAAATTTTAAAACGCTTGTCGGAATTTTTGAATACTAGTATATAGTATTTTCCCAGCCTATGTTTTTCGTACTTAGGTAAATGCGTCGTCCCTTCATATATTAATTCTGAACCGTACTTTTATTTTGCCTTATTCGATTTATGATTTTCCTTCTTATTTATGCCATTCGAATGATACGTCGTGTTTACTTTAATATACTTTCAAGACACATGGAATTTCAGCTTTCAGCAAGTTGGTCGTTCTCGCTATTTCAGATTTTTGCAAAATTACTATTTTCATAACCACTTCCTGATTTAGACCCTCCATGATTTGATTTTAAAGACTTGCTATTCGATTTCGATAATTCTACTACTAAGATAATATTATTTTTCCGTGCACCATACATACTTTCAATTATTTTTATGTCCGTACCAGACCTGTTGTGCTCGTATATTAAGAACCTTGTGTAAATCAGTTCCTCATTTTTGGCAAACCATGGTTTTCTAAAAGAAGTTTCAAAATTGATTATTTTAAATCTTCCGTAGCCTAAAAGTTTTGAAAGCATTTAACCTGAGTTTAAATTTTTCCGTTACTTGATTTCATTCTTCGACTTTCCAAAACCTTTTGACAACATTATATTAAATCACTGACGTATAAATTTTCTAAACTACGTCCTTAATATTCGTGTAAATGATTTTACTTCCTTTTATAATGATTTTTAAAACCAATAGACCATTTTCTCTTATTATGAATGTTCGACTCAAATTTATTTTGAACAACTCGTTTTATCGATCTCCAAATATTTCTTTTCAGACTGGGATTTCAACTTTTGAAGTACAACAGTTTTCAGATTTCGCGTATTTTAGCTTGTGCTATTCACCCTATTTCCTTTTCTGTATCCTATTTAAGCATCACTACATCTCCTTTTCCTTCAACCTAAACATCACTATTGAGCCAATGTTTTCCATAACCAAGCCGTCTCCTTGTAATTGTCCTATCTGAACTCGTGCTTATCGATCCTTCCCTCGTCACGCTTTCGACCTCCCTCTATTGCTTAGGCTTAGGTACCCGTCAATGTCTGTGTCAACTCTAAGTTGTTAGTAGACCCTTGGACCTTTGTGAGGTGTCGTAGTGCACGTACCTGAGTTATGTACATGGGTTTGATTGAGTTTGCCCCCATAGTATATTGATGCTTGCCTATGGTGTTATATACATATACATACATATACTCGGAGTTAATCGTGATAGTATGAAGTTGTTGTGTGTTGGTAGTTATAGTTTTTTTGTGTGGATAGCCATACTATACTAGGGGTGCCTGTGTATATAAGAGTTAGCGTTGAAATATCTAAGTAGTGTATGTAATTAGAGATACTTATAATGGTTGAAATAAAATGATTGGTAAAGCTACGTGTATGTTAGGAGTGATGATAATAGGTGTACATATAGATAAGTAAGTAGGCCTATTGAGTGACCTATATATTAGTACGTATGTGTATGTGCTCGTATGTGGGTATGTATTGTGTTTAGACGTAAGTAGTCATGTTTTGTTGCATGAGTATATAAGAGATATACATATGGTAGTAGGATTATAATTTTGATTGGTATTTCTTGCTTTTACGGGATGTTGCATGCGTGCATACTGTCACGCCCCGCTTTCCAAAAACGTGGAGGCGAGACGTGAGAAGGTCCGCTCAGACTTGAAGCTGCAAAGCTTCAAGTCCGATAAGCGTCAATAAACATCAAATGACAGGTCCTTGCAATTGCGATACGAAACAAAAATAATAAACAAGGAAATGAGACAAAAGAATTCTCAGAATATCCATTGAATTAAATTACAATATCACAGAAAAAGCCACCAGGCTTACAGAGAAAGAAACTAAGGGCCCCAGCATGGCCAAACAAAAGTACAAGGTACATAAAAACATAGTACATGTGCCACGCACCGACAACTTAACAAAATCTAAACAAAATGGAAACTCAGCAGAGGTCACTAAGAATAGTCACCGGAAGCATCGTACTCAACGTCAACAACGGCTCGGGCACGTATACCACGGACACGTCACCCTCAACTGCAATCTCTGGCTCATCAACTAACATGTGTCACCCAAAGAGAAGGGGCACATGTCAGCAAGTCTAAAAAGACTTGTGCAAGGAAACTATAAAAAGGAAGCAACCTAACAGTTCTAAAGTAAAGTATGACATGGTATAGCATGGCATGGCAAGTAACATGGCATGGCAAGTAAACAAGTAAAAGACAAGTACTGGAATTGTAATCACGTCGTGCACAGAGATTCCGCCCTTTGGCTAGAGTGGCTGTACGGGCCAACTCTTACGCTCAAGTGATCGTTTATCCCTACCCCTCCACGTGTGTCGAGCCAGGGCATTACCCCCGAACACGGAATGCTCGCTTCTGGATCACGAGCCAGGAAGTGTTTTTAACACGGATGGCGTAGGGTTATGCCCGCATAACGGGTGCCTAGCCGGTAACACGGAAACATGGATTGTAAAAGTAGTGTAGCGTGTGCTACGATGCAAGTTTAACTAGGATGACATGTACGATGCAATGCATGGCAGTTAACAATTCAAATGCGTACAGTTAAGGAATTTAAACATGACAGATATCAATGCATAAATGGTAGGGCAAGGTGTCGGATCTAGCTTCGTTGTCAAGCTAGATCACAAAGTTGCGCCTAGATCGCTATCATTTCACGATCTAGTCTCTTTCACGCTAGTACAATGAATTGGCCTAAAAACATGGCCTAAAGAAGTGTTGGCAAGTTTCACTTGCCTGAAGAACATCTGTAGCCTCAGTTCAACAATAATCCAGATCTCCCTATCTGCTCCAAATCAAACATCCCAGCCTATAGTCCCATATTATTAGTCTTTGATTAGTGAGTTAATCCAAACAACAACTGACAATTTTTATCTGGTTAACATGCGGTGTGGGTTCCTACAGAGCGGGACTTACCTCAACACGACGCGAGAGCTACACTGATGTCGGGTAGCGACGTCAGGGGTTGGATTCCAGTATTGTGAACGACACGGAACAACAGATACTCTGAGATAAAACACGTGCACGAATAAGTTCGTATCGTCGGACTAAAATTATTAGACAACCTAAGACGTCTAATGAACCAATTTTAATTAGATCTCTAGTCCAAGATAGGCGACACTATCAATAATGATGGTCACAAAATTAATTAACACGATAATTACGGCGCGATGCTAGTAAAACAAATAAACAACAATTTAAATAAATAACCTAAGCCAAAATTTAAATGTAAGTCATCTAAACGAGTTATTAACCCTATCATGATTATTTAGCTTATAAGTCTAAGTCACCCACATATGATACGGTTACGGTTAGCACTATTAAAGGGGGTACTGTTGCAACAATTATAATACTGTTCACTTGAGGGTCCACATACCCACTTAAACATAGTCCTAGTTATGGGTATACTCAAGAATTGTAAGACAACAACTATCTCTTAGGGCTTGCAAATCTAGTCCCCTACCAAAAAATGAGCATCTGTAGTTTAATACCAAAAACAACAACTGCACACCCAAAAGAGCTTGTAATGCTATTGTGGCCATATAAAACTAACCCGCAATCAACTCGACTTCTTCTAGCCAGAGGGTGGAGATTGGCGGCCGTGCAAGGCTGGCGGGGACACGAGGGGATGATGTCAACTGTCCGAGGAGCAACAACATGTCGCTGTCGCGCGTCGGAGGCCCGGGGAGTTGCTGCAGTGTCAGGGGATCAGCAGTGTCGCGGACAGCACTCGGGCAGCTCTGTACAGTTCGTGGGGAGGACCGTCGGGCGTCTAGGAACTCCGGTGGCCTGTGGACGGTGTCGGCAGTGCTGCAGTGCGACGGGGCTGCGCTGCCGTCGGAGGAGAACAGGGCCGAGTGGAGGAGGGGGGTCGGGGAGCGAGGCTGAAGGTCGGAGGAACGGTGGAGATCGCCGGGGTCTTGGTCGGAGAGGGGGTCTGAGGGGGAGAAGGGAAGGCGAGCGACGGTTGCCGAAGGTGGGATGTCGCGATGGAGGCCGGCGGTCATGGAGAGATCGGGCCCTAGGGGTTAAGCGTGAATGAGGAGTTGAGGCGGCGGCTAGAAATGTTTGATGCTGGGAAAAGAGGTAAAATAACCCTAGGTTTAATAAGAGATATGAGAGGATGCAGCCACGTGGGCTAGGTTAGAGTTGTCCTCTTGGTTTTAAAAATAGTAAGGGAGGTTTATATAATAGGAAAAAGGGGTGTGGGGCTGCAAACACGTGAGGGGCTAGGTTGTAGGGTTTTGTTGTTTTAAAAACTTTTGAAATAATCAATATTAAAACCCCCACTTCCCTCACTCCCTCTCTCCTGCGTGAGACAAGTGGATGCGGCCAAAAAGGGAAATAAAATAGACTAAGTCAAATTAGGGGAAGATTAAGATTATATATAAAATATTACTTAGGGACAAATCTCAAGGCTTAGGGTTAAAACCAACGATTAAGCTGGGGAAAAAGTGAAAGTTGGTCAAACGGAGCTCAAAAATTTTAAGATAAATATTGGGGTGACCGGAACGACGAGAGAAAGAAGATAGAGGAGGCGGATCACAATTTCGATGACGAGAAACGAAATTAAAAATAAAAACGTCTCACGTCAAAAGTGAGAATCGCGACGTCTCTTCAAGTAAGATCAAATCGTGGGAGAACGACCCTTGAAATGACGTTCCCAATTAACACCACAATTTTAATACTCTCAGAGAGGGTCACAATGGCATATCACACTATAGGGTTCGGATACAGACAAGATCTAAAATAAGTACGTGCACGAACAAGACTACGTGCACGAAAAGCGTACAAAGGATACGGGGTCCAAAAGCGACGGTAATCCCAAGTTGGGCACACGTCGGGGATGGCTTGGTAAGGATGCAACCAAGGTGCTACGGCCCTATCGACTCAACAACACGACTCACACACAAAGCAACAAAACCATCCAGGTATTCGAAATTGCTATACGCACAGCCGTACAATGAATAGTGGGTACCGGCCGTTACATCCTACCCACCTTAGAATAAAGTCCGTCCTCGGACTTTCCAACATATCTAGTCGCTCTGGTTACTACCCCCAATCATAACACATCATAATTTAAACCAGGTATATTCATTACAAGTGCTTATATATATACACTAGGTAGTCAAATATTAACACCACTAACATGTATATATTCACGCATATTATACTCTTATTCCTATCATAGTCAGTCAAATGCATACACGTATTTCAATCATATATATATACATACATCCTTTATATAGCTACTACTTACCTAGCATAAAACAGTCGTTCAGATACTCACAACCAATTAAATAATCCGCACCAGCAATTACCATCGTAATACTCCACGTTCAGATAACTACCTATGAACAACAATAATGATACACTACTCCCTATATCTCCTAGTGTACATCCACTACCAAACACATTAGCACATGTAATCACACCATACCATTATTAAATCATGTTATTATATCCAAGATACATTTACTACTACTATAATTTCACAATTATATAGTCATTCAAATGCATACAAATATTTCACCATATATTCACATCACATACGGTCTTATAATTATATTCACGACACGCCGCACATACCATAGTCACCAATATCTATAACTAAGCACATACTTACCCGTGCATGGTGCACACCCACGCATGCTACTATAACATTCCTTAATACTGCTATATACTCAGCACATCTACGCGCCTAGTTTAGCTAGCATCCATACGTTCTCACAGGCAAGTCCTTAATAAATAACTATACCACAAGACCAACGCCTATAACTATATACTGGTATAGCGACCCACAATCATGTGCGTAACCCAACCAGGCGCAAACAATCCTATCACTATACATACATCATCCATCGCTATATTCATGGTACTACACGCAAACCACAGACATATGTAACGATATACTAAGAGTATACCCACTCAGGCTTGAGTGAGACTCAAACACATATCAGAATATTCTATATACGTAACATGGTATCTATACCTATACCAATATCACTATATAATTAGTATATCCACACATCTACTTCATACATAGTTAAGACATGCAATAGTCGGGTATACCTCATGGTATACGCGCATACAACATCTCGTAAAAAGTAAGTAATACCAATCAAAATTATAATCCTACTACCATATGTATATCACATTATACTCATGTAGCCAATACATAACTACCTACATACAATATACAAGTACCAACACACATACAACTTCATATACACCATGTAATTAAATACACTACGAAGACATAACAACTTATACTAATGGGCCCACCAAACTATATTAAGGTTGACACAGGCAACGACAAGCCCTATTGGCTAGACAATAGGAAAGAAACCGAAACCAAAAGTGTAACGAATGGAAAGATCGAAAAGCACGAGTTCAGCTAGGACAAAGTTAAGAAGCCAGATTGGTTAGGTGAACCAGGGGTAAAATTGTGAATGTTTAGGTAGGAAGAGAAAGATGTAATGATGCTCTGTTAGGATACATGAAAATAGTGTAAATAACATATACTAAAATATGAAAAGTTTGGAAACTGTCGTACTTCAAAAGTTGATGTCCCTTTCTGTATAAAAATATTTAAAGGTCGATTAAAGGAGTTGTTCGAAACAAGTTTGAGTCGTATAGACATAATAAGAAAATGGTTTATTAGCTAATTAAAAATCATTATAAGGGAGGATAAAACATTCACACGAACGTTAAGGACGTGAGTTAGAAAATATTATACTGCAGTAATTTAATAATTTCAGCCAAAAGTTTCGAAATTCAAAGAATGGAGTTAGATTAACTGAAGTGTAGAAAATTTAAACTCACGTTAAATGCTTTCAAAGTCTCTAACTGGGAAGAAATTTAGAATAATTAATATTGAAAATACCTTTAGAAAAATAAGGATTTGCCAAAAGAAATGGGTTTGTATAAAGACTTTGAAGTACGAATACGACGAACCTATAATTAGTATATAAAAATGATTGGAGTTCTATTTATTTTGGAAGAAATATTTTAAAGTATGTATGTTAAGCGGTTAAAATGAATCTCATAGTTTAGAAAAGATGGTATATCGAATTTTCAAAATAATAACAGAGTTTTAAAATCAAATGCGAAAGATATAGGTTAGAAAATAGTTACAAGATAGAAATTTAAAATTACGACCACATAGACTTCAAAATCTAAGAATGACCTTTAACTCAACTGGAAGTAAGGGAACTATACAAGAAGGGGGGTTTAAAACAAAATTTAAATTGAGTGAAAACTTTTAATAAGGAAAAATTCAAAAATGGCTTTGAAAGAATCAGATTTGCAACGGAGAAGATTTGAAAGATCAACGATAATCGTAATGAGGTGGTTATGTGAATCGAGAGCAAGGAATGTGGTTGTGTGATGAATGCACCTAAATTACGATTCAAGAAAACTACAATGAAAATCTACGGTCAGTAACACCGAAGTGTAGTGGTCAGAAAAGATTGAATCAGAGGGTTCTAATTATCGGGTTGACTAAAGGTCGAGAGAAACTTAACACTAAAGCTTTCTAATGAGTTAGAATATATTAGAGACCTCAGGAAAGGTCCTAAGAGAATCAAGATCATGTTCTGTTGGGCCCGATATCGATGAACCCAAGCGAACGGCTAAAGAAATCCTAGGAATCTATCATGGTCAGAGCTAGACAGGAACCACTAAGGTAACTCTTAAGACTATCATATCAATCTCTAGCATAGAGTCTAACAAACAATCAGGGGCCTCTAACTATTAAGCACAAACTTCTAACTAAGTTTCACTATAGTTCTGACCTAATGGATTTCCTATCAGGCTGGGACATGTGCTCTAACACGTCTACTAGCCACCTAAGACATATGAACGCTAAAACCCCGACTCCGGGCTTATAATTTGGATGTTCTAATTTATTTAATGGACATTCTATATTTATTATCGTTGTTCCGATAGTTCGCATTTGCAAATGGACCTGCATGGGCCACCAACAAAACCTGTCACGCCCCGCTTTCCAAAAACGTGGAGGCGAGACGTGAGAAGGTCCGCTCAGACTTGAAGCTGCAAAGCTTCAAGTTCGATAAGCGTCAATAAACATCAAATGGCAGGTCCTTGCAATTGCGATACGAAACAAAAATAATAAACAAGGAAATGAGACAAAAGAATTCTCAGAATATCCATTGAATTAAATTACAATATCACAGAAAAAGCCACCAGGCTTACAGAGAAAGAAACTAAGGGCCCCAGCATGGCCAAACAAAAGTACAAGGTACATAAAAACATAGTACAGGTGCCACGCACCGACAACTTAACAAAATCTAAACAAAATGGAAACTCAGCAGAGGTCACTAAGAATAGTCACCGGAAGCATCGTACTCAACGTCAACAACGGCTCGGGCACGTACACCACGGACACGTCACCCTCAACTGGAATCTCTGGCTCATCAACTAACATGTGTCACCCAAAGAGAAGGGGCACATGTCAGCAAGTCTAAAAAGACTTGTGCAAGGAAACTATAAAAAGGAAACAACCTAACAGTTCTAAAGTAAAGTATGACATGGTATAGCATGGCATGGCAAGTAACATGGCATGGCAAGTAAACAAGTAAAAAACAAGTACTGGAATTGTAATCACGTCGTGCACAGAGATTCCGCCCTTTGGCTAGAGTGGCTGTACGGGCCAACTCTTACGCTCAAGTGATCGTTTATCCCTACCCCTCCACGTGTGTCGAGCCAGGGCATTACCCCCGAACACGGAATGCTCGCTTCTGGATCACGAGCCAGGAAGTGTTTTTAACACGGATGGCGTAGGGTTATGCCCGCATAACGGGTGCCTAGCCGGTAACACGGAAACATGGATTGTAAAAGTAGTGTAGCGTGTGCTACGATGCAAGTTTAACTAGGATGACATGTACGATGCAATGCATGGCAGTTAACAATTCAAATGCGTACAGTTAAGGAATTTAAACATGACAGATATCAATGCATAAATGGTAGGGCAAGGTGTCGGATCTAGCTTCGTTGTCAAGCTAGATCACAAAGTTGCGCCTATATCGCTATCATTTCATGATCTAGTCTCTTTCACGCTAGTACAATGAATTGGCCTAAAAACATGGCCTAAAGAAGTGTTGGCAAGTTTCACTTGCCTGAAGAACATCTGTAGCCTCAGTTCAACAATAATCCAGATCTCCCTATCTGCTCCAAATCAAACATCCCAGCCTACAGTCCCATATTATTAGTCTTTGATTAGTGAGTTAATCCAAACAACAACTGACAATTTTTATCTGGTTAACATGCGTTGTGGGTTCCTACAGAGCGGGACTTACCTCAACACGACGCGAGAGCTACACTGATGTCGGGTAGCGACGTCAGGGGTTGGATTCCAGTATTGTGAACGACACGGAACAACGGATACTCTGAGATAAAACACGTGCACGAATAAGTTCGTATCGTCGGACTAAAATTATTAGACAACCTAAGACGTCTAATGAACCAATTTTAATTAGATCTCTAGTCCAAGATAGGCGACACTATCAATAATGATGGTCACAAAATTAATTAACACGATAATTACGGCGCGATGCTAGTAAAACAAATAAACAACAATTTAAATAAATAACCTAAGCCAAAATTTAAATGTAAGTCATCTAAACGAGTTATTAACCCTATCATGATTATTTAGCTTATAAGTCTAAGTCACCCACATATGATACGGTTACGGTTAGCACTATTAAAGGGGGTACTGTTGCAACAATTATAATACTGTTCACTTGAGGGTCCACATACCCACTTAAACATAGTCCTAGTTATGGGTATACTCAAGAATTGTAAGACAACAACTATCTCTTAGGGCTTGCAAATCTAGTCCCCTACAAAAAAATGAGCATCTGTAGTTTAATACCAAAAACAACAACTGCACACCCAAAAGAGCTTGTAATGCTATTGTGGCCATATAAAACTAACCCGCAATCAACTCGACTTCTTCTAGCCAGAGGGTGGAGATTGGCGGCCGTGCAAGGCTGGCGGGGACACGAGGGGATGATGTCAACTGTCCGAGGAGCAACAACATGTCGCTGTCGCGCGTCGGAGGCCCGGGGAGTTGCTGCAGTGTCAGGGGATCAGCAGTGTCGCGGACAGCACTCGGGCAGCTCTGTACAGTTCGTGGGGAGGACCGTCGGGCGTCTAGGAACTCCGGTGGCCTGTGGACGGTGTCGGCAGTGCTGCAGTGCGACGGGGCTGCGCTGCCGTCGGAGGAGAACAGGGCCGAGTGGAGGAGGGGGGTCGGGGAGCGAGGCTGAAGGTCGGAGGAACGGTGGAGATCGCCGGGGTCTTGGTCGAAGAGGGGGTCTGAGGGGGAGAAGGGAAGGCGAGCGACGGTTGCCGAAGGTGGGATGTCGCGATGGAGGCCGGCGGTCATGGAGAGATCGGGCCCTAGGGGTTAAGCGTGAATGAGGAGTTGAGGCGGCGGCTAGAAATGTTTGATGCTGGGAAAAGAGGTAAAATAACCCTAGGTTTAATAAGAGATATGAGAGGATGCAGCCACGTGGGCTAGGTTAGAGTTGTCCTCTTGGTTTTAAAAATAGTAAGGGAGGTTTATATAATAGGAAAAAGGGGTGTGGGGCTGCAAACACGTGAGGGGCTAGGTTGTAGGGTTTTGTTGTTTTAAAAACTTTTGAAATAATCAATATTAAAACCCCCACTTCCCTCACTCCCTCTCTCCTGCGTGAGACAAGTGGATGCGGCCAAAAAGGGAAATAAAATAGACTAAGTCAAATTAGGGGAAGATTAAGATTATATATAAAATATTACTTAGGGACAAATCTCAAGGCTTAGGGTTAAAACCAACGATTAAGCTGGGGAAAAAGTGAAAGTTGGTCAAACGGAGCTCAAAAATTTTAAGATAAATATTGGGGTGACCGGAACGACGAGAGAAAGAAGATAGAGGAGGCGGATCACAATTTCGATGACGAGAAACGAAATTAAAAATAAAAACGTCTCACGTCAAAAGTGAGAATCGCGACGTCTCTTCAAGTAAGATCAAATCGTGGGAGAACGACCCTTGAAATGACGTTCCCAATTAACACCACAATTTTAATACTCTCAGAGAGGGTCACAATGGCATATCACACTATAGGGTTCGGATACAGACAAGATCTAAAATAAGTACGTGCACGAACAAGACTACGTGCACGAAAAGCGTACAAAGGATACGGGGTCCAAAAGCGACGGTAATCCCAAGTTGGGCACACGTCGGGGATGGCTTGGTAAGGATGCAACCAAGGTGCTACGGCCCTATCGACTCAACAACACGACTCACACACAAAGCAACAAAACCATCCAGGTACCCGAAATTGCTATACGCACAGCCGTACAATGAATAGTGGGTACCGGCCGTTACACATACCGTGAGGTATACACGACTATTGCACATCTTAATTATGTATGTGTGGATGTGTTAGTATACTAATTATAGGTAGTAGGCTATGGTGTGGATATATACATTACTTATGTGTGACTATACGGTGAATGTCTGTACTAGGGAGGGTATTATAATTAAATATGTGGGTGCTGATGTCTGTAATGTTATTGGTATGGTATATAAATTGATTTAACTATGTGAGTATTGCCTGACTAAATATTAAGTGTGATTGATTTATGGAATGTATATGGTGGTATTGGTAGGCGTATAAATTATGGGGTGGTATCGGTATGGGTATAAATGTCGTGTTACGTATATAGAATATTCTGATATATGTATTGAGTCTCACTCAAGCTTGAGTGGGTATACTCTAAGTATATTGAATGTATGCCTGAAGTTTGAATATAGCGATGTTTGATGTATGTATAGTGATAGGAGTGTTTGTGCCTGGTTGTGTTACGCACATGATTGTGGGTCGCTACACCAGTATATAGTTATAGGTGTTGGTCTTGTGGTATAGCTAATTACTAAGGTCTTGCTCGTGTGAATGTATGTGTACTAGCTAAAACTAGGTGTGTATGTGTGCTAGTTATATAATGGTATGATTGGTGTATGTAAATGAAATGTTAGCGTGTATGGGTGTGCACCATGCACGGGTAAGTATGTGCTTAGTTATAGGTATTGATGACTATGATATATGTGGCGTGTCGTAAATACAGTTATAGGACCGTACGTGATGTGAATATATGGTGAACTATTTGCATGTATTTGAATGACTATATATTGTGAAACTATAGTAGTGGTGTGTATATATATATATATATATATATATATATATATATATAGTGAAACTTGATTAATTATGGTATGGTGTGATTACATGTGTTGATGTGTTTAGTGTTGGATGAATACTAGGGATTATCAGAGGGTAGTATACCCTTGATGTCTGTGCATAGGTAGCTACATATAGGTAGAGCAATGATTGTATTAGCTAAGTGTGAGACTATCCTTATGTGAGTATCTGAACTATTGTTTTATACTAGGTAGTAGTTATATAAGGGATGTATGTTTATATATATATGATTGAAATACATGTATGAATTTGACTGACTGTAATAGGTATAAGTGTATACGTATGTGAATGTATATATATACGTGGTGGTAGTGTTAATGTTTGACTACCTAGTGCGTATATGAGCACCTGTACTGACTATACCTGGTTTGAAATATAATGTGACTTGATTTGGGGTAGTTATTAGAGCGACTAGATATATTAGAAAGTCCGAGGACGGACTTTATTCTAAGGTGGGGAGGATGTAACGGCCACTTTTCGTGGTACGTTGTTCGTGCATGTGCTTTTGGCCGTGCACGTGTTTGTTTTAGACTTTGTTTGTTGGTGAACACTTTCGTGTGATATGCCGTTGTGAACGTCTCTGAGAGAATTAAATAGTGGCACTATCTTGGAACGACGTTTCTCGAGTCGTTTTCCCAAAATTTAAACTTATTCGATGAGACGTGGCGATTTTCACTTTTGACGGGAGACGTTTCTATTTTTAGTTTCGTCGTCCGACGTCAAAATTGAGATCCGTTTTCTTAGTTAGCTCACTCTCGTCATCACGATCACCCCGATATTTATTTTATAATTTTTGGAGTTTATTTGACCACTTTTATATTTTTAACAATTTTTATATTATTTTTAATAATTAATTTTTAAATTATTTTCGGCCAAATAAAATTTATTTGAGTTTTAAACGTATTAAAGAATTTTTGAGCCAATTTCCAGCTTATTTGGACCAGGTCAAACCCTTGGGTGAGTTGGAGAAGTTGAATTTCAAATTTTAAATTATTTTAAACTTCTAATCCTATTAGATTTAGCCCTAGACCAAGTCAACCAATATACACTATATAAACAACCCCTAGGAAGACCTATTTTCGAAAGAAATTAACCCTAGCCTCTTCCAAAACCAAAAATTGACGTTGCGACGATTCGTCGCAACGTTGCAGCCGTCGCCTGTGCACGACCGAAGAAACGGCCTCCGTTCGCCCGCTCCGACCGATAGCCAAGCCCGCACCAAGCATCGCCCCGCACCCCGCTGCTGCAGCCGCTCCGTTTCCCGCTTTGACCGAGAGGAGCCCTCGGTCTGACCGAGGGCTTGGCCCGCACCCCCGCTCCGCATCGACCCCGCTTCTGTCGCCCGCCTCCGCTCGTGTCTGACCGAGCGGGTCGCCCGCACCGACTGATGTTGCAACATTGCAACGTTGCAACGTTGCAACCCCCGCATCCAAAGCGCCCGACCGGCGCTGTCCCCCGCTCCGACCGAAGCAAAGCCCCGCATCCAGCGCTCCGCCGCACTGCTGCACACCCCAAGCGCTGCACAGCCCCGCCACATGAGCCCGACCGATGGAGCTCCCCGCATTTGGCTGAGTACGACCGAGAGCCAACGTCGCAACCCCGCACTCGTCGCACCGCTTGCCACCGTGGGCCCCCCAAGTTCTCCAGAGGTATTGTGGGTCCCCCAAAGGTCCCTAGGACTACTGTGGGCCCCACCTAGGTGCGTTCTCTTCGACGATTTGCCGTGTACGATGTTGCGACACGTCGTAGCCGTCGTCGCACGTGCTAGCTTTGGAATCTGGAACCGTTGCTCCGGTTGATGCTCTGAACCTTCCAGCGAGGAAACTAATTTGGAATCTGGACTTGGAGCGCGTTCTCTTATTCCAACCCCCGGCGTCGCTACCTGATGCCGGTGTAGCTTTCGCGTCGTGTTGAGGTAACGCTTCGCACCCTTAGGACCCCCCCAACCCATTGCATGCTAACGAAGACTAAAATCAGTAATTTTAAAGTATTTTAAAACTTTTAAATTCACTAATCAAGATTAATAATATGGCTTTAGGCCGGTGGACTTGTGCACGTAGGATAATTGTGATTTTTGGACTCGTTGGACGTGTTGCTCAGACATGAAACTTGCAGGCAAGTGAAACTTGCCAACTCTTGTGTATGGCCATGTTTTTAGGCAACTTCCTTGTTCCTAGCGTAAAAGAGACTAGTCAGTGAAATGATAGCTGGCTAGACGCCTACTTGATCTAGTTTGACAACGAAACTAGATCCGTCACCCTATTGATCTAGCTTGACAACGAAGCTAGATCCAACCCCCCCTTAAACTTGTTGTTCATGCATACTAAACTGTCACGTTTACTTTCCTTATCTGTACGCACTTTTAACTGCCATGCATTGCATTCTACATGTCATCCAAGTTGATTGTTGCATTCGTAGCACACGCTACAATACTTGTACTCCTTGAATACTACTTCCAGGGAAACGGGCCTCATGTGTTGGTCAAAAGCCAATGCCCGGGTTCCTGGACCGGCTAGGTGCACCCCTATGCCATACTTGTTAAAAACACTTCCTGGCTCGTGATCCAGAAGCGAGCATTACCGTTCGGGGGTAAGGCCCTGGCTCGATACACGTGGAGGGGTAGGGATAAACGTTCACTTGAGCTTAGGAGTGGCCTGATCAGCCCTCTAGCCAAAAGACGGAATCTCTGTGCACGAGGTGCTTACTTTTCTTGTCTTGTACTTGTCTTGTGAATGATTCATGCAATACTTGTCATCCATGCCATGTTTAAATGCCATGCTCGTACTTTACTTTACTTTACCTTACCTGTTGCACTCATTACTTTAACTGCCATGTCATTGCATCATGCTAGAACTGCTAGGTTGCTTTACTTTTACCTACCTTCAGTTTCCTTGCACAAGTCTCTTGTAGACTTGCTGACATGTGCCCCTTGCTCTTTTGGGTGTCACATGTTAGACCCTGAGCCAGAGACCGTTGGTGAGTACGTGATGTGTTGCTGACGCTGAGCCTGAGTCCATGGCTGCCTAGGAGGAGTTTTGTGGATGCCAGTGATCTTTCTTGGTGACTTTGCTGAGCTTTCCTTTGTTTTAGGTTTTCTGTTAGTTGTCGGTGCGTAGCACCCTTGTTTTGTACGATGTACTTTGGCCATGTTTGGGTCGTTAGACTCTCTTTTATTTCAGCCTGGTGGCTTTTCTGCGATGTTGGAATTTATACTTATGGATATTCTGAGATATCTCTTTTGTCTCATTTCATTATTATTATCTTTGTTTCGTTCGTGTTGTAAGGACCTGCAGTTTTAAATTTGATTGACGCTTATCGGATTTGCAGCCTTGTAGCTTCAAGTCTGAGCGGACCTTCTCACGCTTCGCCTCCATATTTTTGGGAAGCGGGGCGTGACAATTTTCGAAGTGGATGGCATCTCCAACTTGTACGCAACATTCCTGATTTTTTCTATCACTTTGTAGGGGCCGTAGTATTTGGGAGATAGCTTATGGATTTTTCTCATAGCAGCGGACAGTTGTCTGTAAGGTTGGAGGCGTAAATAAACCAAATCCCTACCTCGAATGTCCTTTTTGTAATGCCCTGATAGCTACTGCACAAGTACTAGAGGAGGGGGGTGAATAGTACTTTAAAATAATCAAGAGTATAATTCCTAATTATTGTGCAAACTCAACCAACAATGCGGAATGTAAATATTGACAACAAAGAAAGACAATTGCAAACAAAGCGATATAACGGGTTCGGATCCACCCAAGTCTCCCCGACTTGTTCCCGGTGATCCTACGTCCCAAACACCCGGATCCCATCCGGCTACTTGAGTTAGAAACCTCTAACTCAAATTTGCACTATGAAATTCTTGTAGAAAACCTCTACAAGATCAAATCATACACAAATGAAAATGTGACTCCCACAAACCGGGATCACAAACTTCTCTCACAACCGAGAGAAAAACTTAATAGAAATGTAAATTAAACAATGAAAAACTTACCAACAAAATCCTATGCCTTGAGTAAACTTACGATTTTAGGGCAAGGAAGATTTTGAGGAAGAAGAAGGCACCAAACCCTAGCTCCAAGAAGATGATCAGCAATAGGTGGCTAGGGAGATGTTGGTGACCTTGAATCAAGCTCTTGGCTTGAAGAGCTCACAATCAATGAGAATCTCTCTTGAGGAATAGGAGTGAGGGAGAGATTCTTGTGAGAAATGAGTGAGCTTGGAATAAGAATTAAATGCTCTCTCTTTGATCTCTAAAACTCAATAATGGCAGCCTTGAATGCTATGAAGAAGCATCTCAAGATTATATAGGATAGAGAGGAGAGAGAGGGGGAAAATTCGTGCATCTAATGCTCCAACAGATCTATTTCTGAAGTAGTCTAATCGGTTTAAGAAGGATCACTGACCGATTAGTTTCTCAACTAGTTGGTCGGTGATTCCTCTTGGACCGACTAAATGATTCACATCCAATAAAGTGAATTCAAGGAGTTAGAACTAGTCGGTTTAAGAAGACTTGCCAACCGACTAGTTTGACAACTAGTCGGTCGGTGAGTGTTCTTTGACCGACTAAGAGTTGAAATACAATAGGTTGAATTCAAAGAGAGCTAGTCGGTCTAAGAACAAATTCCAACCGACTAGTTTCACAACTAGTCGGTCGATGAATGTTCTTGGACCGACTAACTGTAAACAGTAGCTCAGGCTGAAAAGTGAAAGCATAACTACTCGGTCTAAGAAGGATTCCTAACCGATTAGTTTGACAACTAGTCGGTCGGTGAACCTTCTTGGACCGACTAATTGATCAACAATGTCTAGGCTGAATTGAGCAAGGAGATCTAGTCGGTTCAAGAAGGATTACAGACCGACTAGATGATAATCTAGTCGGTTGGTTCTTCTTCTTGAACCAACTAAGATGCACTAGAAGCTGCGAAATGAAGCGTGAAGCTTCGGGAAAGTTTGTATGGGCTTCTAAGATAATCCTAGCTCTAAGATATGAACGTTATGAAGATTATAATGTAAGACCTACTCAAAGCTTAACATTCTATGAAAAGAAGCTAGAAGACAATAAATTAAACTTGACGAACCGTCTTCAAAAGCTTCATTCCGAATCTCTTGACTTCAATAATGCTCCTAGAGCTTCAACGAAGCTTCAGGCACACGATCACGTGCTTTGAGAAGTCTTGAGACGTCGCTTTTGATGTTCATAGAATTTTGGCGACGATCTCCATAACTGCGCTAACAAAGAGTTAGTTCACGATATTTATGTTTGTTCATCATCAAAACCAAATCCGGGGAATCAATACTCAACATTCTCACCCTTTTTGGTGATGGCAAACCAACATAAATAATAATCAATAATAATGATTCAAATGAAATTTACTTACTCCCCCTGCATTGATGACACGTTAATTTCAGAATTAAATAATAATCATAGCATCAAGCGGACGAGAAAAGAATAAAATGTGAATCCAATTATTGAAATATTTGAAATATCGGATTTGTATCCATTTTTATATCTTAACTCCCACTGAATCTAACATATCAAATTAGATTCACGGTAAATTGCATTATTAGCACATCGTCATTATTAATTCTCTCCCCCTTTGGCATTAACAAAAAGAGCGGGAGGAGATCAACGACAACAACAATGGCTAAAATAAAAGCACGAGAGTCGAAGAATACGACCACGGTCCAAATGACACCAAAGTAAAATCACGAAGGAAATCAAAGCATGCCAACGAGACCCTAGTCGAAAATCGAAAAAAAAAATGAACTCATCAAAACTCAAATCAATTTCACATATTGAGTTATGGAACATACTCTCCAATATCAACATTTTTAGTGAATTTAGTGCATGGAAAACAATTCTATGTTTTTATAGACAAAATTCTATTTAATCAATTTAATCGTCGAACGACGAAATCAACATCAGAGACAAAAATATAATGTGCACACTGAAGTAAATGGCAACACGATGTATATATATATATATATATATATATATATATATATATATATATATATATATATATATATATATATAAAACATGATACATCAAAAAGTATACATCCGCCAACACAAATATAAACGATCCTCAGATCGGAGCACATCATACAACATATCTCATAGCATACATCGAAGTATCACAAAACATGTATACATCAAAATACATCATAAAACATACAAAAATCCATCCAAAAAGACATCACCACCCAACTATCCTACCCCACTCTCTCACGACAAAATATATCAACCAAGTGCACATGGGAGAGTCCTCCAACGCAAGTTCAGGAGGCGGAGGCAGGGTCAGCAGCAGCAGCAGGCTCTGCAGAAGGGGTGTGGTCTCGGGAACGACTAGAGTGTCAACCGAAGGGAGAGTGGCAACATGAGTGGTCTCGGGAGCACCAACAGAAGTATCCACCGAAGGAATGATGGCAGCAGGTGTGCTCTCGGGAGCACGAGCAGAAGAAGTGCCAGCAGACATACCCTCTGGGGCACGAACATGAGATCCAACAAGCTCCTCAAGATCAGCCTCATCCATTTCCTCCTCGTCAGAAACTGAAGGAGGAACCTCAATGCCCAAGTGAGAACAGATGCGAGCTAGCATCTCCTCAGAATGAGAAACACGAGACTCCACACATCTCAGAAAAAATGAAAACTCAACGAGTGAAGGAGTAGGAGGAGGAGCAGGAGCAGCAGCAGGGGTAGTCCTCTGAACGTGACGAAGCGCCGCAAGAGACTTCTTGACGCCAGTCGCGTTCAGGGGAGGACCCAAAGGACGCTGGTCATCTGGAGGGAGAGGGACGCCGAAGTGACGAAAAACGAGAGTCAATAGGCACGGATAAGGAATGTGGGCTGACTTGGTGGATTTCCTTATGCACTCAAAGGAATCCATCTTGTCAAGGATAATACGAGCCCAATTTATCTCGCACCACATGAAAAGAGCGTAGATAAGCTTGAGAAATGGCTGGGAGGGCAAGCTAGAGGAGCCGTACTTCGGTAGGAGGCACGACTTCAGGATAAGATTGAGTACCCAAGCATTAGTCTTAAACGATTTGGAGGAAACGCCAATCATGGCGGGAGGGATGACATGGAACATCTCAGAAAGCATCGACTGGTCAAGATCGTGGATATCATCCACGGAAATATCAGCAGGGAGCAGGCCAGAGGATGAGACACCGATCAACTGCCCTAAGATCTCTGCCGTGAGGACAATAGGTATCCCCAAGATAGTGGTCTCAATGCAGTGAGTGTCGTCATACTCGACCCGTACTCGATTGGCATAGAATAATTTGACGAGTCGGGGGTACGGGTGAGGGTTCGCCTTGGGGTCATGGCGAAGATAGTCTAATAGGACGCTATAGGAAAGAAGATCGGCGAGATGTGGAAAGTCAGAAAACTGAACGAAGTGCTCCAAAATCAATGGACTGTGCTCGATACGGTTGTAAGTTGCGAGACACAACGGGTCATCGCGACACAACGAGATATCGACACCACCCAAAGGCATGGGAGACTTCCCCTTAGACGGACGAGAGCTAGATCGAGGAGTAGGAGTAGGAGCCTTATCGGTAGGCTCAGACTCAGGAATATACTCTTCGTCGGAGTCAGAAGCGGGAGGAGTGGGTGCACGAAAGGAGCTGGGATTAGATTGAGCTTGAGGCTTGGATTGTGAAGACGATCGGGCTCTAGGCTTAGCAGTAGCCGTCCTCTTCTTCTTAAGAGGAGGCGAAGAGGAGGATGGACGAGTCGATTTGGCGCGGCGTTTGGATTGAGGAGGGTCGGTAGGAGGAGACTCTACGGTCATGGGAGACGAACTAGAGGGACGGATAGGGATACATGTCTTCGCCATGATCGTGAGAAGAAATCGAACTAACGAAGCGAAAAAGATCGAAAACCCTAACACAAACCCTAAAACGAACGGAATAGAAATGAACTGAAATCAAGCTGAAATTGAACCCTAAAAGCTGAGAGAAAGTGATACCCTAGGTCGACTGGAGGAGGGAGATGATCGGCGATGACGTACGGCGGCCGGGGATGGCGACACACGGCGGAGGAAGATGAGGAGTCGTGGGGGTTAGGGTGTTTGAGAAGAGGGATCACACCGATTAGAGTGAGATCTAATCGGTGCCCAAGGAGTACAAGTCGACAGAAAAAGGAAAAGACGCAAATGCCCTAGCGCATTTAGTCGGTCACAGTTCAAGTGCTGACCGACTAGAATGAAATCTAGTCGGTCGGCCAATGAGCTTGAACCGACTAAGTGCAAACAGTAACTGAAGCCAAATTTAGAGCATGAGTTAGTCGGTCTGAGTTCATTCACTGACCGATTAGAACTGAATCTAGTCGGTCGGTCGAAGAACTGTGACCGACTAAGAGAGTCCAAAAATTTGAATGCATGATCCTTGTTCCCGTTTGTGCGCATGCACACACGCATTGCACACTTTTCTTCCCCGTGTGCACGCACAACATGCATGACGCCTGCATCTGCACATGCGGCTTGCAGTCCGCCTGCTTGCTCGCACACACGTCGTGCATTTGTAGCTCAGTGGGATGCACTATTCCAACTGGAGTGGGATTCATAAAAATAGTGTATTGGGCCTTTAAATCTCCAAAAAATCTCCAAAAAATTCTTATAAATTTTTGATTAATTTTGAGATATTTTTGGTGTTTTGTATCAGATTTTTCAACAAACAAAATCATCGAACAAAGACATATATGGCCTAAAAGGTCCGCTGTGAAGTCTAACTCTTGGAAGGCTAAACCATTTAGCTTTTGGGAATCTACCCCTAAGCCATAGGGGCAACTACCTCCTTGATCCACATCATATCTGCTAATCGGCTAGCAGGACCACTGTAAGAGATATATTTACAACACCACAATAATAACTCGATGACTGTAAAACTCTAGACAATTGCTGTCTGCACTGCGGTGCAGACATGTTTTTTTCCACAAAATAATAAAAAAAAGCCCCATCAATGTACTTTGAGGGCTGTGTATGACAGAGTTTTTACCGAATATGGAAAAAATAAAGTCTGCACCGCCATGATGGCGGTGCAAATAGTTGAGTCCAAACTCTATAAAGAGATTTGACCAAGCATCTGGTCCAATCAACTTATTTGAGCATCATGTCCAAAGACTTTTCATGTGTACTACCTCAAAATAAGCCAGACCAGGACCAACCTAATCAAGAAGAGGTACACTCTTCATGTGCAATTACTAAAAGATCACTGCTCTTTACACCTCAACAATTGAGGTGGATGTACGATTTTTTTACCAAAAATAGTTAATAACTCACATCAAGCCTTTCTGTCATGTTCTCTTTCATCCAAAAACAACACTTTTTGGCACAGATTCCTATCTGCACCTCAACTGTTGAGGTGCAGATAGCAATCCTCTTACTAAAATACCCCTTGGCATTATTTATACAAATCGATTCCATCATGGGATGATGTGACTCCATTCTCATATGCAGATCATATGATCATCCTTATATATGCTGACAAACAACTCATTCCATTCTATCTACCCACAACGACATCAAAACTGATTCTTAGTTTTATTTTTATAGCATTTGTATGAAATTGATAAGATTTTTTTTCCTTCAGAAGGGAAACAAAGGCAAGAAGCTCTTCTTATTTTTCAACATGATCCAAGAGCTTGACTTCTATATATATGCCAACCACAAAATCTGTCCTTTCAATTTTTCATATGGTTAGTTTAGAAGTAGGGGCCCTCTTTTTTTTAGATGTGTCAAGCTATAAACTGTTTAAAGGTTACCTTCATTGTGTTCCAGTCTCACTTAAGTTCTTCAACTCTCCTAGCGTTATGGCTGGAAGCCACACACAACTTCCCTCATGACTCCCAATACTTAGATGAAGGATATCCTTTTGCCTCAGTTTCGTGAGTTCATCTATAGACTGGTATGTTTAATGCTAAAATCTTCAGAAGACCTTTTTCTCGGAGTCCATTTGTAGCTGGTGTTTTCTTCAATTAGTTAGGTGTAACTTTCAGCTACAACAACAGTGAGGAAAGTAGCACTCTGAGCATGCAGGATGTAAGCAAGTGCAAGCAGCTCATCCTAGATGCTGACATCCTGTGTCTCTTGTTCACCTTTCTTTGCTTTTTTTCCCTCCTCGTCTCTATTAGTTACAGGAACCATCTATTCTCAACATAAATGCTAACCCAAATCCGCTTGATTTTACGCTCATTGCTTTCTCGTTATGTCTTCGTTTCATTGTAGGACGTATGAACATCGCTTTCCATTAGATCTCTTTAGAAATTGATATGATCCGTTCCTCTCCATCATATCCTTTTGCGTGCATGCGTGCACGCATTTGATGTTGTGTGTGTATAAGTGTGGGCGTGCGCTCTACCATGAGCATACACAGGTTATTGTGTTCATGTATTGATTCGAGCGAGCAAAAATATTGTTACATTCATGTTCATTATTTTCTTCATTTTCTGCGTTATTAATTACATCTCCCTGTACCGAAATCAGATGAAGGAAGAAGTTCTTGACGAATCCATTAGTTACGAGGAGCCAGAAAAGGTGGCTGCACCCATCACCGAAGATGGCTCAACAACTGGGAGATGGAACTCAGCAGTACTACTGATTGGTAACCATCTCAAAGAGACCTCCTCAGTGAAATTTCTATTGCTCTCGGTTGTTCCACATGCGCCTAATTGTGATATCGTCGATGCAGCGAATTATGGCCTCTCAACGCTAGCATTTTATGGAGTTGGCGTGAATCTTGTTCTCTTCCTCACGAGGGTGCTCCGGCAAGAGAACGCTGAAGCGGCAAACAATGTCGGCAGACGGACCGGAACCATGTATATATTTTCTCTCGTTGGGGCATTTTTAAGTGATTCCTACTGGGGGACATACCTGACCTGCGCTATCTTTCAGATGATCTTTCTGGTGGTATGATATTAAACCCATGTATAAATTTCGCCATGTTGCCTAGCTGCCAACACTCTTCTGTTGCGATCCAAGCAGGGATTGGCGCTTTTGTCGCTGTCGTCGTGGCTGTTGTTGGTGAAGCCGTCGGGATGCGGAGACGGGAACATGGAATGCCGACCAGCATCATCCCTCGGCTCTGCCATCTTTTACCTATCGATATATCTAATTGCCATAGGCAATGGAGGATATCAGCCGGCCGTTGCCACATTTGGGTCGGACCAATTTGATGAGGACGACCCTGTCGAACGCCACTCCAGGGCTGCATTCTTCGGCTATTTCTACGTGGCTTTCAATGCGGGTTCGATCTTATCCAACACCCTCTTGGTGTACTGTGAGGACTCTGGGATGTGGGTTCTGGGGTTCTGGTCGTCGACGGGATCGGCTGCTCTAGCTCTCGTGCTCTTCTTGCTAGGGACCCCGGGATACAGGCGTCTCAAGCCTTCGGGCAGTCCGCTGACCCGAATCGCTCAAGCGTTCGTTGCCTCCATCTGCAAGCGTGCGACGTTCACGGACGACGACCCCAGCACCAGCCCATGGCGGCTCTGCACGGCGGCCCAAGTGGAAGTAGCAAAATGTGTCGTGAAGATGATGCCCATCTGGCTCTGCACCGTAATCTACTCCGCGGTCTTCACCCAGATGGCCTCCCTTTTTGTCGAACAAGGCGCCACGATGGACGCCGATGTTGGATCCTTCCACGTCCCCCCGGCAAGCATGTCACTCTTCGGCACCCTCTCCGTCCTCTCACTCACCGCCATATATCGTCGTGTTCTCATCCCTGTAACACAGCCAACCGAGCTCCAACGCATGGGCGTGGGGCTCGTCCTCGGCTCTCTTGCGATGGTTGCCGCAGGGATCGTCGAAATCGAGCGGCTTAAAAGAGTATCAGGCCCACATGAGCCTGGTTCTCTCTCTATTTTATGGCAGATCCCGCAGTACTCGTTAATTGGCGCGTCTGAAGCTTTCATGCACGGTGGTCAGCTGGGGTTTTTCAGTGGGCAGGCGCCGGATGGGGTTAAGGGCGTTGGGGGCTCGCTTTGTATGGCTTCGGTCTCTATTGGGAGTTATGTTAGTATCCTGCTTGTTACGATCGTTATGCACATCAACGGACATATGGACAACTTCTACTTCTTGCTTGCTATACTGACGGCGGTGGATACGGTGGTTTACATGCAGTGTGCCAAGAGGTATAAGAATAGTAAGATCGAGCAGAGGGAGGAGAAAGACTCGGTGCTTGTGATAGTCTAGATATAGAAAAATTATGATCTATTCATATGGGGAGGTTGAAGTATGAATAGGATTCATTGGAAATGTTTCTTACTTAAGAAATAAACAAAGTAGGACATCTTTAATGCGTATATGGGCTTGAATAAATCTGAATATTGTTGCATTAAATGATTTATGTTGGAAAGTGATAGGACTCAAAAGAGAGAGGGGCAAACTTTCTTAGCAAAAGAATGAGTAACCATGGCACTAGGCCATGGTTCTCTATATATTCATGTAGAGAGGGAAGATGGAGGGCCTCAAGGAGAACAAGGGTCCCCATTACTCATAGTAATGAGGATCAATGAAGTGGGTAATGAAGGAGGGGAGGCCAAAGGCCTCCCTCATTCTTAACACTCCCCCTTACCCATTCATCACTTTGGTCTCAGCATCTGAGGCAAAGAGGCGTGTATACTTCTGGATCCAGAGTAAGTGTGTTTGCCTCGTTAAAACCTTAGCTGTGGAAAACCCAGTGGGAAAACCCAACAGCTTAAGGAAAAAGAGTGCAACCCACATGTTACCCCCCCTGATCCGTACAAGCTTCAGGCTTGCAGGTCTTTCAATTGTCGCATACCAATGTTCTTTACAAGCTTTATAAAAGTACATTTGGGTAAAGACTTAGTAAAAAGATCAGCTAAGTTGTTGCAGGACTGGATCTGTCGAACTTCAATCTGCTTGTCGTTCTTTTGCTCGTGCGTCCAGAAGAATTTGGGAGAAATGTGCTTTGTCCTGTCGCCTTTGATGTGCCCTTCTGAAGCCGAGCAATGCACACGGCGTTGTCCTCAAATAGGGCAGTAGGCTCCAAATCACCGGTCTTCAGGCCAGTGGATTGGAGAATGTGTTGGACGACGGATCGTAACCAAAAACATTCTCTGCTTGCTTCATGGATCGCGATGAGCTCTGCATGGTTGGAAGATGTAGTTGTTGTGGTTTGCTTTACCGATCTCTAGGAGATAGCAGTACCTCCGTAGGTAAAAACAAAACCTATTTGGGATTTTGTCGTATGCGGATCTGAGAGATAACCTGCATCAGCATAACCAAATAACTTGGAGGAGGCACCTCTCTGGTAGTAAAGTCCCAGATCAATTGAACCCTGGAGGTATCGCAGAAGATGCTTTACTCCGTTCCAGTGGCGCTTTGTGGGCGCTGCACTGTGTCTGGCTAGGAGATTAACTGTAAACGCTATATCAGGACGCGTACAGTTAGCCAGATATAGAAGTGATCCAATGGCACTGATGTAGGGTACTTCAGGACCCAGTAACTCCTCCCCCTCTTTCAGTGGTCGGAAGGGGTCCTTATGTATATCTAGTGATCTTACGACCATAGGAGTACCTAAAGGATGACATTTATCCATATGAAACTTGCGTAGAAGTTTCTTTGTATAATTAGATTGGTGTAATAGGATTCCACCTCTTAGGTGTTCTATCTGTAAGCCAAGACAATACTTTATTTTGCCTAGGTCTTTCATTTCAAAAGTATGTTTTAGGCTTTCAGATATCTTATTGATCTCTGCAGGAGATCCTATGAGATTTAAGTCATCTACATATACTGCTATGATGACGAATCCTGTTCCCGTTCTTTTGATAAAGATACACGGGCAGACTTCATTATTCGTGAATCCTTGATGTGCAAGGAAATCACTAAGTCTGTTATACTAAATCTTGCCCGATTGTTTTAGACTATATAATGATCTATGTAGCCTTACAGAGAATACGTCCCAAGGCATCTCTGTCATCTCTGGGGGTAGATTAAACCCATCAGGAAGTCTCATATAGATATTTTTATCTATATCGCCATATAGATATGCAGTCACAACATCCATGAGCTGCATTTCTAGGCTTTCCAGAGAAGTTAGGCTTATTATAATCGGAATGTGATCGAATCCGTGACAGGGGAATACGTATCTTCGTAATCAATCCCCGGTCTATGGGAAAAACCCTGGGCTACAAGGCGTGTCATGTAGCGAACGATCACATTATTTTCATCTCTTTTTCTTATGAAAACCCACTTATATCCCACAGGCTTTACACCTACTGGTGTTTGGACTACATGTCCAAAGACTTTGCATTTCAAGAGTGAGTCTAGCTCTACTCTTATTGCCTCGTCCCACTTTGGCCAATCATCTCTGTGTTTACATTCCGTTAGAGATCGTGGTTCGACGTCATCGTCATATTCAGCGACGTGAACGGCAATATCGAACGCAAAATCGTCGTTGACGACTATGCTATTTCTCTCCAGTACTTCTCCAGTACGTACAAAATTTAATGATGTTTCTCCTATTGTTTCCTCTCCCGGGGAAATCAGGAGGAGAGAAGTAGCTGGTCTGAGCTCAGCATCCTGTGGAGGGATAATCTTAGTATCTCCAGGAGTCTTTCTCTTTCGAGGAACTTTATCTTTTGAACCTGGTGGGCGTCCTCTTTTCATTTGAGGTACAGCCAATTCTGCTGCCGATGGATTGCATCCATCTATAGGGATGTCAATCCTAGCTGGCGTATTGGCAACAGGGACGTGTGAACGGACAATCTTCTGGTTGTCCGTGAACTTATCCGGTAAAAGATGTACTGTATTCTGGATGTGAAGGATCTTCAGGATCTCATCTTCACACAGATTAGTACGCGGACCATATAGGGACAAAGACTTCTGGTCCCAACTAATGGTCTCAGTAGCTTCTGGCTTCTTAGACTGTGTGCCCAGTTTAGGAAAAATTTTCTCATCAAATTCACAGTCAGCAAAACGTGCCTTGAATGCGTCACCCGTCAGGGGTTCAAGGTATCTGATAATATAGGGCGAATCAAATCCAATATATATACCTAGACGATGCTGAGGACCCATTTTGGTCGTCTGAGGTGGTGCTATTGGGACATATACCGCACAACCAAACACTCTCAAATGAGAGATATCCGGAGGTGCACCATATGCTAGTTGCATCGGGGATAAAGTATGACCACCAGAGGGTCTTATCCTAATAAGTGATGCGACATGTAAAATAGCATGCCCCTAAGCATCCACCGGCAACTGGGGTTGCATAAGCAATGGACGTGCAATCCATTGGAGTCTCTTTATAAGGGACTCAGCTAATCCGTTCTGGGTGTGAACATGTGCTACAAGATGTTCAACTTCAATACCCGTTTCCCGGCAATAGTCTTCGAAGACTTGTGAAGTGAATTCTCCCGCATTATCAAGACGTAGTTTCTTGATATGGTTATCGGGAAAATGAGCACGAAACCTTATTATTTGTGCCAATAGCTTTGGAAAAGCTAGGTTGCGGGTGGACAAGAGGCACACATAAGACCATTTGGTTGATGCATCAATCAGTACCATGAAGTACTGAAATGGGCCACTTACGGGGTGAATAGGCTGTTGAGTATTGACTCCTCGGATTTGGTTTTGGATGATGAACAAACATAAATATATCGTGAACTAACTCTTTGTGAGCGCAGTTATGGAGATCGTCGCCAAACTTCTATGAACATCTAAAGCGACGTCTCGAGACTTCTCAAAGCGTGTGATCGTATGCCTAAAGCTTCGTTGAAGCTCAAGGACCATTATTGAAGTCATGAAGATTCGATTGAAGCTTTTGAAGACGGTTCGTCAAGTTTATTTAATGTCTTCTAGCTTCTTTTCGTAGAATGTTAAGCCTTGAGTAGGTCTTACGTTGTAATCTTCATATCGCTCCTATCTTAGAGCTAGGATCTTATTAGAAGCCCACACAAACTTTCCCGAAGCATCGTGCTTCGTTTCGCGGCTTCTTGTGCATGTTAGTTGGTTCAAGAAGAAGAACCAACCGACTAGATGGAAATCTGGTCATCGGCAAAGCTTCTTGAACCGACTAGAATGCCTTCTCAATTCTAAGCTCTTTACTGTTTACAGTTAGTCGGTCTACGTTGACTCACCGACCGACTAGTTGATGAACTAGTCGGTCAGTGATCCTTCTTAGACCGACTAGTTGAGCTTTCCCTGTACATGCCTAGTTACTGTTTATCGTTAGTCGGTCAAAGAACGTTTGTCGACCGACTAGTTGATGAACTAGTCGGTCAACATTTGTTCTTAAACCGACTAAATCAACTTGAAGACAGCCTTCTCTATTTCGACTGTTAGTCGGTCAAAGAACATTCACCGACCGACTAGTTGTGAAACTAGTCGGTCGACAAGTCTTCTTAGACCGACTAGTTGTCATCTCCTGTACTTCGACCTTTTGGCTGTTCAACCATTAGTCGGTCTACGTTGTATCACCGATCGACTAGTTGATGAACTAGTCGGTCAGTGATCCTTCTTTGACCGACTAGTTTGGTTCAGAATAGAGCCATTGGAGCTTTAATTGAAACGTTTCTCTCTCTCTCTTTCCTCTAACCTATAAATACTTGGTGTGCTGCATTCATTGCACTCGAGGCTGATATTAAGAGAAGTTTAGAGATCAAAAGAGAAGCATTCAATCTCATTCAAAGCTCATGCATTTCTCATCTTGAATCTCTCCCTCACTCTTATTTCAAAAGAGAGATTCATTGATTGTGAGCCTTCCAAGCCAAGTGCTTGATTCTAGGTCACCAACATCCACCTAGGACTCCATTGCTGGTCATCTACTTGGAGCTAGGGTTTGGTGCCTTTCATCTTCCCCAAAATCCGTTTTGCCCTAAATCGTAAGTTTACTCAAGGCATAGGATTTTGTCGGTAAGAATTTCTATTTCAATTTTATTTGAATATTGCAAGTTTCACTCTCGGTTGTGAGAGTTTGTTTGTAATCCCAGGTTGTGGGAGTCACAATTTCTTTTGTGTATGATTTGAACTTGTAGAGGTTTCTACAAGTATTTCATAGTGCAAATCTTGAGTTAGGGTTTCTAACTCAAGTATTTGAAGGGGATCCGGGTGGTTGGGACGTAGGATCACCGGGAACAAGTCGGGGAGACTTGGGTGGATCTGAACCCGTTAAATTGCTTGTTTGCGATTGTTCTCTTTGTTGTCAATATTTACATTTCCGCATTTCCGCATTAATTGGTAGAGTTTGCAAGATAATTAGGAATTATCTTCTTAATTATTTTAAAGTACTATTCACCCCCCTCTAGTACTTGTGCAGTAGCTTTGTAGGGCATTACATTTGGTATCAGAGCCAAGTCTATAGCTATGTTTACCAACGACAACAAGACCGTTCGTCCACCTTCAGATTACAGCACCTTTAGGAACCGTGAAGAAGCATCTTCGGTGATGGAAGGACACTCCTCGACGAGGCCTCCTATCTTCAACGGTACCAACTACGGGTACTGGAAATGCCGGATGGAAACTTTCCTCCGGAGTGCTTCACTATGGAGGGCCACGATGAAGGAGTATGTCGAGCCCGCCGAAGAAGATTTCGAGAAGTGGACTACCGCGGAGGTTGCCGCGGAGGTAAGCAATGCTAAGGCAATGAACGCCTTGCAATGTGCTTTGGAGCCCGAGGACTTCAACAAGATATGCACATGTAAGAGTGCATATCAAATATGGAACTCCCTCCTCATCTTGCATGAATGGACGAGTAGGTTAAGAGACTCCAAACTCGTAGTTGTAAATAAAGATTACGAGTTATTTCATATGCTACAGGGTGAGAAGATGAAGGAGTACTATGCTCGCTTCGTCGACATCACCAACAAGTTGGAGGCTCTCGGTAAGACCTACACTCAAAAGGAGAAAGTCTCGAAGATCATCGATGGACTTCCTTCTTGTTGGGAGAAACGTACCTTCGCCATCGAGGAAGGTAATGACATGAAAACATATACTGTCGTACAACTAATGGGTACCTTAATGTCTTATGAGGTACGCAAGGATAGCAAGCTAAAGTTACAGGACAAGATGAAGTCCTACTTGAAGCAAGACGAGCCAAAGAAAAAGGCGATTGCATTCAAGGCCGCTCCATCCACATCCACATCTACCGATGATGAAGAATCGGAAGAAGAGTTGGACTTGGAATCCATTGCCCTCATGGTAAAGAAGTTCAACCGGTTCTTCCGGAAAGGTAATTTCAAGAACAAATCAAAATTTGGCTCTTCTAACGCCTCCTCTCCTTTGTGTTTCAAATGCAACAAGCCAGGACACATGAAAGCGGATTGTCCTCAAAACAAGCAAAAGGAGAAGTGGAAGGCGCCAAAGTTCGACAAGTCCAAGAAGTACAAGAAAGGGTACAAGAAGAGGCTTGTCGGCACTTTCACCGACTCCGAGGATTCCTCAAGCGGAGAGTCGGACGATGAGCAAGTAGAGCAAGCACACATGTGCTTCATGGCACGAGAGGAGCAAGATAAAGATTCCTCCTCCGATGATAGCGACAATGAAAGCGATGAGGTAACCATGGATGACCTTAGAAATGCTAATGAGCAAATATGGTCTAAATACACTAAATTAGTAAATAGATATACTAAAGTAAAAGATGATTTAGCTAGCATCCAAACCTTGCCTAAACCTATCATCACCAATAACGAAACCATTGTTGAAGAGTTGAGAAATGAGATTGTAAATCTCAAGTCTCAACTTGAACATGTTCATATTGAAGAATCGGATGAACATGAGATTGCGGATTTGACTTCTCAGAACTCAACTTTGAGTATCGAGAATGAGAATCTCAAATCTCGTGTTTATGCACTCACATCGCAAGTGTCCACTTTGGATGCTTCGATGCATTCTCTCACCGAGAAATATGAGTGCATATTAGGCCGAATTAATAAATTCAATAAGGGTAAGGACCATTTGGATAAAATCCTAAATGACTTACTTCCGGCCAATCACCACATTGGCTTGGGGTATACAATGGGAAATTCATCCAAATCGGCCACTACCTTTGTTAGGCCAACTTCCGGTGACTCAACGAGTGGTAGCAAACACTGTTGAGTATTGACTCCCCGGATTTGGTTTTGGATGATGAACAAACATAAATATATCGTGAACTAACTCTTTGTGAGCGCAGTTATGGAGATCGTCGCCAAACTTCTATGAACATCATAAGCGACGTCTCAAGACTTCTCAAAGCGCGTGATCGTGAGCCTAAAGCTTCGTTGAAGCTTAAGGACCTTTATTGAAGTCATGAAGATTCGATTGAAGCTTTCGAAGACGGTTCGTCAAGTTTTATTTATAGTCTTCTAGCTTCGTATCGTAGAATGTTAAGCCTTGAGTTGGTCTTACGTTTTAATCTTCATAACGCTCATATCTTAGATCTAGGATCTTAGTAGAAGTCCATACAAACTTTCCCGAAGCTTCGCCCTTCGATTCGCGACTTCTTGTGCATGTTAGTTGGTTCAAGAAGAAGAACCAACCGACTAGATGGTGATCTAGTCGGTCAGTAAAGCTTCTTGAACCGACTAGTTTGCCTTCTCAATTCTAAGCTCTTTACTGTTTACAGTTAGTCGGTCTACGTTGACTCACCGACCAACTAGTTGGTGAACTAGTCGGTCAGTGATCCTTCTTAGACCGACTAGTTAAGCTTTACCTGTACATGTCAAGTTACTGTTTATCGTTAGTCGGTCTATGTACATTTGGCGACCGACTAGTTGATGAACTAGTCGGTCAACATTTGTTCTTGGACCGACTAATTCAATTTGTTCTCAGACTATTTATTTTATATCTTAGTGGGTCTAAGTTCACTCACCGACCAACTAGTTGTGAAACTAGTCGGTTGGCAAGTCTTCTTGGACCGACTAGTTCTTTAAGTCTGAAACTTCATCTATTCATTGTTCACCTCTTAGTCGGTTCATGTTGTTTCACCGACCGACTAGTTGATGAACTAGTCGGTCAGTGGTTGTTCTTTGACCGACTAGTTGGGTTCAAAATAGAGCCGTTGGAGCATTAAATGTCACGATTTTTGCTCTCTCTTTCCTCTAACCTATAAATACTTGGTGTGCTGCATTCATTGCACTCAAGGCTGATATTAAGTGAAGTTTAGAGATCAAAGAGAAAGCATTAAATCTCATTCAAAGCTCTTTCATTTCCTTTCAAGAATCTCTCCCTCACTCTTATTTCAAAAGAGAGATTCATTGATTGTGAGCCTTCCAAGCCAAGTGCTTGATCCAAGGTCACCAACATCTACCTAGGACTCCATTGCTGGTCATCTACTTGGAGCTAGGGTTTGGTGCCTCTTCATCTTCCCCAAAATCCGTTTTGCCCTAAATCGTAAGTTTACTCAAGGCATAGGATTTTGTCGGTAAGAATTTTTATTTCAATTTACTTTGATATTGCAAGTGATTCACTCTCGGTTGTGAGAGTTTGTTTGTGATCCCGGGTTGTGGGAGTCACAATTTCATTTGTGTATGATTTGACTTTGTGAAGGTTTTTCACAAGTATTTCATAGTGCAAATCTTGAGTTAGGGTTTCTAACTCAAGTATCTGGAGGGGATCCGGGTGTTTGGGACGTAGGATCACCGGGAACAAGTCGGGGAGACTTGGGTGGATCCGAACCCGTTAAATTGCTTGTTTGCGATTGTTCTCTTTGTTGTCTAATATTTACATTTCCGCATTTCCGCATTATTGGTAGAGTTTGCAAGATAATTAGGAATTATCCTCTTAATTATTTTAAATTACTATTCACCCCCCCTCTAGTACTTGTGCAGTAGCTTAGCAGGGCATTACAAACACTCTATTGGTAGTTCATTTACCAATGGTGCTTCCACCTGGTACACACCCTCGTTTGGAAAGAAACCCACTTTGGGTGGACCTCCAAAGAAGGGTCATGCCTACATGTACATAAATACCATGCCACGTAGGAAAACACATCCTACTCCACATGCTCACACATATGATGATTTTTATGCACCACATCCACGGGCACGTGCACACCAACTGAGACACCCTCACGTACGTGTTCCCCCACATGCATATGTTCACCCACATCATCATATGAATAATTATCATAATGCACCATTTAATCATATTCCTTATGCCTATCCACGACATGCATCACGTATAAATCAACAACGCATGCATGCTCCCAATAGGATTAAGTCTACCAAAATATTCACTATTTGGAGCCCAAAGGACACAAGCATGAATGAAAAACAAATTTATATGAATTCGTATTTCATGAATGTCGTGCATAGTGATAATTATGTGGGGAAGTCTAAGTCCAATTGGACTTGGCTTCCAAAGGTCTAATCTTTTGGACCCAATGACCTTGGGTACCATTATACGATATTTTCTATCTTTAGGTACTCAAGAAAAAGATACGGAGCAACAAATCAAAATTTAGCTCCAAGAATAATTGGATACTCGATAGCGGGTATTCAAAACACATGACGGGTGACGCTTAATTGCTCTCCAGAGTGGTGCCCATTGCAAATGGGAACCGGGTAGTCTTTGGAGGCAACGAGAGCGGAACCATCAAAGGTGTTGGTAAAGTGGGTAATCCTTCTAAACCTCTTATAAATGATGTTTACCTTGTTAAAGGATTAAACCACAATCTCATTTCAATAAGCCAACTTTGTGACAAAGGTTACAAAGTTAGCTTTGCGAAAGGAATGTGCCATATGTTAAGAAAAGATAATAATGATTTATTATTTTCTGGCACACGCCATAAGGATATATATATCCTAGATCTTCCAAGATCACATGAACAATGTCGCATTGCGAACACAAGTGAACAACACTTATGGCATCGACGTTTTGGTCATGTGAACTTTGGAACACTCTTTAAACTTTCCAAGTTAAATTCTATTTGAGGCTTCCCTAAGCTTGTATTTCAAAAGAAAACTTTTGTGACTCGTGTCAATGAGGCAAGCTTCCAAAATCGTCTTTTAAACCTAAGAAACGCATTTCTTCTAAGCGGCCACTAGAGCTATTACATCTAGATTTATTTGGGCCAACTATAGTTGCTTCATTAGGAAATGCACGATATGGACTTGTCATCATTGATGACTTTTCTAGATTTACTTGGGTATTTTCATTAAGTAATAAAAATGATGCTATTGAAAACTTCACAATATTTGTTAAGAAAGTACAAAATCTCATTGGAACCACCATTGTCACTATTCATAGTGATCATGGAGGGGAATTTGAGAATGAGTCTTTCTCAAATTTTTGTGATGAAGTTGGTATTACTCACACCTTTTCATTCCCTCGCGCACCTCCTCAAAATGGTGTTGTTGAGAGAAAGAATAAGACGCTAGTGGAGTGTGCTCGCACTATGCTTGATGATAGCCAACTTGGCCATCAATTTTGGGCGGAAGCGGTACATACCGCTTGCTATGTGTTTAATAGAATACTTTTGAGGCCCGACACTAAACAAACTTGTTATGAATTATTGTTTGGTAGATTGCCTCAAGTTAAACATTTTCGAGTTTTTGGTTCAAAATGTTTTATTAAAAATACGTATGGTAGCTTGGACAAATTTGATCCAAGATCCGATGAGGGGATATTTGTTGGATATTCATCCCGTAGCAAAGCCTACCGAATATACAACAAACGAACCTCAACGATCGAGGAATCACTTCATGTCTCATTTAATGAAGGATTTGTCCCAACTAGAATTACTAATGATGATGACTCTATGGATGTCTTATGTGATTCTATTGGTAATTCTAATTCTAATGATTCTCTTGATACTAACCCTACTAATGAATCTTTTGAGAATGTTCCGAGTGATCAGGGAATTCCCAAACGGCTTCATACCGTTCGTGACCATCCTCATGAGCATGTCATTGGTAATATCCTTGATAGTGTCAAGACGAGATCTCAAGTCAACTACTTCGCTCATTGTGCCTTTGCCTCCTCGATAGAGCCAAAGAATATTAATGAAGCGTGCGAAGATGGTGCTTGGATCTTAGCCATGGAGGAGGAACTCATTCAATTCGAGAGGAATGAGGTTTGGGAGCTTGTTCCACTGCCTTCGAAGAACCACACCGTCATAGGGACAAAGTGGATCTTCAAGAACAAGATCGACGAGAACCAAAACGTCGTCCGGAACAAAGCTCGGTTAGTAGCTCAAGGCTATCGGCAAGAGGAAGGTATTGATTTCGAATAATCCTTTGCTCCGGTAGCTTGATTAGAATCCATTAGATTATTGTTATCTTTTGTATGCCATAAGGATTTTAAATTATTTCAAATGGATGTTAAAAGTACGTTTTTAAACAGAGACGTTGTTGAGGAAGTTTATGTTTCTCAACCTCCGGGTTTTATAAATGAAAAATTTTCAAATCATGTTTTCAAACTTAAGAAAGCACTTTACGGTTTGAGACAAGCTTCTCGAGCTTGGTATGACCGTTTAAAGAATTTTCTTTTGGATTTAGGATTTAAAATGGGAGAAGTTGATTCTACATTATTTGTTAAGTATTCGAATAATGACATTATTTCAGTTCAAATTTATGTTGATGATATCATTTTCGGTGCTACTAACTTTGCTCTTTGCGAAGAGTTTTCTAATGTGATGAAGGATCAATTTGAGATGAGCCACATGGGTGGGCTCATGTATTTCTTAGGTCTCCAAATTCGGCAAATGAACGATGCAATCTTCATCCACCAAACGAAGTATACGGTGGAGTTGCTAAAGCGATTTGGAATGGAGAATGCCTCCGGAAGAAGACTCCGATGAGCACAACTACACATCTTGATAAAGATGCGGGTGGCTAAGATGTAGACATTCGTCTATATCGAGGTATGATAGGTAGTTTACTTTATCTTACCGCAAGTAGGCCCAATATTATGTTTGCCGTATGTGTATGTGCTCGTTATCAGTCTTAACCTAAGGAATCTCACTTAGTAGTGGTAAAGCATATTTTCCGTTATTTAAGTTACACACTTGACTTTGGGTTACTTTATCCAAAGTCTAGCACATATGAGTTAATCTCATATAGTGACGCATATTAAGCGGGATGCAAATCCGACACGAAAAGTACTAGTGGCACTTGCCATTTTATAGGAAATTCTCTTGTCTCTTGGTTTTCCAAGAAGCAGAATTCCGTATCACTTTCAACCACTGAGGCGGAATATATTATCGCCGGTGTCGCGTGTGCTCAGGTTCTTTGGATGAGACACACTCTTAAAGACTTTGGTATAAACTGTGATACTTGCCCTTTCATGGTGGACAACCAAAGTACAATTTGTCTCTCCAAGAATCCGGTACACCATTCCCGTTCTAAACACATAGATGTCCGACACCATTTCTTAGATGATCATATTGCTAAAAAGGACATCATATTAGTGTACGTTGAAACCCAGAAGCAAATCGCCAATATTTTCACGAAACCCCTAAAGGAAGACTCCTTTGTGCGGTTGCGTCGAGAATTGGGGATTATGGGTGAATCCGAGATTTAGGATTCATTTTATTCAATAATCTTGCATGCTATCAATTTCGTTTATATTTGCACATGCTTGATGTATTGGAATTTTCTGGATTTTTCGTTGAATTTTTGGAATTTATGCTCGATTTATTCATGAACGTCAAATTTAAGATTTTCGATGTTTAATGGGGTAGTATAATGATTAGTGAGAGTATTTCGATGTTTTGTCCAAGTGCGATTAGGAGAGAACTCAAAATTTTGAAATTTCAAAATTTTGAACTCTGTTAGTTGGTTCATGTTCATTGACTGACCGACTAGATCGTCATCTAGTCGGTCAGTGAATGAACTCAGACCGACTAACTCAAGCCCTAAATTTTTTCTTCAGTTACTGTTTGCACTTAGTCGGTTCAAGCTCATTGGCCGACCGACTAGATGGTCATCTAGTCGGTCAGCACTTGAACTCTGACCGACTAAGTGCTCAGGGACTGTTTTGTCTTTTCGAGTTCCAATCGATTTATACTCTCTCTTAATCGACTTATTTTCTTTATAGTCGATCGAAATCTCCTCTTCAGCTCAAAAACCCCCGAGCCCCTTCGTCTTCCTCCTCCCTCCTCCGTCGAGTTCGCCGTTTTCCGGCCAACTTGATCAACTTCGGCCGTCGATCTTCCACCTAGGGTAACTTCTATCCCCTCTCTCAGCTGCTAGGGTTTCCATCTAGGTCTATTTTTCAATCGATTTCAGTTTCTTCGGTTTAGGGGTGTGCTAGGGTTTGTTCTATTCGATTTCTCGTTCGATTGAACGTTGTCTCGTCACGATTATGGCGAGAACACGTATTCCGATTGATCCCACTCGTCTGTCGCCTATGACCGTAGAGTTTCCGCCTTCGGACCCCCCACAACCCAAACGTCGATCTAAATCCACCCATCCATCATCGTCTTCGCCTCCTCTTAAGAAGAAGAGGACGGCGACCGCTAAGCCCCGATCTCAGCCTAAGCCTAGGAAACAGCCCGTTTCTCCAGCTTCATTCCGTGCACCCACTCCTCCTGATGATTCTGACACGGAATACATTCCGGAGACCGAGCACACCGCTTGGGATCCTACTCCTCCACTCCGATCTAGCACCCGACAGCCTAAGGGGAAGGGTCCGATGCCAGTTGGCGGTGTCGATATCTCTTTATGTCGCGACGACCCGATGTGTCTCGCGGCATATAATCGTATCGAACACTGTCCGCTGTTGTTGGAACACTTCGTTCAGTTTTCCGACTTCCTAGGCCTTGCTGATCTCCTTTCGTCTAGTGGTCTTATCGATTATCTTCGATATGACCCTAAGGCGAATCCACATCCACACCCCAGTCTGGTCAAGCTATTCTATGCCAACCACGTTCGCGGTCAGTACGACGAGACCCATTCTATTGAGACTACTGTCTTGGGGACACCGATAGTCCTCACGACAGAAATCTTAGGAGACTTGATTGGTGTCTCCTCGTCTGGCCTTCTTCCTTCTGATATTTCTGTTGACGATATTTCTGAGCTTGATCAGGTGATGCTCGTCGAGATTTTCCATGAGATCCCTCCTACCATGATTGGCGTCCCATCCAAGTCCTTCAAGCCAAATGCCTGGGTCCTTAATCTGATCTTGAAGTCGTGCCTCCTTCCGAAGTACGGCTCATCTTCCTTGCCTTCCTAGCCATTCCTCAAGATCATTTACGCCATCTTCATGGGGAGTGAGATCAATTGGGCACGGATCATTCTCGACAAGATGGACTCTTTCGAATGTATTCGAAAGTCCACCAAGTCGGCCCATATTCCTTATCCGTGCCTGTTGACTCTCGTTTTCTGTCACTTCCGTGTCCCTCTGCCCCGTGATGATGAGCGTCCCCTCGGTCCCCCTCTGAAGCGACGACCGTCAAGAAGTCTCTTGCGGCGCTTCGTCATGTTCAGAGGACGACCCCGTCTGCTTCAGCTGCTTCTGCTCCCTCTCCTACTCTTGCTAACCTCGCATGTTCGTTGAAACGTGTGGAGTCTCGCTGTGCTCGATCTGAGGAGATTCTCGCTCGTATCGCTTCTCGTTTGGGTATTGATATCCCTCCGTATGTTTCTGACGTGGAGGAGTTGGATGAGGATGAGATCAAGGAGCTTGTTCGTTCTGCTGCTGCTCGTGCCCCTAAGGGTACTTTTGGTGCTGTTTCTACTTCTGCCGGTGATCCCGAGAGCACACCTGCTGCCACCGTTCCTTCGGTGGATGCTTCGTCTGTTGCTGCTCCCGAGACCACTCCTGTCGTGCCAGAGATTTCCACTCATGCTGACCCAGTGACCACCTCCACTCCTGCAGAGCCTGCTGCTGCTGCAGATCCTCCCGCTGCCTCCTGAGCTTATTTGGAGGACTCTCCTATGCACATTGGATGATTTTTGTAGTCGTGAGAGAGTTGGGTAGGATAGATGGTGGTTATGACTTTTGATGTCGTTTTGATGTATCTCGTATGGTGTTTTGATATTTTTGTATGTATGTGATACTCTGATATATGTTGTGATATGATGTTGTATTTTGTGCTTCGATCCGAGGATTGTTTATGTATGTCGGCGATGTATACTTTTGATGTACTCATGGTTCATATATATATATACATCGATGTTGACTTGTATTCTCTTGTGCACATTATATTCTTTTTATGTCTCTGATGTTTGATTTCGTCGCTCGACGATAATAACTTGGTTAAATAGAAATTATTTCTATGGAAACATAGAATTGTTTTCCATGCACTAAATTAACCAAGAATGTTGATATTGGAGAGTATAGTGCATAACTCAATTCGTAAAATTAATTTGAGTTTTGATGATTTTATTTATCGATTTTCGACTTTGGTCTCATTGACACGCTTTGATTTAATTCGTATTTTCCTTTGGTGTCATTTGGACCGTGGTCGTATTCTACGACTCCAGTGCTTTTATTTGTAGCCATTGTTGTCGTCGTTGATCTCCTCCCACTCTTTTTGCTAATGCCAAAGGGGGAGAGATATAATAATGACATGTGCTAAATGATAATTTAAAGCATTTTTCCAAGAATCTAATTTGATATGTTAGATTCAAGGGGAGTTAAGATATAAAAATGGATTTCAAATCCGATATTTCAATAATTGAATTCACATTTATTTCTTCTCTCGTCTGCTTGATGCATATGATTATTGTTATTAATTGGAATTAACGTGTCATCAATGCAAGGGGAGAAAGTAAATTTCATTTGAATCATTATTTATGATTATTATTTATGTTGGCTTGTCATCACCAAAAAGGGGGAGAATGTTGAGTATTGACTCCCCGGATTTGGTTTTGGATGATGAACAAACATAAATATATCGTGAACTAACTCTTTGTGAGCGCAGTTATGGAGATCGTCGCCAAACTTCTATGAACATCTAAAGCGATGTCTCGAGACTTCTCAAAGCACGTGATCGTATGCCTAAAACTTCGTTGAAGCTCAAGGACCATTATTGAAGTCATGAAGATTCGATTGAAGCTTTTGAAGACGGTTCGTCAAGTTTATTTAATGTCTTCTAGCTTCTTTTCGTAGAATGTTAAGACTTGAGTAGGTCTTACGTTTTAATCTTCATATCGCTCGTATCTTAGAGCTAGGATCTTATTAGAAGCCCACACCAACTTTCCCGAAGCATCGCGCTTCGTTTCGCGGCTTCTTGTGCATGTTAGTTGGTTCAAGAAGAAGAACCAACCGACTAGATGGCAATCTAGTCGGTCGGTAAAGCTTCTTAAACCGACTAGAATGCCTTCTCAATTCTAAGCTATTTACTCTTTACAGTTAGTCGGTCTACGTTGACTCACCGACCGACTAGTTGGTGAACTAGTCGGTCAGTGATCCTTCTTAGACCGACTAGTTGAGCTTTCCCTGTACATGCCTAGTTACTGTTTATCGTTAGTCGGTCAAAGAACGTTTGTCGACCGACTAGTTGATGAACTAGTCGATCAACATTTGTTCTTAAACCGACTAAATCAACTTGAAGACAGCCTTCTCTATTTCGACTGTTAGTCGGTTAAAGAACATTCACCGACCAACTAGTTGTGAAACTAGTCAGTCGACAAGTCTTCTTAGACCGACTAGTTGTCATCTCCTGTACTTCGACCTTTTGGCTATTCAACCATTAGTCGGTCTACGTTGTATCACCGACCGACTAGTTGATGAACTAGTCGGTCAGTGATCCTTCTTAGACCGACTAGTCTGGTTCAGAATAGAGCCGTTGGAGCTTTAATTGAAACGTTTTTCTCTCTCTCTTTCCTCTAACCTATAAATACTTGGTGTGCTGCATTCATTGCACTCAAGGCTGATATTAAGAGAAGTTTAGAGATCAAAAGAGAAGCATTCAATCTCATTCAAAGCTCATTCATTTCTCATCTTGAATCTCTCCCTCACTCTTATTTCAAAAGAGAGATTCATTGATTGTGAGCCTTCCAAGCCAAGTGCTTGATTCTAGGTCACCAACATCCACCTAGGACTCCATTGCTGGTCATCTACTTGGAGCTAGGGTTTGGTGCCTTTCATCTTCCCCAAAATCCGTTTTGCCCTAAATTGTAAGTTTACTCAAGGCATAGGATTTTGTCGGTAAGAATTTCTATTTCAATTTCATTTGAATATTGCAAGTTTCACTCTCGGTTGTGAGAGTTTGTTTATGATCCCGGGTTGTGGGAGTCACAATTTCTTTTGTATATGATTTGACCTTGTAGAGGTTTCTACAAGTATTTCATAGTGCAAATCTTGAGTTAGGGTTTCTAACTCAAGTATTCAGAGGGGATCCGGGTGGTTGGGACGTAGGATCACCGGGAACAAGTCGGGGAGACTTGGGTGGATCCGAACCCGTTAAATTGCTTGTTTGCGATTGTTCTCTTTGTTGTCAATATTTACATTTTCGCATTTTCGGATTAATTGGTAGAGTTTGCAAGATAATTAGGAATTATCTTCTTAATTATTTTAAAGTACTATTCACCCCCCCTCTAGTACTTGTGCAGTAGCTTCGTAGGGCATTACATAGGCCCGCAAATGTCACCATGAATTCTCTCAAGGAAGCCAGGAGACTCTAATCCCACTTTCAGGAGGGATGGTCTCGTTATAAGTTTTCCCTTGAAACAAGGGAGACAGTGAAATTCACCCTTTTGAAGAATCTTCAGGTTCTTCAATTTGTGTCCACGGGATTCAGTGATGATGCATCGCATAATTGCTGTTCCAGGGTGACCAAGTCTATTGTGCCAGAGTTGGAACTCTGGCATTGATTGGCACATCTGGTGCTCAGTCATATTGGCTTCTATTGGTTGAATGTATGTTTGGTAGAGACCCGACGGGAGTCCCTTGAATCACTTGCAGATGATCTTCTGGTCATCTTTATGACGAGTGACAATCAGATATTCAACCTTATTTTCATCTCTGGTCTCTAAGTGATATCCGTTTAAATGGAAATCCTTGAAACTTACGAGATTCCTATTTGATTTAGGAGAGAATAATGCATTATTTATTTGAAGTCTTGTGTTATTTGGGAGTAATATAATTGCTTCACCAGATCCTTCGATTATTTGGGACAGTCCTAAAATTGTGATAACAGGACCGTCATATTTATTTACGCTATTAAAATAGCAATGATCGCGAAGGATTGTGTGCGTCGAGGCACTGTTCACTATGTTGGAAGCAACGATCTAGGATTTATGGTTTGATGATGACAAACAGTTGTGAACGATCTGATGTGTGTATTAAGTATTTGTAGGATTGGCGAGAACGTAAATTAATGTGTTGGACAAATTGCTATACACATACAAGATGGAGAAATTGCTAGGCACAAAGCAATGTGACTTAGTCAAAGAGGTGGTATACACTTAGCAAAGGAGACTTGGTCAAATATGGGATGAGATGGAGAGAATCTCCTTGGATTTATTCATACCAATTAGTGTTTACTCCAATCTTATTTGAATTAGATGAATATCTATTCAAATCCCACTATAATCCTATTCAAATTCCATTTCCAATCAAACTCCTAATTTTATGGGACTCTACTTGAGCTTACTTGATCTCCCCGCATCTCTACTTAAACCCCCCATCCGAAAAGAGAGATGCACCACCAAAGAGAAAAAAACCTAATTCTTCAATTGCCGCACGTCCACCTTCAGGCCAAAAAAAACACACAAAAGGTGAAGCTTGTATTATTAACTTTGGTTATTATTTTGTTGTGCAGGCTCAAGCACTCAGCAAGAAATAATGGCAAATCAATATTGAGAGGTCAACGAAAACAGATCACAAGACGCAACCGAGCCTGCCACGTTCTTTTCTCTAAACCATCATTTTTGGGGCTTCTCATTTAATTGCTTGAAGAAAAAAAAAAGGAAGGGGAGCACTTCGTTTGATAAATCCAAAGGCCAGCCACCATTTCTTTTTGCAAAAGCAATGTTAATTAATTAACACATTGATTTCTTTTAGGCTGTGCATTGTTTGCAGGTCACGAACAAGCTTCACTTTTTTTAAAGACGCAAGCTTTGATCATCAAGACCGAACTTTGTTATCATCTCTACATGCACAAATCAAAAGGAGCAGATGGACTTAATTTTTGATTGAAAAAATTTCACAGGAGGCCGGCCATAAAGGGTCACAAAAAGGACTGGCTACAAAGGTAGCAGCCGCAATTACACTAGAGGGTGCAACAAAAAAAACGGGCCACTGCCGCATCCTTTAAATTCCCAGGCTGCAATACGTTTTGTGTTTGTGGTGATTAATTTTTGGTTAGATTTTTTAATCACCACTCAATTTGTTCTGTGCATGCATATGCTTTTCAACCTTTAATCACCCAAGTGCACAACCGTAAGAAACAAAGGTTAGTTTTTCTTTTTAATTTAAAGATTATAAGGTGGTAAATTTTGGTGGTTGTTGTTTTCTGTTGCAGGGCACCCAAAATATTTCAGAGAGGCTGGGCACATGCACACAAGATTTGTTGGGAGAAAAATTAATTGGGTGAGGTGCCGTAAGTTTCAATCTGTGGCGAAGGGCGCAAGTCTCATCGAGAGGGGAGCCGAACTATTGAGGGGACATCAGAGACTACATCTACGTCAGACGAGATCTGACCCTTGCTGATTGACGAGGACATCGCCGCTACACAAACTGAGATTCCTAAACTCTATTTATCATTATTTTGTGTAGTTGTTGTGTTAGATCCTCGTAGGGGAAACTTTACCTTTTGTGTTTACTTTTTTGGGGACCTGACGACTTGGGAGTCGTCACGGAGGGAGAGCATCTGACTAGATTGATAGTGTAGAGCACGTGGTGTGCGTACGAGCTAGGTGAGAGTAGATTTGGGATCTTGACTCATTGTAGCTATACTTGATTACATATCTATCTAGTAGTTGCTTTCGGGGGCTGGAGTAGGTCGTGGGGACGACCGAACCAGGGTATATCTGTGCGTATTCTGTGATTGCTATTTTATTGCCCTGTCTGTGCCTATAACTGCGTGGGATTGTTCGTGGGTTGCACGAATATTTTTATTAGCCTATTCAACCCCCCTCTAGGCTACGATCCAGATCCAACAAGTGGTATCAGAGCCAGTTTACAGGATCTAGTCTAGATTTTTAGATCACCATGAATATATCTGATTGTGCTTTTGCTGAGGGTCAGTCTATAGCCCGTCCACCTAAGTTTAACGGTATAGACTTTGCATATTGGAAGGCTAGGATGAAAATCTATCTAGTGTCTGTAGATTATGATGTGTGGGATATTGTTGAAAATGGTTATAGTCTACCCACTATTAAAATTGAAGACACTGTTATGATTAAGCCTAAAGACAAGTGGGATTTAGCTGATAAAAAACTTTATACTCTTAATGGTAAAGCTATGAATGCACTTATATGCTCTCTTGATAAATCTGAGTTTAATCGTATCTCACATTGTCTAACTACGCAGGAAATCTGGCATACTCTGGAGGTGACACACGAGGGAACATCGCAAGTAAAGGAATCCAGACTTGCGCTGCTGAGCACAGAATACGAGAGCTTCCGCATGCTACCAACAGAATCTGTGAAAGAGATGTTTGCGAGGTTCACGGACATCGTCTACAAATCCAGTTCCCTCGGTAAGCCATACTCTAGCCATGAACAGGTACGAAAGATCTTAAGGGCGCTACCAAGTTCGTTCAGGCCTAAAGTCACCGCTATTCAAGAAGCTAAGGACTTGTCAACAATGAAAGTGGAGGACTTGATAGGCAACCTAATGTCACACGAGCTTGAGTTACAGAGTATAGAAGCCAGAGAGAAACTTGAAGAGAAGACCAAAGCTTCCACACCATTAGCTCTTCAAGCTAATGACGACGATCTTGATGAAGAGCAAGCTTTAATGGTCAGAAACTTCAGGTGATACATTCAGACTGATCAAGGAAGAGCTGAGATGGGAAAAAGGTTCATTCGTTCTAATAATTCTAATTTTGGTAGAAATTCCTATGATCAGAAAGCTATTAATAGAAGTGAATGTTTTAAATGCAGGAAGAAAGGGCACCACATAAAAGATTGCCCACAACAACACACAGCTCAAGTTGCAAAAGGAAAAACGAAAGTGCTGACGTGGGACATGGATAGCGAAGCTGAGGAGGAGGATGAGGAACACGAAGCCCACTCCTGCATGTCATTAATGGCCAAACACAATGAGGTAGAATCTCCCACTAAAGCTGAATTCTTAGAAATCTGTAAAGGAATGCAACATAGAATTGATGAGCTAGAAGCTGATGTGGAATGTTATAGGAATGATAATTTTGATATGCAACAAACTGAGTATGACATGTCTATAGAAATGAAAAATATTAAACAAGAGCTTGTTGCATGCAAATCTACCATTACTATGTTAGAAAAAGAGAAAGCTAGCATGTCTGAAAAAACTGACTGTCTTTCATGTCCCTCTTTATTAAAGGATATTAGCATGTATAAACTAGATAAGACAAAGCTTGAAGTTGAAAATGAATTGCTTTCTGAAAAGATTAATATGCTAAAATTTGAACTTAAAGAAAAAATGAGGGATTTTGAAAAGAAAGAAGAGGAAAACAAGCAAGCTTTCATTAGTAAATGCACTTTGCTTGTGAACGAAAATGCTTATTTGAAATCCAAAGTCGCTAGTTTAGAATTGTCATTAAAGAAATTTTCTATTGGAAAACAAAATTTGGACATTATTCTTGGAAATCAACTTTATGGCAATAATAGGCGAGGACTAGGATATGGTTTTAAAAATGTTGAAAAATCAAAATATAGAAAAGTTCACATTGAAACAACAAAGGTTGGAAATCTTCATGCAAAGTGCTTTACATGTGGATGTGTTGGTCATACTTCATATCATTGCAAATATAGGAACAAAAACATTAAGTTCAAACAAATATGAGTTCCTAAATCTTTGATGACTAACACTAGTGGACCTTGTTGGATTCCAAGGTCACACACAACACCTCTTTTGTAGGTGAGACAGAAATTTGACGAGGAGCAATAAATTGAATGTCTCATTATTTTTTAGCTCCTTAGTCAAACGACGACGCAAAGGTATATCTCATTCTTTGAACTTAATGCATACCTTCATAGCATTTTTTTGGTAACATTTTTGTGTGCTTGGATTTCTTTTTATTTTTGCTTGATTGTTTTTAGTATGTTTATCTCATTATAAAAAAAAATGAAAAAGACAAAAGCAAAAAAATGAGCTTATTGCATATCTTCCTCTTTGCATCATTCTAGTGATATAAATGAATGATGATCATATCCTTGTAGAAATTGTAGTATTATTATTTTCGGCTACATGCGCATGTTTTATTTCAATAATGGCCATGCCAAGTTCAATGCTATAATAATATGATTTCTACACCTACTTTCACTTCCACGAATATTAGACTATGTCGTACTTCTGGAGATACTATTTATGAATATTGGAAAGTGAATGTCGGATGAGTATTAACTGAAAAATCTACGGGATATGATGTGATTTGCCATGAATAAAAATTGAGCACAAAACAAAGGAAATGAATGAAAAAAAATTGAAAATGTGCTCCGTATGAAAAATGGATACAATTCATGGCAAATACACTACCCACGAGTATCCAACATAAGCTTTATGGGTAATCTTTAGCGTTGGTGTTTTTACTCGTCAAGCAATGTCACCCCCACATCTAAGAGTCCTTTTAGGCTATGTTTTGGAGTGTGATACCTTGAACTCATTTTTAATGAGGTGGGAAAAATCAATCCTAGGTGATATGATGTTATTTGGAAAATGATGGATTGGTTTTGGTTGAATTTTTAAAAGTATCTCCCTTTGTACGCCTATGTTTAATAATTGCACTTACACGATGGTGTAGAATTCTAATTTTTATTATCGTTGGATTTGAAGTGCTAATTATAGAATGTCGACATGCAAATGCTAGTTATAATTAATAATGCTCTCTTTTTGCATGCGGTATGTTTTAATCAACACGAATACACTTTTGATGATGACAAAGGGGGAGAAAAGTGTTGAAAGATTTGTTGGTATCGATGTTGGTTCAAATACGGTATTATTGATTGAAGGGGGAGCGATGAAAATACATGAGAATGGGGAGAATGGAAAAAGGGGGAGCTTGCTAATTATATTGTTATATTGTGCATGCTAGTATCGTCATTGAATATATCATACTGCATTACATCATTCATCACACGTCACACACGTACACTTATTTGTGCAAACGTACACTTATTTGTGCAAATCCTTAAAGGGGTTGTCATCATCAAAAGGGGGAGATTGTTGGAAGAAACGATCTAGGATTTATGGTTTGATGATGACAAATAGTTGTGAACGATCTGATGTGTGTATTAAGTATTTGCAGGATTGGCGAGAACGTAAATTAATGTGTTGGACAAATTGCTATACACATACAAGATGGAGAAATTGCTAGGCACAAAGCAATGGGACTTAGTCAAAGAGGTGGTATACACTTAGCAAAGGAGACTTGGCCAAATATGGGATGAGATGGAGAGAATCTCCTTGGATTTATTCATACCAATTAGTGTTTACTCCAATCTTATTTGAATTAGATGAATATCTATTCAAATCCCACTATAATCCTATTCAAATTCCATTTCCAATCAAACTCCTAATTTTATGGGACTCTACTTGAGCTTACTTGATCTCCCCGCATCTCTACTTAAACCCCCCATCCGAAAAGAGAGATGCACCACCAAAGAGAAAAAAAACCTAATTCTTCAATTGCCGCACGTCCACCTTCAGGCCAAAAAAAACACACAAAAGGTGAAGCTTGTATTATTAACTTTGGTTATTATTTTGTTGTGCAGGCTCAAGCACTCAGCAAGAAATAATGGCAAATCAATATTGAGAGGTCAACGAAAACAGATCACAAGACGCAACCGAGCCTGCCACGTTCTTTTCTCTACACCATCATTTTTGGGGCTTCTCATTTAATTGCTTGAAGAAAAAAAGGAAGGGGAGCACTTCGTTTGATAAATCCAAAGGCCAGCCACCATTTCTTTTTGCAAAAGCAATGTTAATTAATTAACACATTGATTTCTTTTAGGCTGTGCATTGTTTGCAGGTCACGAACAAGCTTCACTTTTTTTAAAGACGCAAGCTTTGATCATCAAGACCGAACTTTGTTATCATCTCTACATGCACAAATCAAAAGGAGCAGATGGACTTAATTTTTGATTGAAAAAATTTCACAGGAGGCCGGCCATAAAGGGTCACAAAAAGGACTGGCTACAAAGGTAGCAGCCGCAATTACACTAGAGGGTGCAACAAAGAAAACGGGCCACTGCCGCATCCTTTAAATTCCCAGGCTGCAATACGTTTTGTGTTTGTGGTGATTAATTTTTGGTTAGATTTTTTAATCACCACTCAATTTGTTCTGTGCATGCATATGCTTTTCAACCTTTAATCACCCAAGTGCACAACCGTAAGAAACAAAGGTTAGTTTTTCTTTTTAATTTAAAGATTATAAGGTGGTAAATTTTGGTGGTTGTTGTTTTCTGTTGCAGGGCACCCAAAATATTTCAGAGAGGCTGGGCACATGCACACAAGATTTGTTGGGAGAAAAATTAATTGGGTGAGGTGTCGCAAGTTTCAATCTGTGGCGAAGGGCGCAAGTCTCATCGAGAGGGGAGCCGAACTATTGAGGGGACATCAGAGACTACATCTACGTCAGACGAGATCTGACCCTTGCTGATTGACGAGGACATCGCCGCTACACAAACTGAGATTCCTAAACTCTATTTATCATTATTTTGTGTAGTTGTTGTGTTAGATCCTCGTAGGGGAAACTTTACCTTTTGTGTTTACTTTTTTGGGGACCTGACGACTTGGGAGTCGTCACGGAGGGAGAGCATCTGACTAGATTGATAGTGTAGAGCACGTGGTGTGCGTACGAGCTAGGTGAGAGTAGATTTGGGATCTTGACTCATTGTAGCTGTACTTGATTACATATCTATCTAGTAGTTGCTTTCGGGGGCTGGAGTAGGTCGTGGGGACGACCGAACCAGGGTATATCTGTGCGTATTCTGTGATTGCTATTTTATTGCCCTGTCTGTGCCTATAACCGCGTGGGATTGTTCGTGGGTTGCACGAATTTTTTTATTAGCCTATTCACCCCCCCCTCTAGGCTACGATCCAGATCCAACACACTAGGCACTCATACTTCATCTATATAAGCAAAAACGATTATTTGAGCGAAATGTAGACAACATTCAAAAATAAAAGTTCGTACTAAAGCAAATAAAAGATGAAAATACATTGAATTCTAAATGCATAGATAAAAGATGATGCTCAATCGAGAAGGTCGTCGTTCTCAAAGTCTTTTGCAGTAAACATTGTTGGCGGCTGAACAGCCGCCAAGTTTGTTTCAGGTAGAGACTTCTGGCTCGCCTGGTATAGATCCTTGAGGTGGCGAGGAGTGCGGCAGTTTTTGGACCAATGGCCAGTCATGCCGCATCTATGGCATTTATCCTCCCAGTTCTTCTTATGAAGTGACACTTGCTCGGTGTTCTTTCGCTTCCAAGTGAAGTTTCGCTTTCCCTTATTTTTTTTGTTTGTCTGGGGAGCTGCACCTCTTGGTTGCTTCATTACAGCTTTCCCTTTGGTGTTTTTAGCCTTCCTCTTGTTTTTCCACTTCTGGGGAGAAACGTGGTGGGCTTCAGGGATAGGGCAGTGCCAGCTGGATGTAAGTTATGAGTTGCAAGCAGTAAGTCTCGATTCTGCTCTGTCCTAAGTAGGCATGAGATCAGATCGGAGAATTTCGTGAAATTACGTTCACGATACTGCTGCATGAGGATTGCATCTTTCTCGTGAAACGAGGTAAATGTCTTTTCCAACATCCGCTGTTCTATCACTTCTTCACCGCACAACTTCAGGCGTGAGGTGATGTTATAAAGTGCAGAATTATACTCAGCGACGGACTTATAGTCCTGAAGTCTGAGGTTTTCCCAGTCATAACTGGCACGCGGTAATATAACATCAATTTGATGTTTATACCGTGCTTCCAGCGCTGTCCACAAGTCCTTTGGGTCCTTAACCGTTAAGTATTCGGCCTTTAAGGTCCGATCTGTATGTTTCCTAATGTAGATTATGGCTTTCGCCTTATCTACATCGGATACAGTGGTTGGAGAGCTGCTGCTAGATGTAGCAGAAGTTTCGGCCACTGCTGGGGCCGAGGAAGGAGCCAAAATGGACCCAAGGAGGGCCATCGAACGCAAGTGGAACTTCAGGTCCACTCGCTAACTCAGGTAATTCTTCCCTGCAGAGTCAAGGACTTCGAAATCGACGCTTGCCAATTTAGCCATTTATCTACGCAATTTAAAATAAGCATGAATTAATATAAATTAAAATTCACGCATACAGAAATAAACAAGTAAAAATACGGGGATCGGCCAGATACCCAAAAAAAGTACACAGTCCAAAGTTCGTTTACAGTCCATAAAAGAAAAGAAAATTACAACTTCAGAAACCCAAGTTGGGTCCCTATATCTTCATTTTGAACCTTCGTCTTCATATGCTGTTGCACCGAGCTTTGGCTTTTTATACAAATTTCCTCACTTACAAATTCTCTCAAAAGAAAATAAAAGTGCAAGGAATGTAAATATGTATACAATGGCCGATCCCGAAAGACACATTTTTACTTATTTAAACATCCATGCAGTTATAAATATGCTGCAGTTATAAATATGCTACATGCATTAAAATAAACAACCACGCATATATCTCAAGCATAACATATGGTAAAGGAAACTAGAAAATATAATTATCTCGTAGACCACGTGGAAACATCATACACCGTTAGGTTAGTTGACTAACTGCAGAGCGGTCTCAGGATCTTTAAGATAGTTATATTTTGAAAAATAAAATCCTAATAAACCATAGATAATAATTTGCAAGAGCGATGTTTAAATAATTTTTCAACATGGACTATATAAATTAATTGTGATTTTACAAAGTTTTCTCCGAGTTTAAATATGACAATTTTATATCCCGTACAAATATTTCTCATATTTCAAATGCTGAATTTATAAAATATTTTGTGGCTTCGGGCCAAAAAATAGTTTTAATTATATGGGCTTGTGGCCCATTCCACAGTTACGCATAATCAATTGCCTCTAAATTTTGGCTTCGGGCCAAATTATAGTTTTAGCTTTTAAAAATAAATTTGTAAATTTATGGGCTTGAAGCCCAACTCGCTGAAATTATAACCCAATGGCCCATAGGGTTTATTTTGTGAAAAACCCTAATCTCTAACCATCTGGTTTGAGATCAGCCGTCATGCCCCTTCACCTTCTCCTCAATGGTGTAGGGAGAGGGGGAGAGCATTACCGGAGCAAGATACCTCCCCCACCCCTAAAATTGAAGGGAAAAGAGCCCCCCTTCCTCATTGGTTGGGGGGGGGGGGGTGATCGGCCGTGGAGGCGCCCCCCTGCAGGGCGGTTCGGCCGGGAGGCGACTCCTGCAGGGGGGGTTCGGATGCAAGGCGCCCCCCCCTGCAGGGGGGGGTTCGGCCGGGAGGCGCCCCCCTGCAGGGGGGGGGGGGGGGGGGGGGGCTCGGCCGCGGGAGGCGCCCCCCTGCAGGGGGGTCGGTGTGCGGGAAGTCCCCCCCCTCTGGCAGGGGGCGGCCGCGGGAGGCGCCCGTTAGACCCCATCCCAAGGGGGGGTCGTTCCGGTTCTTCTTCCCGATGAGAAAAAGAAAAGAATTTCATGGCAATATGAAGAAATTACTTTGTAAAAACAAATTTTTCTTTGTATTATTTTAATTTTTACTTGTATGCAAACATGGTAAATTTTTTTATGTATAGTCCGTTGTAATCTACGGGAATAAGAAGTATACCTCTAGATCGATGATCTAGGGACGACCGTAGAAAAGATCCGTAGAAATAAAAATCTGAGCTCCCGAAAGATTCGAGAATGCCGCAACGCTCCAATGAATCGCCGCAGCAACCAAAGATTCCTTGCGCGTAGGGGATCAATTTGGTGGGGATTTTAGGCTTGGATTCTTGCTTAAGGAAGAACACGTGCTGATAACGTGTTGGAAAGTGATAGGACTCAAGAGAGAGAGAGAGGCAAACTTTCTTAGCAAAAGAATGAGTAACCATGGCACTAGGCCATGGTTCTCTATATATTCATGTAGAGAGGGAAGATGGAGGGCCTCAAGGAGACCAAGGGTCTCCATTACTCATAGTAATGTGGACCAATGAAGTGGGTAATGAAGGAGGGGAGGCCAAAGGCCTCCCTCATTCATAACAATTTAAACTTAACATATAGCCTTTTTATTTTCTTGGTGTCTTTTCTGATGATATCTTGCTGGCAAATGCACGAGGATAGATGATAATTATGAAGTCCGTAGAGTAGCGCAAGTCTCATCAAGCATATACCTTTTTAATTTGATTTCTTCTTCTTCTTCTTCTTATTATGCATGTTTTCTAGGGCGGTTGACGAACGAGCTTGAACAAGGAGCTTGGTTTCTTCATGAACAAAATCTCTGTTCAAGCTCGGCTCGAACTCGTTTGGAAATCAGAGTTTGTGTTCAAGATCATTCGTTTAGCAATTGATCTTATTCAAGTTCGTTCGTTTATTGTTCACAATCAAGCTCGCTTATTTTTTATCGAGCTTGTTCGTGAACATGTTAAACATACTCAAGAACTTGTCACATCCGTGAACTTGGTGAACACATAATTAATCTTGTTCATTAGCATATTTTCAAATGAATGAATGAACAATGCCATGTCAATTTTTTAAATTGGGAACAATAATATTTAAGCAATTATACCAATGACTAAATCAATCAATGAAAAGGATTAAATCTTTGCAATATAAAAACCAACAAATACAGCATAATAGCTCCATAAAGTCCAATTACAAGCATCCAATGGACTAATTCCAAGCATAGTTAAAAATATAATATTTGTCTAAATGCAATACAACAAAAAAACCCAATGTTCATGACAACATTGTTGTGTTGCATTCCACCGCGTTACATATAAAATAGATATAGAATAATAGGTATCATATGACAATGGAGGCTTAGCCTCATATACCAAGACACAAAAGTGGGGAAGTACAAGCCCCACATGTGCTTGTACTTGCTGTATCACCCACTTTTTTGTGTCTTGGTATATGAGGCTAAGCCTCCATTGTCATATGATACACATTATTCTCAAATAGATATTATATAAAATATAATGTCTTAGTATATGAGGCTAAGCCTCCATTGTCATATGATATCCATTATTCTCAAATAGATATTATATAAAATATAATATAAGTTAATAAGAGCATGCTTGATCTTTTGTTTTTATTGATAATAATATATATAATACATATGTTATATAAATATAAATATAATATATATAATATATATATTATATTATATTATATGTATAATGTAATATATAATATAAGTTAATAAAAGCCCGTTTAATCTTTTGTTTTTATTAATAATACATGTTATATAAATATAAATATATATTATATATATATATATATATATATAATATCAAATACTAAACTAACAATCGAGCTCTTAGTAAACAATCTTTAAACGAACACTTAGCGAGCTTGTTCATGAACATAAATAAACAAACATAGCTATGTTCAAGCTTTGTTCATTTACTAACCGAGCTCTAAAAATTTGTTTAAGCTGGTTTGTTAAGCTTTCTGAACAAACGTAAACAAACATGTACCGAGCTTGTCCACAAGTAGTTCGTCGAATGCTTTGTTTGTTAACAGCCCAAATGTTTTTATTCTTGGAACGCCAAGATGGCACCTACCTTCCCCTGAAAAAGTGGCAAAATTTCTAAAACATTCAGCGAGAATAAGATTCATTAAATATTATGAAAATCAAGCATTTACCTTTTTAATTTTTATCTCTTCTCCTCCTTTTTGATTTCTTCTTCTTCTTGTTCATGTTTTCATTATTGGAACACCAAGATGGCCCCCTACCTTCCCCTTAAAAATGGCAAATTTCTAAAACATTCTGTATTCGAGAATAAGATTCACTGAATATTATGATGATGATTTTCTTCTTCTTCGTCAGGGGCAGAGACAAGCATGGGGCGGAGGTGCATTGTATCCCGTGCTCCGCCCGTACTCCCAGTACCCCTTGCAGCCCAGGGTTCTTGCAACCTGTACTCCATGTAACCCTTATAGCCCGAGCTTAGTTTTGGTAACCCTTGTAGCCCGGGTCCTTTTGGATTCTTGGCTCTGCCCTTGGTCGTCGTCGTCGTCTTCTTCTAGACGTTGTCGTTACTGGAACACCAATGTGGCCATCCTACCTTCCATATTTCAAAAACATCATGTTAGAGTTAGCTCTAAAACTCTTGTTATTTATGTGGGTCTTGAGTAAGAGGTAAACTTGACATTGTATTGGGAAAGTTGTAACCCTAATAGACCATATAAATAGGCTTTTTCTTTGATGGTTTAAAGAGAGAGAAAAATAGAAGAAAAACCAAACGAAAGGGGGTGAGGAAGAGAGCTAAAAGGTGAGAGCTTTGTATGACGAAGAAGCAAGGGGTTGTAGGATTTGGGCTTAAATCCTTATATTGTGCATTAGTGACTTAATAGTGAAAGCTTTGTTGATTTCTCTTCTTCCATGCATGTAGCCTAAACAGTGAACCACGTAAATCTTATGTTCTCTTCTTCTCTTATGTGTGCTCTATTTTATTTTCTCTAATTCTAGCTTGTTGTACATCTCAATCTCCTTCTTCTTTCATATATATGTAGTGGTTGATTTGAGGAGATCCTTGGGGTGTGCTTACGTTGGAAATCTTTCCCGATCTCAATAGCTTACACATCCAGCCTTTGCCTATAATATTATTTAAACTGGACGATGACTATTTTCTTGTCCTCCTCCTCCTCCTCCTTGTTCAAACTTCTCTTTTTCTCATTCTTTGGCTCCTTTCCAATGTCGATGATATTGGGATACGAAGGTGGATGACTCAACTTATGCCCAAAGAAAGGAGTATAGTTCTCAATCATCACATATTAAGGGATAAAGTTTCTGAAACATGATGTTTTTTATTATGAACTTGCGACTTCTTCAGTTAAAACATGCATATACCAACTATTCAACTTCTCTCTGTTGCTATATAGAATTTTTTTGTTAAGCACTGATTGTCTCAAACAAGAGTATAAAGCATTGATGACCTTAGATTATAGTCGAATTACATAAGTAGTTGCCTTCAAATAACAAAGCTTTATTCTTTTGTCTTTCTCCTTTTAAAGCCAAATATGGATTCATCTATTAATAAATTAATAAGAAATGATTGTTTAGTTTTGATGCTAATAAAGTTCTAACCCTATCCGTATTCGAATCCAAAGTTACATTGGAGAAGGGTTACAATTAGTAATCTACATGCATGAGTCAAATTGAAGACTCCTACTTAGTTTAGGAAAGAATATAATATTTTTAGTTAACATTGAATAATTTTGCATGAAGTTCACATAAGGGAAGTAAATCTGGATTCAAATTAATCATATTAGCTAGAGATAATAATTTGAGTTCAACTCAACTTTTATTTATACAAATTTGTATTTTTTCCTTCTGACATGGTGAACATCATGCTATCGTTGTCTATGGACGTATGCCATATGGCCAAACAACATAAATGTTTTATAGTGGCTGTGTTATTACTTATTTACTTTTTTGTACAACTATATTTTACTTCTCTGCTTCCACAATCCATAATAAACATGTATCAAAGCATTGGTAACATTTCTGACCAAGTTTAACTATATTGTACATGAAGATCAAGATTGACAAGTTCGACGGGAAGAATAGTTTTAGTCTATGGCTCATCAAGATAAATGCTCTATTGTACAACAAAATCTTCTAAAAGCACTTATCGAAAAATATAAGATACAGACCTTGATAACTGATATGAAGAAAACAACCCGAGAAGTCAAGGTATTTGCGACCATATAACTTGATTTATTCAATGAAGTCCTTAGGGAGGTAACGAATAAGGAGACTATATAGTTGGCTTATGGCTTAGATTGGAATCATTATACATGATCAAATCATTAACCAACAAGCTACATCTGAAACAATGTGTGTTCCCTTCGCATGAAAATATGTATGTTGCTTAAAAACAATCTAAATAGAATTTTGATGGATCTCAAAAATATAAATGCTAAAATTGATGATGAAAATTCTACACTAATATTATAATGCCCTTTATCTCCTTCTTTCAAGAATTTTGTCAAAATTAATACTTAATGGTGACGATACTCTATTCCTGAAAGATGTGAGATCTGCCCTTCCTTCTCACTAGTTGTTACAGAAGGTTTCTAGTATTGGTGATGAAGGTAAAGCTAAAGTTTTGATTGCAAAAGGCTTGAAATTCATCACACAATTAATAATCAATTAAACCGAAAGATTAAGCACACACCAAGCAATGATACACAAGATTTGGTAACACAGTTCGGTGAGCACACCTACATCGCTGGGCCACGACCAAAAAATCAGATTACTCCACTAAAATTATCAAAGAATACAATCACTAATATCACGTTTCTACTAGGAGGAACAACCTCCCCCTTAATACAAACCGTGGTGGGTGGTCGCTACCAACCCATGGAGTAATCTATGCAAGCTTCCCTTGCATGCAAGATCCCCTTGCCAAACTGACTAGAATAAACTCCCTTGATTCCCTACGTGCATAGCCGTCAGCCTCCTCCCGAAGTTCTTCCAAACTTTCACCAAAGTTGTAACCCTAGCCATCGAAGCCACATTCCATAATATACTCCGCTCCCCCTTAATCCCACGGTCAAAAGGGAAGGACGTGCGTTGATGAATTGTGCGGAATGACAGCCCACAATTTTCGGAACTAAAACATGTAGGTGGTTCCGCGTATCTTCAAGGATCAGATAGACAATATATTGCAGGCAAGATTCTCTCCAACCATTTCTTAAATAATTCCGAGAGATTGCAGCTTCCAAGAATGTCTTCAACAATATTCAATCAACAGAATTTACCAGAAATTGTTAAAGATACTAAACTGAGTTCTGGAGCTTCTATCTACAATGATCCCAAAACTCGTCATTTATTTTCAACTTCCTGACACAGTGTGTTGAACGTTATATTGTAACATAATGTTCAACATTTCTTCCAACATGGCCTAGTGATGAAGTCTCTCTTCTCCAAGATAGTTAAGACCAACCATAAATACATCTTGGTTCCACTAATGACAACACAATCATGTACGAATGACCTAATAATCTCTCCTTTTGGTATTTAGTGGCACAATATAAAAATACCACACAAGAGACAGAAGTATGACGAAAATCAGATGATTGTTATTCATAGATGTTATAGCCCCCATACAGAAAAGACCATATACCCACCAACTTACAGTCAATTATAAAAACCAACAACCAGTTAGCAACAGAGATACCCCCCATCAAGAACATTCTTCTCCCCCTACATAAAATATTTCTCCCCCTTTGGGCCACTAAAAATACCTCATTTGATCCCACTTCCAGAAGCAACATTTATAGATTCTGATGGGTTAGGAGCGATCTTGGAATTCAGCTGAGATGGTCTGTCCTTAAGTAAGATTTTGTGGGCTTTCAAGCAAAACTTTTTGGCTTTGAAGAACCACCAGCTGATCTTTAACATTCTGCAGAGCCTTTTCAAAAACTTGGATGTCCTCCATTATCAGAGACTGAGAGATCTCAGAGCAAGGAAGATCGGGGATAACAGGAACTGATGGAGGCTATCTAACAACAGGGGTAGATCCAGCACTAGGTGACGGTGGAGATGAAGAAGCAGTCCCAGATCTAGGAGAGGGCAACATAGAGATATCATCAGTTTGCCCACATCAGGCTTAACTGTGTAAGAGATACCATCACATGTGACAGATAATTCAGAAGCTGAGGGGGAAACTTTCTGAGCCAGAAGCATAATTGTGATGATGCATGCATGAGGCAGAGATGAGGAAGGTCCAGATGATTCAGATAGAGATAGAATGGAGTCAAAAATAATTCTTCCTAGATTGAAGGGCTGCTTAATACCAGCAGAGTAAAGAAGTTTGCACATATCCTTTGTGACCACAGAGACATTAGAGGTTGGGAGCCAATTTCTGGTGGCGATCATGTACACCAAAAAGTACTTTGCAGATAGAGACGATGAGGGGAATAACGAGGACTTGGGCCAACAATTCAGCTTTCCAGCTGTGACAACCTTTACAAAGATGTCATAATCATCTCCTATAGACTCCCCAAAAGCAGGCAAAGACTGAGGGCAGGACCACTTCAATAGCTTGTTCAACACAGAGGCAGAAAATGAAATAACCTTCCCTCTAACATATGCATAAAACTCCCATCGAGAAGAAGCATCACCAGAGGTCTTGGATAAGTTGTAGTAGAATTCTCTAATCAAGACAGGATTATAGGATTTAAAACAAGTGGCAGCATGAAATAGATTTAGGTCTTTCAAGATGGCGATAAATTGAGTCTTGACAAAGATGGAGACAATCAAGGATTTCTCAGAAAGAATAGGCCTCTCAGAATAGAAAGCCCATCTCTTTTTGCAGGATTTATCAAAAAACAACTTGCACATAGCATCAGATGTAGAAAATGAGGGGGAATGAGTAGAACCTGAAGCAAAAGACACTTTTGGCCTCTTTAAAGGAGATGGTGAGGCATGACATGGCGGAGCAGCACGTTTTCTTGGTGTTGATCTAGCCTTTCGAGCATGAGAGGGAACCAAGTCATCTTCTGGTAGGCCAAGCTAGGAGACATGACCAGCTTCTTCCTTCTCACCTAGCTTCCATGTTGCATCTGATGTTGTAGCATTTTGTGCAACATCACTAGGAACAGCAGCTTCTTGTGGTGCATATGAACCATCAGCAGAACCAACTTCAGCAGGAGCCTCACCTAGGCTAGGATCAATAACATGGTCTACTGGTAACATAGCTTCAGCATAATCTACTGGTAGTGAAGCAACATTAGACATATCAACAGTATCTTGAACCAGAATTTATACAGGAACTTGAGACATATGAGTCTCAGAGGGGACTTTAGACTCTGCCATCACAGATGAATCATTCATATGAGGACCGTCTTCCTCCATGGGGGTTCCCTCTTCAAGACAGACATCTTGAGCACCAACATTGTCACCAGTATCAACAACGGGGCATTCATCAATCTCAAGATCCGCCTGGGCAGCATCATTCTCAGCATCAACTAGGATAGGTGACATTGACGGTTGGTCCCCTTCAAGAAGTGCATCACCTCCATTAGCATCTTCATTGTTAAAACCACTTACCTTAGGTTCAACATGGACTCCATTCACCAGACTCGAATTAACGTCGCCATCAACATCTACTCTACACTGCTCAGCAGAGATGGATGACTCTAAATCAGAGATGTCGAATACAACAATTTCAGAAATTCTCACAGATGATCTCCTTGGCCTCCAGGTTGTAAGAATGATCTCGTCATCATCTGGCACCTTAACACTCACCAACTTGCCTCTCAACTTGTCCAGTTTGAAAGGACCAAGTCAAACTCCGGAAAAATCCAACCAAGAAAGATCCAATTTACGCCCAGTCCTACGTAGATGCCAGAACCAGTCCTGAACAGTGACTGGAGGAGGAAACTCCTCATCTTCTTCAGAATCCGACAATGAGGGTTTGACAGGATGGAGAGGAAAATCAAGAATTGGGGAAAATGACACTACCTCCCAATTCAGTGCTACTGGATTATGCATGTTCTGGGATGACCTCTGTGAGGAAGAAAGAGAAGAATTACCGATGGACGATACACAAGCGGACCGAGGAGCCACCCCCTTTCGCTTGGCCTGTAGAGAAGAGGATAAAGGTGCACCTCTTTTTGATGAGGAAGATCGATGGGAAGAGCGTCGAGGAGTCTGAGATGATTTCTCCTTTTGATCGCGTGCCATTTCAGAGGATGAGAGAGGATTTCACACAAAATAATCAAGAAACCCTAGAAGAGCACACAATAAAGCTTTGAAAATATTTGAGAGAGGAAAGAGCGACGTAAGAGGAACACAAATTTGGGGAAACAAATATATAGGACAAATAATTAAATCCGGCACAACCAACTAATAGCAGCTCAATACCCCTTATGTTGCAATAAGAGGTGCAACATTATGTACAACATAATATGCAACATTAGACACAACACATCCCAAGAGCCTATCGCAATTCTTCTAATCTGATAGAATCTCGGGGTTTCATAAAGATGTTAGCTAATTGGCTTGAAGTTGCAACATATTCCATGGCTAGTAATTTCTTCTCAACTAACTCTCTGATGAAATGGTGTCGGATGTCTATATGTTTAGTTCTGGAGTGTTGAACAGGATTCTTGGAGATGTTGATAGCACTCTGGCTGTCACATAAGATAGTCAGTACACCCTGCTCCATCCCATAGTCTGTTAGCATTTGCTTCATCTATAAGAGTTGATTGCAACAACTCCCTGCTACAATATATTCAGCATCTGTCGTAGATAGAGAGATGGAATTCTGCTTCTTGTTGTACCAGGAGACAAGGTTATTTCCCACATAAAAACAGCCTCCCGTGTGGTACTCTTTCTATCATCTACATTTCCTGCCCAATCAGCATCACTGTAGCCGAAAGTAAGGTGTTTGTGTCCTTGGTATACCATATACCGTAATCTGCAGTCCCACTGACATACCTGATAAATCTTTTGACTGTCGTGACATGAGACTCTTTAGGACAAGCTTGAGAATGAGCACATACTCCTACACTGAAACTGATATCCGGCTTGCTGGCTATCAAATATAGCAAAATCCCTATCATACTCCTATACAACGTAACTTCCACCGATTTTCCGTCATCATCCTTAGAGAGCTTATCACTTTAGACAAAGGAGTGCAGACTTGACGAGCATTTTTCCAGTTCGAATCTCTTTACCCAATTTTTAGCATACTTTCTTTGTGAAATGAATAAACCATCATTTGATTATTTTACCTGAAGCCCCAGAAACATACTCATTTCTCCAACCATGCTCATCTCAAATTCCTTCTGCATGACAGCAATGAATTCATGACCTAGTTGTTGTGAGGTGGAACCGAACACTATATCATCTACATAGATCTGAGCAATGATTACGGCCGACCTGGTTCTCTAGACAAACAATGTCTTGTCTGTTCTCCCTTGTTCATAGCCTTTCTGAAACAGATATTTAGTCAGTCTCTCGTACCAGGCCCTTGGAGCTTGCTTCAACCCATAGAGAGCCTTCTTCATCTTGTAAACATGATTAGGGAGAAATGGATCTTCAAATCCTTTAGGTTGTTCGACATACACTTCTGCATTCAATATTCCATTTAGGAAAGTACTCTTTATGTCCATCTGATGAACCTTGAAGTTGAAACTGCAGGCAACGGCCAGTAGGAGTCTGATGGATTCCAGACGAGCTACAGGGGCAAATGTCTCATCAAAATCAACCCCTTCAACCTGAGTGTAGACTTGAGCCACTAGACGAGCTTTGTTGCGAGTGACAATACCTTTCTCATCGGTCTTATTCTTGAATATCCATTTCGTTCCAATAATGTTTATCCCTTTTGGTCTTTCAACCAGTATCCAGACATTATTTCGCTGAAACTGATTCATCTCTTCTTGCACAGTAGACACCCAGAACTCATCTAGAATAGCTTCCTTCACATTTTTAGGTTCAACAACAGAGAGGAAACATGCATACCCGACAAGATCACGGTAGTTGACCCGGCTTGTACCTCTTATACGGTGGCCGTCATGAACATCACCAATAACCAACTCTGGCATATGATTCCGTATATCCTTAGTGATTCCTTTAGGGGCATGAGATTCACCTGCCTCATCTTGTGGTTTCTCAACAAATGTTGCATCCTGTGTTGCAACATTTTGTTCAACATTACCTTGAGTTGTATCAATTGCTGCAACATTGGGTTCAACATGATCTTCCTCATCTGTGCAGTCTTCTTAAGAAGCCCTTCCTTCACTTATGGCTACCTCTCCCTGATCAAAATCGTCTACCACTACATTGATTGACTCCATCATGATGTTGGTACCTTGGTTTAATACCTTGAAAGCATTGCTTGTTGTGGAATATCCAAGAAATATCCCTTTATCACTCTTAGCATCAAGCTTCCCCCTTGGAGTACGGTCTTGCAGGATATAGCATTTGCTTCCGAAAATATGAAAGTAAGATATATCAGGTTTCCTACCTTTCCAGATCTCATAGGGAGTTTTCTCAGTTCTAGGGCGGAGATAAACTCTATTTATAGTGTAGCAAGTAGTGTTGATAGATTCAGCCCACCACTTAACACTGACCTCCCTGGTATTCAGCATCACACGCGCCATTACTTGTAGGGTGCCGTTTTTCCTTTCAACCACTCCATTTTTTTGAGGAGTCTTAGGAGCCGAGAATTCATGCGTAATACCTTGAGCTTCACAGAAGTCAGAAAAAGAGTGATTCTCAAACTCCTTGCTATGGTCACTCCGAATCCTGACTATCTTGCCAATGCTATCTCCTTTTTCAATTTGAAGACGAGTACATAGTTTCTTGAAAAATTCAAATGTGTCTGATTTTTTCCTTAAGAAAGTCTGCCCAGGTAAACCGTGAAACATCATCAACACAAACATAGATATATTTCTTACCTCCCACGCTAGTTTCTGAAGTTGGTCTGACCAGATCCATATGTAGCAGCTCCAAGTTCTTGGATGTAGTAATCATCTGAAGTTGCTTGTGACTATTCTTCTTTTGCTTTCCTAGTTGACAAGGTCCACACACCCCCTCTTTCTTCTTGTTTAGAGCCGGTATGCCACAAACAGCTCCCACTTGAGATATCTTCATCAAGGTCTTGAAGTTGAGATGCCCTAGCTTTTGATGCCACTGCTCAGAAACATCAGCAGTGACATTGAAACACTTGTTAGTTTCTTGCAGAAGGTAACAGTTGTCAGTAGACCTTTTCCCAGTAAGAATGCATACTTCATCTCCATTGAAGACTAAACACTCGTCTTTACTAAACCAGACAAAGAAGCCTTGATCACACAGTTGGCTTATGCTAATAAGATTTGCCTTCACATCTTCTACATGCATAACATCCTTCAGATTAAGAGACACGGTCACATTTAGGTTTCCTTTCCCAACAACCTTACTCCTTTGACCGTCACCAAAGGTTACATGACCTTTATTACCAGCTGCATACTTAGTGAGAAGACCCTGATTGTCCGTCATATGTCAGGAGCATCCACTGTCGAAGTACCAAAGGTTTTCAGAAAAAGCAATCAAAGAAGTGTAAGCCACCATGCTGTACGATTCAGATTTCCTTACCCATTTCTTCGTCATCCTTTTGTCGGAATGTCTAACATTTCTTCTTTCACGCCAATGCTTCATGCGGCTGAAACAGTTCCTGTCAGTGTGTCCTATGAGCTTGCAGTAGTCACATACGGGATGCCTAGATGTTGTACCTTTCCTCTGCTTCAACTTATGTTCATATCCTTTGAGCTGACCCATCTTTTCCCGTTCTTTTGTCACGAGAACACGTCTTTCATTAGGGACATGCAAGTAGCCTCCTCTACCCTACATCAGTGCGATCTCCTGAGGCTTTCCCCATGTTTAGAATGTCATCGAGCTTCGACTTCCCAGAGTTCTACTTGTTGAGGATACTTTCTACCTTCTTAGCTCTAAGGAGAGTTTTCTTGAGGCTGCTCTCAAGATTCCTGAGATTGAGCTCGGTCTTCAGAAGTTTAGCCTTAGCATCATCCTTCTCACCTTTCAATTTGGCATTTTCATCTTTCAAAGTTTTGTTAGCTTCACAGATCTTCATCCACTTGTTGAACATGGTCTCGTAGGCCGTTCGAATATCTTCTTCACCAACATCCTCCTCACCATCATCTTCAGAGTCCGATTCACTGCTGAATGTTGTACTAAATGTCGCAACATTCTGTTTGACATTACCCAGTTTGCTCCCCAATATTGTACCTAATGTTGCAACATTACGTTCAATATGACTAGACACGTCACAATCCGACTGGTCTTTCAGGATAGCAATAAAGGCGACATAGTTATTGGTGATGTCCTTATCTCCAGCACTTCCTTCGGATTCCTCATCACTCCAGGTACTGGCTAATGACTTCCCTTTCTGCTTCTTGAGGGTGTTTGCACACTCAGCTTGTATGTGGCCAGAACCTTCGCATTTTCTGCACTGTATTCCTTTGCCTTTGTTCTTTGACTCATACCTTTGAGCAAGACGGCTGGTGGTCTTTTCAGAAGTGGGAAGATTTGGTCGTGCCATCTTGTTGACAGATCTGAAGTTCTGACCATTGTTGCTGATCTTTCTCATCATCCTACTGAAGTTCTTAGTCAGCAAGACAATGTCATCATCTAGCTCCGACTCATTCTCTGATTTTGGTGTTTCACTAACTTCTGCCTTTAATGCCACCACTTTGTCCCTTTTGTTCTGCTTAAGATTTATTTCATAGGTCTGGAGAGAACCCATGAGTTCATCCAGTCTCATAGTGGATGTGTTTCTCATTTCCTTAATGGTCGCTATTTTTGCAGAAAACTTGTCAGGAAGAGATCTCATTCTCGACCAGCTTCTTTTCCGAGTATTTCTTGCCTAGTTGGAAGGCCTAATTTGTTATGTCTCTCAGCCTCCCAATGAATTCGGCTACGGTCTCATCATCATTCATCCGTAGGTTTTCAAACTGGGATGCAAGCATTTGAAGTTTGGAAGCTTTTACCGTACTCGTTCCTTCATGAATATTCTGTAGAATATCCCACGCTTCTTTAGTATACTCACATATGGAGATCAGCTTGAACTGCTCTTCGTCAACAGCAGTGAAAATAGCATTCACGACCTTAGAATTTCCCAAAGCCAATCGATCTTCTTCTGGACCCCAGTCTTTTGCCGGTTTAAGGTATTCTTTGCCTTCTTTGTCTACTTCGTTCGGTGGAGTCCATCCTTCAATGGTGGCAACCCATGCCTTCTCATCTAGCAACTTGATGAAAGCATGCATCCGGGACTTTCAGTATGTGTAGTTTGTGCCGGTGAGCAGCAGAGGACGTGTAACGAAAGCACCTTCCTTCGTATTCATGATTTGCGTACTGCGAACACAGGATCACACCCACTTTGACAACATAAAGTAGCAAGGATGACCTGCTTTGATACCAATTGAAATTCAGCACACAGTTAATAATCATTAAACCGAAAGATTAAGCACACACTAAGCAATGACACACAAGACTTGGTAACGCAGTTCAGTTCGCACACCTATATCTACGGGGCCACGCCCAGAAAATCAGATTTCTCCACTAAAATTATCAATGAATACCATCCTTAATATCACGTTTCTATTAAGATGAACAACCTCCCCCTCAATACAAACCGTGATGCGTGGTCTCTATGAACCCATGTAGTAATCTATGCAAGCTCCCATTGCATGCAAGATCCCCTTGCCAAACTGACTAGAATCAACTCCCTTGATCCCCTACGTGCATAGCCGTCAACCTCCTTCCGTAGTTCTTCCAAACTTTCACCAAAGTTGTCACCCTAGCCGGCAAAGCCACATGCCATAATATACTCTGCTCCCCCTTAATCCCACGGTTAAAAGGGAAGGACGCACGATGATGACTTGTGCGGAACGACATCCCACAATTTCTGGAACTAAAACGGGTAGGTGGTTCCGTGTATCTTCAAGGATCAGATAGACAATATATTGCGGGCAAGATTTTCTCCAACCGTTTCTTAAATAGTTCCGAGAGATTGCAGCTTCCAAGAATGTCTTCAACAATATTCAATCAATAGAATTTACCAGAAATTGTTAAAGATACTAAACTGAGTTCTAGAGCTTCTATCTATGATGATCCCATAACTAGTCATTTATGTTCAGCTTCCTGACACAGCATGTTGAACGTTATGTTGTAACATAAGGTTCAAAATTTCTTCCAACATGGCCTACGATGAAGTCTCTCTTCTCCAAGATAGTTAAGACCAACCATAAATACATCTTGGTGCCACTAATGACAACACAGTCATGTACGAATGACCTAACAAGGCTCATATCAAAAATCGACATGGTTGATCAGAGAAGCATGTAGAAGATTTCAGATCTCGAGGGATATTAAAATCAAAGTCTCATTAGAGAACATTGAATATCGCAATTGTATATAAAATTGAAAAATGAATTTAATTTCCCAAAAAAGAAAGCGAAAGATAAGGAGAAGTCATAAGATAGCTCTTTAACTGTTGGTGTTACAGAAATAGATTCTCAAGACGCCGATGCGGTTCTCTTGATCCCAAAATATGCTTGCTTACATGATGAGTACTGGGGTTTAGATTCTAGATGTTCCTTTCATATGAATCCACGTTACACTTGGTGAGAAATTCAAAGGTGGAGTTGTTTTGATAATAGATAATGTTGGATAAATTGCAGATTTTAAGAGGATGGTGCTATAAAACAGAGAAAGAATGGACTTATCGGTTGGCTGAGGCGTGTTAGGCACTGTCCTTAAGAGTAGATTTCTGCCCCTCAGAGTAAGAACTCGGTGCAAGTCAGGTCAATCGGCTACCCTCCAGGATTCAAGGGCAATGGCCTTGGAAGTGTGTACTCACAATACAAGGTTCCAACGAGCAGTAACTAATCTTCGTTCAAACGGGAAGACGAAGTGGAATCGCAGCAGAGAAACTGCAGCAGAGAAACTGTAGCAGAACAGAGACGAACATGGCCAGACAGCAATGAAAATTTTCTGTGGAGGAAATGATGATTTTCACAGTACACTTTTCTCTTGACAGAATTGAGTTTATATAGGTGAAGGAATATGCCTGTTAGAATTACAGTCATTAAGGAAAAAATTAGATGTTACGAAATTAAACAACCATTAAAGAAAATATGGCTGTTGAAAAATTAAAGAGTCATTTAAAGAGAAAATGGCTGTTGAGCAAACAAAAAACGTAATGTGCCTTTCAAATTCTTCCAAACAAGAGGGCTAAAAAATATGATGCAAAACTCGGGCACTCCGTGCACGCACCCGTGAACCCCCCTGTGCAGGCGTGACGCCAGCGCACACACGCTAAGGTTTTCCGGATCTGACGCCCACATTTTCTATTTGGCTCAACCCGGTTTGGGCTCGACCCCTTGTTTGGGTTCATGTGCATGCGAGCCCCAAATCATAGCCCATTAACAACTCCAATAGCCCATTAACAAGAAAACTCTAATATACCCATACAAGTGATATCTCCCATCCAATGTGGGACTAAAGAACACTTTGAATTGAAGAAATAACCCAATATGTCCAACAATCCCCCACTATTTCAAAATTCAAAGATAAGATATAAGAATCCAAGAAGGGAAATAAAATTGATGTGAGAACGAAAACGACAATTCAATACATTAGCAATGGTGACTTTTGGTCTATGAACCATAACTTAGGGAATGAAAGTGTGTTCCACAAGAAGTTGGTGAAATATATAGTTTCTATGAACCAATCTCCTTTATTGTAAAACATTGACTCACAACCCATATTGAATCATCAATGATTAGTTGCTTGCTCTTACGGGTTGGCACGTTTCCGCCATGCGCCATACCTGGATTTTCATGAATGCTCTAGCGAATGTACCCAAATTTGCATAGGAAGCGGCCCCACTTCCACACCCATATAGGTGGACCCATCAAGTGTGCTCGAAGATTATGCACACCACCCAACAAGGGCTATGGTTTCCATTAAGAGCCATATGCTCATCCTCTTCTCATCGTCGATAGCATTTTCTACACCATAGGAAGGGACATGAACATAATGATAGTGCTCCTCACGATCAACAAGTGGCTTGTTGTTACCCATATGAACCTACTTCATGAGATCATGAATCATATAGGTTGGGTTACCATCACTCTTGGCCTATGTTTTTGGTATAAGTCCCATTCCCCTCGATGTACTTTCCACTAACTTCATATTTAGTGGTTTTGTCAGAGGATCTGCCAAATTCATCTCTGACCTTACATAATCAAGGGATACAATCCCATGATCTAACAGCTGCCTCACAATAGAGTGCCTTAGGTGTATATGCCTATTCTTCCTATTAAAAACTTTATTTTTGGCTTTTGCAATTGCAGCTTGACTATCACAATGGATAAACATAGACGGTACCAGTTTTTCACAAATGGGAAGATCACCAAGAAAGTTCTTAAGCCATTCAGCTTCATTACATGCCTTCTCCAAGGCAATAAACTCAGATTCCATAGTAGACCGAGCAATACAAGTTTGCTTGGATGATTTCCAAGACACAGCACCTCCACCAAGTGTAAAAACGTAACCACTTGTACATTTAAGCTTATCTGAATCAGAGATCCAGTTTACATCAGTAAAACCTTCTAAAACTGATGGAGCCACTAAAAATTAATCCATATGCAAGAGTTCCTTTCAAGTATATCATAACTCTTGACAATGCATTCCAATGATCACTATTAGGATTTTGAGTGTAACGACTCAATCTACTAATAGCATATGCAATATCAGGGCGAGTACAATTCATCAAATACATCAAACTCCCAATGATTTGAGCATATTAAATTTGTGACACAGATTCAACAATTTTTTTTAGCTAAATGTAAACTAGCATCATATGGAGTAGCTACAGGTTTTTGATCATGATATCCAAATTTTTCAAGCATTTTAATAACATAATGTTCTTGAGAAAGCATAATCCCACTAGGTGTCTTAGTTAATTTAATACCTAAGATCACATCAGCTTCACCCATGTCTTTCATATCAAACTTAGAAGACATGAATGACTTTGTTGCATTTACTACATCTAGGTTGGTACCGAGAATAAGCATGTCATCAACATATACGCAAATAATAAAACTAACATCATTATCAAACTTTGTGTAAATACATTTATCAGCATCATTAATATGATAACCATTTGAAAGCAAAACAGAATCAAATTTATCATGCCATAGTTTTGGAGCTTGTTATAAACCATAAAGAGATTTAACAAGTTTGCATACTTTATGTTCATTTCCAGGAGTGATACAACCTTCAGCTTGTTCCACATAAATCTCTTCTTCCAAATCTCCCTTCAAAAATGCAGTCTTTACATCCATTTGATGGATAACAAGACTATGTATAGATGCTAAAGCAACCACGACACGAATAGAAGTTATCCAAGTGACAGTGGCAAATGTATCAAAATAATCAATGTCTTTCTTTTGGTTGAAGCCTTTAGCAACTAATCTAGCTTTGAACTTGTCAATAGAACCATCAGGTTTTAGCTTCCTTTTAAATATCCACTTGCAACTAATAGTTTTAGCTCCTGGGGCAAGGTGACAAGTTCCCAAGTGTGATTTGACATAATGGATTCTAATTCACTGTTGATTGCTTCTTTCCAAAATGTGGCATCAGGAGATGTGATGGCTTCATGGTATGTAAGAGGATCATTATCAATAAGAAAGGTAAAAAAGTCATCACCTAGATTAGTCTCCCTCCTAACTCTTTTACTCCTTCTTACTTCTATCTCATCATTGTTATCATTGAATGAACATCAGAAGTGTGCGATGATTGAGGTGCAGAAGTCAACCTAACATTATCCGTTTTCATTGAAAATACGTGCTCAAAGAAATCAGCATTCTTGGTTTCAGCAATAGTGTTAGGCTCCATGATGTTTTGCTCACTTCTAATAACTAGGAATCTATATGAAGCACTATTATGATCATATCCAATAAACATGCAATCAAAGGTTTTAGGACCTAATTTTCTTTTCTTAGGTTCTGGTAAAAGTACTTTAGCTAGGCACCCCCACACTTTGAGGTAATTAATGTTAGGAGAGTGACCTACCCAAACTTCATAATTCTTACCTGATTTCTTATAGGGAATTCTATTCTAAATATGACAAGCAGAGAGAATAGCTTCTCCCCATAAGTTAAGAGGTGCACCCGAACTAATTAGCAAAGCATTCATCATCTCTTTTAAAGTTCTATTTTTCTTTCTGCTATGCCATTAGATTCAGGAGAATAAGGAGGTGTAGTCTCATGAATAATCCCATGTTCTTCACAATACTCATTAAAAGATGTAAACTCCCCTCCTTTATCTGATCTAACTCTTTTTATTTTCTTATTAAGTTGATTCTCTACTTTAGTCTTATACGTCAAAAACATATCAAAAGCTTCATCTTTAGATCTAAGCAAATATACTTCAGTATATATAGAGAAGTCATCTACAAAAGTAATATAGAATTTCTTACCACATCTAGTTATATTACTTTTCAAATCCCCAAGATCACTATGAATTAAAGCAAGTAATTCACTTTCTCTGTATACAGATCTACATGTTTTCTTAGTGGCTTTTGATTCAACACAAATTTCACATTTGTCATTAGAGGAAGTTGAAGCATTCAGCAAACCAATTTCTTTCATTTTCTTAATGTATGCATAATTGACATGACCTAGTTTATAGTGCCGAATATCAAATGAGTCAATCAAGTAAGAAGAAGTAGATGATGCATTATTATTCATGGCATCAAGTACATTCAGAATGAAGAGACAATGGTTACAATACCCTTTTCCCACAAACTGACCATTCTTGGTCATTACAATTTTATTAGACTCAAAATTAACCTTAACCACTACTTTTTCCAGAAGAGAGACAAAAACCAGATTCCAACGGATATCTGGGACATGGTGCACTTCGCTAAGCAAAAGGGTTTTTCATGAGGTTAATTTGATAAGAACCTTCCCTTTCCCGATTACGGGTGAGGGTCTTGAATCCCCCATGTACACATTCTCCTCACCAGAACTGATAGGAACATAGGAGGTAAAAGCTCCTCTATCAGCGCAGATATGCCGAGTTGCCCCGGAGTCAATTACCCAGTCCCTAGCATGTGCCACCATGTTAACCTCCGAGATCACCGCATCAATAATATCTCCTTCTACCAAGTTTGCACTTGGTTTAGGAGTATCTTTCCGGAAGCGACATTGAGCTGCATAGTGTCCAGGTTTCTTGCAAATAAAACTATCTCCTTTCTTCTTGAAAGTAGTGTGGTTTTGGCCATTTTGAAATTTCTGATTTGGTTTATGGTTGGGTCTAAATTTCTTGAAATGTTTCTTAGGATGTGAAGGAGGAAAGGAAGAATTAGCCTCAATAAGATTGGCTTTAGAAACAATTTCTTTAGCAGATTTGGTTTTCTCTCTTTCCTTATTCTTTTCCTCAATCCTAATATGAATAATCACATCTTCAAGAGACATTTATTTTCTTTTGTGTTTAAGACTATTTTTATAATCTTTCCAAGATTCGGGAAGTTTTTCAATAAGAGAGCCAGAAACAAAAGGATCAGGGAGAGTGATGTTTTTATTTTTAAGATCTTCTATGAGAACATGGAAGTCATGAATTTGGGAGGAGACAGTTTTATCTTCAGTCATAGAAAAATGAAGGAAGTTACCTATAGCAAATTTTTGAGTACCGGCATCTTCTAGGATATAATTCTTGTTGAGACTAGACCAAAGTTCAGAAGCAATCTTAGTGGGACAGTAGACATCAAAGAGTTCATTGGACAGGGTATGAAGGATGGTATGTCTACAGATTTTGTTAGCACGGTCCCAGGCATGAATGTCTTTTTCATCTGTCGGTTTAGGATCTGTGAGTTCGAAGGAAAAGCCAGTTACATCAAGAGTGCTAAATACATTTTCTTGCCAATGCTTAAAGAATGAACCAGAAAACAGTTCTATTTTAGACAGATAAGGCGAATGTTTAGCAGTAATAATAGCATCGTCTATGGTATACTCTTAAGATTGTTGGATAAATTGCAGATTTTAATAGGATGTTGCTATAAAACAGAGAAAGAATGGACTTATCAGTTGGTCGATGCGTGCTAGGCACTGTTCTTAAGAGTAGATTTTCGCCCCTCAGAGTAAGAACTCGGTGCAAGTCAGGTCCAGCGGCTACCCTTCAGGATTCAACAGAAACGGCCTTGGAAGTGTGCACTCACAATACAAGGCTCCAGCAAGCAGCAACTAATCTTCGTTCAAACGGGAAGCCGAAGTGGAATCGCAACAGAGAAACTGCAGCAGAACAGAGACAGACAACAATGAAAATTTTGTGGAGGAAATGATGATTTTCACAGTACACTTTTCTCTTGACAGAATTGAGTTATATAGGTGAAGGAATATGACTGTTGGAATTACAGTCAATACGAAATATGACAGAATTGAGTTTATATATGCGCGCACCCGTGAACCCCCCTGCGCAGGCGTGACGCCAACACACACGCTAAGATTTTCCAGATCCGACGCCCACATTTTCCATTCGGACAGAATTGAGTTTATATAGGCGCACACCCATGACCCCCCCTGCGCAGGCACGACGCTAGCACACACACGCTAAGGTTTTCCAGATTCGACGCCCACATTTTCCATTTGGCTCCCCCTGCACAGGCGCGACGCCTCATTTTCCATTCGGAGTGCTAAATAGGAAAATGAGGCGTTGCTATGGTATACTCTTAAGATTGTTGGATAAATTGCAGATTTTAATAGGATGTTTCTATAAAATAGAGAAAGAATGGACTTATCAGTTGGCCGATGCGTGCTAGGCATTGTTCTTAAGAGTAGATTTCTGCTCCTCAGAGTAAGAACTCGGTGCAAGTCAGGTCCAGCGGCTACCCTCCAGGATTCAACGGAAACGGCCTTGGAAGTGTGCACTCACAATACAAGGCTCCAGCAAGCAGTAACTAATCTTCGTTCAAACGGGAAGACGAAGTGGAATCGCAGCAGAGAAACTGCAGCAGAACAGAGACAGACATCAATGAAAATTTTGTGGAGGAAATGATGATTTTCACAGTACACTTTTCTTTTGAAAGAATTGAGTTATATAGGTGAAGGAATATGACTGTTGGAATTACAGTCAATAAGAAATATGACAGAATTGAGTTTATATATGCGCGCACACGTGACCCCCCCTGCGCAGGCACGACGCTAGCACACACACACGCTAAGGTTTTCCGAATCCGACGCCCACATTTTCCATTCGGACAGAATTGAGTTTATATAGGCGCGCACCCATGACCCCCCCTTGCGCAGGCACGACGCTAGCACACACACTCTAAGGTTTTCCAGATTCGACGCCCACATTTTGCATTCGGCTCCCCCTGCGCAGGCGCGACACCTCATTTTCCATTCGGAGTGCTAAATACATTTTCTTGCCAACGCTTAAAGAATGAACCAGAAAACAGTTCGATTTTAGACAGATAAGGCGAATGTTTAGCAGTAATAATAGCATCGTCTATGGTATATTCTTAAGATTGTTGGATAAATTGCAGATTTTAAGAGGATGTTGCTATAAAACAGAGAAAGAATGGACTTATCAGTTGGCCGATGCGTGCTAGGCACTATTCTTAAGAGTAGATTTCCGCCCCTCAAAGCAAGAACTCGGTGCAAGTCAGGTCCAGCGGCTACCCTCCAGGATTCAACAGCAACGGCCTTGGAAGTGTGCACTCACAATACAAGGCTCCAGTAAGCAGCAACTAATCTACGTTCAAACGGGAAGACGAAGTGGAATCGCAGCAGAGAAATTGCAGCATAACAGAGACAGACAGGAATGAAAATTTTCTGTGGAGGAAATGATGATTTTCACAGTACACTTTTCTCTTGAAAGAATTGAGTTATATAGGTGAAGGAATATGACTGTTGGAATTACAGTCAATAAGAAATATGACAGAATTGATTTTATATATGCGGGCACACGTGACCCCCCCTGCGCAGGCACGACGCTAGCACACACACACGCTAAGGTTTTCCGGATCCGACGCCCACATTTTCCATTCGGCTCCCCCTGCGCAGGCGCGACACCTCATTTTCCATTCGGACATAATTGAGTTTATATAGGCGCGCACCCGTGACCCTCCCTGCGCAGGCACGACTAGGGGTGGACAAAGATCCAATTAAACGATTGAATCCACCCGATCCGATCCGAAAAAGTAGATCGGATATCCGATCCGATGAAAGTCACTTGTTATTAATAAGCAGATCTGACCGATCCGTTTGAAACTGATTCGGATTTGGATTTTAGTTTTCATCCGACAGAATGTGATCCGATTCGATTAGGTTTTAAGCGGATTGTGTTATTGTCTAAGTTCATCTGAATATCTGATTCTCAATCTGATCCGATTGTTTTTCACTACTACCTAAAAGCCCCTGAATCAATGCATTCGTGGCTAACGGTTAAGAAGACTAACAGACTCAATTGCATCCTCCTTGAAGGATAGCTCTTGGTTGTCAAGCTCATCCTCCTTGAAGTTGATGTCAAACTAGTAAGAAGATATTGCAAACATGGATAGCTTCTTTATGTTATTCTAGCAATTTGTATTTTGTAAGAATATTTCGTTTCGACATTGGAATTGACTTCAGTGTTTAAACGTTAAACTTTTAGAATCTAATAAAACGAGTTACAAATTGTGGCATCAATAACTTTAAAATTAGATCGGATATCCGATCCGATGAAAGTCACTTGTTATTAATAAGCAGATCCGACCGATCCGTTTGAAACTGATTCGGATTCGGATTTTAGTTTTCATCCGACAGAATGTGATCCGATTCGATTAGGTTTTAAGCGGATTGTGTTATTGTCTAAGTTCATCTGAATATCTGATTCTCAATCTGATCCGATTGTTTTTCACTACTACCTAAAAGCCCCTGAATCAATGCATTCGTGGCTAATGGTTAAGAAGACTAACAGACTCAATTGCATCCTCCTTGAAGGATAGCTCTTGGTTGTCAAGCTCATCCTCCTTGAAGTTGATGTCAAACTAGTAAGAAGATATTGCAAACATGGATAGCTTCTTTATGTTATTCTAGCAATTTGTATTTTGTAAGAATATTTCGTTTCGACATTGGAATTGACTTCAGTGTTAAAACGTTAAACTTTTAGAATCTAATAAAACGAGTTACAAATTGTGGCATCAATAACTTTAAAATTAGATCGGATATCCGATCCGATGAAAGTCACTTGTTATTAATAAGCAGATCCGACCGATCCGTTTGAAACTGATTCGGATTCGGATTTTAGTTTTCATCCGACAGAATGTGATCCGATTCGATTAGGTTTTAAGCGGATTGTGTTATTGTCTAAGTTCATCTGAATATCTGATTCTCAATCTGATCCGATTGTTTTTCACTACTACCTAAAAGCCCCTGAATCAATGCATTCGTGGCTAATGGTTAAGAAGACTAACAGACTCAATTGCATCCTCCTTGAAGGATAGCTCTTGGTTGTCAAGCTCATCCTCCTTGAAGTTGATGTCAAACTAGTAAGAAGATATTGCAAACATGGATAGCTTCTTTATGTTATTCTAGCAATTTTTATTTTGTAAGAATATTTCGTTTCGACATTGGAATTGACTTCAGTGTTTAAACGTTAAACTTTTAGAATCTAATAAAACGAGTTACAAATTGTGGCATCAATAACTTTAAAATTAGATCGGATATCCGATTCGATGAAAGTCACTTGTTATTAATAAGCAGATCCGACCGATCCGTTTGAAACTGATTCGGATTCGGATTTTAGTTTTCATCCGACAGAATGTGATCCGATTCGATTAGGTTTTAAGCGGATTGTGTTATTGTCTAAGTTCATCTGAATATCTGATTCTCAATCTGATCCGATTGTTTTTCACTACTACCTAAAAGCCCCTGAATCAATGCATTCGTGGCTAATGGTTAAGAAGACTAACAAACTCAATTGCATCCTCCTTGAAGGATAGCTCTTGGTTGTCAAGCTCATCCTCCTTGAAGTTGATGTCAAACTAGTAAGAAGATATTGCAAACATGGATAGCTTCTTTATGTTATTCTAGCAATTTGTATTTTGTAAGAATATTTCGTTTCGACATTGGAATTGACTTCAGTGTTTAAACGTTAAACTTTTAGAATCTAATAAAACGAGTTACAAATTGTGGCATCAATAACTTTAAAATTAGATCGGATATCCGATCCGATGAAAGTCACTTGTTATTAATAAGCAGATCCGACCGATCCGTTTGAAACTGATTCGGATTCGGATTTTAGTTTTCATCCGACAGAATGTGATCCGATTCGATTAGGTTTTAAGCGGATTGTGTTATTGTCTAAGTTCATCTGAATATCTGATTCTCAATCTGATCCGATTGTTTTTCACTACTACCTAAAAGCCCCTGAATCAATGCATTCGTGGCTAATGGTTAAGAAGACTAACAGACTCAATTGCATTCTCCTTGAAGGATAGCTCTTGGTTGTCAAGCTCATCCTCCTTGAAGTTGATGTCAAACTAGTAAGAAGATATTGCAAACATGGATAGCTTCTTTATGTTATTCTAGCAATTTGTATTTTGTAAGAATATTTCGTTTCGACATTGGAATTGACTTCAGTGTTTAAACGTTAAACTTTTAGAATCTAATAAAACGAGTTACAAATTGTGGCATCAATAACTTTAAAATTAGATCGGATATCCGATCCGATGAAAGTCACTTGTTATTAATAAGCAGATCCGACCGATCCGTTTGAAACTGATTCGGATTCGGATTTTAGTTTTCATCCGACAGAATGTGATCCGATTCGATTAGGTTTTAAGCGGATTGTGTTATTGTCTAAGTTCATCTGAATATCTGATTCTCAATCTGATCCGATTGTTTTTCACTACTACCTAAAAGCCCCTGAATCAATGCATTCGTGGCTAATGGTTAAGAAGACTAACAGACTCAATTGCATCCTCCTTGAAGGATAGCTCTTGGTTGTCAAGCTCATCCTCCTTGAAGTTGATGTCAAACTAGTAAGAAGATATTGCAAACATGGATAGCTTCTTTATGTTATTCTAGCAATTTGTATTTTGTAAGAATATTTTGTTTCGACATTGGAATTGACTTCAGTGTTAAAACGTTAAACTTTTAGAATCTAATAAAACGAGTTACAAATTGTGGCATCAATAACTTTAAAATTAGATCGGATATCCGATCCGATGAAAGTCACTTGTTATTAATAAGCAGATCCGACCGATCCGTTTGAAACTGATTCGGATTCGGATTTTAGTTTTCATCCGACAGAATGTGATCCGATTCGATTAGGTTTTAAGCGGATTGTGTTATTGTCTAAGTTCATCTGAATATCTGATTCTCAATCTGATCCGATTGTTTTTCACTACTACCTAAAAGCCCCTGAATCAATGCATTCGTGGCTAATGGTTAAGAAGACTAACAAACTCAATTGCATCCTCCTTGAAGGATAGCTCTTGGTTGTCAAGCTCATCCTCCTTGAAGTTGATGTCAAACTAGTAAGAAGATATTGCAAACATGGATAGCTTCTTTATGTTATTCTAGCAATTTGTATTTTGTAAGAATATTTCGTTTCGACATTGGAATTGACTTCAGTGTTAAAACGTTAAACTTTTAGAATCTAATAAAACGAGTTACAAATTGTGGCATCAATAACTTTAAAATTAGATCGGATATCCGATCCGATGAAAGTCACTTGTTATTAATAAGCAGATCCGACCGATCCGTTTGAAACTGATTCGGATTCGGATTTTAGTTTTCATCCGACAGAATGTGATCCGATTCGATTAGGTTTTAAGCGGATTGTGTTATTGTCTAAGTTCATCTGAATATCTGATTCTCAATCTGATCCGATTGTTTTTCACTACTATCAATAACTTTAAAATTAGATCGGATATCCGATCCGATGAAAGTCACTTGTTATTAATAAGCAGATCCGACCGATCCGTTTGAAACTGATTCGGATTCGGATTTTAGTTTTCATCCGACAGAATGTGATCCGATTCGATTAGGTTTTAAGCGGATTGTGTTATTGTCTAAGTTCATCTGAATATCTGATTCTCAATCTGATCCGATTGTTTTTCACTACTACCTAAAAGCCCCTGAATCAATGCATTCGTGGCTAATGGTTAAGAAGACTAACAGACTCAATTGCATCCTCCTTGAAGGATAGCTCTTGGTTGTCAAGCTCATCCTCCTTGAAGTTGATGTCAAACTAGTAAGAAGATATTGCAAACATGGATAGCTTCTTTATGTTATTCTAGCAATTTGTATTTTGTAAGAATATTTCGTTTCGACATTGGAATTGACTTCAGTGTTAAAACGTTAAACTTTTAGAATCTAATAAAACGAGTTACAAATTGTGGCATCAATAACTTTAAAATTAGATCGGATATCCGATCCGATGAAAGTCACTTGTTATTAATAAGCAGATCCGACCGATCCGTTTGAAACTGATTCGGATTCGGATTTTAGTTTTCATCCGACAGAATGTGATCCGATTCGATTAGGTTTTAAGCGGATTGTGTTATTGTCTAAGTTCATCTGAATATCTGATTCTCAATCTGATCCGATTGTTTTTCACTACTACCTAAAAGCCCCTGAATCAATGCATTCGTGGCTAATGGTTAAGAAGACTAACAGACTCAATTGCATCCTCCTTGAAGGATAGCTCTTGGTTGTCAAGCTCATCCTCCTTGAAGTTGATGTCAAACTAGTAAGAAGATATTGCAAACATGGATAGCTTCTTTATGTTATTCTAGCAATTTTTATTTTGTAAGAATATTTCGTTTCGACATTGGAATTGACTTCAGTGTTTAAACGTTAAACTTTTAGAATCTAATAAAACGAGTTACAAATTGTGGCATCAATACTTTAAAATTAGATCGGATATCCGATTCGATGAAAGTCACTTGTTATTAATAAGCAGATCCGACCGATCCGTTTGAAACTGATTCGGATTCGGATTTTAGTTTTCATCCGACAGAATGTGATCCGATTCGATTAGGTTTAAGCGGATTGTGTTATTGTCTAAGTTCATCTGAATATCTGATTCTCAATCTGATCCGATTGTTTTTCACTACTACCTAAAAGCCCCTGAATCAATGCATTCGTGGCTAATGGTTAAGAAGACTAACAAACTCAATTGCATCCTCCCTTGAAGGATAGCTCTTGGTTGTCAAGCTCATCCTCCTTGAAGTTGATGTCAAACTAGTAGAAGATATTGCAAACATGGATAGCTTCTTTATGTTATTCTAGCAATTTGTATTTTGTAAGAATATTTCGTTTCGACATTGGAATTGACTTCAGTGTTTAAACGTTAAACTTTTAGAATCTAATAAAACGAGTTACAAATTGTGGCATCAATAACTTTAAAATTAGATCGGATATCCGATCCGATGAAAGTCACTTGTTATTAATAAGCAGATCCGACCGATCCGTTTGAAACTGATTCGGATTCGGATTTTAGTTTTCATCCGACAGAATGTGATCCGATTCGATTAGGTTTTAAGCGGATTGTGTTATTGTCTAAGTTCATCTGAATATCTGATTCTCAATCTGATCCGATTGTTTTTCACTACTACCTAAAAGCCCCTGAATCAATGCATTCGTGGCTAATGGTTAAGAAGACTAACAGACTCAATTGCATTCTCCTTGAAGGATAGCTCTTGGTTGTCAAGCTCATCCTCCTTGAAGTTGATGTCAAACTAGTAAGAAGATATTGCAAACATGGATAGCTTCTTTATGTTATTCTAGCAATTTGTATTTTGTAAGAATATTTCGTTTCGACATTGGAATTGACTTCAGTGTTTAAACGTTAAACTTTTAGAATCTAATAAAACGAGTTACAAATTGTGGCATCAATAACTTTAAAATTAGATCGGATATCCGATCCGATGAAAGTCACTTGTTATTAATAAGCAGATCCGACCGATCCGTTTGAAACTGATTCGGATTCGGATTTTAGTTTTCATCCGACAGAATGTGATCCGATTCGATTAGGTTTTAAGCGGATTGTGTTATTGTCTAAGTTCATCTGAATATCTGATTCTCAATCTGATCCGATTGTTTTTCACTACTACCTAAAAGCCCCTGAATCAATGCATTCGTGGCTAATGGTTAAGAAGACTAACAGACTCAATTGCATCCTCCTTGAAGGATAGCTCTTGGTTGTCAAGCTCATCCTCCTTGAAGTTGATGTCAAACTAGTAAGAAGATATTGCAAACATGGATAGCTTCTTTATGTTATTCTAGCAATTTGTATTTTGTAAGAATATTTTGTTTCGACATTGGAATTGACTTCAGTGTTAAAACGTTAAACTTTTAGAATCTAATAAAACGAGTTACAAATTGTGGCATCAATAACTTTAAAATTAGATCGGATATCCGATCCGATGAAAGTCACTTGTTATTAATAAGCAGATCCGACCGATCCGTTTGAAACTGATTCGGATTCGGGATTTTAGTTTTCATCCGACAGAATGTGATCCGATTCGATTAGGTTTTAAGCGGATTGTGTTATTGTCTAAGTTCATCTGAATATCTGATTCTCAATCTGATCCGATTGTTTTTCACTACTACCTAAAAGCCCCTGAATCAATGCATTCGTGGCTAATGGTTAAGAAGACTAACAAACTCAATTGCATCCTCCTTGAAGGATAGCTCTTGGTTGTCAAGCTCATCCTCCTTGAAGTTGATGTCAAACTAGTAAGAAGATATTGCAAACATGGATAGCTTCTTTATGTTATTCTAGCAATTTGTATTTTGTAAGAATATTTCGTTTCGACATTGGAATTGACTTCAGTGTTAAAACGTTAAACTTTTAGAATCTAATAAAACGAGTTACAAATTGTGGCATCAATAACTTTAAAATTAGATCGGATATCCGATCCGATGAAAGTCACTTGTTATTAATAAGCAGATCCGACCGATCCGTTTGAAACTGATTCGGATTCGGATTTTAGTTTTCATCCGACAGAATGTGATCCGATTCGATTAGGTTTTAAGCGGATTGTGTTATTGTCTAAGTTCATCTGAATATCTGATTCTCAATCTGATCCGATTGTTTTTCACTACTACCTAAAAGCCCCTGAATCAATGCATTCGTGGCTAATGGTTAAGAAGACTAACAAACTCAATTGCATCCTCCTTGAAGGATAGCTCTTGGTTGTCAAGCTCATCCTCCTTGAAGTTGATGTCAAACTAGTAAGAAGATATTGCAAACATGGATAGCTTCTTTATGTTATTCTAGCAATTTGTATTTTGTAAGAATATTTCGTTTCGACATTGGAATTGACTTCAGTGTTAAAACGTTAAACTTTTAGAATCTAATAAAACGAGTTACAAATTGTGGCATCAATAACTTTAAAATTAGATCGGATATCCGATCCGATGAAAGTCACTTGTTATTAATAAGCAGATCCGACCGATCCGTTTGAAACTGATTTGGATTCGGATTTTAGTTTTCATCCGACAGAATGTGATCCGATTCGTTAAACTTTTAGAATCTAATAAAACGAGTTACAAATTGTGTCATCAATAACTTTAAAATTTCAATAAAGCTAATATTAATCCGATCCGAATCGTATCCGATCCGAAATTCTAATCATCCGAATTTTCAGATTAACTTTTTTTATTAGTGGAGATCGGATGGTGGATTGCGGCATAATCCGATCAGAATACTCAGATGCCCACCCCTAGGCACGACGCCAGCACACACACGCTAAGGTTTTTCGGATCCGACGCCCACATTTTCCATTCGGCTCAACCCGGTTTGGGCTCGGCCCCTTGTTTGGGCTCATGTGCACGCGAGCTACCCCAAATCCTAACCCATTAACAAGTCCAATAGCCCATTAACAAGAAAATTCTAATATACCCATACAAGTTATTTCTCCCATCCAATGTGGGACTAAAGAACACTTTGAATTATAGAAATAACCCAATATGTCCAACAGATAACACATCTGTAAGATAATCAGCGTTGTAACTATCAGAATTAGGATACATGCTGGTGTAGTGAGGGCTCTTGAAGAGGTTTATATTAGCAAGAGGGGCTTGACTGTATTAAACACACGAGAATTGCTTGAATGCCATAAGCTTGAGCAATTGGACTTTTGTGAGCATTTGCATATTTTGTAAACAGAAAAGGATCTACTTCAGTATTGCATATCATAGAATGAAGTTTGCTATAGATTACGTTCACTCTGTTTGTAAGGGCCTTCTCAGGTTCCTTTTAAATATAGTGTAATGTATATACTTAACCCTCATCGATGATTATTCTAGAATGCTCCGCGTGTGTGTGTGTGTGTGAGAGTGAAAAGCAGAATAGCAAGGTCTTTAACTCGTTCAAGATTTGGAAAGCTTTGGTTGAAAGCAAATTTAAAATAAGACTGTATGTCTTCGAACAGACATCGACATGGAGTTCTATTTCACAGAGTTCAATGGGTTCTACCTAGAAGAGTGTGTTTGTAAGGCATCACATGATGAACAAAACTCCGTGGTAAAATGGAATTACAGAGTGAATGAATAGAATATTATTGGAAAGGTCAAGATGCATGCTTTCTAATATATTGTCAAATGACTTTTTGGGCTAGGCCAGTATCCATAGCTTGTTATGTGGTAATTGATCTTCAGCTAGATACTGCATTTATTGTAAAAAACCTATCAAGGTATGGTTTCGTAAATATATTGATTACTCTATCTTGAAAAAAATTTGGTAGTCGTGCATATTATCTGTCAATGATGGAAAGCTTAACGAAAGGCCAAAGGAAAGGATCTTTATGGGTTATGCTTCAAGCATGAAAAGTTACAGAACAGAAACCATAAATCCTAAACCCAAGTTGGTGGTCAACAAAGCTGTGAATTTTTTTATGAGAATTATATACTTCATTGGAAGGAGGCTGATGTTTTTAGCGTGAGTCAATGGCACAATATATGGTAATTGTTATAAACGGGCTTTGGTGGGCCTACCCGTTAGTGGATGTCCACCCATTATGTAACCCTACTACTATAAATACAGGGCTATGGACTCCATAGACACCAAGTTTACAACACGTTATCAGCACGCTCGAGGCTGAGCCGAACCCCTGCCGACGGACGTACGTGACGCGAACGAGCTTCCTTCACCGAACGTCGCTAGATCCGGCGGGTAGGATCTAGAGGTAACTATCTCCCCTAGATCTAAAATTTAATGTGCACATATGTTTAGATCCAATCTCTTGGATCAATTGTTTAATGAAATTTTCATCGTTTTTATTGATAAAAATCTGGCTTTTTCAATAAAAACCGAATTTTTGGAGATTAAAAAATGATTTTTTCTACTAAAAATTGGATTTTTATCCCCAAAAACCATTAAACCCTAGGGGATCTTTTCGCCGGAGCACGAACCCTACTAAACCCGCGCCGCCGTCGCCGCCGCTTTGCGGCTTGCGGCAACCCCCCCGCGCCGCCGCTCGCAGCGGCGGCGCCCCCCGCCATCTGCATCGGCGGGAGCCCCCCGTCGCTGCGACGGCGGGTTCGCCCCGCCGCCAGCAGCGGCGGGTTCGCCCCGCCGCCAGCAGCGGCGGGCGACCCCGCCGCCGACTGCGGCGGGTTCGCCCCGCCGCCGGCAGCGGCGGGCGACCCCGCCGCCGGCAGCGGCGGGCGACCCCGCCGTCGCGGGCGACCCCGCCGCTGCGACGGCGGGTTCGGCCTGCCGCCAGCAGCGACGGGCGACCCCGCCGCCCGCGCCAGCGACGGGCAAAACCCCGCCGCCCGCGCCTGCGACGGCGGGGCACCCCCGCCGCCCGCGCCCGCAGCGGGCTCCCCCGCCGCCCGCAGTGGCGCCCCCCCTGCCCCAGCGGTGGGCTCCCCCGGTGCCCCCCTCCCGGCCGCCCGCCGCGGCGGGCCCCCCCCGGTGCGCGTGCAAGCCCTGGAACCCTAGCCGCCTGAAGCGGCAATCCGCGCGACCAAAAACCATAACGAGGGTTTCACCCTGAAAATTCACTATTTTTAAACGTTTTTCAGATTTAATTCGATTTTTTCGTTATAATCTGGTCAAATGTAGTGATTTCATTCAACGCTTTTTATTCGGATTATATGATTTCTAAACATTTAAAAATTAGGAAGATCCCGCGACCGCTCTGCCGTTAGTCAACTAACCTAACGGTGTATGATGTTGCCTAGTGGTCCAATAATTTTTAAACGAAAGATCTTCATTTTCCATTATAAACTGCCTGTGATGATTAAATTGCCGGTAATGAATAAATTGCCTGTGATGATTAAATGCATGCTGCATTTTATCTGCCTGCGACGAATGTTAATATTTGCTATGGTTTTGGATCGGCTAGGTATCTCCATTTTCTTTTTCATGCATTATTTCCTTTTTGAGAGAAAAATGTAGTGAGGATAATTTTGTAATATTACAAGACCGGCGGACGCCTCAAGAAGATGAAGGACCATTCCAGAAGAATAGGGGCCCCACGGGGGTTCCCGAGTTGTACTTTCATTTCTTTTTGGGACTGTATGGACTGTAATTAATTTGGTGATTAGCCGATCCACGCAGCAAATATCTGTGTCTGAAGTGCTTAATTATTTATTTTTATGTGAAAATATCTAATTATTGCCTATCTTTTAACATGCTAGAGTGATAAATGGCGAAAACGAGCATCGATTTCGATGTTTTGGATGCTTCAGGCAAGCACTACTTAAGCTGGCAGTTGGACATAAAATTCCATCTGCGAGCACAGGGATTGAGCCACGCCATCGATGTAGGCGATAAGGTTTCTGATATAGATAAAGCGAAAGCAATTATCTATATCAGACGCCATATCGATCGGACCCTGAAGGCCAAGTACCTCATGGTGGAAGACTCGTATGAGTTATGGACCGCCCTCGAGGATAGGTATAAACATCAAAGAGATGTTATACTTCCCCGAGCGCGATATGAATGGGAGAACCGCCGTCTCCAAGACTTTAAGTCTATTGCCGAGTACAACTCGGCACTCTTTAGCATCACCTCACGCCTGAAGTTGTGTGGTGAAAAGATGACGGAGGAGCGCATGTTAGAGAAGACGTATACATCCTTCCACGAGAAGGATGTCATACTAATGCAACAGTATCGTGAACGAAAGTTCACGAAATACTCAGAGCTTCTCTCATGCCTTCTGATGGCAGAGCAGAATCCTGACCTTCTTCTGACCACCCATAACTCACGCCCGACCGGCACTGCTCATGCACCTGAAGCGCATCACAGCTCCTCCCAGAAGAAGAGGATCAACTTCAAAGGCAAACCCCAGAAGGGTAAGGCGATGAAGAAGCAGGCTAGAGGACCCCCTCCCAGAAGCAACAATGAGGGGAAGAAGAAGAAAAATGTGTGGAAGAGAAAGGACGACGGCCAGACATCTGCCCCCAGAAAGGATTGGGAAGATAAGTGCCACAGGTGTGGCATGACTGGACACTGGTCCAGGAATTGTTGGACTCCACGCCACCTACAGGACTTGTACAAAGAGAGCCAGAAGCAAGCTGAGACAAACCTGGTGGTTCAAGAAGACCTGGCACCAATCAGGTTCATCACTGAGGACTTCTCAAACGATGACCTGCTCGACTGAGGACATTATCTATTTTCTATGCATTGTAGCTTTCCTTTTGAGAAACTATTTATCTGCTTGTTTTTATTTCTAGCATGTTGGAGTACTTTTTCAGACATTAATTGATTATCAGTATTATATTTTTTTGTGTGCCTTATACTGTGATATTTTCTCTTAAAAATAGATGGACTTTAAATGCCTAGTGGACAGTGCCTCTAGGCACACGATCCTCCAAGACATCTGCTTTTTTCAAAGCATTAATAAATACGATGGCACCGTAAATACAATTTCCGGTCCATCAGGTATCATTGAAGGATCAGGGGAAGCACAATTTATGCTCCCCAACAAAACACAACTACTTATAAAAGATGCGCTTCTCTCCCTAGCTCGCATAGAAACCTGTTAAGCTTTAAAGATATCCGCTTAAACGGATACCACCTTGAGACGGTGAGCAAACAAAACAGAGAATTCCTATATGTAACGTCTCATAAAAACGGTGCTAAAAACACAGTCGAGCGTTTTGAGGGACTCCCGTCGGGTCTCTACCACACAAGGATCAGAGCAATGGAAGCAAACACACTCGAGCACCAGGAGTATCATAATCAACCAGAATTCAAACTCTGGCACGATAGACTAGGACACCCTGGAAGGAATATGATGTGTCGCATCATATCCCAATCACGTGGAATTAACCCGAAAAGCCTGAAGCTACTTCGGAAGGGTGCACATCCTTGTCCCCCTTGTCACAAAGGGAAATTGATTACGAGACCATCCACCCTGAAGGTGGACTCTGAGTCTCCAAGCTTCCTAGAGAGAATACATGGAGATATTTGCGGGCCTATTCACCCCGCAAGTGGATCATTTCGGTACTACATGGTACTGATTGACGCATCTTCGAAATGGTCGTATGTGTGCCTTCTGTCCACCCGCAACGTAGCCTTTGCAAAGCTACTGGCACAAATTATAAAGTTGCGGGCACATTTCCCAGACAACCAGATCAAGAAATTACGTCTGGACAATACTGGGGAATTCACATCACTAGTCTTCCTAGACTACTGCCAAGCAACCGGCATAGAAGTTGAACATCTTATAGCTCATGTTCATACCCAGAACGGGTTAGCCGAATCTCTTATAAAGAGACTACAATGGATCGCTCGACCATTGTTGATGCAATGCCAGTTGCCGGTAAGTGCATGGGGACATGCCATATTGCACGCTGCATCGCTAATATGATTACGACCGTCAGGTAGTCAATCTTATTCTCCGATGCAACTTGCACATGGGAACCCGCCCGATATCTCTCACTTGAGGATATTCGGATGTGCTGTCTATGTCCCCATAGCACCACCGCAGAGAACCAAGATGGGTCCTCAACGGCGCCTTGGTATCTATATTGGTTTCGAGTCACCATCGATCATTAGATACCTCGAACCCCTTACGGGGGACGCCTTCAAAGCACATCTAGCAGATTGTGAGTTTGATGAAAGCACTTTTCCCAAACTCGGCATTAACACACAGAAGCCAGAAGCTTCAAAGACCATTTCATGGGACACAAAGACTTTATCCCATTTTGATCCGCGTATAAATCAATGTGAAGACGAGATCATGAAGATCCTTCAAATTCAAAACACAGTTCACATTTTACCTGACAAATTCACTGACAACCAGAAGATTGTCAGATCACACGTCCCTGCTGCAAATACGCCAGCTAGGATTGACATACCCAAAGATGGATGCAATCCACCTGCAGCAGAAGCGGTCGTACCTCAATAAAAAAGAGGAAGACCCACATGATCCAAAGATAAGAACCCTCGAAAGAGGAAAATCCTGGAGCAATAATAACGATACCACCACAGGATGCTGAGCTCAGCCCAGCTACCTCTCCCCTCCTAACAACCCCTAAAGAGGAAAATATAGGAGAAATATCATTAAATTAAGTACGTACTGGGGAGGTACTGGACAGAAAAAGCACAATCATCGATGATAAATTCGCGCTCATTTTTGCCACTCACGTTACTGAATACGACGATGAGACCGACCCACGCTCTCTAGCAGAATGTAAACGCAGAGAGGATTGGCCAAAGTGGAACGAGGCAATAGGAGTAGAGCTGGACTCACTCTCGAAGCGCAAAGTTTTTGGACCTGTAGTCCTAACACCAAAGGGTGTTAAACCTGTGGGATATAAATGAGTATTCGTGAGAAAAAAAAACGAGAATAATGAGATCGTGCGTTATAAAGCGCACCTTGTTGCACAAGGCTTTTCCCAACGACCAGGAATAGACTATGACGATACATATTCCCCGGTCATGGATGCGATCACTTTCCGTTTCATAATTGGCCTATCCACAAAGGAAGGCTTGGATATGCAGCTCATGGACGTTGTGACTGCATACCTATATGGAAATATAGATAAGGACATCTATATGAAAATCCCAGATGGATACAAACTACCGACAAAAATGACAGAAAGACCTCGGGACGTCTACTCTGTCAAACTCCAGAGATCACTGTATGGTCTAAAACAGTCAGGTAGAATGTGGTACAACAGACTCTGTGAATTCCTAGTGCAACAAGGATTCACAACAAATGAAGTCTGCCCTTGCATCTTTATAAGAGCAAAGGGAACATGATTCGTAATTATTACCGTCTACGTAGACGACCTGAACATCATCGGATCTCCTGAACAGATAGGTGAGATATCCAAAAGTCTCACACAGACTTTTGAGATGAAAGACCTTGGCAAAACGAAGTTCTTCCTAGGCTTACAAATTGAAAACTTAAGCGGAGGAATCCTGTTACACCAATCGACATACACAAAGAAAGTGCTGAAAAACTTCCTTATGGACAAATGTCATCCGCTTAGCACACCAATGGTCGTTAGATCATTGGATGTTGACACAGATCCCTTCTGACCGCTGGAAGAGGGGGATGAAACACTGGGTCCTGAAGTACCCTACTTAAGTGCAATTGGAGCACTCCTATATCTGGCAAACTGCACGCATCCCGATATAGCGTTCGCAGTTAACTTACTAGACAGATATAGTTCTGCACCCTCAAAGCGCCACTGAAACGGAGTTAAGCAACTTCTGCGCTACCTCCAAGGGTCTGTAGACATGGGACTATCCTTCAAGAAAGGTGTATCCTCCGACTTGGTCGGTTATGCAGATGCAGGATACAGGTCCGACCCACATACCGCAAAGTCCCAGACCGGTTTTGTGTTCACGTACGGTGGGACGACCATCTCATGGAGATCCGTGAAGCAGACATCGACAGCAACCTCATCCAACCACTCTAAGCTCATTGCGATCCACGAAGCTAGCAGAGAATGCTTTTGGCTTCGATCAGTCATCAACCATATCCTCAAGACCACCGGCCTGAAGCATGAAATCTTGGACCTACCACCATGTATGAAGACAATGCTGCCTGCATCGCTCAACTAGGAGGTGGCTACATCAAAGGTGACAGGACGAAGCACATTTCCCCCAAGCTCTTCTGGACGCATGAACATCAAGTGGGCAACCAGATCGACATCCAGCAGATCCAGTCTTGCGACAACCTGGCAGACCTGTTCACTAAAGCTTTGCCTCGCAGTACCTTTAGAAAACTTGTACTAGGAATTGGGATGAGACAGTTGAGAGATTTACAAGCCTGAAGCTTGTACTTATCAGGGGGAGTGAATGTAGTGCTGTACTCTTTTTCTTTGGCTACTGGTTTTTCCCACTGGGTTTTCCATAGCCAAAGGTTTTAACGAGGCAGCCACATCAACTCTGGATCCAGAAGTATCCACCCCTGATGTTATCCATCGATCAGGGGAACTTACAGAGACTTGTACTCTTTTTCCTTAGCCACTGGTTTTTCCCACTGGGTTTTTCTTGGCAAAGGTTTTAACGAGGCAAGTACTCTTAAACGTAGGGATTCAGAAGTATCCATAGACCCATGATCAAATAAGCTCTATGAACCCTGAAGCGTTCATCACGGCTTACAATAATGGATGGATAATGGGAAGTGTTATAAACGGGCTTTTGGTGGGCCTACCCGTTAGTGGGTATCCACCCATTATGTAACCCTACTACTATAAATATAGGGCTATGGAATCAATAGCCACCAAGTTTACAACAGTAATCATATATTGTGAAATTATGTGGATTATTGTTAGCGTGAGCCAATGGCACAATATATGGTAATCATATATTGTGAAATTATGTGTATTATTAGTTACCAATTCTATAGGTGAGAATATGGTAAAGTATATAATTAGGAGTAATAAGGAGTAAATACATTGTACCATTGTATCTCTATATATTTCTCCTTATGGAGAAGAAAAAATATTAGTGAATTCATAAATTCACTTCATATTTGACTTGGTATCAGAGCCAAAGATCCGAAAAGGCATTGTTTCCGATCAAGAACGATCACAAGATCTTCTTCTTGGACGTGACCGCTGCTCACCAGATCAGCCTCGTTCGATGCCTCGATGTTGCCCGTCGTCAGATCGCCGTCGCCGTTACCCGTGGCCTCTCCTGCCATCAGCCTCCTCCTCGTCGACTTCTCCTATCGTCCAGACCTGCTCGGCCAACCTTCGAATTGCTTCAGATTAGTACTCTTCGTCCTCTCGTTTGCTTTCTTAATTTGCTATTTTTTCGCTGCGTATTTGGGGATTTTTGTGCTTTCTCTTCGTATTGTTACAGTGGGTGGAGTTACTCCTACAGCTTTCATAGCTGGTCGAAGTAAAATTGGTATGGATTTAAAAGTTTCTAACTTTGTCGAGTCTGATACATGGATTATTGATTCTGATGCATCTGATCATATAACTTATGATAAATCATACTTTACTGAATTGTCCTTCCCACTAGTGTCATATGTAACCAATGCCAATGGGGAGGCATTTCCCGTGTTAGGGTCAGGGTCAGTTCGTATTACTCCTGCCTTAGAACTTCATAATGTGTTATATGTGCTTGACTTGTCTCATCATTTGATATCTGTTCCCCAGTTGAATACTGAGTATAAATGCTCCGTGGCCTTTTATCCTATGTATGTGATTTTTCATGATCTTCTCACCAGGGAGGTAATCGGTCGGGGGTATTTGAAGGGCAGGTTGTTCCATCTGGATCAGACATGTGCAGGGGAGAAATAAGGAGCACAATCCCGAGTCGCTTTGACCTCGAGTTCTGATCGGCTAAGTGAAATTTGGTTGTGGCACCGCCGTTTGGGGTATCCATCTTTTAGTCTTATGAGAAAAACCATGCATACTGTTTTTGTTGGCATGGATGCATCTTCTTTCATTATGAAACTTGTGTTTTTGCCAAGAGTCATCATGCTACTTATTCTCCTAGTACTTCTAATAAAAGTGCTACTCCTTTCGAGTTAATTCATTCTGATGTTTGGGGACCATCTAGAGACCCCACCGTATCAGGTGAGAGGTACTTTGTGTTGTTCATCGATGATTGTACCAGATTATCATGGGTTGCTCTTCTTAAAAGTAAAGATTAAGTCTTTCCAGCCTTCCAAGGATTTCGTACTCTTGTTCAAACACAATACCAAAGTACCATTAAATGTCTCCGTTCTGATAATGGAGGAGAATATGTTAATCATGCTTTTCAAGAGTTTTTTCCGAACTCATGGGATTGTTCACCAAACCATATGTCCACGAACACCGGAGCAAAATGGAGTGTCCGAAAGAAAAAATCGACATTTACTAGACACGGCTCGTGCCCTTCTCTTTAGCGCTCATATGCCTAAGTATCTTTGGGGCGATGTTGTATGTACATCCTCCCATCTTATCAATCATTTTCCATCTAGTGTCCTTGGGGGGGAAATTCCTTTTGAGGTTCTTGCATCCCATGTCTATTTACCTTCATTTCATAATCTTCTGGCTCGTGTATTTGGTTATGTTGTCTTTGTTCATATTCCAAAAGCTCTCCATTCAAAGTTGGATGCCCAGGCAATAAAGTGTGTATTTATGGGATATGGAGGCTCTCAGAAAGGGTACAAGTGTTATCATCCACCTAAGAGAAAGTACTATGTCACTATGGATGTTACATTCTTTGAGGACATGAGTTATTTTTACTCTTCAAATACAACTCTTCAGGGGGAGAATTCATATTTTGAAGAGTTGTATTGTGGAGAGGGGGGAGGAATCGGAAGTCACACAAGAAGGAAGTTTTTCGGATAGTCCAGTTGCCTCTAGCATGTCACTTCCAAACAGCCAGACACCATCTTCTATCACTGAAAATGAGGAAGATACAACCCTTCAGGGGGAGGATTCATATTTTGAAGAAGATACACCAGCTTCTATCACTGAGAATAAGGAAGATACAACCGCCTCTCCAATCAGCACTTTTACCCCCCGACTCTCAACTTCCTAGTGTAGAACATCACTTTTCTGAGTTACGTCCATCCACTGATACTAATGAATCTAGGGTTGAATAATATGTGTTACCCAATAGGTCCACTCGAGGTCAATCAGTCAAAAGGTATGAGCCTACTCTCACTGCCAAAGCAAAATATCATGTAGCCAACTATACGTCCACTAGGAGGTTATCTAAGTCATATGAATCATTTGTGAATCAAATAGTTGCTGTATCAGTACCTAACAAAGTGCAGGATGCATTGGGGGATGCAAAGTGGAGGAAAGCAATGGAGGAAGTGTAATACCCCGTTTCCATAAGTACGCGTGTTTATATGTATTTTGGCGTGGATGCATATGTATAATTTTTGGGAGTATTCCCGTATTTTTCTTTAATTATTTTGGTGTAGGAATTATTTTTAAAATATTTTAACTTATCATTTGGTATTAATAAATATGAGTATTTGAATGAAATACCATGTATTCTAGAAGTATGGTGTAATTCCGATGTATTTTTATTTTTCACAAAATACAATTCCAAAATTTTTTAACCATGACACATCACTAGCTACTGTGTTATCTTGCATGGTAAAAAGAAAACACATGGCATCATCTTTGACTAAATGAATGGATGTGATTAATTGGTAGAAAATCAAAACCAAAAGAAAACCAAAAAAATCAAAATTTCTCTCATTCTCACCATATCCCCTCTCTCTCTCTCTCAAATCTGTCCAAATTCTCTCCTCCCCCTTTCTCCCCTTTTGCACCACCATTCCCTCCACCAAACACCACCCCAAGCACCTCCCCTTCCACCACCAACAATCCCTCACTTTTCTTTATCATTCTAACACCAAAATTAACCCCAAAAAACTCTCAAAAATCCAAACTTTGGAGGTCAATTGGGAGATTGAAAGGAGAAGACTAGGAGGCTCTCCATCAAGGACTAAGAAGGGCCAATGACATATTATTTGGAGGAGTACTAGTAAGGTAGAAATTCTTATCACCGTAGTAGGGTTTAGTTTCAGAACTAAGGGTTTAATTAATTAGCAAGTAATTTAGATTTTGTGTAGAAATTAAGTTTTGAACTTCATGCTGAAATTTACACAGAATTGGCTGATACTTTGGTAACTTGCTGCACTTAATTGGCTACATAGAAATTCATGAAAAAATATATGTTGTACATGTTGAAGTTCTTAACAACTTTAATTTTTACAAATTTTGCAAATTCGAACTGAAAAATAGAATAAAAATTCAGTTTCTAAATCTGGTCTGTTTTTAGACAGTTTTGACACCTTTCAGTAAAACGAGTAGAACTCCATGCACACTTAATAAAACATAATGATCTTGGTGCCGTTGAAAATCTGGCTTCAAGATCTTCAACTTGTAATTTTCCCTTTGTAATTTTACGAAAATCCTACATCTGCTTGTAACTGATAGAAAAATTGACTTGAACTGAACTCAGTTTCTGCTTCAGAATGCTGAAATTATATCTGTCAGGAGAAAATCCACCATAAATCACACATGTTAACTGATTTTATGAAAATTGGTCAGTGAAAGGAAAACACCTATATCTACAACTTTTGTGAAGGGACCAGCGACCAGTTCCGACTGTAGATAGGCTAAAATGATGTTCTTTCTGCTGTAACCGTTTAGACAGATTCAAATTTTACACTATTGTCATAACATGCATTACTCTTTTATGTTTTGTTCAAATTCAGTTATCATGATATTATTTGTCATGATTTATGTGATAATTAATAGCTATGTTCACATGCTTTCCAATTTATTGTAGTAAATGAAATTGTGTTCAAGTTAAAGTGCATATTTAACATGTTTGCTATGTCCAAATAAAAGCTAGTATATTATGTTATGTTAAAGGACGTCTTATGTCATTTACTAACATGCAACAAGCTAGTATACATGGTTGTGTTATTACGCCATTACTTTCTATTATGCTAGCATGTAGCTTTATTTTGATTGAGTATGTCAACTTGAGACATTTGCTAGTGTTGTAGTTTCATTTTGTTTAGTGTACCATATTAGTGTTGTAACTTCATTAAGAAAGTGAATGGAATTGATGGAACTATGCTATGTTGAAATGAGGTGAAGACGATGGTCGTTGCTGAATTACGACATCGGTGAAATTATGAAAGAGATGGTGAGATGAAAAAGCGGTAGTCGAGACAGCTAGATGATTTGTTGACAAACAAAGAAATACTTTAAAAACTGAGAGTGAGGATAATAGTTTGACATCGGGAGCTCAGTCCATTCTAAAAATGGGTGAGACTCCGGATGTGGGTTTAGGGAAAACACAGGTAAACTTTAGGGGTTAAGGAGCGGACGTATGAATTATGATTTCTCGCCCGATGTGTTGCCCCCAGAAGGGGAGTTGGAGAGGGCTAGAGAGGCCGCTGGTGTGCTCGTGTCGCACCATGACGGTAAATGATGGTTTGCTCCGTTTGTCCGATAGAAAAACCGAGATGAGTCTCGCTCTAGTACCGTGCCCAGTTCGGGTACGGAGTTACGATAGGCCCCTCCAGTGCTCATGTCGCTGGTTGAGGTACCATTTTTCACCCACCTTGAGTGAAGTCCGACTCCTTAGCGTCCTGCGGTTTACACGAGTTTCCAAATGTGTGAATCAACAACTTAAAGTAATTGTCTTTAATTTATAAATGTTATTATCTCATGTGTCCTTACTTTTGTTTACTTTAATGCTGCTATCCCATGATAACATGTTCTTATGCTTCCTTTCAATACCTGCATTTCATAATGTAGTTTCATATGCATGTTTTGCAGGTTCTTATAACTAAGTTCACATGTTGGAATGTATCACTTTTATGCACCATGAACCTTACTTGTTAGACCACCATCCCTAGATAGGTAGACCAGTTCTAAAACTGGGTTCTACTAGATTGTTAGGAGTTTCTACTGGGTCACGCGTTGACGTGTCCCCGTTGACTTTTCAGGTTGGGGATAGCGGCTGGAGCCTTAGAGTTGGTGATCGGTTGTAGGATTGGGTGGCGAGGGTTATGATGAGAGACTTGTACTTTTCGTGTTTCTTTTTCGGGTAGACCTTTATAGCTAGAGTTGTGATGATGAAATGTTTGAATTGTATAAGTTGGAACTGGACTTGGAGTTGTATAAGATTATCGTTGTCTCAGTGTAGCTTTCCTTATTTGTACCCTTTGAACAGATGGTGTATGTAAAAGACTGTATCAATGTATTAAATAAATGAAATATTGTACTTTTGTTTATTTCTCAGTGTTATATCTATGATGGATTTTTTACTTGTACTTCCCAGCACGTGCGCTCTGTTCCAAGCAATACTTCTCTTCTCTCTCCTCGTTTTCTTCACACTCGTAGTTTCGGGAATACCTGATACAGATTCGTACTTATCGGATATCCTGGGAAGCGGGTCGTGACAGGAAGAGATTAAGGCATTGCAGAAGAATGATACTTGGCAACTGCTCCACCACAAGGCAAGAAGGCTGTAGGTTATCGCTGGGTGTTTACTGTTAAGCACAATGAAGATGGGTCGGTGAACAGGTACAAAGAAGGCCTTGTGGAAAAGGGGTTTACTCAAACGTATGGGATAGTCTACGATGAGATGTTTGCTCCTGTTGCCAAGATAAATACCGTTGGGGTTCTACTCTTGTTTGCTGCTAACTTGAACTAACAACTCCGACAGTTCGTTGTCAAGAATGCTTTTCTTCATGGATAGTTAGTTGAGGAAGTGTTCATGAATCTTCCACCTGGATATGTTGTCTCTTCTTCTGGTGCTTTTGTATGCAAATTGAGAAAGTCATTGTATGGCCTCAAACAATCACCTCGTGCCTGGTTTGGAAAGTTCTCAAACTTCATGCAAAAGGTTGGCTACAAGCAGAGTACTTCAAACCATACTCTGTTCCTCAAGCATCAACATAGGAAGGTAACTGCTCTAAATATTTATGTGGATGATATGGTGATCACTGGTGATGACACAGCTGAGATGGATAGATTACAGAAAAAACTAGCATCTGAATTTGAAATGAAGGAATCTATCTGCGCCAGAGAAAATACGTCCTTGACTTGCTGACAGAGACATGATTGTTAGATTGCATACCTATGGATACTCCTATTGAACAAAACCATTGTTTGGCTGAATATCCAGATCAGATTCCTACTGATCGAGCTCGTTATCAGAGGTTGGTTGGGCGCTTTATTTATTTGGCTCACACAAGACCAGATGTTGCCTATGCAGTAAGCGTGGTAAGTCAGTTCATGTATAATCCAAGTGAGAGTCACCTGGAGGATGTTATGCGAATTTTAAAGTATTTGAAATCCGCCCCAAGAAGAGGTATGATGTTTTCAAAATACAACAATGTTACGAAGGTTTGTGGCTTCACGGATGCAGATTGGGCAGGAAATATTACAGATAGAAGATCCACTTCAGGCTACTTTACTTTTGTGGGAGGTAATCTGGTTACATGGAAGAGTAAGAAGCAGAAAGTTGTGGCACAATCTAGTGCGGAGGTAGAATATAGAGGTATGGCTCAAGGAGTGTGCGAATTACTATGGCTAAAAAGGTTGTTACATGATCTTGGTTTTGGACTCACAAGTTCTATGGAGTTGTATTGTGACAATAAGGTAGCCATTGATATATCATGAAATCCATTGCAACATGATCGAACAAAGCATATGGAGGTTGATCGTCACTTTATAAAGGAAAAGCTAGATGCCAATATTATGAGCTTTCCTTTTGTTCCAACTAAAGAACAACTTACAGACATACTTACTATGGGAGTCTCCAAGAAGGCATTTTATGATTCACTGAACAAGTTGGACATGATTGATGTGTATGCGCCAACTTGAGGGAGAGTGTTAGTGTGAGTCAATGGCACAATATTTGATAATCATATATTGTGAAATTATGTAGATTATTGTTAGCGTGAGTCAATGGCATAATATATGGTAATCATATATTGTGAAATTATGTGGATTATTAGTTACCTATTCTATAAGTGAGAATATGGTCAGGTATATAATTAGGAGTAATAAGGAGTAATGAGGAGTAAATACATTGTACCATTGTATCTATATATTTCCTCATTATGGAGAAGAAAAAATATCAGTGAATTCACAAATTTCCATCATATTTAACTGATGTATTACTAGAGAAAGATAATGGTAATATGAAGCATGTGAAGTTTGAAGAAAATTCAAAGATTAATCAGATACTTACTCTAGTTTAACCAAGTTACAGAGATGTGCATGTGTCCACTAATGAGGATGAATCACATGATGAGTAACAATATGGTATCGTTACCAGCCAAAAGAGGTAACAAATCAAGGCAACTCAAAGATATAGTTATGCAAATGTAGCTTATACATTAAGCTTGAAAAAGTCTATTCCTAAGCCTCCCAGTTATTTAAATGTCATTGGTAATTAAAAATTTGCATAGTAGACTGTTACCCTAGAGGAAGAGATGGAATCTCTTCAGAAGAACCAGCCTTAGGAGCTAGTCAAACTGCTACAAGGGAGAAAGATTATTAGTTCTTTAGGAGCGAGTCAAATTACTGAAAGGGAGAAAGATTATTAGTTGCAAAATTGGTCTTCAAGAAAAATTTAGGAACTGCAAAGGTGATGAAACAAGGTATAAAGCATGACTTGATACTAAAGGGTACAGTCAAAAAGAAGGTGCATTTTTATGAAGCATTTTCTCTAGCTGTGAAGCATGCCTGCATCCATGTGTTATAACTCACCATGGTTGCCCAATATGATCTGAAACTTAAGCTGCTAGATGTGAAGATTAGTTTTTTTGCATGGTGAGCTAAAAGAATATATTTTGATGAGTTAGCCTGATCAGTTCATGGTCCAAAAAATAAGATTATGTTTGTTGAGTATTGGACTTCTCCCTACTTGGTGTTAATGATGAGCAAACATAAATACTTATGACTAATCCCCTATTTTGCGGTTAATCCATTGCCTAAGCTTATTATGAAGATCAACTAGCAATGGATGGCTCACAAACGTCATTGAAGGCAAATGATATGAAGTGGATGATCGTAGATTGATGATTGAAGCTCCGTAAAGACTTCAAGCTCATACGTTGGAAAGAAGAGATTATTCGTCAATGTAATTTTTCTTTTATCTCTTCTAGTATGTAGCTTAGAAGTAGAACTTTGATGGAGCACTCACACACATCTACATTCTGTCATAGGACATCTTTAGACTTTTGTCCTTTGATCCCAATTCAATTCTATCTTGTTTGTGCTAGGATTGTTTATAACAGCCGACTGCTTAACAGTTTACAGTCGCCTATCTCAGCTACAGTCGACTGTGTTTTGTTCTACAGTCACCTGTTATGCACAGACTATTACAATGTAGTTTTGGGCCTTCTCTGATTATTTCGCACAGGCTACTGTTGAACGATTCACTGGCGCCTGTCCTAGTGACATTCGACTGTGAAGAGTACATCAGTCGCCTGTCTCTCCTTGCCCAAACTCTGTTTTGATCTGTTGTCTACGGCCAGTCGACTTATGCTGTATATACAGTTGACTGTCTATTAGATCAATCGACTGTCTATGCTGCAACAGTCGCCTGTCTGTAAGTCATTTCATTGACTCAGCTCTATGTAAATTTCTCTGGCTATTGACAATCGTCTGTTCAAGTTTTTACAGTCGCCTGTTCTGGTTTACAGTCGACTATGTTACTTGCATCAGTCGTCTGTCCTGTATCTTGTGAGATTTCCAGTATTTGTCTAACTTACTCTTCTCTCGGCCAGTCGCCTGTTGAAGAATGTACAGTCGCCTGTTGGCTTGACAGATGACTGTCCTTGCTTCATCAGTCGACTTTCCACGTGGTTAGTTAGCGTTATGAATTCTCACCTACCCTTGCTGACTGTGCAACAGTTGACTGTGGATTGTTCAACAATCGACTGTCGCGAGTTCAGATTATATCCGTTGAGATTTTTCTCACGGATTTCGATTGGGTTTTTGCCTAAACTGTTTTGTGGATTTGAGAAAGCTTCTACTGTTTCATTGGAAGGTTACTCATTCATTGCAAAATCCTTCAAGCTTTCATTTCCAAAGATCAAAGCTCTTAAATCCAAAAGCCCTAAGTATTTCTAAATCTTGTTCTCTTGCTCTCCAACCTAGAACCAAAGATTGATCTTCTAGGCAATTGGTGCAGTCAAGAGAAATGGCTTTTCTCCTCTCTTCCAAGAGAGTTCTTCAACACACATCACACTTCTCCTTCAAGTTCTACTTTAAGGCATAGGTGTTTGTAAGTGTTGCTTTCATATTTCATAACTTTCGTTATTTGAATTGTGCTCTCGGTTGTGAGAGTGGTTTTGCTTGCTCCCTGGTTGTGGAAGTCAAGGACATCGATTGTATTCGATTGCACTTGTAGGGTTGCTACAAGTGGGCTATAAGGAAACCTCAAGTTATGGTTCTAACTTGAGTATCTGGTGATATCCGGGTGGAAGGGACGTAGGATTACTGGGAACAAGTTGGGAGTTGACTTGGGTAATCCGAACCCTTGAAACATATCTGCGTTTGCGTGTGTTTCTCTTTGGGTTGTTTTTCTATTCCGTACTATTTGTTGGATTGCATTTTATTTGGCGTAAATTCCTTTTAAATTTGCATAAACACTATTCAACCCCCCTTCTAGTGTTTTCCCCATAGACAGGGTCCTTACAATTGGTATTAGAGCACAAGGTTTCATCTATGGCATCCAACAACAACAACGTTCCTCCGTCGCCTTCGTACAACAATCACGATCGTGATGGAGCGTACACACCTTTCGAAGGTCAATCTACGGTACGTCCTCCACGTTTCAATGGTACTAATTTTGGTTATTGGAAGTGTAGGATGGAGACATTCCTTAGGAGTGCTTCTCTTTGGAGAACTCTCCACAAGGAGTACGTCGAGCCTGCCGAAGATGACTTCGAGAAATGGACGACTTCCGAGAAGTCCGCCGAAGTCAACAACGCTAAAGCAATGAACGTTCTTCATTGTGCGTTGGACCCGAATGAGTTCAACAAGATATGCACATGTAAGAGTGCATATCAAATTTGGAACCATCTCATCGTTACCTACGAGGGAACGAATAAGGTAAAGCTTTCAAAGTTATATGTTGCAGTGCAAAACTTCGACTTGTTTCACATGCAGGAAAATGAGAGCATTGCGTCGATGTACGGACGCTTTACCGACATCACAAACGAATTGGAAGCCCTTGGCCAAATCTACACCAAACCTAAAAAGATAAGGAAGATCATCATGGGGATGACCTCCAAATGGGAAAGAAGAGCAATCGCCATTGAGGAGGTCAATGACTTGAAGAATTACACCGTGGTAAATCTCATCGGGACTCTCATGTCTTACGAAGTAAGACGGGATAACCGATTGAAGATTCGAGCCATGATGAATCCCTCGGAGGCCAAGAAGAAAGCTTTGGTGTTCAACGCCAATTCGTCATCCTCCGAAAGTGATGAATTCGAGAACGAGATGGATTTGGGTGAAATGGCCCAAATGGCGAAGAATCTCCAACGCTTCTTCCGCAAAGGTAAATTTTTCTCAAACAAACGTTTTGAGTCTACTAATGCTACTTCCTCTCTTTGTTATAAGTGTAACAAGCCAGGGCACATCAAGAGGGATTGCCCAATGCTAAACAACAAAGAAAAATGGAAGGCACCAAAGTACCACAAGTCCGACAAGAACAAGAAAGACAAGAAGAAAGGACTCGTTGGTACCTTTGATGGCTCAAGTGATGACTCATCAAGCGATTCTGATGATGAGAAGGGTGAGAGCGCCCACATGTGCTTCATGGCACTTGAAGACCCACTCTCGGATGAGAGTGACTCCGACACGGATAACACCGAGGTAACAATGGATGAACTTCGTATAGCTAATGAAGAACTATTTGCTAAATACCAATCTTTAATGCTTAGATACTCTAGCTTAAAGAAATCAAAAGTTAGCAAGTCATCCATTCCATGCATTATCAACAATGACACCTTGTTGATACTTTAACCCTTGAGAAAGCAAACTTAGCTTCTCAAAGTGTCACATTGAGAGATGAGGTGAATTCCCTCAAATCTCAACTAGATCAAACACATCCCATGGATAATAGTGATCTAGTTACACGTCACACACAATTGGGGTTAGAGAATGATTCTCTTAAAACCCAAGTGCACGAGCTCAAAGCACGGGTGTCCACCTTGGATACCAACATTTCTTCTTTAAAGGAGAAATATGAGCTCATGTCCTCCCGTATTGTGAGATTCAATAAGGGAAAAGGACAATTGGATGATTTGCTTGCAAATCAATTTCCGACCACACATCGTGTTGGCCTTGGATTTGTAAAAGCTAATGCATCTAATGCTCGCACCTCCTATAGTGGTGTCACTATAGATTTTGTGAGGCCTTCCTCCGGTGCATCCACAAGTGGTGTCAAAGACACCATAGGTAGCAATCCTACCAAGAATGTCACCTCATCACCTTCTCTTCCTTTTGGCAAGAAACCCACTAAGGGTGGAAACCAAAAGCAAGGCCATGCTTTTATGTACACTAACACTCATCCACGTAGGAAACAACCTACTTCACAAGTGGATAATCATGACACATTTTATGCTCTGCACCCACGGACACGTACACAACCACACATGAGAAATACTCATGTACGTGCTCCACACACCCGTATGCTCATACGCATCATTCCCTCATGTATGCTCATCCTCCACATGTCATGCATGATCCTTATGCTTCATATAATATGCATGTTCCCAAGCATACATATCATTCTAGAATGTACAATGCATATCCTCCACCTCATATCTATGCTAGAAATCATGTTCCTAAGAAGCATGCACCACATAGAAATCCAACTCATATGCATGCAACTAGGAATATGACTCCCAAGATGTACACTATTTGGGGTCCTAAGAACACTAGTCTAAATGATAGGAATGCTTATGTTGATTCCTACTTCCATGACGTAATTAGAAATAGTAACTATGTTGGGAAGCAGAAGTCCACTTGGACTTGGCTTCCAAAGGGCTAATCCCCTTGGACCCAACAAACATTGGGTACCATAAGCTTATGGTATATTATATAGGTACCCAAGAGAAAGAAGAAGAGCAATAAATGCCTTATTAGCTCTAAAGGGAAAGGATGGATTCTTGATAGCGGTTGCTCCAAACACATGACGGGAGATCACTCATTGCTCTTCGAAGTGATTAGCATCAAAGATGGTGCAACGGTCACTTTTGGAGGTAATCAAAAGGGAACCATCATTGGAGTAGGTATCGTTGGTAATCCTTCCAAACCCCTAATTACTAATGTTTATCTTGTTAGCGGTTTATGTCACAATCTCATTTCCATTAGTCAACTTTGTGACAAAGGTTACAAGGTTAACTTTGGAGAAGGATTGTGTACTATTGTTGATCGTGATTCAAATGTTTTATTTTCCGATATTAGGCGTAAAAATATTTATTATTTGAGCTTGCCTAAAACCGTAGAACATTGCTTAGTTGCTAATACAAGTGAACAAGTATTATGGCATCGCCGTTTTGGTCATGTTCACTTCAAGCACTTATATAAGTTAGCTAAGTATGATCTAGTCAAAGGTTTTCCTAAGATTGTTTTTAATAAGAAAAAATTTTGTGATTCATGTCAAAGAGGTAAACTAAGTAAATCTTCATTTAAGCTTAAAGAAGGGATTACTTCTAAGAGGCCCCTAGAACTTCTTCATCTAGATTTATTTGGGCCAACTAGAACCGCTTCTTTAGGTAATGCACATTATGGACTAGTTGTCGTTGACGACTTTTCTAGATTTACTTGGGTTTCATTCTTAACTAATAAGAATGAAGCTAATGAAGAGTTTACCAAATTTGCAAAGAAGATTCACAATCTTTTAGGATCCACCATTATCACTATTCGTAGTGATCATGGAGGAGAATTTGAGAATGAGTCTTTTACTAAGTTTTGTGATGACTCCGGGATAACTCATAACTTTTCCTTTCCTCGTGCTCCACCACAAAATGGTGTTGTAGAAAGAAAGAATATGACTCTTATTGAGTGTGCTCGCACTATGCTCCATGATAGTCATTTAGGACTACAATTTTGGGCAGAAGCGGTGCACCCGGCATGTTATGTGCTCAATAGGATCCTAGTGAGACCCCGAAAAAACAAAACTTGTTTTGAGTTGTTTTATGATAAAAAGCCTCAAGTGAAATATTTTCGTGTTTTTGGTTCGAAATGTTTTATAAAGAACACCTTTGGTAATTTAGACAAATTCGAGCCAAGATCCGATGAAGGAATTTTTGTTGGATATTCCACACGTAGAAAAGCCTACCGGATATACAACAAAACTTCTTCAACGATTGAGGAATCACTTCACGTATCGTTTTATGAAGATTTTGATTTTCCTCATGTTGATGATGATAATGTAGAGATTCTTTGTGACTCTCTTAATAATGTTAAGATTAATGATAATATTGTTGAGACTAACACTTCTAACGAAGTTTTTGAAGTTGTTCCTAGTGATCCAGGTATACCCAAAGCGTACCCGACCGTTTGCAACCATCACCATAACCAAATTATTGGAGATATTGGTGTGGGTGTTCGAACGAGATCAAGAATTGAAGAATTCTCTCATTGCGCATTTGTCTCTACCATTGAGCCAAAGAACATCCAAGAAGCTTGCGAGGATAGCTCTTGGATAGTGGCAATGGAAGAAGAACTAATGCAATTTGAGAGAAACGAAGTTTGGGAACTTGTACCTCTTCCAAGTGGTCACCAAGTTATTGGGACCAAATGGATCTTCAAGAACAAGACGGATGAAAACGAGGTAATCACATTGAACAAAGCAAGGTTAGTAGCTCAAGGCTACCGGCAAGAGAAAGGTATAGATTTCGAAGAATCTTTTGCCCCCGTAGCTAGATTAGAAGCTATTAGGTTGCTTTTATCTTTTGCATCCCATAAGAATTTTAAATTATTTCAAATGGATGTTAAAAGTGCATTTTTAAATGGGTTTGTCAATGAAGAAGTCTATGTTTCTCAACCTCCCGGGTTTATTCATGAAAAATTTTCAAACCATGTTTTCAAACTTAAGAAAGAGTTGTATGGATTGAGACAAGCTTCTAGAGCTTGGTATGATCGTCTTAAAACCTTTCTTTTGAATTTAGGTTTTAAAATGGGAGAAGTTGATTCTACGCTCTTCATTAAAGATTATGAAAATGATGACATTCTTTTGATTCAAGTTTATGTAGACGATATTATTTTCGGTTCTACTAACTTTAATCTTTGCCAAGAATTTTCCAAGTCTATGAAGGATGAGTTTGAGATGAGCCACATGGGAGAGCTCACCTACTTCCTTGGATTGCAAATTCGACAAATGGAGAATGGCACTTTCATTCATCAGACAAAGTACACAGGGGAGCTTATTAAGCGATTCGGGATGGAATCGTCTTCGTGCAAAAGGACTCCCATGAGTACTACTACTCATCTACACAAGGATGAAAGCGAAAAAGATGTAGACGTTCGTCTATATCGAGGTATGATCGGTAGCTTACTTTACTTAACTGCAAGTAGGCCCGATATCATGTTTTCCGTATGTCTTTGTGCTAGATATCAAGCAAGACCTAAGGAGTCACACTTGATTGCGGTTAAACGAATATTTCGTTATCTCAATCAATCCCTAGATTATTGGTTACTTTACCCTAAGTCTAGCACATATGAGTTAATCTCATATAGTGATGCCGACTTTACCGGATGCAAGTCTGACAGGAAAAGTACTAGTGGCACATGCCATTTCTTAGGAAATTTCTTAGTTTCTTGGTTTTCTAAGAAACAGAATTCGGTGTCATTGTCCACGACTGAAGCGGAATATATTGCTGCGGGTCTTGCATGTGCACAAGTTCTTTGGATGAGATACACTCTTAGTGACTATGGTGTCAATTGTGATACTTGCCCTATCATGGTTGATAATCAAAGTGCTATTTGTCTTTCCAAGAATCCGGTACACCACTCCCGTACCAAACACATAGACGTGAGACACCATTTTATAAATGATCATGTAGCTAAGAAGGACATCATCTTAGAGTACATTGAAACCCAAAAACAAATTACCGATATCTTCACTAAACCTCTTAAAGAAGATTCATTTGTGAGGTTGCGTGGAGAATTGGGAATTATGGGTGAATCTGAAATCTAGAAGCTCAATCTTTCATGTTATAACTCCTTATTGAGCTCATATCTTTTTTAATTGTCTTTCTTCATGTGCTTTATTGTTTTATGAGCTTAAGAAAGGCAATTGTGTCTTATTTGATTTCATTAGTCTTTGAAATTGATTGGAGTAATTTGTGTTTCAATGGATTTAGTGTTTTCATAATGTTTTTACGATGTATTTGTGATTAGAGTATAGGTCCTAGGGTGAGTGTTCTTATTCTCTGGAATTCTATCTCACTGTGCACTTTTGGACCAGGACAGACGACTGTCTTTCTTTCGACAGTCGACTGCCCTACTCTATATTCTCTGTATGAATTTTGGTATCTTTCGCACAGCCGACTGATGACTGTTTTACAGTCGACTGTTAACTTAACAGGTGACTGCATTTTAGTCATCAGGCGACTATACTCTCTGTCGAATTTTTACAGTGTTCTTTGTTCTTTTTGTGAACTGTCTTAATTCTTGGCCAGCCGACTGTTGAGTATTTGTCAGTCGACTGTCCAGTGGACATGCGACTGTATATTACTTTCCAGTCGACTGTCCATCTATCTAAGCTTTATTTTATCACTTCATCCAGCCGACTGTCTTTTGTGTAACAGTCGACTGTCTATTGCTGTGTCAGTTCATGTGATTTGATTCGAGCCGTCGATTCCTTGATCCAACGGCTCAGATTGATTCCCCCAATTTTATATTCAGTCTACGTGACCACTTCCATACGTCGACTCTCTCTCTCCTCCGCTTCGACTGTTCAACTTCCCGCTCGTTTCCCTCTCCGAAAACGGTCGATCTCGTTTCCATAACTGTCGAACTGCTCCTATTTGTCGTCGTCGCTCGTGTTCTGACGTTGCAATCGATCTCCTTCTCTGCGATCATCATTGCTTCCACTTGGTTAGCTTCTCTCACTTGTTCTTCGTCGATTCTCTTCTTTGCTTTAGTTTCTCCTTCTCTTGTTTCCATGGCTCCTAAACCAAAGGGAAAAGAGAAGATCGCTGCTCCTAAACTATCTAGGGCACCCAAGAAACTCATTGCCAAGCGAAAGAAACCCTATAAATCCCGAACCAAGCTTGCCCAGTCACCCGTGCATTCGTCTTCGTCGGGTTACTCACCTTCTGCTTCTTCTAGCGATACTCAGCCTTTGATTCATCGTCAGCGCAAGCCTGCTGGTGTTCGCATCAGTGAGCCTGTTGCTGAGAACCCTCATGTGTCTCCTTCTGTGTCCAGTTCATCTGAAGAGACTCCTGCCGTACCCCCCCTCTGATCCCCTAGTTCCCGTTTGCCGAGACGATCTTTGTCTGGCAAAGTTTCACTCTCTCCTAGGGATCAATCTACTTAGGGAGCGGTACATTGCTTTCCCTGCCTTCACTGCTGAGAGACTCTCTAACATTCTTTCTGCTACTCACCTGGCCGACCTTTTTCGCTTCTCTCAGAGCGAGTCCCCCAGAGCCTATCCATTTCTGGTGAAGCTTTTCTATGCGAACCGCGTTTGCGATGAGTATTCGTCCACCGGTATCCTTGATACTATCGTTCAGAGAACCCACATTTAGATCACTCCCTCTCTCTTAGGAACTATTCTTAGGATTCCTTCTGTCGGTTCCCTTCCCACTGATATCTGCATCTCTGAGATTGATGATCTTGACCAGTCTGTCCTCCGGGATATGTTTCGAGAGGTACCTTTAGCTCTTGATTCGAGTGTCAGATCATTTATGTTCTCTGCACGAGGTTGGGCTGTTCACCTGGTGGTGAAGTCCAACATCCTGCCGAGATATGGATCGTCTGACCAGCCGTCTCAGGATATTCTAAAGTGTATGTATGCTATTTTCTCTGGCATGCCCGTGAACTGGGCCGGTGTCCTCCTTGATAGGATGGACAAGGTTGAGTTCACGTCCTCCTCGTCTCACATTCCTTACGGTGGTCTTTTGACTCGTGTCTTCCGTCACTTTGGTATTGACTTAACTCGTTACGAGCCCATGCCGTTTGGTCCTCTCCTCGATGCTTCTGCAAAGTCGAAATCTTCTTCAGCTCTGCAAACTGCCTCGAAGAAGAGGAAGTCTACTTCAGCTCCATCCTCATGAACTGTGCCTCTAGCTGATTTGCCTTCTTCATCTGCTCCACCATCTCAGGATACTCTTTTGGCGATGGTCTCTGGTATCTATAGATTGCTGTCTCTCTCTTTCCTCCATCAGGGAATTCCCTTCCCTTAGGATTTGAGACAGTTTGTTCCCCAGCTTCCTGTGCCTTCTCAGCCTATACTGGTGTCGTTGAGCCTCCTGGTGTTGCCTCTACACAGGATGTTGATGCTGCTGCTTCTGTTGCTCCTTCTGACCCTCCTCCAGAGGATACTCCTGTTGCTCCAGAGCCTGCTTCCTCTCCTGCTGCTCCCGACGACCCTCACTCTTAGATAGTTGTTAGAGTGATGTCTTTTTGAGTGATGATATATTTGTTTGTGTATGATGGATGATTCTGTCTGCGACTATATATATATATATATATATATATATATATATATATATATATATATATATATATATATATATATGATGTTGCACCCTTTCTTGTGTCACACTATGCTATATTGTTTATCTTATCTGTGTGATGTATGATATGTTGTCTCCATGTATGCTTCACTCTCCTTGATGTGCGTTTGAGACAGTATATGACTTTGATATTGATTGATTCATGTTATCTTTGTTGTGATGAATTTGTGAAAATTATTTTCATTTCGTATATCTAAAATGTTGATATTGGATTTCCATTCCATTGCTCACATGTGTATATGATGAGATTTTATGAGTTTTGATTCGATATATCTTTATACTCCTTGATTATTGTTAGTTTTTATTTAGCACTATTATTGTTGTTGTTATTTGCTCCCACCTTTTTGATAATTTCATAAGGGGAGAAAAATAAACATACAAGATTCATAATAGATGTGCTAAGTATGTTCTAACGTTTGAATCTAATATTTTTGTTGCCTTAGATTCAGGGGAAGTAAGATTACAATGAATAGAGATTTTATTTCCTAGATTTCTTGTATTGAATTCATTCATATCTCACTCATTTGCTTCAATTGCTATGTAGATGCTCTAATATTTGTTGACTAACTTGATTGGCATCTATGTAGGGGGAGTAAGTTTTCATTGCGCACAATTATTTATCTTTTTGTTTTTGTTTGTTTGTCATCATCAAAAAGGGGGAGAATGTTGAGTATTGGACTTCTCCCTACTTGGTGTTAATGATGAGCAAACATAAATACTTGTGACTAATCCCCTATTTTGTAGTTAATCCATTACCTAAGCTTATTATGAAGATCAACTAGCAATGGATGGCTCACAAATGTCATTGAAGGCAAAAGATATGAATTGGATGATCGTAGATTGATGATTGAAGCTCCGTAAAGACTTCAAGCTCATACGTTGGAAAGAAGAGATTATTCGTCAATGTAATTTTTCTTTTATCTCTTCTAGTATGTAGCTTAGAAGTAGAACTTTGATGGAGCACTCACACACATCTACATTCTGTCATAGGACATCTTTAGACTTTTGTCCTTTGATCCCAATTCAATTCTATCTTGTTTGTGCTAGGATTGTTTATAACAGCCGACTGCTTAACAGTTTACAGTCGCCTGTCTCAACTACAGTCGACTGTGTTTTGTTCTACAGTCGCCTGTTATGCACAGACTATTACAATGTAGTTTTGGGCCTTCTCTGATTATTTCACACAGGCTACTGTTGAACTATTCACAGGCGCCTGTCCTAGTGACAGTCAACTGTGAAGAGTACATCAGTCGCCTGTCTCTCCTTGCCCAAACTCTGTTTTGATCTATTGTCTACGTCTAGTCGACTTATGCTGTATATACAGTTGACTGTCTATTAGATCAGTCGACTGTCTATGCTACAACAGTCGCCTGTCTGTAAGTCATTTCATTGACTCAGCTCTCTGGAAATTTCTTTGGCTATTGACAGTCGTCTGTTTAAGTTTTTACAGTCGCCTGTTCTGGTTTACAGTCGACTGTGTTACTTGCATCAGTCGTCTGTCCTGTATCTTGTGAGATTTCCAGTATTTGTCTAACTTACTCTTCTCTCGGCTTGACAGATTTCCAGTATTTGTCTAATTTACAGTCGACTGTGTTACTTGCATCAGTCGCTTGTCGAAGAATGTACAGTCGCCTGTTGGCTTGACAGACGAATGTCCTTGCTTCATCAGTCCACTGTCCACGTGGTTAGTTACTGTTAAGAATTCTTACCTACCCTTGCTGACTGTGCAACAGTCGACTGTGGATTGTTCAACAGTCAACTGTCGCGAGTTCAGATTATATCCGTTGAGATTTTTCTCACGGATTTCGATTGGGTTTTTGCCTAAACTGTTTTGTGGATTTGAGAAAGCTATAAATCGAGCTTCTACTGTTTCATTGGAAGGTTACTCATTCATTGCAAAATCCTTCAAGATTTCATTTCCAAAGATCAAAGCTCTCAAATCCAAAGCCCTAAGTATTTCCCAATCTTGTTCTCTTGCTCTCCAACCTAGAACCAAAGATTGATCTTCTAGGCAATTGGTGCAGTCAAGAGAAAGGGCTTTTCTCCTCTCTTCCAAGAGAGTTCTTCAACACACATCACACTTCTCCTTCAAGTTCTACTTCAAGGCATAGGTGTTTGTAAGTGTTGCTTTCATATTTCATAACATTCGTTATTTGAATTGTGCTCTCGGTTGTGAGAGTGGTTTTGCTTGCTCCCTGGTTGTGGGAGTCAAGGACATCGATTGTATTCGATTGCACTTGTAGGGTTGCTACAAGTGGGCTATAAGGAAACCTCAAGTTAGGGTTCTAACTTGAGTATCCGGTGGTATCCAGGTGGAAGGGACGTAGGATTACCGGGAACAAGTCGGGAGTTGACTTGGGTAATCCGAACACTTGAAATATATCTGCGTTTGCGTGTGTTTCTATTTGGGTTGTTTTTCTATTCCGCACTATTTGTTGGATTGCATTTTATTTGGCGTAAATTCCTTTTAAATTTGCATAAACCCTATTCAACCCCCCTTCTAGTGTTTTCCCCATAGACAGTGTCCTTACAATGTTTACAAGCTAAAGAAATCTTTATATGATCTGAAGCAACCTTACCATCAATAATACAAAAGGTTTGATACTTATATGGTAGGTCATAGATATACATGAAGCTTGCATGATAATTGATTTTAACTCAGGAAGCTCATTGATGATTCATATATCTATCTGTTGATGTATGTTGATAATATGCTTATCATAGCTCTGGACATATATGATATCAACAAGTTAAAACAACTTTTTGGTGAAAAAGTTGACATGAAAGATCTTTATACAGCTAGCTAAGAAGATTCTCATTATTAAGATTCATAAGGATCAGAAATCAAGTAAACTTTTTATCTTTAAAAGAGTTACATTCAAAAGTTCTAAATCAGTTTGGCATGAATAACCTAAATCCCATTTCTACTCTGCTCACTACACACTTTCATATTTTAGTCGCACTCTCCCATCAAGCTGAAGAAGAAAAAAATACATGTCTTGTGTACCTTATACCAGCACAATTTGAAGCATTATGTATGCTATGGTTTGCATCTGTTTAGATATTTCATAAGCTATCAGTGTTGTTAGCAGATAGATTGGTAGAAGGTTATCAAGTGGATACTTCAATATCTCAAAATAATTACAGATATTGATTTGGTATATTGTAGGAGGTCTAGTGATAGTTTCCATCTAACTAGATATTTAGATTTTGATTATACATGTGATTTAGATCAAATAATATCCTTGACAGTGTATATTTTCACCCTAGCAGGTATGCCATTAGTTGGAATGTGACTTTACAATTATCAGTCCCAAACATTGGTAGGACCATTGTCGATAAAGGCTGAGCTGAGAGCACTGGGCTGATGCTCGATCGATCTTACGGTCGAATGCGATGACTGTTCGACCGTTCTGCTTGGTCGTGCCTCAAATGAACTATACCACAGACAGTCGTAAGGGGGGTCAGATCTGGGTTCCGACCCAAATCCCCTCTGACGCTTAAGTTAGTATGGGCTTAAGAAAGTCTTAGGGCTGTCAAAATCGACCTAATGGGGATCGTCCTGATTTAGTCACCTCAAGCGTATGGAGGAAGAAATTTAAAAGTGTAAGGAGATAAGTTTTTCAGAGTACCAAGTATTCTGTACCTCTGGAGTCTATCTTTTCTTCTGGTTGTCTCTTCTTTATTTATAGAATGTAGTGTCTCTTCAGTGACATTGGGGAATAACTGTCACCAATTATAGTGGCACGATCATTCCTCATAAGTAAGCATAACTGTTGTCCACTCCTCTCGCCATTTACGAGCCCATTATCAACCGCCTCCTTAAGCAACGGAAGCTCAACAGGCAAATGGCACGCGAGCTTTGACCATGTTTACGGTTAGCATTCTTTGAAAGCTTCATGGGCCTAGTGGGCCCAGATGTTATCTCAATAGGCTTCTTGGTAATAACATTTTCACCTCCTTGAGTGCCGGCCCAAGTATTTAACAATGGTCCCCATCACTTAGGCTCAGACAATTCGACTGTAGGGGTCAAGTGACGTGATATCTCATTTATGGGACACGACATTCGCGGTAGGAGTATTTGAGTTTAAGCACCAAAACCCACATTCTTCTGATTTGGACACTGCGTCGGTTCACAATCCGAGATACTGGCATGCTCAGATCATCGACATGTGTTCCTAGATAGTGACATTAGCTTAGATCATCGTTAGATATTCATTTACCTTGATAAGGTAGTTTGGAGAGAGGAAAACGTCATCGTCCCAAGCTTTCCTGAATTGAACTTCAGCGACCCTTTAATTATACTTCTTCATCCCCTTGTGTCTCCGCTGGAACATCGGCTTCCGTCCCTCAGAAAAATAAAAGGAAAACCATTGCCCCCGACATAGTATCTAGCCATGCTTCTTGAGTGGCGGCTGACCAGATTCCTGATTTTCAGCGAAAATATGTAAGGTGTGATTACCATATTCGGCTGCCCCGAGTGGAGGAGAGGGTTCATTCCCCTGGTGGTTGTGAAGATGGGGTCTATGTAAAAGCTTTTTATCTTGGGCTTCGATTTCCTACGCACCCATTTCTGCTATGTGTATTGAAGACATTAGGCCTTTCCCTTTATAAATTGATGCCCAACGCTGTGGGTATCTTGGTTAGCTTCATAGTGATGTGTGTACTAAACAGAGTCGAACCATCCATGGGATTGTTCAATTTCTTTTCCAAAGTACCCCCTCTTCTTGTAGGAAGATATGTGCCCTCATGGCAATTTATCGAGAAAACATCTTGTTCAATTTTAAATGGTACTAATTATCATAGTATGAATTAAATGTTTTTTAAATACTTGGATAATTTCCTTAGACTTAAAGTAAGGTCATACACGTATCTAGATGGAGATCTCGCTTATGGAACGTGCATGACCAATGGGAACTTAAGTCTTAAAACGTTCATGGTTACAGATGTGTCGAGAAAAGGATATCGGCACATTGGACAGACTTTTGTGTCTTTGTCTTAACCTAAATGATAATGATGATCTCATAATCATTCGACATGGGAAGTCGGAGACAAGGCACATGTGCTCATTGGAGAATGAGTCCACTGAACGACCCAATCAAGAGTTATCAAATGATTAACTTTAACTAAACTGTCATTGATAACTCAATAGTGATGATAGGCATGTTGGTCCTTAAGACTTGAGGTCATTGTACGAACCTGTGCGTGAACAGTGTCACTTAGATCTATGATCTAGCCTCGAGTCTTCACTCGTTGAACGGTCTTTAGGTTGGGTGACACTTGAAGTGTACAAGGTAAGTAGTGATCAAGATAGGATTCGTCTCTTCCGTTAATGGGAAGTTAGTATCACAGGCTCAGTACGATTCTTTGTGCAAAACCTCAGCCGAGGTATGTTGTAGGAAGTACAACATGGAGATACCAAAGACCGAAGTATACTGAAAAGTTCTAGCTAGTAGGGTTGACGGTTTACCATACCCCTAGGCTATGCATTGACATAGTCATAACGAAGGGACTAAAACTGCGATATTCATCACGAACACAGTCAGAGTGATCCTGACGACACTTTTGTCAATGGGTCAATCACGTAATTATGATGTCGAAATAGGGGCGACACCTGCTGCTCGTGGTCAATGTCATCTGGGGTTTCGAGCCCCAACCTGTAGTAGGGTCAGGCTGTAGGGTCTCACACCGAGTATGGTTTGTGTCTTAGTAATAGGAAGAATTTATAGAGTAATGCATCTTGTCACGCCCCGCTTCCCAAAAATATGGAGGCGAAGCGTGAGAAGGTCCGCTCAGACTTGAAGCTGCAAAGCTGCAAGTCCGATAAGCGTCAATCAAATTTAAAACTGCAGGTCCTTGCAATGCTAACGAAACAAGGATAATAATAATGAAATGAGACAAAAGAGATATCTCAGAATATCCATAAAATAAGTTTCAACATCACAGAAAAAGCCACCAGGCTAAAAGAAAAGAGACTAAAGGCCCAAACATGGCCAACAAAAGTACAATGTACAAAACAAAGGTGCCACGCACCGACAACTAACAACAAAGCCTAAAACAAAAGGAACTCAGCAAAGTCACCAAGAAAGGTCTCCGGTGTCCACAAAACTCCTCTTGGACAAACATGGACTCAGGCTAAGTGTCAGGAAAACACCACGTACTCAGCAATGGTCTCTAGCTCAAGGTCTAACATGTGACACCCAAAAGAGCAAGGGGCACATGTCAGCAAGTCTACAAGAGACTTGTGCAAGGAAACTGAAAGTAGGTAAAAGTAAAGCAACCTAGCAGTTCTAGCATGAATGCGATGACATGGCAGTTAAAGTATGAGTGCAACAGGTAAAGTAAAGTAAGGTAAAGTACGAGCATGTCATTTAAACATGGCATGGATTGCAAGTATTACATGAATCATTCACAAGACAAGTACAAGACAAGGAAAGTAAGCACCTTGTACACAGAGATTCCGCCTTCTGGCTAGAGTGGCTGATCGGGCCACTCCTAAGCTCAGGTGATCGTTTATCCCTATCCCTCCATGTGTATCGAGCCAGGGCCTTACCCCCGAACGGGAATGCTCGCTTCTGGAACACGAGCCAGGAAGTGTTTTACCTTGTTGGCCTAGGGGTGCACCTAGCCAGACAAAGGGAGTACAAGTACAAGTATTGTAGCGTGTGCTACGAATGCGACATTCAATGCATGGATGACATGACATGACAAGTAGTAAGGCGTACAGGTAAGGAAAGTAAACATGACAGTTTAGTATGCATGAACAACAAGTTTTAAGGGTTGGATCTAGATTCGTTGTCAAGCTAGATCAATTAGGTGACGGATCTAGTTTCGTTGTCAAACTAGATCAAGTAGGCGTCTAGCCAGCTATCATTTCACTGACTAGTCTCTTTTACGCTAAAAACAAGGAAGTGGCCTAAAAACATGGCCCTACGCAAGAGTTGGCAAGTTTCACTTGCATGCAAGTACGACGTCTGAGAAACACCGTCCAAGAGAGTCCAAAATCACAATTATCCTACGTGCACAAGTCCACCGGCCTAAAGTCCATATTATTAATCTTGATTAGTGAATTTAAAACATTTAAAATACTTTAAAAATACTGATTTTAGTCTTGATTAGCATGCATTGGGTTGGGGGTCCTAGGGGTGCAAAGCGTTACCTCAACACGACGCGAAAGCTACACCGGCGTCGGGTAGCGACGCCGGGGGTTGGAATAAAAGATCGCGCTCCAAGTCCTGATTCCAATATAGATTCCTCGCTGAAAAGTTCAGAGCATCAACCGGAGCAACGGTTCCAGATTCCCAAGCTAGCACGTGCGACGACGGGCTACGACGTGTCGCAACGTCGTACGCGGCGAGTCGTCGGAGAGAAAGCACCTAGGTGGGGCCCACAGTAGTCCTAGGGACCAATGGGGAACCCACAATACCTCTGGAGAACTTGGGGGGCCCACGTTGACAAGTGGTGCGACGGGTGCGGGGTTGCGATGTTTGCTCTCGGTCGGACACAGCCAAATGCGGGGGAACGGCTCGGTCGGTGCGGGGGAACAGGCCTGTGCAGCGCAGCGGGTCGGTGCGGGGTCGGGGCTCTCGGTCGGTGCGGGGCAATGTCTCGGTCGGGCGCCTTGGATGCGGGGGAGCGGGGCGCTGCAACGTTGCAACCGTTGCAACGTTGCGGAGCTCCGGTCGGTGCGGAGATGCGCCTCGGTCAGACACGGCGCTGAGTGGGGGACGAAGCGGGGTTTGGTGCGGGCGGCTGTGCGGAACGGAAAGCGGGCGAAGCTCTCGGTCTGACCGAGAGCATCTCTCGGTCGGTGCGGTCGAACGGAGTGGGCGGCAGCAGCGGGTACGGAGCGGGCTTGGTGCGGCGGGGGCTACCGGTCGGTGCGGGGGTTTTGGCATGCTTTCCTCGGTCGGTGCGGGAGATCTTCGTCGCAACGTTGCGACGATTCATCGCAACGTCAAATTTGAGTTTTGGGAGCAGCTAGGGTTATTTTCTTGCGAAAATAGGTCTTCCTAGAGGTTGTTTATATAGTGTAGATGGGTTGACTAGGTCTAGGGCTAATCCTAATGAGATTAGAAGTTTAAAATAATTTAAAATTCAAATCTCACCAACTCCAACTCACCCAAGGCTTAGGTGGGGCCCAAATGAGCTGCAAATTGGCTCAAAAATTATATAAAACGTTTTAAACTCAAATAAATTTTCTTTGGCCGAAATTAATATAAAAATTAATTATTAAAAATATTATAAACCTTGTTAAAAATATAAAAGTGGTCAAATAAACTCCAAAAATTATAAAATAAATATCGGGGTGATCGTGATGACGAAAGTGAGCTAACTAAGAAGACGGATCTCAATTTCGACGTCGGACGACGAAACCAAAAATAGAAACGTCTCCCATCAAAAGTGAGAATCGCAACGTCTCATCGAATAAGATTAAATTGTGGGAAAACGACTCGAGAAACGTCGTTCCAATTTAGTGCCACTATTTAATACTCTCAGAGACGTTCACAATGGCATATCACACTAAAGTGTTCACAAACAAACAAAGTCTAAAATAAACACGTGCACGGCCAAAAGCACGTGCACGAAAAACGTACAACGAAAAGTGGTCGTTACACATCTAATGCATTGGAATAATTTGGCTCACAAGCAAGTTGTGAGTTTAAACCAAGGAGTTTCACATTGGGGACTTTACATTTGATGTAAAACTAATACATTGTATGATGTTGAATATGATGCATAGGATCGAAGGGGACTTTCTGAGAAAAAACACAGGAAGAAACCACGCTCACATCGATGCTCAAACGAGTCCGGAAACGCAAAAACCACATATAAATGGCTAGCAGTCTGACCTGCGCTTGACGGGTCAGACCTGCCAGGAAATAGTGAGTCGGACTCGCAAAGGCAGGTCCGACCCACTGGGGCTGCCTACGCACAGCGCACGTGGGCACAGCCCATGTGCGCTGCACACGGGGAGGGCCCGCGTGGGGCCCGTTCGCGATGTGCATGGGCGGTGCCCCATGCTAATGCTCTCGTAGGACAAATGCAGGTGCACCATGTGGCACGCTCACAGCAGCTGTGGGCCCACTATGCGGCCCACATTTTAGGGGGTTTTAAACCCGTTTTGACGGCTGCAAAATTCAGATTGTTTGTGGTTTTTGCCCATCTTTGAGATGTTGTTTGAGTGGTCAAACGAAGTCGGATTGGAGTGACGTTTCTTTCTATGCATTCACCGTTCATAGCTCTTCAATTTGATAGGTTGTATCACTTGTGAAGCTCAACGGTGAGGAAGAGAAAATTAGTTGAAGGTTAGCCTTAGTGTAAGGTAAAACTAACTTAATTTTCTCTCTTAATTATTATTAGTCCAGCATTGCTCGTGAGACAAGCATGGAGTCCGGCCTCTTATATAAATAAGGGCTGACTCCCCTGGGAAAATTAGCACCAAGTCTCCGATTCGAGTATCTCCAAAAAGTTTTGAGCACGCTCGAACCACGACTAAAATTATTCTCTCCTCTATATTCTTCTGTTCCTCTGTTCACGTCCTAGCAAGACGAGGAGGAGGATTGGATTAGATCCAAAGTCATTGATGCAAATCACACTCAGGTGAAACTTTCTTCGACGAGTGATTGGCTCGGAGGCGCGGTGTCGGCTTGCTTCGGGTGGACCAGTCTTGGAGGCACGGAGGCGGCTTGCATCGGGAAACAAAAGTAGTTGCTAAAAATGACGCTTCGTTTTCTGTGGAAGCGAAGTTCCGGGTATGTTCTTTTAATGCTTTCATATTTATATTGTTGCAGTAGTTTAGATCTATTATGGGGATGGTCAGACCCACCCCAAAATAGTAGAGATCTTGATTAAGGTCCATGATATCCATAGGGCGTTTTATTAAAGTGTTTAATAAATCTGTTTTTCTGCTGCTATTTTGGATTCTATCGTCCGTCTGACGTAGAACGAGTATAGATTTATGTCTTAAGGGTCCCTCAAAACCCAACATTGGTATCAGAGCTTAGTCTATTTTGATCTAAAATTTGCAAAGGATATGAATGCATATATGTTTGCTAAGAACAAGTTGATAATGTAATTATCTAGTTTTAAAATTATGAGATAATTGTTGAACATGCAACAACTTAATTTTATAAGATAAAATTTTAGATGTTTTAAAATTATGCTTAAAATTTATATGATAAATTTTTAAGTTGCTTGTTATTCTTAATGAGATAAATTTTAATTTGTTGTTCATGCAAATAATTATGAGATAATTATTTAAACGGAATGTAACTTAATTTTATGCAATATTTTAAGTTCCTAGTCATAATGCTAATTTTATAAGATAAAATTTAGTTGATGTATTTTACTGGTTATTTTAATTTCTTGCATATTATGTGATAATTCAAGAAAAACTCTTAGGATAGCCATTAGATTTTTCTAAAACTTATGAGATAAATTTTAGATGGACATGCTATATTTTAATAAATTGTTACAACAATCAAATTTCTAATTCCTGATTAGGGTAGCCCTTTCCAACAATTATTATTTTAATCGTTTTGATAATAATTTTGATAAAAGGTTATATTTTAAATTGTTGAAATTTGAATTTATTAAATTCCTAATACATGATTAGGATACCATGTTGAAAACTATAAATCCTTATAGTTGATAAGGACTCTAATAGAAGTTATTCACTAATCCTAATAATTTCGAATTTTAGGATTCAACTAGTTGATAGAATAAACTAGTTTTGGTAAAGCCATTTCTAGTCGATGCACACATATGAATAATTAGTTTCCTTCAATGGACCATGATCCGGTCTAGTGTTTTGACTAGTGTTGTGGATCACCCTAGCTCGACTATGGATAGTGATCCTGGCCTAGCCAAATCCCTGGCCATGTTTTGCTGGACCGGAAGGATGCAACTTATGGTTATGTGACACCATCGATTACATCTAGTCTAATACGTTAAAAATCATCTTCAAGATTAATCGTAGCCCTCCTTGTTTTGGAGTTTTGGCAACTATAGGTTCCATTGTATAGTTGTTGAGCACACTCAAGCTATGTCATAACAACCTTATGGTAACCAACTTCTAATTACATATGATGTAGTCAAAACTTAACCCAAACCGTCGTGTCGTGTATACACCGAGCGCCGGCGTAAGTTAAACTAGACACAAAAATAAGGGTCTGACTAGACTAGTCATTATGATTTGGATGAGCACACTTATGATCATAAGTGGCTATGTGTGAAAATCTATAAGGAGTCATCTATGATATGTTTGATGAAGAGTTCATCTACCGACTGCAGAGTCAAACACCTTGTTGAGCACACTGAAGGTTGGGAGACTCAGGGTGGTTGGATCCATCTCCCACAAATTTTAATTATAATAAATTGTTCATTATTATGGCTTAAATTGTTCATTAAAATAGTGGGAGAATATAGTTTATTAAAAACCATTTAAACTACATAAGAACATATGCTAATTCAAATTTCTATTAAAATGCAGTATAGAGTCAGGACTTAAGTTTATCATCGAGAAGAATGTGCTGAACGAAACTAATTATAAGGATTGGTTGAGGAACATCAAACTAGTTCTCTCGTTAGCTGGAATCAGTTATGTAATGACAGAAACTGCACCTGAAAAACCCGACGACGATACCACCAACAAACAAAAGGAGTCCTACAAGCTATGGCAAAGGGATGCAGAAAGGGTCAGGTGCCTTACACTGACCTCGATGAACAATGATCTCAAGAGAAAGCATGAACATATGGATGTTCAGAGCATGCTTTTAAATGTGAAAGAATTGTATGGTAAGCGTTCTAGGGCTGCCAAATTCGGAGCCACCTGCAACCTTTGGGAAACAAAGATGACTTCAGGCCTCGTCCAAGATCATGTGATCAAGATGATCGGGTACATTGAAGACGCAGCCAAGCTAGGATTTGTCCGTGATCATGAGATGAGCACGAACATAGTCCTAAAGTCTTTGACCTTTGCTTTTAACCTCATTACGATCTTTATGATGAACAACACTGAGGTGGAACTTCCAGTCCTCTTGAACATGCTTCGATAGTTCGAGGATAGAATCGAGAAGGACACACCAGTGTTGGTTGTCGACTCTGCTTCTTCTCACCAACTTAAGGGCAATGGTAAGAAGAGGCAGATCCCTCAACCTGTCAAGGGCAAGAAGGGGGAAAAATAAAGGGGCGTCGTTTGAGTCTGAGTGTTTCCATTGCCATAAGCCTAGATACTGGAAGAGAAATTGCAAGGCTTACCTTGAAGAGAAAAGGGGGCATGGTGATGCCTCAACCTCAGGTACAAATCTTGTTGTAGAGTATATGATTTTTCCATAAAGCTTGATACGTGGTATGAGATACCAGTAAGTTTACTTAACATTTGTATATTGTCTACAGGTGCTAAAAGCTGCGAAGGGATGAAGTTCCTGGTGCGGTCGGTAAACAGAGTAATCGTTGCTGGTGGGGCCATCAAAGGACTTCGAAGATATCACGGATGATATCTTAATATTATTTTTGAATAAATAAGGCGATGAAAACTTGAACAATGATTAAGTGAATGTCACTTGAGATGAAAATGTTGTAAACAATTTTCTTTTGAATAAAGTCATTGTTTTAATATCTTGATGTGTATACTCTGATGGCTTTCTGAGTTGTGTATGTTTCTGAGTTGATGCGATTGATTGGAGCAGTCAGTATTTTAACAAATCTACAGTAACGAGTATATTCCATGCACATATACATTAGCTGTGATCTTCATAATGTGCACAATAAGAAAAGTTCTTGTTTGGTTGCATGTAATACTTCAAGTTAGAAGATTAATGCAGATAAAGGAAAAAATAGTGTGGATAATTCTGATTGAGTAAGTTATTATCAAGACTCCTATAGACGGATTTTGATATAACGTTTTCGTCAAATAACCAGACACAATTACATTCCATTTTAACTCATTCAGCACAAATCGGCTGGTTATACTTAACAATCAATATTCTAAATGAGATTTAAAAAGTCAAGTTGAAGTATTAAGACCAGAAAGTTCTCAAAGTCAGTTGGAGCTAGCATGTTGCTTGGTTCCATTTTGGGCTAAGTAAAGTTCCAAGTTATAAAAACATCTATATGTGACATACAATCAAAAAGAGTTTTGTTTATGTTAGAGATGTAGAATATTTGGTGTCACTATTGTGCTGGACATAAATGACACATGAATATTGGAATATGCTATGATATAACTGACTAGTATAAAATGATAAATCTTATATAAAGTAGTATATGCTAATCGTTAGCTATACAGAAGAGGAAAAAATTGTTGGATGATATCCAAAGACGGTTTCGTGGAATCACCCATGTGTGATCAATGGTGTATAAGTAATAAGACCATGTAATACTGCATAATAGATACATTTTAGCAGATCCATTTTTAGGCTCTGACATATGAACGTCCGTAGAGACTGATATGTTATAGCGGTATGAGATACCGAGATAAATTGCCCGAGTGCAAGTGGGAGATGTAGGAAGATATGTGCCCTCGTGGCAATTTATCGAGAAAACATCTTGTTCAATTTTAAATGGTACTAATCCTAGTATGAATTAAATGTTTTTTAAATACTTGGATAATTTCCTTAAACTTAAAGTAAGGTCATACACGTATCTAGTTGGAGATCTCGATTATGGGAAGTGAATGACCGATAGAAACTTAAGTCTTAAAATGTTTATGGTCATAGATGTGTCGAGAAAAGGATATCGGCACATTGGACAGACCACTGTGTCTGTCACGCCATGCTTCCCTAAAATGGAGGCGAGACGTGAGAAGGTCCGTACAGACGTGGAGCTGTGAAGCCATACGCCTGATAAGCGTCAATAAAACATATGCAGGTCCCTGTAACCACGAGCAGAACAAGATAATAACACAAGGAGATACAGAAATAAAATCCCAAATCTCAGCAGTGTCCAAACATAAAATTAAGTTCAACATCCAGAAAAGCCACCAGGCTAAAGGAAAGAGTCTAAAGGCCCAGAACAAGGCCAACAAGGACAAACATAAACAGAGTATTGGTGCTACGCACCGACAACAAAAACAGTCTAAATGAAGAACACAAGCAGCCTCTACGACTGATCTCCAGTGTCCTCAAACTCCTCGATGAACGCGGGCTCTGACTCAGCGTAGCGAACACCACGTCCTCAGCAGCAATCTCAGGCTCAGGATCTAACATGTGTCACCCAAAAGAGTAAAGGGGCACATGTCAGCAAGTCTAAAAGACTCGGGCAAGGAAACTGAAAGGAATGTAAACTAGCAACCTAGCAGTTATAGTATGCATGACATGGCAATTATGGTATGAGAGCACAAGTAAGGCATGTTGTAACAATAGGTGCAAGAGAACAATTATCATGGCATGTCAAGAGTAGCCAAGCTACTAACAGTCTCAATCTTCTCACGAGTCACGTTTCAAGTTATTTGTAGATGTTTACGCCTTACAGCTGAACTGTTGGACATTCACACTGAGTGGACGCTTAACACTAGTCACGTTTTCAAGTTATTTGTAGATGTTTACGCCTTACAGCTAAACTGTTGGACATTCACACTGAGTGGACGCTTAACACTACCCCAAAACCCAGAGTTTACGCCTTACAACTGAAGTTGCTGATCGGGCAGACTCCCAGTTGAATGGCCGCTTAACCCTTACCCCTTCCACATGTAAACAAGCCAGGGTTCCTGTACACGATGCTCAGTAAATAAGCCAGGGTTGCCCCGCACAAGAGCTTGTTTTTAGGTTCACAATTCGGCGTAGGGTTGTGCCCGCTAAAAGCAGGTACCTAGCCTCGATCAATTCACTAGGTGTAGCGGTGCTACGCAATCACGGGAACATTTAAAGAATGCAATGACATGACAATTAATTCACGTACCGTTAATTGAAATTAAACATGACATGGTAGTACTTATGCAACATGATAAATACCGGATCTAGCTTCGTTGTCAAGCTAGATCCTGAAATTGCGCCTAGGCGAGTATCATTTCGTCGCCTAGTCTCTTTTACGCCTACAACAAGCAAATGGCCTAAGACATGGCCCAAAACCCAAAGTGTCAAGTTTCACTTGCCTAGCACCAAGGATGACGATCAACGAGGCATGTCATAAAATGTTAGCTACGGGGATGAGATCGCTGCCATGGCAAATCAATATTAGAACAACATCCAACCTAGTTTTATTAGGGTTTAACAAAAATCACAAAACGGGTCATGAGAACATTAAAGGATCGATTCACTACCGTATTGGAGCGGAAGATCGATACCGAGCAAGCACGGCAACGGAAGAACAATCCGGGAAACTAGGGCTCAGATCTGGAAATGGGGAGAAAATCTGGAGAAATGAGATTTTGGGGGTTTTGGGGGTTTTTCGGCGGCCTAGAGGAGATGGCCGGCCTAAATGGAGAGGGAGAGAGGCTCTTGAGGAAGGAGGAATGGCTAGAGAAAGGTTGGAGAAGATCAGAGGTCAAGGGGGAAAGGAAATGGCCAAGAGAAGAGAAAGAAAGAAAATAAAACGTTTGGGGTTTAAATAGAAAATCGTGTGGCGGCTGGGCAAACCCTAGGTTTACGACAGCAGTTAGTCGGTCAAAGAAGAGTGGTTGACCGACTAGTTTGAGAACTAGTTGGTCGGTCGACCAACTGTGACCGACTAACACCAAACAGTAATTCAGGTCGACAAAATGGTCAATGAATTAGTCGGTTAAAGAACAATGGCTGACCGACTAGTTTGCAACCTAGTCGGTCGGTGGTTGTTCTTGGACCGACTAACGATAAACAGTAACTCAGGTAAAATTAATCAAAGGAACTAGTCGGTCTGAGAGCAAGTTCTGACCGACTAGTTTCACATCTAGTCGGTCGGTGGTTGTTCTTAGAACGACTAAGAGTAAACAGGAACTCCTGAATTATTGATTCAATGAACTAGTCGGTTTGAGAATAGTTGCCGACCGACTAGATCTCAATCTAGTCGGTTGGATCCCCTTCTTGAACCAACTAAGGTGCACGAAAAGTGTCGAAATGAAGCACGAAGCTTCGGAAAGATTCTTATAGCTTCTAAGATCACTCTAACTCTAAAATATGAGCGATTTGAAGTTTGTCATGAGCGACTTACTCCAAGATCAACGATTCTAAGGAAGAAGCTAGAAAATCACTACGAAACGATCGAAAATGAAAGCTATGGAGACGGAAACCACACATAAGGAGAAAATCCACCAAAACATATATATACTATAGATAATCCAAATACATAAAAACCAGTCGTTACATCCTCCCCAACTTAAGAAAAATTCTGTCCTCGGAATTTCCCAACACTCACGTGTCCGGGAACAAAAGTGGGAAACGCTCTCGCATCTCATCCTCATTCTCCCAAGTAGACTCTCCTGGCGAGCCATGTCGCCACATCACCCTCACAAGATTGACAACCTTGTTCTGGAGTGACTTCTGACGCCTGTCCAGAATCTGTACTGGCTACTGGTCATACGTCATATCAGGGCGAACGGTAATCTCCGAGGAATCCACAGCATGAGATGGATCGCTAATGTATCGACGAAGCTGCGACACATGGAAAACATCGTGAACTCTTTCCAAATACGGCGGCAAGGCCAAACGGTAGGCTACCTCGCCAAATTTCTCCAGAATGTCAAACGGTCCAATGTATCGCTGGCTCAACTTCCCTCGCTTCCCAAAGCGAATCACACCACGATTCGGGGAAATCTTCAAGAACACATGGTCACCCGGCTGAAACTCCAAAGGACGGCGTTTAGCATCCGCCCAATGCTTAAAACGGTTCTGAGCAATCCTCAACCTCTCCCGAATGTTCCTGACAACATCCACGGCCTCCACAATCATCTCAGGTCCCAACAGCTCCCGATCACCAACGTCATCCCAACTCAATGGCGATCGACATTTCCTCCCATAAAGCACGGCAAAAGGCGCCATGCCAATACTCGCCTGGAAGCTGTTGTTGTAGGAAAACTCTACCAGATGTAGATGGTCCTCCCACAAACCCTTGAAATCTAAAATGCACGCCCTCAGCATGTCCTCCAAGATCTGAATTGTCCTCTCGGACTGGCCATCTGTCTGCGGATGGTACGCCGTACTGAAACTCAGACGCGTACCCAAACTCTTCTGCAAACTCTACCAGAACTGAGATGTGAACCTCATGTCTCTGTCCGACACGATGCTCACAGGGACTCCGTGAAGTCGTACGATCTCCTGCACGATTCACGTTACATCACTATCTAAACTAGGAAAAGGAAATAGAAACGGAGAGTAAAAGAATTTACCTCCATGTATCTCCTCGCTAGCGCCTCAGTGGACTATCCTACTCGGAATGGAATAAAGTGCGCGGATTTGGTCAATCGATCTACGATCACCCAAATCGCGTCATTCTGCTTCGAACTCTGAGGTAGTCCAATCACGAAATCCATAGTGATGTGTTGCCATTTCTACTCCGGAATCGGAAGCGGTTGTAGCAACCCTGCCGTACGCTGATGCTCCGCCTTTACCTGCTGGCAAACCAAGCACTTGGCTACACTCTGAGCCATGCTCCTCTTCATACCATGCCACCAATAGTTCAGACGAAGATCCTTGTACATCTTGGTGCCACCAGGATGCACAGAATACGGTGAACTGTGTGCCTCCACCAACAACTCCTCTTTAATATCCCCAGCTGGCACACACAACCTAGCTCCATATCTCAGCGAGCCATCCTCATGAATCAAAAAGTCAGTCCGCAGACCGGCTTCTACCTGCTCCCGAATCTTCACCAGCTTCAGATCCTCAGCCTGGCCAGCCTTGATCCGTTCCATAATCGTCGACTGAATCTGCATACTCATCAACGAAGAAGCCTCCCCAGGAAGAACAATCTCCACACCAGACTCGCAAAAATCCTGCTACAATCTCAACTGCGAGGTCAAAATCATCACCGCTGGAAGCCTACTCAGCGCATCAGGAACCACGTTCACCTTGCCAGGGTGATACTGCAAATCAATCTCATAATCCGCTATGAGCTCCAACTATCGACGCTGTCGCATGTTGAGCTCCTTCTGAGTAAAAATATACTTCAAGCTTTTGTGATCGGTGAAGATCTTCACTTTCTCACTCAGCAAGAAGTGCCTCCAAATCTTGAGCGCAAACACGACGGCAGCCAACTCCAAGTCGTGTGTCGGGTAATTCTTCTCATGAGTCTTGAGCTGACGTGAAGCATACGCCACAACATGCCCGTGCTGATGCAACACACAACTGAGACCCTTGCCAGAAGCATCGTAAAAGATCTCAAATCCTCCGCTGTGATCAGGCACAACAAGAATAGGGGCAGTCGTCAATCTCTCCCTCAGAACACCAAAGGCATTCTCACAATCACCCGACCAAACAAAAGGTACATCCTTCCGCGTCAATCTGGTCATCGGCTCAGCAATACAGGAAAAGTCCTTAATGAAGCGCCGATAGTAACTAGCAAGCCCAAGGAAACTCCGGATCTCAGATGCTGACTGTGGAACAGGCCACTCCCGAATAGCCTTAATCTTCTCGGGATCCACTGAAATACCATCTCCAGTCACCACATGCCCGAGAAAAGCAACTCTGTCCAGCCAAAACTCGCACTTCGAAAACGTGGCATACAAACGATGCTTCCTCAAAATCTCCAACACTGTCCTCAAGTGCGAGGCATGCTCCTCCTCCGACTTAGAATAGATCAGAATGTCGTCAATAAAGATAACGACAAACTTATCTAAAAAGTCATAGAAGATCAGATTCATCAGATTCATGAAAACTGCGGGTGCATTGGTTACACCGAAGGGCATAACCATAAACTCGTAGTGTCCATACTTCGTCCTGAACGCTGTCTTCGGAACATCTTCCTTCTTCACCTTCAGCTGATGATAACCACTCCTCAGATCCAACTTCGAAAACACCCTCGAACCTCCAAGCTGATCAAAAATATCATCGATGCGAGGCAACGGGTATTTATTCTTGATGGTCACCGCATTCAGCTCCCGATAGTCCACGCACATGCGACGCGAACCATCCTTCTTCTTTACCAGCAGCACCGGTGCTCCCCACGGAGACACACTAGGATTGACATAACCCTTCTACAAAAGCTCATCCAGCTGCTTCCGCAATTCCTCCAACTCTGCGGGTGCCATACGATAAGGCTCCTTCGAAATAGGCTGCGCTCCCGGAATAAGATCAATCGAAAATTCGAGAGCTCGATCGGGTGGCAATCCAGAAATTTCCTCGGGGAAGACGTCATCGAAATCCCGCACTACAGCTGGCCTCTCCAGCTCCATTTGCATAGCCACAAACTCCACCGGTCTGGCCCAAAATCTGACCGGACCAAGCGAACTGCTACCCCGGCTGAACTCAAATACTGGATGTTCGGGAATCTCGAACACCACCTTCTTCCTCTGACAGTCGATCGTAGCATAGAAGCTCGCAAGCCAATCCATCCCAAGGACAGCATCATAGTTGATGATGTCATGGACAATGAAATCAGCGTAAAGCTCATGTACACAAACCACCAACGAGCAAGAATCGCAACCACGATGCACCGAGACCACGCCATTTCCTGTAACGATATTCCAACTCTTCGGAAGAGGGGATGTCGTCAAGGAATGCTTCTCCACGAAGCGACGCGCCAAAATGCACATCGATGCACCTGAGTCAAAGAGGACACGTGCAGGAAATGTGCACACCAAAATCACACCTACAACAGTCTAACAATCAAGCCCTAGTCTAGCAAACAATCATGTACAAGCAAACACCATAATCTAACAAACAAAACTAACTAGGAAAGTAACATCTAGATTAAGGATTACCTGTGATAACCTCATCCACAGCCTTGCTCTCCACAGCGGTCATCAGAAAAGCCTGCCTCCTCGACGGAAAACCCTGCTGAAAGGCTTGCCTCTGAGGGACAAGAGCTGCTCCACGTCCAGCAGAAACATGCGCTCTCTGCTGCAACGGCTGTGCTGCAACAGGTGCCCTCCGCAACTGGTTCGCATGCCGACAATCCTTTGCGGCATGAGAAGCATCACCACAAACCAAACACTGGCCCAGAAATCTTCTACACTGATCCTTGATGTGGCCAGTCTTGTGATCGGCCCAGGGCGTACACCCAAAAGAGCGACCGTGTAGTTTTACCGCAAGCGCACGGTGTAGCGGCGAGCGGGTATCGAACACAGGGAGGACGTATGACAGTGCCTTCTCCGAACAACCTGGCTATAAGGGCAAAAAAGAGGGAATTTGCCTTTCGGCGATCCTGTCACAATCGTCAGACAAAGTAAAGAGATATCAAATCAAATAAAGACGCCTATGGAATAGGGAATCCCCGCTACTCACCGTATCTCGTCAATGTGATTCATTGGTATCACAATTGCTAGGGTAGAATCTCGGATGAACTAGTTGCAACTGAATGTAAAACCTAGCTCACGCTCTCGCGCTGTTGCCAGTCTATAGCAAACCTAGGCTCAGGCCCAATCTCTTGCAAACCCTAGCCTAGGCAAGCTAGCATTAGGATCAACGTCATCGTTCAATCGCGTCCCGAGCCCACTCTCGTGCAAACTCGGGCCGCGACCTAGGTTGGGATAGTTCCTACCCGTCCAATCTCTTGCAAACGGGTATCGGTATGAAATCGCAACCGAGAACCCTAGTATCGGTCCAAACTCTTACAAACCGATACTACGGAAACTCAATTTCAACCCAATTCGGATTTCTAGGGTTTCCTATCGAATTGGGATCCAATCTCTTGCAAATCCCAATCGATATGAACACCTAGCTATCCGTAATATATCGATCCCAAACTAACCCTAATAGCAATTCTAGCAATAGTTCTACCAAATCATCACAATTCGGAAATTGGGCTCGTACGGTTCATCCCCACGCCCTAAGACGTAAGGACTACTCACAAATCATTTCACAAATAGAAGAATAATCAATTGGAATAGCAATAGAATTCATAGCAATATTCAAATAAGCAATAAAAATAAGATTTTTAATGAAGAGGGAGACAAACCAATAGAGTTCTCCAAGAATCCAACAAAATAAACCATTTCTCTCCTCTCCAATCACAAGAATCAAAAGCTAAAAAGTTTAATCTAAAAGACTGCCAAAAAGCAAGGAAAAAGCTCTCTAACCTAGGTTAAAAACTGGGGTTAAATACCCCCCAAAATCGCCCAAAAAAACTGTGACAAAATTTCCCCTGCGTAGCCTGAAAATCGCAATTTACGCTACAGGCAGCGCGGCTCACTCGGCCGAGTGACAAAAGTCGCTCGGCCGAGTGGGAGACCCTAAGAATTTCCAGTAAGTCTGGGGTCTTGGGGGTCTTCACTTCGGGGGTCACTCGGCCGAGTGAGTTGTCGTCACTCGGCCGATGGGCTTCTCTTCACTCGGGCGGTCGGTAATTGCCACTCGGCCGAGTGGGTCTTCTGATGCTCAGACTGACGAAAAACAGTAAGTTGGGAGTTTTTGATGGGCGTCGTCTGAGTGCCACTCGGGCGGACGGAGTTTCGTCACTCGGCCGATGCGGCTTCTGATGCTCAGCTGAGTGCACACTTGAAGCGTGTCCGATCTGGTCGGCTGAGCGGGGTCTCGCTGGTCGGCCGAGTGACTCCTTCACTCGGCCGAGTGAGACACTGAAAATGCCCAGTCTGAGTGTTTTTGCCTCCTCGTCGCTCCTACGACGTTCTTTCTTCTTCCGCTCCTCTCCAATCTCAAAATACCCCTCGGGGAAGCCGTCGGTGACACTCCGGAGTAGGTGTATCTCGGAATCACTCCAAATCGCTCCAAATCTCCTGAAATATGACAAAAACAACAAATCGTGAAAAGTATCGTAATATTGTCGATAAATCGTGAAAAACGTGATTTGAGCGATCTAAATGGCATGCAAACATGCGGAAAAAAGGTGTAAAATATGGAGTGATCAAAATCCCCCAAGCTTACCTCTTACTCGTCCTCGAGGAAGATAAGTAAAAGGCGAACCCGGTGGATTCAGAAAACGAAAACGACGAAAAACGGAAAACGAAAAACGAAGAAGAAAGAAGAAAGCGAAGAGGGAAGCTGCTAGATCATTTTTCTCAGGACGTGGGATTTGATTACTCATATAGCATGCACCGAATGTAAAATACATGTCAAAGACTTTTATTTCAATATCATAGTATAATGGTGCAAATAGAAATAGAAAACCCAAGAATATTGATATAGCATGAAAAACGGAATAATTCTAAAATTAACATCGTCTGAATCATTTAAAGCGGTATACAATATCACAGATCACACACTTTTCAATTGAATGCTTTCTATGAGGAGTATAAGAATATCACGCAATAGAATAGAAAGAATAGAAAAGCGTGGATTTCATGAAATGAGTGCTAGGCATAGATTTCTGGATTTCGCGAAGCTAAAACAATCTCACCGAGTATAGAATATTACTTAGCCTAGGTTGTCATGCACCGTCAAGTAGTCACACTCTCACACATCATTGGATTCTCTCCCCCAAGCTTATCTATAAGCGTGGTGGTATAAAAACAATATTTACATCCCCATTTTTATGAAGCTCCGAAAGTAATAAAAATAAAAACAAAAAGAGAGAAGAAAGAGAGAACATGAGATGGGATCGTTTATTGAGATTCTTTTCTCTTTTCTTTTCTTTTTCTCTTTTTTTCCCTTTTTTTTCTTCTTTTTTTTGGTTTTGGGAAATTTGGAGCTAGGATTTTAATAACAGGGGAAATGCCATATATTAGAATCGCTAAGGGGAGATTCACCAATGATTTTAAAATAGAGAATTGATGTTCAAGATATGTGGAGAAAGAAATAAATATGTCTCTCAGTTCACTCTATAAGACGTGCACGACAACTTCAGCAGGGTAATCTAATCTACTCGGTTTCGATCACAAAAAAGCAAAACTAATCCAGATTTATCATAGCTAACATCATTCAATCATCCTGAAGTGAAATGTACAAATCATGCAAATAGAAGTGATATAGGAAAAGAAAACGGTACTCCAGATATAAGCATTCAATGCGTGAATCTTGGTGTGTTTTCTGCGATAGCATACATATGAATATTCAGACTCAGCTAATAATAAAATTTCATCCATTTTCATACGGAAAAAGTGTGGGTTACTATCTCTAAATGCAAGGCAAATCACAGCATATGATATCAGAAATAAAATCTAAGACACGACAAATATAGCATGCATATAGAGAAAGCCAACTCCACGTCATTATCATCACATAAAAGTCATCTCTAGCATGAGATGAAAAGAAATAAAGATAAAGAGGGAAAATAAAGCTATTTACAATGCAGCACACGAAGAAAATGAGAAAAAAACGTGATGCATGGTAAAAAAAAGGAAAAAGTGATGAAAGTGAGTGGAAAAGCGGAAAATGGCGTGAAAAAACTAAAAATAAAGGTGGTAAATCGAAAAGCGTGAGAACTCACTCCCCCAAGCTAAAGTGCACAGTGTCCTCAATGTGCGAAGTGTGGCACACCGAGAGACATGTAATGTGAGGGGAAGGTGAGGATGCATGTATGATGAAAAAGAAAATAAAAATAACGAAATGAAAAATATGATGCGGACATGATGCATGCAGATATAGGAGTGAATCAGATATAAAAGTGTGACACCAAAAATCTCTCCCTCGCTCCCAAAAATGGTATAGAAAGATATGAACAAAATGTGGACCCAAAAACAGTGAGGGGAGGTGGGGTGGGCAAAAATCATCAGGACCCAGCAGAGACAGGCAGCATGACGGCAAAAAAGATCAATGACATCAAGGGTGCCTAAGAGGGTGGGGCTGCGCCGTCTCCGTCCTGAGGCGGAGGTGGTGGTGGTGGTGGGGGAGCAGTCTGCTGGGTGGGTGTGGGTGTGGGTGTGGAAGCAGGTTGGGTGTGTGTAGGAGTGGGGGTGGGCACCTGCTGGATGGGAGTGCGTACGCGAGGAAGCCGCTCGAGAATCTGAGTGAGGCAATAGTGAATGCCCGGAAGTAGGTCGAAGCGGCTGGCCATAGCGGTGACAGTGGCAGACATGGTCCTGAGGTCACCTCTGAGGGCACTCACCGCCCCCTCGAGAGAACGAATGCTCTGAAGTACAGTGTCGAGGGGAGGTGGTGCAGAGGGACGCACCTGTCTGTACTGTGCAGGATGGGGCTGGCGGACTCGGGTGGTGTAGTGGATGGGCTCAGCAGGCATGTGGAGGAAGGGGGTTGTGCTCACAAGTGTGGGCCTAGCCTCAGTGCGAGGCTGGGGTGCAGGCTGGTATGAGGTGGAAGCAGCAGCAGCGGAAGTGGAGTACAAAAGTGGCGACGAGGTGGCCAGAGAGGTCAGTGACACAGACGTGGGAACAGACGTCACGACACTCTCAGAAAGTACGGCTACGGTGGAGACAGAGGTGACAACCACGGTCTCCACGACGGCAGCAAAAGAGGGCTCTCCGCTCTCAACTATAGTAGGTGGGCGGTCGGGTAGGGCGGAGCAAAGGGGCTCAATGGACAGAGGGCCAGCTGTGGTGGGAGTGGTGGTGGGCGTGGAGGTAGTGGAGGTGGTCTCAGCGAGTGTACTCCCGACACCGGCAGAAGTGTGGATAGAGGTGTCGGGAGCAGCAGAAATCTCAGGCTGCTGAGCGGTCACGGGGTCAACGGGTGCAGCGTGTGCAGCGTGGGCCTGCTCAGCCTGCTCGGCCTCCTCGGCCTCGAGCACGTAGGCGGCGGGGATCAGGAGATCCATCGCCGGAAGCCAGTCCACCTGTGCTGGTGCTATCTGTGTCCGAGCTGGGCTCGGAAGGATCATGTAATAAGCACCATAGGGACCGTGCAACCAAACCCAGTGCCGCTGACCGTGCGGACGTAGCATCTTCATCCGGGCCATGACGTCTATGGACAGTGAAGTGGGGCCTGGGGCTCGTCGCAAGTCAGTCGGAAGGTCCTCGCCGGTCATCAGGGCGAGCAAGGTGATCAGACCGCCGCAACATATCGATGAGCGAGCGCTCACCGATACGATGATGCGGTCCAAAAACCAGCTCGCGATATCAATCACGATGGCGGGGACCAACTCGTCACTCTCCCTAGCTAGAGCTCTGGGGCGCGTCATCGCATAGAGCATATAAAGCTCTGGCGTGGACATCGTCCCAGGCTCATACCTCGCCAAAAAGGTAGTCGCCATAAGGCGCTGAGCTATGCGGAGGCAGGGGTGAACGATGGCCGAGGCCTTGGCCCTACTAGGGTCAAAGGCAGCTGGTAAACCCGTGATCCGGGCCTAGAAAGCGTGGGAATCGAAGGAAGGTGGGGGAATGTGAGTGGGGGCGTAACCACGGTCGGCCCCGGGGACATCGGGCCACGAAAAGAAAGCTCTCATCATACCGAGAGTGACCTGGCACTCTCGGTCCATAAACCTAAACGAGCATCCCTCATCGGTCCGGGCGATAGAACTAAGCACCTCAAGTGTCGGGCGGACAAAGGTGTCCGCCGACACCTGGAAAAAATCTCGCCGACCCACATTGTCATACAATGTGAGCATCCCCTTGAGTACCCCCAGGCGTCCTAGGTCTGCAAGGTGTGCGAACCTGGAGGGTACAATCAAGCGCTGGGAAATGCGCTCAAAAACGACGCGGTGTGCGTCGTCCCGGAACGTAATCCCCAGCGGCCCGACTAGTGGAGCCGGAGGTGGCAGTGGGTCGGCAGGGAGTGGCTGTGCGGGGTGAATGGGCTCTGTAGGCTGTGCGGGGTGTGCGGGGTCTGCAGGCTGTGCGGGGTGAACGGGGTGTGGTGGTGTAGGCGGAGGAGAGTCCTCCACCTCGTGGGAGGGGCCGGCCTCATCCGGCCGCTTTCGCTTGGTGGAAGCTCTCCTCGACCGCGGCCATGTCCGGGGCGGCATGTGGGCCCCGGGTGCTCACCAAAAATGTAAAAAATGCGGCGTGCGCAAATGAGTGGAACGAGTATACCGTAACACGCCGCGAGAGCAATATAGTGGACGCGTGCGAAGACACCGCCTCCATGAAGCCAAAAACGCTCCCCGGAAGCTCCCCTGGGCTCCCCTAAGCTCCCCAATATACCCTGCACATCAAACGAAGATATCAGCGAGTAATATTCAAAATGTATGGGGGGTTAGGGGTATAATAGATAGATAATGAAGTTAATTTGAATGTGGGGCTCGATTAGTGCACGGATCGTCAAAAAATACGAGAGAAATGAGAAAATAGGCAAAATAGGGGTACCGGAGCTCGGCCGGCAAGGAGGTCGCCGGCGGCAACTCGGGCGAAGGCGCGGCAGGCTCGGCCGGCGGTGAGTGGCCGAGCGCGGCGGCGGGGCGACGGGTCGGGCGAGTGGTCGTGAGAGATCGCAACGCTGGGGAGTTCGCGGCTCGGGCTCGGGTGCTGGAGAGAAAATAACGCTTCGTATTCCGAGCCCGAGCCCGCCGTGCTTAAATAGGGAAAGTTACGACTCGGCCGAGTGACTATGTCACTCGGCCGAGTGACGTAACAGAAATATTTTTTTGAAAATTCCTCCCCGCTTACGACTCGGCCGAGTGGCCTTGCCACCCTCGGCCGAGTGGTAAAAGTCCATTCGGCCGAGTGGCTCAAGCTACTCGGCAATACTCGCCCTAGGAGCGTATCAGTTTTACTCGGCCGAGTGAATATATATACTCGGCCGAGTGGCAATTATACTGAAATCAAGAAAAGAAACAGAGAGTTGGGTACAGCAGACTTCCCTCGTTCGTGAGCCGCTCGGGCGGACGAGCTTATGTGCTCGGCCGAGTGACTAGTATACTCGGCCGAGTGAGTCCTGTTTTCTGCTGTTTGGCTTCGTTTGGGCTCTAAACTCTGTTTTTCTTCCTCCAGTCGATTTCATCTTCCTCCTAAGCATCGAGCGCATTCCTGGAGCGCTCCTCGTCGCCTCGTTCACCCTCCTAATGATAGGTACCCCCCGTTCTCCTCTCCTGTCAAAGAAAAATAGGACCCGTTATCACGAAATTTTTAGGCAAACGACTCAAAACACTAATAATTTCTAAAACAAAAATAAAGGAAAAGTAAAAATAAAGCGATAACCGTCGGGTTGCCTCCCGACAAGCGCTCGTTTAAGGTCTTGAGCTCGACCCCCTTTGATTTTCAATTTAATGCGGGATATTGGGTGCATATGAGATGCACCCGTCGAATTTATTGGGAAGAACGCTTAAATTTTGATGTTGTGGCGGCGTGTTCTTCCTTGGTACTCCTTCGCCTCGGGTAGTGTTGGGGGGTGACTCCCCCAAGCTAGTGCTTGCTCTGGGCCTCGGCTTCACCGGTGACACCGATTTTCGTATCGGTGGGGCTTTCTTTGGAGTCTTCATCTTTGAGAGCTTGCAGAGCTCTCATATTCTCACGACATCAGCGTCGCCTTCATCAATTTTCATGGAGGGGTCGGGGGAATGGTCCATCTTTTCTTCTTGGCCCAAGTCCGGCCCTTCCTCAAAATCATCCTTGAATAGAGCGCCGATGGAATGGGGGATCGCCTCCTCAATAACCTCGTCAAGGAGGTATGAAAGATCATCCGGCCGTCCCTTAAGCAGATATATTCTATTGATTTCTCCCATTGGGATTCCCTCGGAATAATGCTTGAGCCTCTGACCATTTACTTTGAATGTGCCTCCGTCCTTGCTTTCCAACTCGAAAGCCCCTCCCGGTTGTATGTGCTTGATGGTGAAAGGTCCGGACCAACGTGACCTCAACTTACCGGGAAATAGTCGGAGCCGAGAATTATATAGCAAGACCTTGTCTCCTACTTTGAAGTCTGTAACGGTTATGCGCGCATCGTGGAGAATCTTGGTCCTTTCTTTGTAAATTCTTGAGCTCTCGTAGGCGTCTCTCCTTATCTCATCAAGCTCGTTGATGTCCAAGAGTCGCCTCACCGCCGCACTCTTATAATCATAATTAAGGGTCTTGATGGCCCAATATGCGCGGTGTTCCAACTCTACCGGCAAGTGACAAGCTTTCCCATAAACAAGTCGGAACGGTGTGGTGCCGATGGGAGTACGAAAGGCCGTGCGATATGCCCATAGAGCATCGTTTAACTTCATTGACCAATCCTTTCTAGATCGATCCACGGTCTTCTCAAAGAATTTGCTTGATCTCTCTATTTGAGACCTCCACTTGGCCGCTTGTCTGGGGGTGATACGCCATGCCAACTCTATGGTTTACCCCGTACTTCTTCAGCATGGCTTCAAACTTGTTTTCTATGAAATGGCTCCCCCCGTCGCTTATCAAAGTACGAAGCACTCCGAAGCGTGGGAAGATATTCTGCTTGAAGAACTTAGAGACGACCCTTGCATCATTGGTAGGGGTAGCGATTGCTTCTACCCATTTGGAGACGTAGTCAACGGCTAATAGGATGTATTTGTTACCATTGCTCGACGGAAATGGTCCCATGAAGTCCACTCCCCAACAATCAAAAAGCTCAATTTCTTGGATGGGCCTCATTGGCATCTCATTGCGTTTGGAGATATTCCCGGTCCGTTGGCATCTATTGCACCCCTTTACAAAGTCGTGGGTGTCCCTAAACATCGTTGGCCAGAAGAATCCGCTCTGCAGAATCTTAGCGGTTGTCTTAGAGGCGGCATGATGTCCCCCGCATGGCATACCGTGGCAATGCAAAATGATAGACGTTGCCTCCTCTTTAGAAACACACCTCCGAATAACACTATCTTTGCATATCTTGAAGAGATATGGATCTTCCCAAAAATAGCTACGGACCTCATGCAAAAACCTCCTCTTTTGATGCGTGGGCATCCCATGCGGCTTAATTCCACAAGCCAAGTAATTGACGAAGTCCGCGTACCAAGGCACTTCTCCGGGCTTTATGGCGTATAGCCTCTCATCCACGAATGTGTCGTCGATAGGTAAACTCTCATCCTCCTTGTCGCGAATAAGCCTAGACAAATGGTCCGCCACAACATTGTCTGTACCTTTCTTGTCTCTGATCTCCAAATCGAACTCTTGCAACAAGAGTATCCACCTAATTAACCGACGCTTGGCTTCCTTCTTGTTTAAAAGGTATTTCAATGCCGCATGGTCGGTGTGAACAATTACCTTGGAACCAAGGAGGTAGGAGCGAAACTTCTCGATGGAATAGACGACTGCTAGAAGCCCTTTTTCGGTAGTTGTATAGTTTTTCTGCGCGTCATCCAATGTCTTGCTCGCATAGAATATTGCATGAAGCTTCCTATCTTTCCTTTGTCCCAATACCGCTCCAATGGCTTGGTCGCTTGATCACTCCTTATTTTACACTTTTTTCCCGCATGTTTGCATGCCATTTAGATCGCTCAAATCATGTTTTTCACGATATATCGACGATATTGCGATGCTTTTCACGATTTCTTGTTTTTGTCAAATTTCAGGTGATTTGGAGCGATTTGGAGTGATCTCGAGATACGCCTACTCCAGAGTGTCACCGATGACCTCCCCGAGGGGTATTTTGCTGTTGGAGAGGAGCGGAAGAAGAAAGGACGTCGCAGGAGCGACGAGGAGGCCAAAACAAGCTGTTTGGGCATTTTTGGTGTCCCACTCGGCCGAGTGAAGGAGTCACTCGGTCGACCAGCGAGACACTGCTCGGCCGACCAGATCGGATACGTTTCATACGTGCACTCGGCCGAGCATCGGAAGCCACATCGGCCGAGTGACGAGATCCCGTCCGCCCGAGTGGCACCCAGACGACGCATGTCAAAAATCGCCAACTTACTGTTTTTCGTCTGCCTGAGCTTTAGAAGACCCACTCGACCGAGTGGCAAATGCCGACCGCCCGAGTACCAAGAAGCCATCGGCCGAGTGACGACAACTCACTCAGCCGAGCGACTCCCGAAGTGAAGACCCCCGAAGACCCATACTTACTGGAAATTTACAGGGTTTCTCACTCGGCCGAGCGACTTCTGTCACTCGGCCGAGTGCGACGCGCTGCCTGTAGCGAAAATTACGGATTTCAGGCTTCGCGGTGGTATTTTGGTCACAGTTTTTTGGACGATTTTGAGGGGTATTTAACCCCTGTTTTTACCCTAGTTTAGAGAGCTTTTTCTCTTAGATTTTTGCAGCTTTTTAGATTAACTTTTTAGCTTTATTCTTGTGATTGGAGAGGAGACAAAAGTTGATTTTTGTTGGATTATTTGAAGAACTCCATTGGTTTGTGTCTCTCTTCTCTAAAAATTCTATTTTTATTGCCTATCTCAAATTTGTGATGAATTCTCTTGTTAATTTCATTGATTATTTTTGTGTCTGTGCTATGAATTGTGAGTAGTCTCCACGTCTTGGGGCGTGGGGATGAACCCTACGAGCCCAATTTCAGATTTGTGATGAATTGGTAGAAATTTAGCTAGAATTGCTATAAGGGTTAGATTGGGATCAATTTACTACGGATGGCTAGGTATTCATATCCATTGGGATTTGCAAGAGATTGGGTCCCAATTCGATAGGAAACCCTAGAAATCCGAATTGGATTGGAATCGAATCTCCGTAGTATCGGTTTGCAAGAGATTAGACCGATACTAGGGTTTTCGGTTGCAATTCCATGCCGATACCCGTTTGCAAGAGATTGGACGGGTAGGAACTATCCCAACCTAGGTTGTGGCTCGAGTTTGCACGAGAGTGGGCTCGGGGCGCGATTGAACGATGATGTTGATCCTAATGCTAGCTTCCCTAGGCTAGGGTTTGCAAGAGATTGGACCCGAACCTAGGATAGATATAGACCGGCAACAGCGCGAGAGCGTGAGCTAGGTATTACATTCAGTTGCAACTAGTTCATCCAAAATTTTATTCTAGCAATTTTGATACCAATGAACCACATTTACGAAATACGGTGAGTAGCGGGAATTCCCCATTCCCTAGACGTTCTTTATTTGATTTGATATTTCCGTACTTTGTCTGACGATTGTGACAGGATCGCCAAAGGCAAATTTCTCTCTTCTTAATAGCCAGGTTGATTGGAACAAGCACGGTCATTCGTCCTCCCTGTGTTCGATAACCCGCTCGCCGCTATACCGTGCGCTTGCGGTAAAACTACAACCGTTCTTTGGGTTACATTCCGGAGCGATCAAGTTTTTGGCGCCGTTGCCGGGGAGGCGATTGCGTTTGATCTTACCACCCTAGCTATTTCTTTCTTTTTATTTTATTTCTTTATTTTTACCTAACCCTTCCATTGTGCTAATCGCTTCTTTGAAAATTTGTTCTCCTTTGCATGTACACGAGATCCACTGCGGACCCTGAAGGTATATTATTTGATCCCGAGATTGAACGTACGGTGCGGAGAATCAGAGCGTAAAGGAGACAAGATCCGGAAGGGAGGTTTATGACCAACCCGGAAACTGCAGACCAATTAGCGGCAAGAATGGCAAGGATAATTTCTATTCGCGATAGGCTCCGGCCTAAGACCTCTTCTTCGACCTCATCCATTCCCATGCCGGAGTTGGCGGCTGACAAGAACTTTGAGCTGAAGACTGGACTAGTGGTTCTGATGCAGCAGGATCCATTTCATGGGAATGCCCATGAAAATCCCCACTACCACATCCAGTTGTTCTTGTCGAAGTGCGCCACATTTCAGATGCCGGGGGTCTCCATCGATGCCATCAGACTGCGCCTCTTCCCCTTCACGCTAAAAGACAAGGCACTCTATTGGTTGAGGACGCAAGCTGAGGGAGTCTTCACCACTTGGGACGAGTTGGCGAGTGCATTCATTGACAAGTTCTATCCCCCTTCCAAGACGGTGAAGATCCGGAGCGCTCTTATGTCCTTCAAGCAAGGACCCCAAGAGACGCTCTATGAGGCTTGGGAGCATTTTAAAGATCTGCAGCATCAATGCCCGCACCATAGCATTGAAGATTGGGAGCTAGTTCATAGCTTCTACAACGGTCTCCAACCGGGGACCAAACAAATTATTGATGCCGCGGCGAATGGTGCTATCTTATCAAAGACTCCCGAAGAAGCTACGGCCCTAATTGAGGAGATGGCCTCAAACAATCAACAATGGGGCGATGAGCGAGGACACTCTACGTCCTCCTTGAAGCCAACTAGTATCTATGAGGCGAAGGCCGTATCGGAGCTTACAAGCAAGTTTGATTCTCTCCACAAGGTAGTGGAGAGACTGGAGAAGTTTATCACGGAGCCCCAAGGAACCCCTTCCACCTCCGCACCAACAAACCAAATGTGTGATTGGCAAGACCAATCTCAAGCCATGTACTTGGGAGGAGAGCAAGGAGAAGGATCCTTGGAGCAAGTACAATATGTCACGGGGAACCACGGATATTGGGCCAATCCGGCCACAAGAAATCATCCCGGTTTCTCTTACGCCAACAATGAAGGAGCTTTGAACCCGCCACAACAACCACCTCAACAAGCTCGACCACCACCACCACCCCAACAACAACACTATCCACCGAGGGGGCCTCCACAACAAAATTTCCAACCGAAGCAACAAGTTCCACCTTATAGGCCGCCCGGATACAATCAAGGGTGGAGAAATCAAAATCAAAACCCTCCACAAGCTCAACAACAATCCGACTTCGAAGCTAGAGTGGAGGCGTTTATGGTCGAGCAAAAGAAGGTTAATGCTTCCTTGAAGGCATGCCAAGACTCCCTTACAACCGTTGTGGCCCAAATATCGGAGCAATTGGCGTTGCTCAATCAGAATACTCAACAATTACCGGCGCAACCCGAGCAAAACCCACGGGGCAACACCGGCCACATCAATGCCGTGGTTGCCGTTACTACTAGAGGCGGGAAGGATACCACCCCCGCCATGATTCCTACCGAGGAGCCCGTGGAGGGAAGTTTAGAGCCGATAGAGCCGGTAGTTGAAGTTGAGAAGGAGAAAGAGCCGCAAGAAAAGGAGAAATCTAGAGCGGAGCAATTGATCGAGGAGAGGCGCTTCATGCCACCGGTCCCATTCCCCCAAAGGCTTGCTAGAGCGAAAATGGAGAAAAGGCTAGCAAAGTTTCTCGAGTATCTGAGAGGAGTTAGCCTCAATATTCCCTTCCTCGACGCCATCGTGGAAATCCCCACATATGCTAAATTTCTAAAGGATTTGATTTCGGGGGGGGGGGGGGGGGGGAGAGGAAGGAAAAGATCATGCTAGCCGAGGAGGGCTCTTGGTTCACCAAGAGAGAGAAGGAGCCGGCCAAATTCAAAGATCCGGGGAGTTTTCGAATTCCTTGCACCTTGGGCGGTGTCCCTCTACAAAAGGCGTTGGTAGATTTAGGGGCTAGTGTTAGCCTCATGCCTCTCTCCATGTTCCTAAGGCTAAACACCGGGACGAAGTTGAAACCTACCGACATGCGGATACAATTAGCCGATGGACGGATAACAAGGCCGGTAGGGATCGCCGAAGACATCCCGCTACAAGTCCCGGGAGGCATATGCTTTCCATGTGACTTCGTGATCATGGACGTTAAGGAGGAGGGAGATACGTCATTGATACTTGGTCGCCCGTTCCTCGCCACCGCCGGTATCATTGTCGACGTGCGAGAAGGTACCCTAACTTTGAACGTCGGCAACATCGAGGTGGAGCTTCACATTCCTAAGGCTATGAAACACATGCCTTACCACGAGGAGCTTGACTACATGGACCTCCTTGATGAGGTAATTGAGGAGGCGATCCCCCACTCCATTGGCGCTCTATTCGATGAAGATTTCGAGGAAGGCCCGGATTTAGGCCAAGATGAGAAGAAAAATGATACCCCCGACCTCTCCGCTGAAAATGATGAAGGCGACGCTGATGTCGCAAGGATTCGAGAGCTCTCGAAATTGAAGTCTCCGAAGAAAGCTCCGCCGATACGGAAATCGGCGTCACCGGTGAAGCCGTTGACCGGAGCAAATGCTAGCTTGGGGGAGCCTCCCCCCAACACTATTCGAGACGGGAGACCACCGAGGGAGAACACGCCGCCGTGACTTCCGAATCCAAGCGTTTTCCCCCGGGAAGTTTGACGGGTGCATCCCATATGCATCAAACATCCCGCATTAATTGAAAATCATAGGGGGTCGAGCTCACGACCTTAAAAGAGCGCTTGTCGGGAGGCAACCCGACGGTTATTGCTTTATTTTCACTTTTCTTTTATTTTTGTTTTAGAAATTTTTAGTGTTTTGAGTCGTTCGCTCAAAAATCTTGTGATAACGGGTCCTATTTTTCCTGACAGGAGAGGAGAATGAGGTACCCATCATTAGGAGGATCCACAAGGCGACAAGGAGCGCCCCAGGAAGGCGCTCGATGCTTAGGAGGAAGATGAAATCGACTGGAGGAAGAAAGACGGAGTTTAGAGCCCAAACAAAGACAAACAGCAGAAAACAAGGCTCACTCGGCCGAGTATACTAGTCACTCGGCCGAGCACACAAGTTCGTCCGGCCGAGCCGCTCACGAACGAGGGAAGTCTGCTGTACCCAACTCTCTGTTTATTTTCCTGATTTCAGTATAACTGCTACTCGGCTGAGTATATATATTCACTCAGCCGAGTAAAACGGATACGCTCCTAGGGCGAGTCTTGCCGAGTAGCTTGAGCCACTCGGCCGAATGGACTTACTCCACTCGGCCGAGGGTGGCAAGGCCACTCGGCCGAAGCGTAGCAGGGAGGAATTTTTCTTTAAAGTTCACTCGGCCGAGCGACCTAGTCACTTGGCCGAGTCGTAACTTCTGCTATAAAAGGGGATGGGGGGCGCGTTTTTCGAAACGAAATAATCCGATCGCGCCCCGACTTTTCGACTCCCCAGTGCCCGAACGACTCCCCCACTCGCCCGACCGTCGACCCCGCGCCACCGCTCGGCCACCCACCGCCGGCCGAGCCGCCGCTGCTCCTCGCCCGAGTCGCCGCCGGCGGCCACCGCTCCGACCGACTCCGGTAACCCCCATTTTCACCTATTTCTCCTCTTTCTGTGTATTTTTCGAGGATCCGTGTGCTTAATGAACCCCAAACCCAAATTAATTTCTATTTCTATCTATTATACTCCTAATGCTCCATACGTTTTGAATATTACTGCTGATATCTCCATTTCATGCGCATGTTATTTCTGGGAGCTTAGGGGAGCCCAAGGGAGCTTCCAGGGACTGATTCGGGCTACGTGGAGGCGTCGTCTTCGCACGCTACCACATATTTGCACTCGCGGCGTGTCGTGGTATACTCTTTCCTTTACTTTACGCACGTCGCACTTTTCACGCTTTTCGGTGCGCGCTCGGGGCCCATATGCCGCCTCGGACACGGCCGAGGTCGAGGAGAGCTTCCGCCAAGCGGAAGCAGTCGGATGATGCCGGCCCCTCCCACGAGGTGGAGGACTCTCCTCCGCCTTCTCCCACACGCCCTGTCCACCCAGCACAGCCTGCAGGCCCCGCACACCTCGCACAGCCACTCCCTACCGCTCCACAGCCACCACCTCCGGCTCCACTTATCGGGCCGCTGGGGATCACGTTCCAGAACGACGCACACCACGTCGCTTTCGAGCGTATCTCCCAGCGCTCGATCGTACCCTCCAGGTTCGCACACCTTGCAGACCTAGGACGCCTGGGGGTACTAGAGGGAATGCTCACGTTGTACGACAACATGGGCTGGCGAGATTTCTTTCAGGTGTCGGCGGACACGTTTATCCGCCCGACACTTGAGGTACTTAGTTCGATCGCCCGGACCGACGAGGGATGCTCGTTTCGGTTCATGGACCGGGAGTGCCAGGTCACTCTCAGTATGATAAGAGCCTTCTTCTCGTGGCCCGATGTCCCCGGGGCCGATCGAGGTTACGCCCCCACCCATATCCCCCCACCTTCCTTCGACGCCGGCGCCTTCTGGGCCCGGATTACGGGTCTTCACGCTGCCTTTGACCCTAGTAGGGCCAAGGCCTCGGCCATTTTCCATCCCTGCCTCCGTATAGCTCAGCGCCTCATGGCGACGACCTTTTTGGCCAGATATGAGCCGGGTACGATGTCCACGCCAGAGCTCTATATGCTCTACGCGATGACACGGCCCAGAGCTCTATCTAGGGATGGCGATGAGTTGGTCCCAGCCGTCGTGATTGATGTCGCGGCTTGGTTTTTGGACCGCATCATCGTATCGGTGGGCGCTCGCTCACCGATATGCTGCGGCGGCCTGATCACCTTGCTCGCCCTTATGACTGGCGAGGACTTCCCTGACGACCTGCGACGCGCACCGGGCCCCACTTCTCTGTCGATTGATGTTATGGCCCTGATGAAGATGCTGCGTCCGCACGGTGAGTGTCACTGGGTCTGGCTGCACGGCCCTTACGGTGCTGATTACATGATTCTTCCGAGCCCAGCTCGGACTCAGATTGCACCGGCCCAGGTGGACTGGCTTCCTGCGATGGATGTTCTGATCCCAGCCGCTTACGTGCTCGAGGCCGAGGAGGCCGAGCAGGCCCACGCTGCCCCCGTAGACCCTGTTGCACCTGCCGCGCCTGCTGCCCCTGTTTACCCCATGGACCCTCAGCCTATCCCAGATATTTCCGCTGCTCCAGACACCTCTGTCCACACCTCTGTCGGTGTCGGGAGTACCTTAGCTGAGCCCACCTCCACTGCTTCCATGCCTGTCACCACCCTCACTGGCCCTCTGTCTGCCGAGCCCGTTTCCTCTGCCCCACCCGAGCGCCCGCCGACTATAGTTGAGTGCGGTGAGCCCTCTTTTGCCCCTGCCGTAGAGACCGTAGTCTCCACCTCTGTCTCCACCGCTGCTGTATTTTCTGAGAGTGTCGTGGCGTCTGTCCACACTTCTGTGTCACCGACCTCTCCGGCCGCCTCGTTGCCACTTTTGTATTCTTCTTTCGCTGCTGCTGCCTCCACTTCTCACCGTCCTGCCCAGCCTCGCACTGAGGCCAGGCCCCAACTTGCGAGCGCAGCTCCTTTTGTTCCCTTGCCTGCTGAGCCCGTCACCTACGCCACCAGAGTACGCCAGCCCCGACCGGTGCGTCCCTCTGTACCACCTCCCCCCGACACTGTACTTCAGAGCATTCGTGCTCTCGAGGGGGCGGTGAGTGGCCTCAGAGGTGACCTTCGGACCCTGTCCGCCACCGTCACTGCGATGGCTGGCTGCTTTGACCTGCTCCCGCACATTCACTACTGTCTTACCCAGGTCCTGGAGCGTCTCCCACGCGTGCCCCCACCCACCCCGCAGGTTCCCACCCCCACTACCACACACACTCAGCCTGCTTCCACTTCCACACCCACCCCCGCTCAGTAGCCACCACCACCACCACCACCTCCGCCTCAGGACGGAGACGGCGCATCACCACCTTCTTAGGCACCCTTGATGCCATCGATTATTTTTGCGGTTGTGCTGCCCGTTTCTGCTGGGTTCTGATGCATTTTTGCCCCCCCTCCCCTCACTTATTTTGGATTCACATCCTGATCACATCTTTATATATCTTTTTTTGGGAGAGAGGGAGAGTTTTTGGTGCCACACCTTTATATCTGTATCACTCCTATATCTGCATGCATCATGACCGCATCATATTTTTCATTTCATTATTTTTCTTTTTTTCCTCATGCATGCATCCTCGCTTACCCCTCCCATTACTTGTCTCTCGGTGTGCCACACTTTACACATTGAGGACACTGTGCCATTTAGCTGGGGGAGTGAGTTCTCATGCTCTTTTTCGATTTGCCACCTTTATTTTTAGTTTTTCACTCCATTTTTCCGCTTTTGCACTTATTTTCATCACTTTTCTTTTATTTTACCATGCATCACGTTTCTCTTATTTTTCTGTGTGCTGCATTGTAAATAGTTTTCTTTTCCCCTTTATCTTTATTTCTTTTTCATCTCATGCTAGAGATGACTTTTCTGTGATGATGACGACGTGGAGTTAGCTTACTCTATATGCATGCTATATTTGTCATGTCTTAGACTTTATTTCTGATATCATATGATGCGATTTGCCTTGCATTTAGAGATAGTAACCCACACCTTTTTCCACATGAAAATGGATGAAATTTTATTATTAGCTGAGTCTGAATATTCATATGTATGCTATCGCAGAAAACACACCAAGATTCACGCATTGAATGCTTATATCAGGAGTACCGATTTCTTTTCCTATGTCACTTCTATATGCATGATTTGTACATTTCACTTCAGGATGATTGAATGATGTTAGCTATGATAAATCTGGATTAGTTAGCTTTTTTGTGATCGAAGCTGAGTAGATTAGATTACCCTGCTGAAGTTGTCGTGCATGTCTTATAGAGTGAACCGAGAGATATATTTATTTCTTTCTCCACAAATCTTGAACATCATTTCTCTATTTTAAAATCATTGGTGAATCTCCCCTTAGCGATTCTATTATATGGCATTTCCCCGCTATTAACTCCTAGCTCCAAATTTCCCAAAACCAAAAAAAAAAATACTTGTATGCTCTTACTTCTCATTGAGTTGGGATCATTGTGTATATGTGCTATTTGAAAAAAAAAGAAAAGAAAAAAAAAAGAAAAGAAAAGAGGAAAGAACCTCAATAAAAGATCCCACCTCATGTTCTCTCTCTCTCTTCTTTCTCCTCTTTTTTTGTATTTATTTTCATTGCTTTTGGAGCTCTATAAAAATGGGGATGTAAATATTTTTTATGCCACCACGCTTATAGATAAGCTTGGGGGAGGGAATCCAATGATGTGTGAGAGAGTGACTACTTGACGTTGCACGACAACCTAGGCTAAGTAATATTCTATACTCGGTAAGATTATTTTTAGCTTTACGAAGTCCAGAAATCTATGCCTAGCACTCATTTCATGAAATCCACACTTATCTATTCTTTCTATTCTATTGTGTGATATTCTTATACTCCTCATAGAAAGCATTCAATTGAAAAGTGTGTGATCTGCGATTTGTATACCGCTCTAATTGATTCAGAAGATGTTAATTATAAAATTATTCCGTTTTTCATGATTATATCGTTGTTCGTGGGCTTTCTATTTCTATTTGCACTATTATATATACTATGATAGCAAAATAAAACTCTTTGACATGTGTTTTTCATTCGGTGCATGCTATATGAGTAAGCGAAACCCACGTCCTGAGAAGATGATCTAGCAGCTTCCCTCTTCGTTTCTTTCTTTCTTCTTTGATTTCTGTTTCGTTTTCGTTTTCCGAATCCACCGGGTTCGCCTTTTACTTATCTTCCTCGAGGACGAGTAAGAGGTAAGCTTGGGGGATTTTGATCACTCCTTATTTTACACTTTTTTTCCGCATGTTTGCATGCCATTTAGATCGCTCAAATCATGTTTTTCACGATATATCGACGATATTGCGATGCTTTTCACGATTTCTTGTTTTTTGTTGAATTTCAGCTGATTTGGAGCGATTTGGAGTGATCTCGAGATACGCCTACTCCAGAGTGTCACCGATGACCTCCCCGAGGGGTATTTTGCTGTTGGAGAGGAGCGGAAGAAGAAAGGACATCGCAGGAGCGACGAGGAGGCCAAAACAAGCTGTTTGGGCATTTTTGGTGTCCCACTCGGCCGAGTGAAGGAGTCACTCGGCCGACCAGCGAGACACTGCTCGGCCGACCAGATCGGATACGTTTCATACGTGCACTCGGCCGAGCATCGGAAGCCACATCGGCCGAGTGACGAGATCCCGTCCGCCCGAGTGGCACCCAGACGACGCATGTCAAAAATCGCCAACTTACTGTTTTTCGTCTGCCTGAGCTTCAGAAGACCCACTCGGCCGAGTGGCAAATGCCGACCGCCCGAGTACCAAGAAGCCATCGGCCGAGTGACGACAACTCACTCGGCCGAGCGACTCCCGAAGTGAAGACCCCCGAAGACCCAGACTTACTGGAAATTTACAGGGTTTCTCACTCGACCGAGCGACTTCTGTCACTCGGCCAAGTGCGACGCACTGCCTGTAGCGAAAATTGCGGATTTCAGGCTGCGCAGGGGTATTTTGGTCACAGTTTTTTGGACGATTTTGAGGGGTATTTAACCCCTGTTTTTACCCTAGTTTAGAGAGCTTTTTCTCTTCGATTTTTGCAGCTTTTTAGATTAACTTTTTAGCTTTATTCTTGTGATTGGAGAGGAGACAAAAGTTGATTTTTGTTGGATTATTTGAAGAATTCCATTGGTTTGTGTCTCTCTTCTCTAAAAATTCTATTTTTATTGCCTATTTCAAATTTGTGATGAATTCTCTTGTTAATTTCATTGATTATTTTTGTGTTTGTGCTATGAATTGTGAGTAGTCTCCACGTCTTGGGGCGTGGGGATGAACCCTACGAGCCCAATTTCAGATTTGTGATGAATTGGTAGAAATTTAGCTAGAATTGCTATAAGGGTTAGATTGGGATCAATTTACTACGGATGGCTAGGTATTCATATCGATTGGGATTTGCAAGAGATTGGGTCCCAATTCGATAGGAAACCCTAGAAATCCGAATTGGATTGGAATCGAATCTCCGTAGTATCGGTTTGCAAGAGATTGGACCGATACTAGGGTTTCCGGTTGCAATTCCATGCCGATACCCGTTTGCAAGAGATTGGACGGGTAGGAACTATCCCAACCTAGGTTGTGGCCCGAGTTTGCACGAGAGTGGGCTCGGGGCGCGATTGAACGATGATGTTGATCCTAATGCTAGCTTCCCTAGGCTAGGGTTTGCAAGAGATTGGACCCGAACCTAGGATAGCTATAGACTGGCAACAGCGCGAGAGCGTGAGCTAGGTATTACATTCAGTTGCAACTAGTTCATCCAAAATTTTATTCTAGCAATTGGATACCAATGAACCACATTTACGAAATACGGTGAGTAGCGGGAATTCCCCATTCCCTAGACGTTCTTTATTTGATTTGATATTTCCGTACTTTGTTTGACGATTGTGACAGGATCGCCAAAGGCAAATTTCTCTCTTCTTAATAGCCATGTTGATTGGAACAAGCATGGTCATTCGTCCTCCCTGTGTTCGATAACCCGCTCGCCGTTATACCGTGCGCTTGCAGTAAAACTACAACCGTTCTTTGGGTTACATTCCGGAGTGATCATCGCTAGCATCACACATTAGCTCAAAGGGAAGGCTCCAATCCAGTGGTTGTATGATGGGTGCGGAAACTAGTGCTTCCTTCAAGGTATTGAAGGCTTGCAAGCATTCTCCTGAAAAAATAAAATGAGTATCTTTAGCAAGCAAGGAAGTAAGCGATCGGGCAATCGAGGCGAAATCCTTGATAAAGCGGCGGTAAAACCCCGCATGACCAAGAAAGCCTCTAATGCCCTTGACATTAATAGGAGGAGGGAGTTTCTCGATTACCTCAATCTTTGCTTTATCTACCTCAATACCTCTCGAGGAGACAAGGTGCCCGAGAACTATACCTTCCGTGACCATGAAGGGACATTTCTCCCAATTTAGAGTGAGATTATTTTGTTGGCACCTTTTAAGGACTTTAGTAAGATTGGCCAAACAAGAGTCAAACTCACTTCCATAAACCGAAAAATCATCCATAAAAACTTCCATAATATTTTCAATGTAATCGGAAAATATGGATGTCATACACCTCTGAAAGGTGGCGGGAGCATTACAAAGACCAAACGGCATCCTACGGTAGGCATAGGTACCATAGGGGCAAGTAAAAGTGGTCTTTTCTTGGTCATCTTCGTGCAAAGGGATTTGGAAGAACCCCGAATACCCATCTAAATAACAAAAGTATTTATATTTAGCTAGGCGTTCAAGCATTTGATCAATGAAGGGCAATGGGTAATGGTCCTTTCGGGTCGCTTTATTTAGTTTCCTATAATCAATGCACATTCGCCATCCTGTGACGGCGCGTGTAGAAATTGGCTCTCCTTTATCATTTTTTATAACTGTCATCCCTCCTTTCTTGGGGACGACGTGAACGGGGCTAACCCATCTACTGTCAGAGATATGATAAATAATACCGGCGTCAAGCAATTTTAGGATTTCCTTTTTAACCACCTCTTTCATGTTCGGGTTTAACCACCTCTGAGGCTCTATGGAGGTGGCATCGGTATCCTCCAAATGGATCCTATGTGTGCAAAGCCTAGGGCTTATCCCTTTTAGATCGGAGATAGTGTAGCCAATGACATCTTTGTGGCTCCTAAGAACGTCTAGGAGTCTATCAAGTTGATCATGCGTGAGGTGGGAGTTAACTATCACCGGAAAAGTTAATTTATTACCCAAAAAGGCATACCTTAGATTCGGTGGTAATTGTTTAAGTTCTACCTCAAGAGGTGCCGTTCCGTCTACTTCATCAGCTCGCATGAGTTTGGCTTCTCCTTTGACATCCGAGTTTAGCTCATGTTCAGGCGGCGTGCTCTCATGTGAAGACTCAGACTCACTCCTTAGTGAGGACGATGCATCAAAATAGACGCTCTCCGATTCTATGCTAGCATCGTCAAAACCTTCACTCTGCTCCGGTTTGTTCCTGGAATCAAGAAACACATCATTCGATTCATAAAAGCAAGAGTGAGTGTCATAGAGTGTAACTCCCTGAACATTGGTTTGCTTGAAAGATTCTTCGGGAGTATAGTGCTCTTCGACACGTGTTCTACCGTCTTCAAAATATAACTTGGCGTCTATCACATCAACTCTGACATTGCCCCCGATAGTCCCATCCGGGGAGACTTGACCCATCACAAAACTAGCAAACAATTGTTTGTCGGGGTCCTTGATATCGATAGCAAAAGCTCCGGTAGCGTGGACCTCATCGACAAGCTCCTTAAGGAGGTCTGTGAAGGAGTCATAATCTCCCTGACTGAGTTCCGTTGTCGACATTGCATCCTCCATTCTACCTGTTAAGATCTTATGCAAAATACGGGGAGAATATGCAAATAGGGCTGCAAACAGAGTTAGAAAAGGATATAGAAGAAAGTAAAGAAAGAAAGAAAAATAACCGGGTGGTCGATGCCGAACACCGTCACAATGTCCTCCCCGGCAACGGCGCCAAAAACTTGATCGGCCCCGGGCGTACACCCAAAAAAGCGACCGTGTAGTTTTACCGCAAGCGCACGGTGTAGCGGCGAGCGGGTATCGAACACAGGGAGGACGTATGACAGTGCCTTCTTCGAACAACCTGGCTATAAGGACAGAAAAGAGGGAATTTGCCTTTCGGCGATCCTGTCACAATCGTCAAACAAAGTAAAGAGATATGAAATCAAATAAAGACGCCTAGGGAATAGGGAATCCCCGCTACTCACCGTATCTCGTCAATGTGATTCATTGGTATCACAATTGCTAGGGTAGAATCTCGGATGAACTAGTTGCAACTGAATGTAAAACCTAGCTCACGCTCTCGCGCTGTTGCCGATCTATAGCAAACCTAGGCACATGCCCAATCTCTTGCAAACCCTAGCCTAGGCAAGCTAGCATTAGGATCAACGTCATCGTTCAATCGCGTCCCGAGCCCACTCTCGTGCAAACTCGGGCCACGACCTAGGTTGGGATAGTTCCTACCCATCCAATCTATTGCAAACGGGTATCGGTATAGAATCGCAACCGAGAACCCTAGTATCGGTCCAATCTATTGCAAACCGATACTACGGAAACTCAATTTCAACCCAATTCGGATTTCTAGGGTTTCCTATCGAATTGGGATCCAATCTCTTGCAAATCCCAATCGATATGAACACCTAGCTATCCGTAATATATCGATCCCAAACTAACCCTAATAGCAATTCTAGCAATAGTTCTACCAAATCATCAGAAATCGGAAATTGGGCTCGTAGGGTTCATCCCCACGCCCTAAGACGTAAGGACTACTCACAAATCATTTCACAAATAGAGGAATAATCAATTGGAATAGCAATAGAATTCAGAGCAATATTCAAATAAGCAATAAAAATAAGATTTTTAATGAAGAGGGAGACAAACCAATAGAGTTCTCCAAGAATCCAACAAAATAAACCTTTTCTCTCCTCTCCAATCACAAGAATCAAAAGCTAAAAAGTTTAATCTAAAAGGGTGCCAAAAAGCAAGGAAAATCTCTCTAACCTAGGTTAAAAACTGGGGTTAAATACCCCCCAAAATCGCCCAAAAAACTGTGACAAAATTGCCCCTGCGCAGCCTGAAAATCGCAATTTACGCTACAGGCAGCGCGGCTCACTCGGCCGAGTGACAAAAGTCGCTCGGCCGAGTGGGAGACCTTGAGAATTTCCAGTAAGTCTGGGGTCTTGGGGGTCTTCACTTCGGGGGTCACTCGGCCGAGTGAGTTGTCGTCACTCGGCCGATGGGCTTCTCTTCACTCGGGCGGTCGGCAATTGCCACTCGGCCGAGTGGGTCTTCTGATGCTCAGACTGACGAAAAACAGTAAGTTGGGAGTTTTTGATGGGCGTCGTTTGAGTGCCACTCGGGCGGACGGAGTTTCGTCACTCGGCCGATGCGGCTTCTGATGCTCGGCCGAGTGCACACTTGAAGCGTGTCCGATCTGGCCGGCCGAGCGGGGTCTCGCTGGTCGGCCGAGTGACTCCTTCACTCGGCCGAGTGAGACACTGAAAATGCCCATTCTGAGTGTTTTTGCCTCCTCGTCGCTCCTACGGCGTTCTTTCTTCTTCCGCTCCTCTCCAATCTGAAAATACCCCTCAGGGAAGTCCTCGGTGACACTCCGGAGTAGGTGTATCTCGGAATCACTCCAAATCGCTCCAAAATCTCCTGAAATACGACAAAAACAACAAATCGTGAAAAGTATCGCAATATTGTCGATAAATCGTGAAAAACGTGATTTGAGCGATCTAAATGGCATGCAAACATGCGGAAAAAAGGTGTAAAATATGGAGTGATCATCTTGCCGCAGAAATGGCAAGTCTTCAGACTAGGCCCTCCTGGCCTCTTGAACTGCACCGGATGATTAGGCTTGATACCAGGCCTAACCACCGCTCTGGCCTACTCCATAGGCCTCTTCCCAGCACCAGAAACATGTCCTCTCCTCTGGTTTAGGTTCAGCTCCTGCCTCCTCGCAGCTACCAGAACTTTCTGATAAGAGTCCAGATCAGATGAAGACACAAAACTCTGAAGCTCCAAGGAAAGTCCCTGCAGGAACCTCTGAGCCCTCTCATCAGCATCCTGCACCATCTTCGGTACGAACCGACTCAGTCTAGTGAACTCTTGGTGGTACTGGTCCACCGTCAAGCTCCCTTGCTTCAGCTCAATAAAGCGCTGCAGCATCTCCTTCCTAGCAGCCTTAGGAAAGAACTCTTCATCAAACCTGGACTTAAAGGTAGCCCAAGCTATCAGCTCCACCAGCATCTTCTCTTCTGCATCCCACCAGTTCCGAGCATTATCCTTGAGCCGCCTCTTCGCCAAATCAACCCATCCAGCCGGGCTGATCTTCGCCATCTTCAAATTATCCTCAATGTTCCGAATCCACTCATCGGCAGCTAGAGGACCCTCAGACCCATCAAAATAAGCGGGACCCAGCTCCCGAAACTGCTTCGCTCCCGGCTCGGAGCGTGGGGCATCCTGGAATGCCCGAGCAGCCCGAGCAACTGGAGCATTCTGGACTTGCAAGAGCACGCCCTGCTGTACCTACATCATCTGAAGCATCATCCGCATCATCTCCCCATTGGTGGGCTCCCGCTCAGGCTCCTCATCATGAGGGTGCGTGCTACCACCACCACGGGTAAATCGCCTTCCTGCCATCTAATGACGCAGAAAACGAAACAGATTAGACTCATAGCTTATGACTCGGATGTCGAACTTAGTTTATTGGACATTCTAATATTATTATCGTTGTTCCGATAATCGCAGTTATAGAAGAGAGGACCTGCATGGGCCACCAACAAAACCTGTCACGCCCCGCTTCCCTAAAATGGAGGCGAGACGTGAGAAGGTCCGCACAGACGTGGAGCTGTGAAGCCACACGCCTCATAAGCGTCAATAAAACATATGCAGGTCCCTGTAATCACGAGCAGAATAAGATAATAACACAAGGAGATACAGAAATAAAATCCCAAATCTCAGCAGTGTCCAAACATAAAATTAAGTTCAACATCCAGAAAAGCCACCAGGCTAAAGGAAAGAGTCTAAAGGCCCAGAACAAGGCCAACAAGGACAAACATAAACAGAGTATTGGTGCTACGCACCGACAACAAAAACAGTCTAAAACGAAGAACACAAGCAGCCTCTACGACTGATCTCCAGTGTCCTCAAACTCCTCGATGAACGCGGGCTCTGACTCAGCGTCAGCGAACACCACGTCCTCAGCAGCAACCTCAGGCTCAGGATCTAACATGTGTCACCCAAAAGAGTAAAGGGGCACATGTCAGCAAGTCTAAAAGACTTGGGCAAGGAAACTGAAAGGAAGGTAAACTAGCAACCTAGCAGTTATAGTATGCATGACATGGCAATTATGGTATGAGAGCACAAGTAAGGCATGTTGTAATAATAGGTGCAAGAGAACAATTATCATGGCATGTCAAGAGTAGCCAAGCTACTAACAGTCTCAATCTTCTCACGAGTCACGTTTCAAGTTATTTGTAGATGTTTACGCCTTACAGCTGAACTGTTGGACATTCACACTGAGTGGACGCTTAACACTAGTCACGTTTTCAAGTTATTTATAGATGTTTACGTCTTACAGCTGAACTGTTGGACATTCACACTGAGTGGACGCTTAACACTAGTCACGTTTTCAAGTTATTTGTAGATGTTTACGCCTTACAGCTAAACTGTTGGACATTCACACTGAGTGGACGCTTAACACTACTCCAGAACCCAGAGTTTACGCCTTACAACTGAAGTTGCTGATCGGGCAGACTCCCAGTTGAATGGCCGCTTAACCCTTACCCCTTCCATATGTAAACAAGCCAGGGTCCCTGTACACGATGCTCAGTAAATAAGCCAGGGTTGCCCCGCACAAGAGCTTGTTTTAGCTTCACAATTCGGCGTAGGGTTGTGCCCGCTAAAAGCAGGTACCTAGCCTCGATCAATTCACTAGGTGTAGCGGTGCTACGTAATCACGGGAACATTTAAAGAATGCAATGACATGACAATTAATTCACGTACCGTTAATTGAAATTAAATATGACATGGTAGTACTTATGCAACATGATAAATACTGGATCTAGCTTCGTTGTCAAGCTAGATCCTGAAATTGCGCCTAGGCGAGTATCATTTCGTCGCCTAGTCTCTTTTACGCCTACAACAAGCAAATGGCCTAAGACATGGCCCAAAACCCTAAGTGTCAAGTTTCACTTGCCTAGCACCAAGGATGACGATCAACGAGGCATGTCACAAAATGTTAGCTACGGGGATGAGATCTCTGCCATGGCAACTCAATATTAGAACAACATCCAACCTAGTTTTATTAGGGTTTAACAAAAATCACAAAACGGGTCATGAGAACATTAAAGGATCGATTCACTACCGTATTGGAGCGGAAGATCGATACCGAGCAAGCACGGCAACGGAAGAACGATCCGGGAAACTAGGGCTCAGATCTGGAAATGGGGAGAAAATCTGGAGAAATGAGATTTTGGGGGTTTTCCGACGGCCTAGAGGAGATGGCCGGCCTAAATGGAGAGGGAGAGAGGCTCTTGAGGAAGGAGGAATGGCTAGAGGAAGGTTGGAGAAGATCAGAGGTCAAGGGGGAAAGGAAATGGCCAAGAGAAGAGAAAGAAAGAAAAGAAAACGTTTGGGGTTTAAATAGAAAATCGTGTGGCGGCTGGGCAAACCCTAGGTTTACGACACCAGTTAGTCGGTCAAAGAAGAGTGGTTGACCGACTAGTTTGAGAACTAGTCGGTCGGTCGACCAACTGTGACCGACTAACACCAAACAGTAACTCAGGTAGACAAAATGGTTAATGAATTAGTCGGTTAAAGAACAATGGCTGACCGACTAGTTTGCAACCTAGTCGGTCGGTGGTTGTTCTTGGACCGACTAACGATAAACATTAACTCAGGTAAAATTAATCAAAGGAACTAGTCGGTCTGAGAGCAAGTTCTGACCGACTAGTTTCACATCTAGTCGGTCGGTGGTTGTTCTTAGACCGACTAAGAGTAAATAGTAACTCCTGAATTATTGATTCAATGAACTAGTCGGTTTGAGAAGAGTTGCCGACCGACTAGATTTCAATCTAGTCGGTTGGTTCCCCTTCTTGAACCAACTAAGGTGCACGAAAAGTGTCGAAATGAAGCGTGAAGCTTCGGGAAGATTCCTATAGCTTCTAAGATCATTCTAACTCTAAAATATGAGCGATTTAAAGTTCGTTATGAGCGACTTACTCCAAGATCAATGATTCTAAGGAAGAAGCTAGAAAATCACTACGAAACGATCGAAAACGAAAGCTACGGAGACGGAAACCACACATAAGGAGAAAATCCACCAAAACATATATATAATATAGATAATCCAAATACATGAAAACCAATCGTTACAGTGTCTTTGTCTTAACCTAAAGGGTAATGATGATCTCATAATCATTCTACCTAACGAAGTCGGAGACAAGGCATAGGTGCTCATTGGAGCATAAGTCCACTGAACGACCCAATCAAGAGTTATCAAATGGTTAACTTTAACTAAACTGTCATTGATAACTCTCTAGTGATGATAGGAAAGTTGGTCCTTAAGACTTGAGGTCATTGTACGAACCTGTGTGTGAATGGTGTCACTTAGATCTATGATCTAGCCTCGAGTCTTCACTCGTTAAAAGGTCTTAGGTTGGGTGACATTTAAAGGGTACGAGGTAAGTAGTGATCGATTCATCTCTTCCGTTAATGGAAAGTTGGTGTCACAGGCCCAGTACGGTTCTTTGTGCAAAACCTCGGCCGGGGTATGTTGTAGGAAGTCTAACATAGAGATACCAAAGACCGAAGTATGCTGACCAGTGCTAGCTAGTAGGGTTGACGGTTTACCATACCCTCGGGTATGCGTTGACATAGTTATGACGAAGGGACTAAAACTGCCGTATTCATCACGGACACAATCAGAGTGATCCTGTAACGACCACTTTTCGTTGTACGTTGTTCGTGCACGTGCTTTTGGCCGTGCACATGTTTGTATTAGACTTTGTTTGTTTGTGAACACTTTGATGCGATATTCCGTTGTGAACGTCTCTGAGAGTATTAAATTGTGGCGCTAATTTGGAACGACAATTCGCGGGTCGTTCTCACACGATTTGATCTTATTCGAAGAGACGTTGTGATTTTCACTTTTGACGTAGGACGTTTCTATTTTTAGTTTCGTCACTCGACGTCGATATAGGGATCCGTCTTCTCTGCCTTCTTTCTCTCGTCGCCTCGGTCACCCCAGTATTTATCTTACAATTTTAGGGCTCCGTTTAGCTCAACTCCACAATTTTTGCACAATCTATTAAATCCTCTCATTAATGTTTTAACCCTTCCTATCTTAAATATTTTTCCCATATCCTAGCCCCTAGTTTCCGTGGGCTGAACCGTAGTCACGCATGAGAGGGTTGAGTTGGGCTTTTAATAGTTTTTACAACTTTCTTAACAATAAACAAGACCCAATACCCTTACAGCCTACCCACATCCTTTAATTTTAGCCCACGTACTACACCCTATACCCTAGAGACCTAGCCTTTTTAAATGAAACCTAGGGCTAAAGTTTTCCCAGATAATCAACGAGCCGCTGCCCTCCTATCTTTCGCACGCAACAACACAACTCCTCCCCTCGCCGTTTAGCTTACGCAGCCGCCGCCATCACATTGAAACCCCCGTGTGACTCCTCCATGCCGCAACCCCGACTCCTCCCTACGATCTCCGCCGTGGCTCGCCCTGGTCGCCGGAGCTCCGCTGTGGCAGCCCGCAGAACCATCGGAAGGTGTCCCTCGAACAGCAGCAGCGCCTAGCTCCGCCGTGGCCTCCCACCATCGCCCCGGACACCGCCTGTCCCCGCCGTAACCACCGTGCTGTGGCCCAGGCAAGCGTGCGACATCGCCCAACAGCGTTCAGCGACGCCCAGCAGCGCTGCTCAGGCACGTCACCGCCTGACGTCACCTCGCGACTCCCCACAGCGCATCCTGATCCCCACGGCCTCCCTCCGACGTTTTGCAACCCCTCCCCGCCGTTCATCTCGCCGGAAACCCCAGGAGCAGACCGTCGGACCCGTAGGCACCCAGCTTCATCGTTCGCCGCGGTCAGAACCCTGACTTTGCCCTCAGCTCTCGTTCGAAAGCTGCTCAGCCTTTGCTTGAACACCGTCCAGTTCGTGAGCACCCGGCCGTCATCGCTGCATCGCGTGAGTGAGCTGCATTCCAGTATAGTAATATATCACAGGTTAGTAATACGTCAGTATTTTAGTTTGGATGTGTGCTTATTAGTAAGCACCCTATTATTAAATGTTGAAATACTGAATATTGAATAAGATTGTTGTAATAAGAATGGTTAATTTTTGTTATAAGAATGGTTACTTAGAATGATGTATGCTATTTAAAATAGTATGTTAATTTTTATATACAAGTATCTTGATAAGTAAATTATTTATGTGTAAGTACATATAGGAGTTTAATCTGCATGTAAAAGTTGTAAGTTATATATAAACATATAGCTTTATAAGTATGTTGCCTTTGTAATTAGCAGTGACTTCTTATATATTGGTTGTTATGTACTTTATATAACATGAGTTAGGGGTTATATATGTATGCTACCTTAAAAGTATAAACACTATTCTTTGCTTGTAAGAACTTAATGTTATTCTTATAAACCGATATATTTTAATCTGCTATCGTAAATCTAATGATGCAGATATAAATCGTTTTCTTTGCGACCCGTTACCATTTTTGAACCGTTCGTGTTTGTACCGTGCACGTCACCGGATCCAACCCCTGGCATCGCTACCCGATGTCAGTGTAGCTCTCGCGTCGTGTTGAGGTATATCTGAACCGTAGGAATCCACACCGCATGTTAACAAGATAAAAACAGTAATTTTATTGTGTTGGTTAATTCACTAATGGAAGATAATGAATACGGGACTGTAGGGTGGAGTGATGATTGGTGTTTGGGCACGTAGGCAGAATTGGACTCCTTGATCGTGTGACTGGCAACACGTCCCTTTTCAGGCAAGTGAAACTTGCCAACTCTTGTGTAGGGCCATGTTTTTAGGCCACTTCCTTGTTCCTAGCGTAAAAGAGACTAGTCAGTGAAATGATAGCTGGCTAGACGCCTACTTGATCTAGTTTGACAACGAAACTAGATCTGTCACCTAATTGATCTAGCTTGACAACAAAGCTAGATCCAACCCTTTAAACTTGTTGTTCATGCATACTAAACTGTCACGTTTACTTTCCTTATCCGTACGCACTTTTAACTGCCATGCATTGCATCATACATGTCATCCAAATTGATTGTTGCAACGTAGCACACGCTACCAAATACTTGTACTTGTACTCCCTTGTCTGGCTAGGTGCACCCCTAGACCAACAAGGTAAAACACTTCCTGGCTCGTGTTCCAGAAGCGAGCATTCCCGTTCGGGGGTAAGGCCCTGGCTCGACACACGTGGAGGGGTAGGGATAAACGGTCAACTGAGCTTAGGAGAGGTCTGATCCGCCCTCTAGCCAGAAGACGGAATCTCTGTGCACGAGGTGCTTACTTTTCTTGTCTTGTACTTGTCTTGTGAATGATTCATGCAATACTTGTCATCCATGCCATGTTTAAATGCCATGCTCGTACCTTACTTTATTGTACCTGTTGCACTCATACTTTAACTGCCATGTCATCGCATTCATGCTAGAACTGCTAGATTGTTCACTTTACTTTCAGTTTCCTTGCACAAGTCTCTTGTAGACTTGCTGACATGTGCCCATTGCTCTTTTGGGTGTCACATGTTAGACCTGAGCCAGAGACCGTTGCTGAGTACGTGATTGTTGCTGTCGCTGAGCCTGAGTCCATGTCTGCCTAGGAGGAGTTTTGTGGATGCCGGTGACCTTCCTTGGTGATTTTGCTGAGTTTCCTTTGTTTTAGGACTTCTGTTAGCTGTCGGAGCTTGGCACCTTTGTTTTGTACGTTGTACTTTTGTTGGCCATGTTTGGGCCTTTCAGTCTCTTTTCTTTTAGCCTGGTGGCTTTTCTGCGATGTTGGAATTTATATTTATGGATATTCTGAGATTATCCTTTCATTATTATTATCTTGTTTCGCTCGCGTTGCAAGGACCTGCAGTTTTAAATTCGATTGACGCTTATCGGACTTAAAGCTTTGTAGCTTCAAGTCTGAGCGGACCTTCTCACGCTTCGCCTCCATATTTTTGGGAAGCGGGGCGTGACATGTTTTGTTGGTGGCCCATGCAGGTCCAGTCTTGCAATTGCAAATTAACGGAACAACGATAATAACGGAATGTCCATTAAATAAATTGCAACATCCGAGTCAAAAGCTCCGAGTCAAGTTGTTTTCTTAGGACACTAGGTGGTAAGAAGACTTAGTTAGACGCCTGTGCTTGCTATTTAGAGGCCCTTGATTGATAGTTAGACCTCCCTTCTAGCAATTGATTTAATCGTCGTAGGAGTTACCTTAGTGGTCCCTATCTACCTCTGACCATATTAGACTTCTAGAATTTCCTTTAGTCGTTCGCTTGGATTCATCGATTTCGGACCAAGCTGAACGCATTTCCTTACCGTTTTTCCTCTAGAAGTCTTGGCGCTTAGTTTTAATCTTTAGTTGGTCGACCGTAGGAGTTCTCGTAGACTTTCCTGATCCATATCCTAAGCATATGTATGTTTTGGATCAACCGACCAATTTCCTTGCCTCGATTCACGAGATCGCATCATGACGATCGTCGTCAATTTTCGAATCTCTCCATTACGAACCTTGAATCTCTTAAAAGTATTTTTCGACTTTATCCTTTCCGAAGTTTAACCTCGTTCCAAATTTTAATGCATATATACTTATACTTCATCCTCCTTCGTTGATTTAAAATTTTAAAAAAAAATTTTTGCTGAAATTTTTGAATGATAGTTTATAATATTTTTTTCAGCCTACACATTTGTACCTATGAAAATACGTATTTCCTTTCATACATTAATTTAATTCTGAACCGTACTTTATTTTGCCCTATTCGATTTATGATTTTCCTTCTTATTTATGCCATTCGAATGATACGTCGTGTTTACTTTAATATACTTTCAAGACACATGGAATTTCAACTTTCAGCAAGTTGGTTTTTGCTCGTCGTTTTCCCTGTTTCAGATTTTTTTGAAATTTTTATTTCATAAACCACTTCCGGATTTAGACCCTCCATGATTTGATTTTAAAGCTTTGTTATCGATTTCGATAATTCTACTACTAAGTTAATATTATTTTTCCGTGCACCATACATACTTTCAATTATTTTTATATTCGTACCAGACTGGCTGTGCTCGTATATTAAGAACCTTGTGTAAATCAGTTTTTCATTTTTGGCAAACCATGGTTTTCTAAAAGAAGTTTCAAAATTGATTATTTTAAATCTTCCATGGTCTAAAAGTTTTGAAAGCATTTAACCCGAGTTTAAATTCTTCCGTTACTTGATTTCCTTCTTTGACTTTCAAAACTCTTGACAACATTATATTAAATTACTGCCGTATAATATTTTCAAAAAAAAATTATGTCTTTAATGTCCGTGTGAACGATTTACTTTCTTTTCTTAATGATTTGCGATAAGCCATTAAGACATTTTCTCTTATTATGAATATTCGACCCAAACTTATTTTGAACAACTCGTTTATCGTTCTCCAAATATTTCTTTTCTGACGAGGATTCCAACTTTTGAAGTACAACAGTTTTCAAAGTCCACGTAATTTAGCTTATGCTATTCACCCTATTTTCTTTTCTTTATCCTATTTAAGCATCACTAAATCTCCATTTTTCCTCAACCTAAACATCACCATTGAGTTAATGTTTCGTCTAACCAAGCTGTCTCCTTGTATTCGTCCTATCTGAACTCGTGCTTATCGATCCTTCCCTCGTCACGCGTTCGATCTCGACCTCCCTCCATTGCTTAGGCTTTAGTGTCCGTCAATGTCTGTGTCAACCCTTAATTGTTAGTAGACTCTTGGACCTTTGTGAGGTGTCGTTGTGCACGTACCTAACTTGTGTACGTGGGCTTGAATGAGTGTACCCCCATAGTATATTGATGCTTGCCTATTGTGTGGTATATATATATATATATATATATATATATATATATATATATATATATATATACACTCAGAGTTATTCGTGATAGTATGAAGTTGTTGTGTGTTAGTAGTTATGGATTGTTGTGTGGATAGTTATATTATACTAGGGATGCCTGTGTATATAAGAGTTAAGCGTGGAATATCTAATGGAGTGTATGTAGTTAGAGATACTTATAATGGTTGGAATAAATGATTGGTAAAGCTATGTGTATGTTAGTAGTGATAATAATAAGAGTACGTATGGTTAAGAGAGTAGGCTTATTGAGTGACCTATATACATATGGTAGTAGGATTATAATCTTGATTGATGTTGCTTGCTCTTACGGGATGTTGCATGCGTGCATACCGTGAGGTATACACGACTATTGCACATCTTAATTATGTACGTGTGGATGTGTTAGTATACTAATTATAGGTAGTAGGCTATGGTATGAATATGTATATTACTTATGTGTGACTATACGGTGAATGCGTGTATTAGGGAGTGTATTATAATTATACGTGTGCTGATGACTGTATTGTTATTATTATGGTATATAAACTGACTTAACTATGTGGGTGTTATCTGACTAAATATTAAGTGTGATTGACATATGGTGTGTATATGGTAGTATTGGTAGACGTATAAATATTGGTGTGGTATTGGTATAGGTATGAATGCCGTGTTACGTATATAGAATACTCCGATAGGTGTATAGAGTCTCACTCAAGCTTGAGTGGGTATACTCTAAGTATATTGAATGTATGTCTGAAGTTTGAATATAGCAATGTTTGATGTATGTATAGTGATAGGAGTGTTTGTGCCTGGTTGTGCTACGCACATGATTGTGGGTCGCTACGCCAGTATATAGTTATAGGTGCTGGTCTTGTGGTATAGGTATTTACTAAGGACTTGTTGTGTGAACGTATGTGTACTAGCTAAACTAGGTGTGTAGATGTACTGGATATATGATGGTATGATTGGTGTATGTAAATGAAATGTTAGCGTGTATGGGTGTGCACCATGCACGGGTAAGTATGTGCTTAGCTATAGTTATTGGTGACTATGATATATGTGGCGTGTCGTAAATACAGTTATATGACCGTACGTGATGTGAAAATATGGTGAACTATTGCATGCATTTGAATGACTATATATTGTGAAACGATAGTGGTGATGAATGTATATTAAATATAGTGAAGCTTGATTTAAAATGGTATGGTGTGACTGCATGTGTTGAGATGTTTGGTATTGGATGAATATTAGGGAGTTGTATACCCATGTTTGTTTGCGCATAGGTAGTTATCTATACGTAGAACAACGGTTGCATTTGCTAGGGTGGGATTATACTTATATGAGTACCTGAAATATTGTTTTGTGAATTAGTAAGTAGTAGTTATATATGGGATGTATGCTTATATATATGATTGAATTACATGTATAGAATTGACTGACTATAATGGGTATAAGTGTATGACGTACGCGATATATATATATATATATATATATATACACACACACACACACGTTGGTAGTGTTAATGTTTGACTAGCTAGTGCATATATAAGCAATTGTAATAACTATACCTGGCTTGAATTATAATGTGACTTGATTGGGGTAGTTATTAGAGTGACTAGATATATTAGAAAGTCCGAGGACGGACTTTATTCTAAGGTGGGGAGGATGTAACGACCACTTTTCGTTGTACGTTGTTCGTGCACGTGCTTTTGGCCGTGCACGTGTTTGTATTAGACTTTGTTTGTTTGTGAACACTTTGATGCGATATTCCGTTGTGAACGTCTCTGAGAGTATTAAATTGTGGCGCTAATTTGGAACGACAATTCGCGGGTCGTTCTCACACGATTTGATCTTATTCGAAGAGACGTTGTGATTTTCACTTTTGACGTAGGACGTTTCTATTTTTAGTTTCGTCACTCGACGTCGATATAGGGATCCGTCTTCTCTGCCTTCTTTCTCTCGTCGCCCCGGTCACCCCAGTATTTATCTTACAATTTTAGGGCTCCGTTTAGCTCAACTCCACAATTTTTGCACAATCTATTAAATCCTCTCATTAATGTTTTAACCCTTCCTATCTTAAATCTTTTTCCCATATCCTAGCCCCTAGTTTCCTTGGGCTGAACCGTAGTCACGCATGAGAGGGTTGAGTTGGGCTTTTAATAGGTTTTACAACTTTCTTAACAATAAACAAGCCCCAATACCCTTACAGCCTACCCACATCCTTTAATTTTAGCCCACGTACTACACCCTATACCCTAGAGACCTAGCCTTTTTAAATGAAACCTAGGGCTAAAGTTTTCCCAGATAATCAACGAGCCACCGCCCTCCTATCTTTCGCACGCAACAACACAAGTCCTCCCCTCGCCGTTTAGCTTACGCAGCCGCCGCCATCACATTGAAACCCCCGTGCGACTCCTCCATGCCGCAACCCTGACTCCTCCCTACGATCTCCGCCGTGGCTCGCCCTGGTCGCCGGAGCTCCGCTGTGGCAGCCCGCAGAACCATCAGAAGGTGTCCCTCGAGCAGCAGCAGCGCCTAGCTCCGCCGTGGCCTCCCACCATCGCCCCGGACACCGCATGTCCCCGCCGTAACCACCGTGCTGTGGCCCAGGCGAGCGTGCGACAGCGCCCAGCAGCGTTCAGCGACGCCCAGCAGCGCTGCTCAGGCACGTCGCCGCCTGACGTCGTCTCGCGACTCCCCACAGCGCATCCTGATCCCCACGGCCTCCCTCCGACGTTTTGCAACCCCTCCCCACCGTTCATCTCGCCGGAAACCCCAGGAGCAGACCGTCGGACCCGCAGGCACCCAGCTTCATCGTTCGCCGTGGTCAGAACCTTGAATTTGCCCTCAGCTCTCGTTCGAAAGCTGCTCAGCCTTTGCTTGAACACCGTCCAGTTCGTGAGCACCCGGCCGTCATCGCTGCATCGCGTGAGTGAGCTGCATTCCAGTATAGTAATATATCACAGGTTAGTAATACGTCAGTATTTTAGTTTGGATGTGTGCTTATTAGTAAGCACCCTATTATTAAATGTTGAAATACTGAATATTGAATAAGATTGTTGTAATAAGAATGGTTAATTTTTGTTATAAGAATGGTTACTTAGAATGATGTATGCTATTTAAAATAGTATGTTAATTTTTATATACAAGTATCTTGATAAGTAAATTATTTATGTGTAAGTACATATAGGAGTTTAATCTGCATGTAAAAGTTGTAAGTTATATATAAACATATAGCTTTATAAGTATGTTGCGTTTGTAATTAGCAGTGACTTCTTATATATTGGTTGTTATGTACTTTATATAACATGAGTTAGGGGTTATATATGTATGTTACCTTAAAAGTATAAACACTATTCTTTGCTTGTAAGAACTTAATGTTATTCTTATAAACCGATATATTTTAATCTGCTATCGCAAATCTAATGATGCAGATATAAATCGTTTTCTTTGCGACCCGTTACCATTTTCGAACCGTTCGTGTCTGTACCGTGCACGTCACCGGATCCAACCCCTGGCGTCGCTACCCGATGTCAGTGTAGCTCTCGCGTCGTGTTGAGGTATATCTGAACCGTAGGAATCCACACCGCATGTTAACAAGATAAAAACAGTAATTTTATTGTGTTGGTTAATTCACTAATTGAAGATAATGAATACGGGACTGTAGGGTGGAGTGATGATTGGTGTTTGGTCACGTAGGCAGAATTGGACTCCTTGATCGTGTGACTGGCAACACGTCCCTTTTCAGGCAAGTGAAACTTGCCAACTCTTGTGTAGGGCCATGTTTTTAGGCCACTTCCTTGTTCCTAGCGTAAAAGAGACTAGTCAGTGAAATGATAGCTGGCTAGACGCCTACTTGATCTAGTTTGACAACGAAATTAGATCCGTCACCTAATTGATCTAGCTTGACAACGAAGCTAGATCCAACCCTTTAAACTTGTTGTTCATGCATACTAAACTGTCACGTTTACTTTCCTTATCCGTACGCACTTTTAACTGCCATGCATTGCATCATACATGTCATCCAAATTGATTGTTGCAACGTAGCACACGCTACCAAATACTTGTACTTGTACTCCCTTGTCTGGCTAGGTGCACCCCTAGACCAACAAGGTAAAACACTTCCTGGCTCGTGTTCCAGAAGCGAGCATTCCCGTTCGGGGGTAAGGCCCTGGCTCGACACACGTGGAGGGGTAGGGATAAACGGTCAACTGAGCTTAGGAGAGGTCTGATCCGCCCTCTAGCCAGAAGACGGAATCTCTGTGCACGAGGTGCTTACTTTTCTTGTCTTGTACTTGTCTTGTGAATGATTCATGCAATACTTGTCATCCATGCCATGTTTAAATGCCATGCTCGTACCTTACTTTATTGTACCTGTTGCACTCATACTTTAACTGCCATGTCATCGCATTCATGCTAGAACTGCTAGGTTGTTCACTTTACTTTCAGTTTCCTTGCACAAGTCTCTTGTAGACTTGCTGACATGTGCCCATTGCTCTTTTGGGTGTCACATGTTAGACCTGAGCCAGAGACCGTTGCTGAGTACGTGATTGTTGCTGTCGCTGAGCCTGAGTCCATGTCTGCCTAGGAGGAGTTTTGTGGATGCCGGTGACCTTCCTTGGTGATTTTGCTGAGTTTCCTTTGTTTTAGGACTTCTGTTAGCTGTCGGAGCTTGGCACCTTTGTTTTGTACGTTGTACTTTTGTTGGTCATGTTTGGGCCTTTCAGTCTCTTTTCTTTTAGCCTGGTGGCTTTTCTGCGATGTTGGAATTTATATTTATGGATATTCTGAGATTATCCTTTCATTATTATTATCTTGTTTCGCTCGCGTTGCAAGGACATGCAGTTTTAAATTCGATTGACGCTTATCGGACTTAAAGCTTTGTAGCTTCAAGTCTGAGCGGACCTTCTCACGCTTCGCCTCCATATTTTTGGGAAGCGGGGCGTGACAGATCCCGACAACACTTTTATTAATGGGTCAATCACGTAATTCTGATTCCAAAACATGGGCGACACATGCTGCTCGTGGTCACTGTCGTCTAGGGGTTTCGAGCCCCAACCTGTAGTAGGGTTAGGCTGTAGGGTCTCACACCGAGTATGGTTTGTGTCTTAGTAATATGAAGAATGTATAAAGGAATGTATCTGATGCATCGGAATAATTTGGCTCACAAGCAAGTTGTGAGATTAAACCAATGAGTTTCATATTGGGGACTTTACATTTGATGTAAAACTAATACATTGTATTATGTTCAATATGATGCATAGGATTGAAGGGGACTTTCTGAGAAAAACACATGAAGATCATGTGCTGAAATCAGAGCTCAAACGAGTCCGGAAACGCAAAACCACATATAAAGGGCTAGCGGGTCTGACATGCACCTGACGGGTCAGACCTGCCATGAAATTATGAGTTGGACCCGTAAAGGCGGGTCTGACCCACTGGGGCGGCCCATGCGCAGCGCATGCGCTGCACGCTGGTGGGACCCGTGTAGGGCCTGCATGCGCTGCACTCGGGCAGCACCTTATGCGGGCACTCCCGCAGGACAAATGCATGCGTGCCATATGGCACTCCTGCAGTAGCTGTGGGCCCCACTGTGGGGCCCATGTTTTAGGGGTTTTGAAACCTGTTTTGACGGCTGCGAAATTCAGATTGTTTGTGGTTTTTGCCCATCTTTGAGTTGTTTTTTGAGGGGTCAAACGAAGTCATATTGGAGCACCGTTTGTTACTATTCATTCACCATTCATATCTCTTCGATTTGATAGGTTGTATGACTTGCGAAGCTTAATGGTGAGGGAGAGAAAATTAGTTGAAGTTTAGCCTTAGTGTAAGGCAAAACTAACTTAATTTTCTCCCTAATTATTATTAGTCCCACATTGCTCTAAGACAAGCAAGGGGTCCGGCCTCCTATATAAATAGGGGCTGACTCCCCTTGGAAAATTAGCACCAAGTCTCCGATTCGAAGCTCCAAAAAGTTTTGAGCACGCTCGAACCAAGACTAAAATTATTCACTCCTCCTTATTCTTCTGTTCTCCGTTCGCGTCCTAGCAAGACAATGAGGATTGGATTAGAACCAAAGTCTTTGACACGAATCACACTCAAGTGAAACTTTCTTTGGCAAGTGATTGGCTCAGAGGCATGGTGTCGGCACGCTTCGAGTGGACCAGTCTTGGAGGCGCAGAGACGACTTGCTTCGGGGGGCCAAAGTAGTTGCCGAAAACTAGGCTTCATTTTCTGCGGAAGCGAAGTTCCAGGTATGTTCTTTTAATGCTTTCATATTTTGTAACGACTCGCTCTCGGGGGCCATTACTTATTCGATTTATTTGCAGGTCTGCAGTTTACCAGTGAATATAAAATAGCCACGATGCAGAGATGTATAAAAATACCCAAATAGTGTCCAATTATTACAATCCATACTGTACAAAATGTTCCAACAAAGATACATGAAAGAAAGAAAGTACATAAGTGAAAATAAAACTGAAAGCTACGGTCTCATGGTCGAACTCTGACTCTACAACTTAGAAACATCTACCTCAACATGTACGTCGTCTATGGTGCCATGAAGATGGAACCGTAAGGAAGTCACAACAATTCTAGCAATAGTAGTAAAAGCAGTGTACAAGCATAGGGATGAACAGACTATGGAACTAACTACGTGCGATAAGTAAATGAACAACAGCCATATACGCAAGTGCGATAAGTAAAGTATGAGAGCAACAATGATGACATGGCATATATGACATGGTAATAAAGCAGGTAAGGTAGCAACAATAGTAAGATAAGCATGCATGTGGAGTAACAATAATAAGACAAACATGCAGCAAGGTAGTTGTGCAATAGTAACTAAACTACGCGACTCAAGTTGGAGAGTATAATATGTGACCATTGATTTCATCTATTGCCTGGGTGCGCTTACGCAGACGAATGCCGAAACATAGGCAGCTAGACAGGATGCTGACATGGCAGCATATTTATGTTTGCCAAAACACAGGCAGCAAAATAGGATGCCAAAACCAAGGCAGCTAGACAGGTAGATGAACTCCAGTCACTCACACACTCTCTCAAACTATGAGTTACCCCAATCCCCAGTTGTGTGTCATGTGAATCAAGTACATGTTCCTTTCAGGGTGTTCCACGAGATGTTCCACGAGATATTTCACAAGATATTCCACAAGATATTCCACAAGATATTCTACGAGATATTCAATAAGATAGTCCACAATTTATTCAACAAGATGTTCCACACATGATATTCCATTTGATAATTCATTAGCATTCACTGAGTAAAAAATGGCATGCAGCTGGTGATGTGTCTATGAGCAATCATCCATGCAAAGTTTTCAAATGATAAGTGGTAGAACATGGTGGACAAGAGTGAACAAGAGTGAATATGAGTTTACATGCGATGAAAGGTTAAAGAAACTTATTTGTTGCAAACCAGAAAGTAAAGCAAAGCGGATGCTAAGAAATTTGAGGATAAAGACAAGTCCAACAAACATGAACTACAAAATTGTTGGTTTAAGTGATTAGTCGTTCTGTAGTTTATTATTTCTTTAGTTACTTAGGTCTCTAGTTGTTCGTCCTAAGTTCATGCCTGTAAACTTACTTAGCTTCTAAGACTAGAATTAGAGTGACTTACATTATCGATATCGTCGTAGTAAGATGCGGTTAGAGCCAGAGCTTCCAAGGGAGCTGGTGCACGAAAATTGGTACCTGCAAACACAAGAACAATCGGTTACATAACACACTATTTTCTACCTATCTAACTGGATCGTTTTGATTTTATAATCGACTGAAACGGTGTCGAAAAGCGTTCTAAATTTTTATATTGGCTAGATATGCGAAAAATAATTTTACTAAAGGAGAAAATATTTTGTAGAAGTTCGTGGTAATTTTTATAATTTTTAAAAGCTCAAAATAGGTTTAAAACTAATTTTAATTAGTTATCGTATTTATTCGAACATTTCTTCTGGGTGCAATACTAATCAGAAAGTTGCAAGTGAGCTGTCAAAATGACCGTCTCAAAGAGTACTACAACATATATTTTTTCCACGTATCAGTCTACGTGAAAATAACAAGTTATGGTTTTTTAAATGAAAACAACGTATTTTAATTTAGGTTAAAAAATTTATTCTGGAAAAACTACTCGTCTGTTTGAGATGAAACTAACACCATTGGATCCAGAACATCATTTCTGGTTTTCTAGAGCTGGCCTTGTATTTTTCCGACCCTTATATTATTTACTATGATTTAAACAACTATCTCCCTTATAATAATAATACATGTATACTAGTATATACAGTTATATATACGTATACCTACGTATTAATTTATAAACTTTCACCTCTCTTCGTTAAGTCTGAGCAGGGAGCCTTCGGCGTGCAGCGGGGGGCTGGGGTGGCTGCACGGCGAGGCGACGTCGACGTAGAGGCGGAGCTCGAGGCGACTTCGGCGTCCCTGGGGAGCGGCGAGCTCGTCGGTGGAGCTTGGGGCAGTGCTGGGGTGTTGGACGAGGCTGGGGGACGTCGACGGGGTTTCGACAGTGAGGGGAGGCGACGGCGACGGCAGGTGAGGAAGCGACGACACCGAGCGGAAAGTGGGGGCAATGGAGATGGGCTGAGCATGGTTCGAGCTATGCATCGGGGTGGAGCGGGGAGATCATCGTCGGAGGTCAGAGAGGGGGAGTGGTGAGCTGGGGATTTTTCGTTCGGCAGGGGAGGATTCGGGTTCTCGGCGGAGCAGCAGGGCATGGCGTGGGCTACGCCAGAGGTGGTTGGCGATGGCGACGAAGGCGAGGATGGCTGAGAGGAGGCAGAGCAGAGGACAATGGATGGCAGGGGAACGGGGGAGGGTGAGCTCGAAGCGGTGATCAGGCGTTGATCGGAGAAGAGGGGAGGAGAGTTCCGTGGGTGGAGTCTTCATCGACGTCAGGGGGTTGATCTCTTTTGGTGAAGCAGGGGAGGAGTTGGGGTCACCGGACGGTGGAGGGAAGTCGAGGGGAGAGAAGAAGGAGAAGTTGTTGCGGGCTGAGGGGGGAACTCAAACGAGAAAACGAAAGAGGGAGAGAGACGTTCACGGGCTGGGGTGTTTTTGAACGAGAGAGTAAGAGAGAGATTGCGGGGGAGAGGGGGAGTACAAACGAGAGAGGGGGAGGTTTTTGTGTAGCCCTTGGGGTTTTGGGTTCGGGGAGCTGAGCAAAGGGGGTTTGGGTTATTCGGGCCGAGGATGAGTGTGCCTGGGTTGAGGAGAAAAGAGGGTATGTTTATTATAAAGGTTAGAAATATAAAAATGGGTTAACATGAAATGAATGGGAAATTAATTGAATGGGTTGGCATGTTGGATCTGACCAACCCATTCGGTGGATTAAATGGGTTGGTTAGGGGGGTTAGGGTATTGATTAGGGTAAAAGTAATTAGTTAAAAGTGAATGAGAAGAGTAAAAGTCATTAGTGATTGTAATTAGTAAAAGCAGAGAAATACAACCCTGTTTTCACACACGACTCCAAAAAATTACGAAAACATACCCACGGGAAGGTATCGGTGTTGGATATGGACGACATGTATACACTCATGAGGGGATGTATGAGAGTCTATGGACCTCGGATGTCGCGTACATGAAAGCATGTACGAAGGGAACCTTTTCGTGTGTGAAAAGGACCACTCGATAAGTGGAAAATGTCACATTATAAGTGCATAAAGGCACTTGATAAGTGCATGAAGAAGAGGATAAGCAAGGGTGTTAATATAAGCTAATAAGCTTATATATGGTTATTTCCTACAATAACTACCCCTAAAGCCTATAAATAGGACCCAAGGGTTAGGCATTTTAGGCTAATCATTCATGCCATAAGTTTGCATAAGGCAATCTTTTTCCTCTTCTCCCTTCCATCAAGTTCTTCTCCTAAAGTTAGATTAGACGGTGGAAATGCTGCTTCGATCCTCTGTGACGAAGTACTGACCGTTGTGGCGAATCCGAGGGTAAAGTTCAGAGACTACAGCGCAACATACGCCAACGTAAGTTCTCTTTCGATCCTCCATCATAGCGCGATGGGTTCCTACATTGGTATCAGAGCCACACGGGTTCGCCCCGGTCTCACCGATAAACGAGGCGTTGTCTTTTTCACGAATGAGTTTCCTACCATTATGGATAAGGTAGGAGCGCATCATGACGGAGAGAATCGCAGCAGTTGTTCTTTTCACGTTAGGGTCTTCTGTCATTACAGATATGGCAGGAACTCTCCGTGACGGGAAGAACTGACCGTTCATCTCGCTAAACTCGCACTCTTCATGGATGCTGAGTCTCCATTAAATAGAGAATGTGAACTCTCTTCATGTGGAGCGTGAAGTTTGCGACCTTGAAAGTACGTTATTTTTTTTGGCACACAGCCATTAAAGAATAACTACTTTCTCGATGAACGGTTGTCTCATCGGAGAAGAAGGTGGTTTCATACTTCTCATCGGAGAAGATGAACACGTATCACATTGGTGCATGGCTATGCACCCCCCCTCCCATTGGGAAGAGGGTTGGCTTCGGCCAATGACAACCGAGCACCCCCCGAAGGAGGGAGATGGACTCCACGGAGGGAAGGCCGACCGGCCAAGGGAAGGCCGGCCAACCATGGCCATGGCCGGCCCTAGCCGGCCAGGGCAGAGGCCCTGGCCATGGGGCCAGGGCCCCCTGGCCGGCCTTGGCCAGCCTCGGCCTGGACGAGGGGGCCAGGGCCACTTGGCTGGCCCTGGCCGGCCTCGGCCAGGGCAGAGGGGGCCAGGGCAGAGGCCCTGGCCGGCCCTGGCCGGCCTCGGCCAGGGTAGAGGCCCTGGCCGAGGGGCCAGGGGCCGGGCAGAGGCCTTGGCCGAGGGGCCAGGGCCCCCTGGCCAGCCCTGGCCGGCCTCGGCCAGGGCAGAGGCCCTGGCCGGCCTCGGCCAGGGCCCCCTGGCCGGCACTGGCCGGCCTCGGCCAGGGTAGAGGCCCTGGCCGAGGGGCCAGGGCCCCCCTTGGCCGGCACTGGCCGGCCTCGGCCAAGGCAGAGGCCCTGGCCGAGGGGCCATGGCCACATCGAGGAGGCCCGGCCCTTGGCCAAGCCATGGCCACCGAGCCCCGGCCTCGACCAAGGTGATGGGGCGGGTCTGCATGGCCGGCCCATACGGGACCGGCTGCAATTGCATACGGCAAAACCCCACGAAAGGGGGAATCCGGCATTGGCACGGCCACGGCTCGACCCCGGCAATGGCCGGTGCAGGACAACACCTCCCGCTGCAAAATACATTTGCAAAATACGTTTGAAAAATACGTTTTCAAAATACGTTTTTAAAAAACACTTTTCTACTGCAAGTACTATAAGAGTACTATTATTTGATAAAGTGATGGGGAAATATTGAAAGTTGTTCTAGATGGTGATTGGAATCGTAGAGACCTTTCCGATTCTAGAGCAACATCTTCAATATTTTTCGAAAGTAACTTATCAAATGAAAACTTTATGCAATGTTTTTGATCAAACTTGTTTTATGTCTTTTGCAGTATTTTAAAACTGAAATGTCTTCCACTGCTAAGAACATCGTCGCTGAGTTAAACAAAGGTGAAAACTCAACGGCGATAATTACAAGCTATGGTCCATGAAGATACAATATGTTCTAGAGGAGCAAGACGTGCTCGAAACTCTGAAGAACATAATGATTGAACCTGAGTTAGGCACTACGACCCAACACAGAAGAGACAAGGAAGCTTTTGATGCTTGGTCTCGGAAGAACAAGATTGCTCGCATAACGTTGCTGTCAAGTATGGCAGACGACATAATGCGGATCTTCCGAGAATATGACCTAGCTATGGACATATGGTCCAAGCTAGAGGAGAAGTTTAGTGGCACCTCGGTGACCAAACTTCGCTCTTTAACTATAAGATTCGATTCTTACAAAAAGCGTCGAGATCATTCCATGGGAATGCATCTACGACACATGGCGCATCTTATTTCAGAGTTAAAGGATGCAGGTCATGTGCTCACTGATGAGCAACAAATCCAAGCGGTCATACGTTCCCTACCAATCAAATGGGAACAAATGAAGATGCATCTCACTCATAATGAGAGCATCAAGAATTTCAGCGATGTTTCTAAGCACCTCGAGTTAGAGGAAGAGCGGCTTGCGGCTGCTAAGTCAAGTGCAGAAGTGCACATGGTTTCTAGTTCCTCACACGGAGGAAAGAAATGTAAACATCACTCGAATTTTGCTCATGACCAGCAAAAGCAACCAGTGTCTGCCAAGAAACCCAAACAGAAGGGTGGGAACAAGAAATGGCACAAGAAGAAAGACTTGAAGAGGATCAAGTGCTTCAAGTGCAACAAGTTAGGTCACTATGCCCGTTCATGTACGGATGGAGGTGACAAGGTAACTTGTAATAATACTAGTTACATATGTGTTTCTAGTTCAATATTTCTTGTAGAATCTAATCCTTTTTGGATAATTGATTCAGGTGCCACCGACCACATAGCAAGGGACAGACGGTCCTTCGTGGAGTATCACCGAATACCCCAAGAACGAAGTGGATATATGTATGAAACAACACACGTGTTGAAGTGAAAGGCATTGGGACGTGCAAGCTCGTCTTGGACAACGGCCGCACTATCTTACTACATGATGTTCTCTTCGCTCTGGATATTCGAAGGAATATAATTTCTGTGGTCGTCTTAATGGGTCTTGGTTATAGTTGGTTCTTTCATGATTGTAATGTGGATTTGTCTTGTAATAATTCTGTAATTGGTTCTGGGTATATTTTTAAGGGATTCATTGTATTAAATACTATGTACGATTCCTCTAATTTTAATGAAAATTTCCTTATTACAAATTCTTCGATTAATGAATCTGATGTAATTTGTTGGCATGCAAGGCTTGGTCACATTGGACCAACACGTATGGATAGACTTGCCAAACGTGGCCTTCTATCCAATGTTTCAAAATTCGAAATGTCGACTTGCGAATATTGCCTTGTAGGGAAATCTTGTCGCAAGCCATTTGGAACCGGCATAAGGGCCGAGGTTCCATTACAGCTAATCCATTCGGACATATGTGGTCCTATGAATGTCAAGACAAGACGCGGGAAGTCCTACTTCATCACTTTTATTGCTGACTTCACCCGATTCGGACATATCTATTTGATATCCCACAAAAGTGAAGCATTAACCTGCTTTAAAAACTATATGAGTTTAGTGGAAAATCAATTAGATCGCAAGATTAAGGTCTTGCGAACCGATAGAGGCGGTGAATATCAATCAGCAAGTTTTAAAGAACTTTGTGATGAAAAGGGCATAGTTCATCAAATGACTATGCCTTATACTCCACAACAAAATGGTGTTGCTGAAAGGAGGAATAGGACTTTGATGGAAATGGTCCATTCAATGATGGCGCAAGCTAACTTGCCAATCACCTTTTGGGGTGATGCATTATTGACGGCTACTTTCATCTTGAATCGTGTACCCTTAAAATCAGTTAGCTCCACTCCCTATGAGTTGTGGAACCAAAGGTCTCCTGACTTAATCATATTAAAACCTTGGGGGTGTGCATCCTACGCACATATTTCCTCCCAAAAGTATGGCAACCTTGGGCCAAGGGGGAGGAAATGTATCTTCATACGATACGCAGAAAACTCCAAAGGTTATGTTTTCATTGGTCAAGAAGACAATGGAGGACTGATTGAATTTGAGTCGAGGGATGTTACTTTCTTGGAAAATGAGTTTCCAAGACAGGGCGAGATAAGTCAGGACTTATCTCTATTTGAGATTTATGATCAAGAAGGATTACCTCATTCGAGTGGGAGAATACTTGGTGAAGAAGAAAATACGTTTCAACCTTCACCAATGGATGATACGAATGATGCGAATCCTATTCCATATGGGAATAATGATCCAAGTGGGAGCAATTCTAATCTCATTTCAAGTGGGAGTAATATTAGAATTGATCCAAATTCGAGTCAACAAGGACTTGAAGAATCTCAAATACGACGTAGTAGTCGTACAAGGTTAGCTCCTCCAAGATTTGAGGATGAATTCCCACAAACCTTTATGACTTTACTACAAGATGATGACGAGCCTGCTACTTTCAAACAGGCCGTATCATGCCCTGCAAAAGACAAATGTATGGAAGCGATGAAGGAGGAATTAGAATCCATGAAAATTAACCGAGTCTGGGACTTGGTTGACTTACCCAGAGGACGTAGAGCTATTGGGAACAAATGGGTTCTCAAGATCAAGCATAAGGCTGATGGTTCTATAGACAGATATAAAGCTCACCTTGGCACGAAAGGTTTTACGCAACAGGAATGGATAGACTACGAAGAGACCTTCTCACCTGTTGTTCGTTTTACCTCGATTCGCTTGATTCTGGCTTTGGTAGCTTGCTTAGACCTCGAATTACATCAAATGGATGTAAAGACTGCCTTTCTCAATGGAGAATTGGACGAGGAGATCTATATGGAACAACCAACAGGGTTTGTAAAAGAAGGAAACGAACATAAGGTTTGCAAACTTCGTAAGTCCATATATGGTCTTAAACAATCCTCGAGGCAATGGTATATACGATTTCAAGAAGTTGTCTTATCAAATGGTTTTACCATGCTTGATGAAGATAACTGTGTATATATCAAGAGGACCAAAAGCAAGTATGTTATTATGTCTCTATATGTAGATGACATTTTAATAGCCGGAAATGACAAGGGCTTTGTGATGGATATCAAGGCTTGGCTTTCATCCGTATTTGAGATGAAAGACATGGGAGAAGCCGCATATATCCTTGGAGTTAAGATTTCGAGGAATCGTTCAAAGAAACTTCTTTCTATTTCACAAGAGACTTATATAAAGAAGGTTCTAGAACGTTTTAATATGCAGGACTGTAAGTCCATTGATACTCCTATAAGCAAATGCGATAATTTATGTCTGAAAATGTGTCCTAAGAACCAAAAGGAAAAGGAAGTTATGGAAAAAGTTTCATATTCAAGTGCAGTTGGTAGTCTTATGTACGCTATGATGTGTACAAGGCCGGACATCTGTTTTGCCGTTGGAATGGTAAGTCGTTACCAATCCAATCCAGGGCAAACACACTGGAAAGTGGTTAAGAGGATAATGCGGTATCTTAAAGGGACTGCGGACTATGCTTTATGCTATCAAGGAAATGCCTTGAGGCTCGAAGGCTACACTGATTCTGATTGGGCGGGTGATCTCGATGAGCGACGATCGACCTCAGGACATGTTTTTCTACTTAGATCTGGTGCAATATCCTGGAGTAGAAAAAAGCAATCCTGCATCGCACTTTCAACTATGGAAGCCGAATTTGTAGCATTTAGCATGGCGGTCCAAGAAGCTGTTTGGCTTAGGAAGTTCTTAGACAAGCTAATTGATGCAAGTGACTCAGGTACTGTACCAATATACAGTGACAGTCAAGCATTCATAGCCTATGTCAAAGATCCTAAATCCCATTGTAAGACCAAACACATTGATATCCGCTATAAATTTGCAAAAGACTTTGATAAGAACAAGAAGGTAGACATTAGGTACATATCTACGCATGAGATGATAGCGGATCCGCTTACGAAAGTGATCCCCAGAGATGTGTTTTACAAACACTTATCATCTCAAGGATTGCGTAAGAGCTGAGTTGTATCAATGTATTCCCATGTCTATGAAAGATCAAATTTAATAAAAGAATAAGTTCTTTTTTCGACATTTCATATGAGTTTCTTGAAAATGTTTGTGTACATTTCTTTTAATCTCAGCTACGTTTTCTAGTATGTCGGACAGATTGAGGTTGGCTCTCTCACATGAGCAACCGCCTTTATTCTATCAGACAGATAAGATAAAGATGAGACCTGTTTAAAATTAAAATCATCAGACGGATGATTTAGAGTCATAACTTAAACAAAATGGTCGTATGAAAGATCGGCATCATTTGGATGCTTACAAAAGATCTAAAAATATTTTTTAATCTTATCTGTCTTATGCGGGATATGGGTCCAGGAAATTACTGAGTAGTAAAAGGGACTCAAAGTCAGACATTGTGGTGTCTAATCATCATCCTTACAACATCATTTAGACATACACTCCCTGGGAAAGGAGTGATGTTGTAATACGTATTCATACTACGTATGCATTTGACCATTGGGTTAGAATAGTAATTGTGTTTACTATTATGTGAGACCCAAAGACCACATGGGTTTTAACTACTTACCCTTATGGACTCTAATTGGTTCCTTTAGATTTGACTAGGTGATCACTGTCTTAGCATGCTGCTTATGGACTATGGTAAATTCAGTCCGACGGGGCATGTTAGAAAAGCGAGTCAAGTCAAGATCGAAAGGATCGCAAGAAGAGGAAGATTAATTTCATATTCACATTCGAACTTTAGAGATTCAAAGCTGGCCAGCCTATTGTAATCCAGATGGGATTCAATTGTTGAATATAAAGTATAAGAAATGTGAAGAAATAATCTAGGGTAAAGCATGCGTTGATCTACTCAACTTTGCACCTCAAGGAGTGTTGTGTATCTCTAACAAGTGCACAACATCAGACTCTATGCGCATGACGGTCACACGGTCTATTTCTAAATATGATAAACAGAAGAACTATTTCCTTACAATCCCCTCAAGTGTGAGTGGGAGATGTTAGATACGGACGACATGTATACACTCATGAGGGGATGTATGAGAGTCTATGGACCTCGGATGTCGCGTACATGAAAGCATGTACGAAGGGAACCTTTTCGTGTGTGAAAAGGACCACTCGATAAGTGGAAAATGTCACATTATAAGTGCATAAAGGCACTTGATAAGTGCATGAAGAAGAGGATAAGCAAGGGTGTTAATATAAGCTAATAAGCTTATATATGGTTATTTCCTACAATAACTACCCCTAAAGCCTATAAATAGGACCCAAGGGTTAGGCATTTTAGGCTAATCATTCATGCCATAAGTTTGCATAAGGCAATCTTTTTCATCTTCTCCCTTCCATCAAGTTCTTCTCATAAAGTTAGATTTAGACGGTGGAAACGCTGCTTCGATCCTCTGTGACGAGTACTGACCGTTGTGGCGAATCCGAGGGTAAAGTTCAGAGACTACAACGCAGCATACGCCAACGTAAGTTCTCTTTCGATCCTCCATCATCACGCGATGGGTTCCTACAATCGTCGCGAGGGTCTCGAATACGAGATCCATTTTGGGGTTCGAGCTACAGAGATACTAGTTATAGACAAAAACGTTTAGGATGCGGGTTTACGGGTTCTAGGTCGATTTGATATCAGAAACTACGAAATTAATATGTGAAGCTCTAAATGATCATAGAATGATACTGTAGAAGTTTGGAAACGTTTTGATAATGTTTGTAAGAGAATTAATTCATTCAGCTAAAACAGTAATAATTGAAAATGAATTTTTTTATCAAAATGGTTTAGAAGTATTTGATGAAACCCAAACTTACTGAAATACAACATAACTAGTTTAATACTTCAAAATATTTTTATAAGAAACTTTGAAATCATTTTTAATATAAAAACTCCTAACTAGCCATTGTAAAGAAATTTTTAAAAATGAAAATACGTTAAATACATAATTAAATGTATTGAAAAATACGGGTCGTTATATCCTACCCTCCTTAAAATAATTCCGTCCTCGGAATTTAGAAGACCGACAATTGCCTAAGCAATTTAAACGATCACAAGGAAGGCTTGATGAACAATTACGATAAAGGAAAAATAAGTTGTTAATGGCATAAAATATAATGTGATATCATATCATCAAGAAAAACAAGATATGTTATATATAAATACATACTATCGACATCACCATAGTTTTCTTAACTAGTCCTGAGACCAGTATCATCATCTTGACTTCTCAAGTAGCCAAAGTTAATATGGCGTTACATAAAAATGATAGTTATTATGATAACATCTGTTCAAACTTGGAATCTGAGGTGATAAGTCAGTAGCAAGCTATCTAAACCACATCAAAAAGGAAGATCATAAAGTTTAAAATTTTCAACTTAGGCTAATGATGACTAACAGGGCCTAGCCAAGTAAGTCATCAATATAGCATACAAAGACGTAATGACTAATCCATATGCATTCGTGATGTTATACCTTAACCAGACGAACGCAAATGACATCAACTCCCATAGGTACCAAAGACAAGTCATCGTCCAAAACAACACAAATAAACAAGTACACGGCAAACTACTAAAGATCATACTTATTATTATACTCATCCCCGCCACTCCTTGTATCAACTCCTATAACGCCCAAAAACAATCCAACACCGATACCATTATCCAAATCCAAACACAAGATCAACATCTAACTTCTACACTTAAGGCCAACAGCATGCCAATACCAATCGACAATGATACTCCTTGCCAACACCAATTGTCGACATCCACAGCTCTCATCATCAATCCCAAACAAGCCAACATCCAAAAACACACTGTCCCGCAAACTCGAAGGAGAGGACCCAAGAAGTAAACGAAGCTGGGCACCTTTAGGGGCAAGACCCAGGACAAGGAGCTCAAAAGAACACCAAGAACAGCGACTTTCCAAGATCTCAACCACACGGTAACAGCGAGTGTGGCAGCGAGGATTGTCGCTAAGCCCAACAATCCCCAAAATCGTCGGTGGGCCATCAACGGCTGTCGATCCATGTCGGCTACGACTGCTCGACATGGCGGGCGTCACCAGGATGTGGTGGTGGAGCTTCAGGTGAGGCTGAAGGAGCTTGAGACGAGATGGGTTGGTCTCGCTAGGAGAGAGGCAGGGAGCATGAGAGGGTGTTTTCGGGGCTAAGAGCAAGCCACGTGATGGTCTTGGTGAGGGGGAAGAGATGAGGGATTTAAAGGGGGTGCCGAAAGCATTGATAGGGTAAGGTAGGGTAGGCTAGGTTAGGCAGGACCAAGGCTCGAGGAGAGGATGAGGACAAAAGGTAATAATAATGGGGGAGATGGTATGCGGGAAAAGGATTCAAACCCATGGAAAATTGGGCACAAGATGAAAGTAGGGGGGTTAGAAGAGAATTACAAGCTCAAGAAGGATGAATTAGACGTAACAGCCTACACTTGCAACTCAGGTTTGGCTCGTCTCAAATTCTTTAGCACCATCCTCAAATACTTCTGTGCGTCATTCGATTCACTTCCGTTGTCGAACTTGGACTTCTGGTTATCGAAAATTCGAACGCTAAAATAGAATGTAGTCAGAGTTCAGGCGAACTAAACATCGTATTCTAAGAATAATAAGGTCGATTGAAGGCAACGACATACTAAAAGAAGGGCGATGAAGGTGAAGTGAATGAATGGTACACCTATGGAAGATCACTCTAAGCAGATGAAGGAGGAAAGGTGTATAAAAATACACTCAGATGATGGAATAAAAGAAGCGAAAGAGGCCAAAAAAGGTGGGTAATAAAGACACTTCACCCGTATATCCAACACAGGTGAATACTCGAGACAACCAATACTCGAGAGTTCAATTTGAGTATTTTATATTGTACACCCTGATCTTGCTATATTGTTCACAAGGTAGTTAGTGCGGACCTGCATGGGCGACCAAACTTGTAACGACCCGATCTTGGGGGGGGGGGGGGGCATTACTTATTTGATTTATTTGCAAGTTTGCAATTTACCAGTGAAAACAAAATAGCCAACAAAGATGTACAAAAATGTTGGGAAATTGGCGGTCCCTTAGGACACAAAAACTCTAGTCCCATCCTAAGTCGGACGGAACATAGACACAAAAATCATTTGCAGCGGAAGAAAAAATAGTTAATCTAAATTAACATGTAGTTAAAACAATTTTAACTTAGCCCTAAGGTCCAAGACCCTATGCCAAGATCTATGCCGACTTGGGATGGATCTGACCATCCCAAGAAGGATCTAGCCTACTGCGATTAAACTAAACTAATGCTAATAAAATACTTTAACCACATACCCGGAATCTCAGCCCTGGGGCAGGCGAGATGTTCCGCGCCGTCTTCCGAGCTACTCCCGTCCCACGCCGAGCCGCTCCTTGAACCGCTCCCCGAACCGCTCCTCGAACCGCTCCGCATCCCGAGACGATCAATCCCCGTGTCGCCGAGCCAACCACGCGCCGAAGAAAGTTTCACGCGAGTGAAACCTCCGCCAAGATTTCGGATCCAGAATCCGAACTCCTTCGTGGCTTTGCTAGAGCCCTCAGGAGTAAGGAAGAAATTTAGGGAGATGAGAAATATTAATTTAAGCCTAGATCCGAGCGTGCTCCAACATTTACGAGAGCCGCTCAGATCTAGAGCTTGGGACGAGTTTTGAGGAAGGGGGGAGACCCCTATTTATATAGGTGGTGGACTCTCCCCCTTTCTCAAAATCCGATGTGGGACTATTTAATGGGTTAATTAAAATCAAGTTAGTTTGCACTTCATAAAGTGCAAACTTCCGTGAATTTTAACTCACTCACCGTTGAGCTTCAGGATTGATACAACCTATCAATACGACAAGCGTTCAATGGTGAACGCATAGGAAAAAACCGTTCGTCAATCGGAGTTCGTTTGACCCTCCAATTGAGTGTCCAAAGATCAGCCCTAGGCTAGTTTTTCGCAAAAACTGAGCCGTCATTTGATTCAGCACATTTAGGGTTCAAAACCCTAGAGGTGGGGCCCATAGGTAGGCCCCACGCAACCAGCGCACGCCAAAATTGCCCGAATCGTGCCTGGGCAGAGCCCAGGTCGCGCCTGGGCTCGCCCAGCCACCTGGGCAAGCCCAGGTCCGCGCCTGGGCTCTGCCCAGGCGCTGGGCAGAGCCCAGGCGGGCTTGGGCTTGCCCAGGCCTGCGCCTGGGCTTGCCCAGGCCTGCGCCTGGGCTTGCCCAGGCCACCTGGGCTGTTGCCCAGGCCCTGGGCAAGGCCAGGCCAGTGCCTGGGCTTGCCCAGGTCTGTCTTTTCTGGTCTTGACCAGCAGACTAGACCAGACTGGTCTGGGTCTGCCTGGTCTGACTCGTTGGGCTGTTTTGGCTCTAACTTGAGATTTGGTGTCCGATTTGGACGCCGTTCGAACCTGGGTCTAGACCGGGACATTCCTGTCTTACCCGTGAACTTTTCCTTGCGTTTATTTTATTAAATATTGTATTAAACAATTTAATACACATTTAATCGTTTTTGCATCAAATGCAAAATAGTCCCTATCTAAGCTTAAATTACTATATTGCATCAAATGCAATTATCTCTTCTTTTGCATCAAATGCAAATATTCTCCCTAACTATTTTCTACCTATTTCTAGACGAAGAATCGCACTCTGTGTGAGACCCTACAGCCTGACCCTTACAACAGGTTGGGCTCGAAGCCCTATACGGCAGTGACCACTAGCAGTGGTTGCCGTCCCTGCTTCAGGAATCATCATTATGTGGTTAACTCATTGACATGAGTATTGTCGGGACCACCCTGACTGTTTCCGTGATGAATTCCGCAGTTATAGTCTCTTCGTCTTAAATATGTCGCGTAGATCAAGTCTAGGGTACGGTCAAACTGTCAACCCCAATAATTTGACTCCGGTTAGTTTCTATCGATCTTTAGTCAACTAATGTTGGACTTCTTCCAACATACTCTGCGCAGAGTTTTTACTAAAGACCGAACTAACTCTACGACACTAACTCCCATTGACCGGGAGAGACGAATCCTCTCTTGGTCATTACTCGCCTCGTACGTTTCAAGTGACACCCAATCAAAAGACCTTTCGACAGGCATTGCCTCGAAGCTAGGTCAGTTGATATAAGTGGCACCGTTCACGCATAGGTTTGTCAAAATGACCTCAAGTCAAAAGACCAACTATCCTATCATCACTCAGAGTTATCACTGACAGATTGGTCAATATAACCATATGATAACTCTAGTGGATCGTTCAGTGAACTCATTCTAATGAGCACCTGTGTCTCGTCTTTGACTTCGCCAAGTCAAGCGATCATGAGATCGTCGCCACCGCTAAACGGTGAAGACTAAGACACAATGGTCTATCCGATGTTTCGATATCCTTGTCTCAGAACATCTACGACCACGAACCATTTTAGACTTATGCTACAGACGGTCAAACATTTCTCCATGATCGAGATACTCATCTCGATACCCGTTTGACCTTGCATAAAGTCTCAGGACTTTACCTAAGTCGATATCTAATTATAATATAACTTAGATAAATCATTACCAAACAGCTTACTGTTATTTCGAACAAGATGTTTGTGCTATTCACACAGGAATAAATGGCCTCGAGGGCATCATATTCCTACATCTCCCACTTGCACTCAGGCCCATTTATCTCGGTATCTTATACCGTTTTTACACATATGTTTTCCCGACTTCATGTGGTAGAGCCTTCGTGAGTGGATCTGCTAAAACCGTCTACACTATAGACTTAAGGGGTTTTTATGTTTGTGTTAGACCAACCATTTGAATCTCATTCAAATAATTCATTTGGTCTATCGGAATCTATAATATTTTATTTTCCTGGATCTTATCCAGTTCATCGTACCTTACGATAATAATTTTAAATTTGGTTACTGGTCATTTCAAATGGTTCATATCCATTGCTGATAAAGTATCAAACTCCTTGATTACTTAATATATATACCATCCCTTTGACGCCTCGCGTGTAATTTTTATACGCTCCCACTGACCTTGAAAATTCTATGGCTAATTCATATAAGTTGGTACGTCTAAATCATATTTAGAAAAACGAACTTATAAGTGAATGCTCAAATTTTTATAGTCAACATGAGTGTTTTACATCGAGCTTGGTCCGAGTAGATCTGTACACATCTGCTGGCGAGACAGTTTCAACTAATCCGTTTTTAAAGAAATTAGGATGAAAATCGTTCCCGTCCAACATGATTATACTTCACTATTTTCTTTTCTGCATTGTTTCAGAGTGTTTTCTCACTACAAAGCGTTGACCGTGGACAACCCGGTCAACGTGGTCAAGGGGCCCGCTTGGGTCCCTCGGAAGCTTCGAGTCGGTGCGGATGGGGCGAGGGGAAGCCTCGGCCCTGGTTGAGACGCTCGGCCTCGGACGGTCGCGCACGGACTTAGAGGTTGGACGACGAGGGGTAGCCTCAGTCGTCCAGCTAGATGCGTGGTCGGCGAAGGGCGAGGGGAAGCCTCGGCCCTGGTTGAGACGCTCGGCCTCGGACGGGATGTGCTCGGCCTCGGCGGGCGGACGATGAGGGGAAGCCTCACTCGTCCAGTGGGATTCGCGGTCGGCGAGGGGCGAGGGGGAGCCTCGGCCCGTTGATCGGACGTCCTCCTGCGTAGACGAGAACGCTCGTCAGGGGGCCAGACCTTGGTTCCGGCCAAATCCCCTCCGATGCCTAAGTCAGACAGAGATCTGAAAGAGGAGGCCCGGCGGAGACGGTTCGACTCGTGAGGAGATCTGAACGGCGTCTCACGGCACGAGCGGGGGAGGAAGGAGATGGAAAGGAGGAACTAGGTCGTTGATGGAGTACCTTAGCTTTAGATACCTGAGATGCGGTCCCTTTCTTCGTTGTCTCCCTAGCCCTTTTGTAGAGCTCCCTGCGTGATTGCCTCTGGCCCACGTCCCATGCCCGCCCTCGATCGTGTCCCCTCAATCCGCCCTTTCGCCGCCGCCTCCTGCGCCATGCCAGCACCTCCCCATTATTGCCATTTAGTGGTCGCGCGATCGGGGGAGCGGTTATCGCTGGAGTGGGCGAGTGACCAGCGGGTTATCGGGGCCGGGTCGGATCGACATCCGAGGGGGCCCCTTATTGGGCTTTGTAGAGTGGGCTTGAAGGTGCAGATGGGCTCTCGGTCTGCAGCCGGGCTCCTGGGCTTGTGTCTTTTGGGTCTCGGTCAAATAGGCGTAACAATTGCCCCCATCGGTCGGGTCGGTCGGCCTTGGCCGGTTCGGCTCGGCCGATGTGATCTCTGCCGAATTTGACAGGCTCGCCAGTCGATGCCGACTCATTTATTAGTCGTCATCATGAGTTGGCATGTTCGATATTTTTAAGGCACGGGCTCCAAAGCGCCGTCGGTCCTCTGATGTTGCCACGTGTTGCGGCAAGCTTATCCTCGCCGTTCGCGGGATCGTCTTAAGTTGAGAAACCGAGGGGTTCGTGAGCCGCCATCTCGCCGTCTTCTTTTTTGTGCCGATCCCTATTCTTCCTCTGCTCTGCCTCATGTCATCTTCCTCTGCTACGGGTTCGGGTCGTCCGGAGCGTGACGCCGCTCTGGCGGGTAGCCTTCCTTCGGTGATCCATCGGTACGGGGGCGATCTTTCTGGGGTGCCCACAGAGGTCTTGGCGTGGCCTTCGTCGATCTGTGCCACCGCCATCGGAAGTCTGCGCTCCGCCTACCTGCTTCCGCCCTATTCGACTCGTGCCCCCGGGGCTGACGAGCGGGTCTGCCTTCCTGGCTCCAACGAGGTCGGAGTATACGAGAAGTGTTTCCGCTTCGGGCTTCGTTTCCCGCTCCATCCTTTTGTCGTCGAATTCCTTCAGGCCCACAACGTGTGCCTGTGTCAATTCTGTCCCAACGCCGTCGGGCTCCTCGTCGGGTTCATTGTTGTCTGCATGCTGAGGGGAGTGGCGCCCTCCCTTCGTCTCTTTGCCCTGTTCTACCGGCTGAGCCACCACCAATCAGGGGCGTGGATTTACATCAGCTCTCGCCCGAAGATGACCCTGGTGTTGGGGTTGCCGAGCTCCTTGAAACGCTGGAAGGGGGAATATGTGTTTGTCACATTCCCGTCGAGTGTACCCTTCCCGGTTCGGTGGGAGGCGGCCGGAGCAGTCATCCTCGATCTGGGTGAGCCGACGGTCGCCAAGCGGCAGATGGCAAAGGACATGCTGGCGATTCCTGCGAGGGAGCGCTCGATTGATGTCCTTCTCAGTGACCATAACTTGCGTAAGACGGTGTGGCCCCTGGGTAAGTTCTTCCGGGTATTCGCCATTCGAGGCTGCATGGGCTCTGCTTGGTCTCTCATTTCTCCTTTGTGTGCAGGTGGATTTCCCCCTGGTCCTTCTCCCGCCAGCACTCACGTGCAGGTCCCCGATCTGGATCTGCGCCGAAGGGATCATGTGCTGGAGGTCCGGAAGAAGCAGCGGGTCGTGCCCGTGACAGGCGGCTCCAAAAGGAAGAAGGCACCGTCCCCCCCTCTCCCCTTGCTGGGGCCTTCTAAGAGGATCCGTGAGGGAATTGAGGGGGTTGATGCCCCACGGGCTGCTGATCAACCTCAACCTGCCCCTGTCGAGGTCGCATGGCCGTGGGTCGGCCCTTCACCTCTCCCGGACGGCTCTCTCCCCAATGCCTACGACCGGTATTTTGGCGCGTTCCGCTCTACTTCTGGCGAGTTCCCTTCGTCGGGGGAGGGTCTTCTTCATCCACGCTTCCCTGTGGGGGAGAAGGAGTCGGTGTTTTCGAGTCGTGGAGCCGCCGCTCGAGTGGCCGAGAACAGTTGTCTCCCTCCCGATCAGGTGGTGTTGGACGGAGTCAGGGGTGACTGTTTGGCCACCTTCGTGATTCAGGCTGGCCAACAGGTAAAGTGTCTCGGCCCGTCCTCTCTTCCTCCAGCCGCTTTCGCTGTCTTACCTTCGTTGCCTTGGTGCAGTTGTCCTCGGTCGGTCTCTCAATGAGGCGTCAATTCATGGCGCTTCCCAAAGTTAAATCCGATGCCGGGCGAGGCCCTGAGACCCCCGGTGAGGAGGGAGAGGCAGATCAGCTAGAGGAGGCGCGGGTCCAATCCTTGCAGTCCCGCATAACCGAGTTGTCCTCTGCTCTGGAGGATGCGGACTGGGAGAGGGCCTTGGCTCTGACTGCAAAGTCGGAGGCCGAGGCGCGGGTCGCCAAGGTCTTGAGTGGCGTCGACGCGTCTGGGGGAGTCGAGCAGACCCCCGTCCCCGCTGTTGCCTCCGAAGCCTTGGAGCTCTCCGATCGTTTTGAAGCGGCGGAGGAGCAGGCTAGGGTCCTCCTTGCTCAACTTGACGAGAGGTCCCGGGAGATCGAGAAGGAGAGGGCGGAGCACCAACGCCAGATCGAGACCTTAGAGGCCCGGGTGCGTGGGCTCGAGGAGGTGGATCCGGCCCGGATCGCTGAGGATGCCGTGGCGGAGTATGCCACCTCCTTCGTGGAGATCGCCTTGTCGAATGCGTTCGAGAAGGGCTTCGCCCGGTGTCAGTCCGAGATCCAACTGAAGTTCCCGCTCTCGGGGGTCAACTTCGAGGCTCTCCGGATGTACCCTGACGCCGAACAGAGTGTGGGGAAAGACCCTAGTGGACCGCCAGCCTGTGGCTCCACCGGTGCCCCCGGAGAAGGATGAGGGAGGGGAATGCCCCTCGGCCTCTTCCTGTATATCTTTTGGCTTTATCTGAAATGGAATGAATTCAAAATAAATTTATTTCATAGGAAATGATACATTTACTGAAAGTACTTGCGTAAATGTTCCGTATTCCAAGTGTGAGTGAGAGTCCTCCCCTCCATATCAGCTAGTCGGTAGGCTGCGGGTCCGAGGACCTCGACGACTTTGTAGGGTCCCTCCCACCTAGCCGCGAGCTTCCCCTTGCGAGCGGTATCAGTGTTGAAGCCCGCTTTCCGGAGGACCAGGTCCCCGAGGTGGAAGCTTCTTCCCCGTACCCGAGCGTTGTAGTATCGGGCCACCTTCTGCTTCTGGCGGATGATGGTGGCCACCGCCTGCTCCCGTCGCTCGTCGAGGAGCTCCAGACTGAGCTCCAGACCCTGCGAGTTCCTATCTTCGTCAAAGTATTTGAGGCGGAGAGATTCTTCGCCCAACTCGACCGGTACCACCGCCTCGGCCCCATAGGTGAGCATGAACGGGGTCTCGCCAGTGGCCTCCTTGTGGGTCGTCCGGTATGACCAGAGTATCCCAGGGAGCTCTTCTGGCCAGCTCCCTTCGGCGTCTTTTACTTTCTTCCGGAGGGGCTCTATGATGCACTTGTTGGCCGCCTCCGCCATTCCGTTGGTCTGGGGGTGCGCTACCGAGGCGAAGAGAAGCTTGATTCCCCATTCCTCGCAAAAATCTTTAAACCCTGCAGAGTCGAACTGCTTCCCGTTGTCCGTGACGATGGCCCGTGGCACTCCGAATCTGGAGATGATGGAATTCCACACGAAGCTTTTTGCTTTCTTCCACGTGATGGTGGCCAGCGGCTCGGCCTCGACCCACTTGGTGAAGTACTCTACCGCCACAATCAGGTGCTTCCGCTGCCCTCGTCCGGGTTTAAATGGTCCGAGGATGTCGAGCCCCCATTTCGCAAAGGGGATGGGGCTCACGATAGGAATGAGCTCTGACGGGGGTGTTGAGATGTGGTGGGCGTACCTCTGGCATTCTTGGCATTTTTGGACGTAGCTTGCTGCATCTTGGGTCAGGGTTGGCCAGTAGTATCCCTACCTCAAGATCTTCTGGGCGACTATCTTGCCCCCGTGGTGATTCCCGCAGATCCCGTAGTGAACCTCCCGTAGGACGTAGTCAGCTTCCTGCGGTCCGATGCACTTCAGGTAGGGGAGGACGTCCGTCTTGGTCCAGCGTCTCCGGTAGAGCGCCCCTTCATGGATCACGTATCGGAGCGCCTTTCTCTCCAGGGTTCGGCGTTCGTCCCCATCGGTCAGTACCTCTCCATGAGTGAGGTACCGGATGATCGGGTCCATCCAGGTGGGTTCTTGGTCGATCGCCATCACCTCGTGCTCCTCCGTGCTGGGGGACTGCAGGTTCTCCACGTAGATGGTGCGGCCCAGTTCCTTTGACGAGGACGAGGCCAGCTTCGACAACGCATCTGCCCGCGCATTTTCTGATCGCGGGAGGTGCAAGACTTCCACGTCCTTGAACTTGGACATCGCCGCTCTGGCGACAGGGAGGTATCTCTGCATCGCCTCCTCCCGTGCCTCGTAACTCCCCAAGAGCTGGTTGACAATGAGCTTCGAATCGCTGAGGAGGCGGACGGACTCGGCCCCGAGCTCCAGGGCCAGCCTCAGGCCGTTGATCACTGCTTCGTACTCCGCCGCGTTGTTCGTGGCTGGGAACTCGAACCGCAACGCGTATTCCACGACGTTTCCTTCCGGAGATCGGATTGCAATCCTGGCCCCGCCCCCTGACTGTGTGGCCGACCCATCCACATGAACTATCCATGCCCCTGGATCCCCTGACTGAAAGTGGTCAGCCGAAAGAAAGGACAGGGGTTGAGCAATTACCGTCGCCGGGCCTTCTTCCTCCGGGGGGCCATTTCCTTCCGTTGTGCACTCGGCGATGAAGTCGGCCAGGGCCTGCCCTTTGATGGCCGTACGCGGTTTGAATCGGAGGTCGAACTCTCTCAGTTCCACTCCCCAGTTTAGCATCCTTCCCATTCGATCGAATCTCTTGAGGTTCTTCTCCAGTTGCGAGTCGGTCAGGATCAGTATGGTGTGGGCCTGGAAATAGGGTCGGAGCCTTCGCGCCGAGAGGACGAGGGCGTACGCCAGTTTCTCCATGGGTGAGTATCGCATCTCTGCCCCCTTTAGGACCCGGCTCGTGTAATATACCGGCCATTGCATCCCACCGTCCTCCCGGATCAGCACCGAACTCACAGCTTCCTCCGCGCATGCCAGGTAAAGGCTTAGCGACTCCCCTTCCCGTGGTTTGGATAGGAGAGGGGGGCTGCGGAGATACTCTTTGAGGTCTCCGAACGCCCTGGAGCAGCCTTCGTCCCAAAGTATCGTCTTCCTATTGTCTGGAGGTTCCGCGATCGCTTTCCTTAGGACCTTGAAGAAGGGGAGCGATCTTTCCGCTGATTTTGAAAGGAATCGCCCCAAGGCTGCGATGCGCCCGTTCAGCCTCTGTAGCTCTTTGATCGTCGTCGGCTCGCGCATGTTGATCAGGGCCTCGATCTTGTCGGGATTAGCTTCAATGCCACGGTTAGTTATCATAAATCCCAAGAATTTGCCAGATCTTACCCCGAACGTGCACTTCGCGGGGTTGAGCCGAATGTGGTGCCGCCGCAACCGCTCGAAGGTCTCCCGTAAGTCGGCGATGTGGTCTTCCGGTCGCCTTGACTTGACGAGCATGTCGTCGACGTAGACTTCCAGGTTCCTCCCGATCTGGGAGCTGAAGACCTTGTTGACCATTCTCTGGTAGGTGGCCCCCGCGTTCTTCAAACCAAAGGGCATCTTCTTGTAGCAGTAAGTTCCCCGGTCCGTCGTGAAGGCTGTCATCTCTTCGTCCCGGGGGTCCATCTGGACTTGATTGTATCCGGAGTAAGCGTCCATGAAGCTTAGCATCTCGTATCCCGAAGCGTTGTCCACCAGGTGGTCGATGCGCGGCAGGGGGTAGCTGTCCTTGGGGCAAGCCTTGTTGAGGTCACTGAAGTCCACGCACATTCGCCACTTCCCGTTGGGTTTCTTGACCATCACCACGTTCGACAGCCACTCTGGGTACCAGACCTCTCGTATGAAGCCGGCTTCAAGGAGACGCTCCACCTCCTCGGAGGTGGCCTTCATCTTCTCGCCGCCCAGGTTGCGCTTCTTCTGCCTAACCGGCTTGAAGTTGGGGTCGGCGTTGATCTGGTGGACGATCACCTGGGGGTCTATGCCGGGCATGTCTTCCGGTGACCAAGCAAAGATGTCCAGGTTCGCCTCCAGGCATTCGATCAGCTGATCCCTCAGTTCTTGGCCCAGCCCTCTCCCGATCGAGACGAACCGGCCCTCGATGTCTGTGACCGGGATTTGCTCCTGCTCCTTCGCAGGGGCGGGCCTAGGCCCACTCCTCAAGTCGAGCGCGGCCATCCGGTCAGCTAGACGATCCTTGGGACCTTCCTCCGCCAGTTGATAGCAGGTACTCGGTCTTCCCGCGTCGCCTTCGACTCGCCCCATCCCCCCCGGCGTTCGGAACTTGATAGTCTGATGGAGGGTCGAGACTACCGCGCCGACGGCGTTGAGTAGGGGTCGGCCGATGATCCCATTGTATTCCGACCCGATCCCCAATACGATGAATTCCACCGCCAGGGTCACTGAGTCCGGGGCGTCTCCGAGCGTTACCGGGAGGTGGATTGTGCCGATGATGGGGGTGGAGTGACCCGTGAATCCAACCACGGGACCCGAGCGAGGTCGTAAGTCTTCTTTCCGCCGCCCCATCTTCTTCAGGGTCGACATAAAGAGGACGTCACAGGAGCTGCCGGTGTCGACGAGCAGCCGTTGTACCATGGTAGTGTCTATAACCGCTGACACCACCAAAGCCACGTCCGAGCTGCGCACTGTTACGGACGCACTCGGCCTTCCGGCCGGTGGGGAAGGGGAGGGCTTACGATCCTCCTCGCGCCAGGTCCGTGCCCATCCTTGCCAACGATGGCGGGCCCTGTCGCCCCACACCAGGGCCTCGTTCCCCTTTCGTCGAGATGAGGGAGGTCGTGTCATCGCAGATGTGGTTTGTTTCTTCGTGGGACGGTTTTCCGGTTCCCACAGACGGCGCCAGATGTTTCAGAGTGTTTTCTCACTACAAAGCGTTGACCGTGGACAACCCGGTCAACGTGGTCAAGGGGCCCGCTTGGGTCCCTCGGAAGCTTCGAGTCGGTGCGGATGGGGCGAGGGGAAGCCTCGGCCCTGGTTGAGACGCTCGGCCTCGGACGGTCGCGCACGGACTCGGAGGTAGGACGACGAGGGGTAGCCTCAGTCGTCCAGCTAGATGCGTGGTCGGCGAAGGGCGTGGGGAAGCCTCGGCCCTGGTTGAGACGCTCGGCCTCGGACGGGATGTGCTCGGCCTCGGCGGGCGGACGATGAGGGGAAGCCTCACTCGTCCAGCGGGATTCACGGTCGGCGAGGGGCGAGGGGGAGCCTCGGCCCGTTGATCGGACGTCCTCCTGCATAGACGAGAACGCTCGTCAGGGGGCCGGACCTTGGTTCCGGCCAAATCCCCTCCGATGCCTAAGTCAGACAGAGATCTGAAAGAGGAGGCCCGGCGGAGACGGTTCGACTCGTGAGGAGATCTGAACGGCGTCTCACGGCACGAGCGGGGGAGGAAGGAGATGGAAAGGAGGAACTAGGTCGTTGATGGAGTACCTTAGCTTTAGATACCTGAGATGCGGTCCCTTTCTTCGTTGTCTCCCTAGCCCTTTTGTAGAGCTCCCTGCGTGATTGCCTCTGGCCCACGTCCCACGCCCGCCCTCGATCGTGTCCCCTCAATCCGCCCTTCCGCCACCGCCTCCTGAGCCATGCCAGCACCTCCCCATTATCGCCATTTAGTGGTCGCGCGATCGGGGGAGCGGTTATCGTTGGAGTGGGCGAGTGACCAGCGGGTTATCGGGGCCGGGTCGGATCGACATCCGAGGGGGCCCCTTATTGGGCTTTGTAGAGTGGGCTTGAAGGCGCAGATGGGCTCTCGGTCTGCAGCCGGGCTCCTGGGCTTGTGTCTTTTGGGTCTCGGTCAAATAGGCGTAACATGCATCAATCTTTTAAAGATTTACTTGCAGAAAGTGAGGAAACATTTTCTTTGGGCACGTAAACTAAATTCTCAATTTATTTACGCACACGGACCTGCATCAAGTTTTAAATCGGAGTTACTACTCCGAATTTCATCCTAGAAGTTGACTAAGTCATCATCAGTTATGATGTCTAACTCGACAATCCGTCTCACGAGATTCGAGTAATAATACAACTTCCTTACGATTGATTTATTGAATATATTATTGATAATGTCCTTATAGAACATTATCAAAACCTAGGCATTACTATCTGGGACTTAACCCAGAGGGAGGAGTTAACTCAGAGTCACTTATTTATGGATCGCACCAAGTCTAACTAAGTGTGATTCATACCTTTTAACACTCTGATGTGTTAACAGACTTGACCTGAAAGAAAATCACATTTTCTTTTAATTACACAAGATTTTATGTAGCTAAGTATTTGACCATTCGATCTAATCGAATCAGTTTAAATACTTTCGTCATTTCGTTCTTTATTTTATCAGACTTGCGTTTCATCAAGAACACGTGTCTTAGTAAAATATACGAATAACTTATTTTGTTAAAAATAGACTCGGGTACATCAGTATGTACGAGACTGAGTTCGACAACTCATTCTCCCACTGTCTTACAGATGCGTTTCGGCCTTTGTATCTAAGATGCTAAGACTCACAAGTGTCCATAGACTTCATAATACGAGAGGTCAGACCTCTCTTTATGTGACTTGTGAAGCTTAATCTCTTGATACGGCCTAGTCTAATTTTACCATATAAGTTTGCTACTATCTTTGTATTTATATATATTAACATTTAATATATATATAGTTATTACAAATTACTTAACACAAAACATTGCTTCAGAAGCAAGGTGACGACATTCGTAAAAAATGTGTTAAACGTTTTTGTATAATAACTTATTCCGAAATGTGACATCAAAATATGTCACGTTTTCATTTCCTCCTACTTATGCCTCTACTAATGATAAATTAAACTAACTTTCTCAATTGACTTTCCGAAGTGCCTTCTTCCTTTTCTAAATCACATTTAGATATCAACATAAATAAATAGATATGCAAGCAACTTATGTATCCAAACGCTTGAGCTTTGCAATCTTGAGTGTAGCTCAAGAAGTTGCTTGTCTCAAGATCCGATTGGGATACATAGTCTTGCATCACTCATGCACTCGTATTCGACTCAAACGGTTTGATCGAATTTTCGAACTTTGCGGATCAAAATTGTTTGTCCATACAACCTTGAGGGTAGCTCGACAAGTTGTAGGTGTTGGATCTGGATCTAAGCCTAGAGGGGGGGGAATAGGCTTATAAAAATTCTCGTGCAACCCACGAGAAATCACACGCAGTTATAGCACAATCAACCAGATGCAGAGTATAAAAAAATAGTCACAGCATGCACAGGCGATATACCCTGGTTCGGTTGCACCCACAACCTACATCCAGCCCCAAAAACAATACTAGATTATTAGAGTTAACTGGTACAAACTGTAGCTAGGGCACCAACCCTACACTCACCTGGCTCTCAGCACCTGCACTCACCAAAGTGCCCAAACAATAACAATACTAGTAAAGCTCTCTCTCTTGGCTAGCCCCAACTAGCCAAGTCCCCAAACAAATAATAATAAAATAGTCTCACAGAGGTCATAACACCAAATCACAAATAAAATAAAGTTTAGAGTTTAGAATCGCTCAGTCGTGACGGCGTTGGTGTCTCTGTCATTCAGCACGTTGTCAGATCCATCTGACAGGTAGTAGTCTCTAGTCCCCTCAACAACTTGGCCTCCCTCTCTTGTTTGATCTCTGACGGCTCTGGAGTTTTCACTGTGTCTTGCGGCTGCAAACAAGAAGGCAAGGCATAAAAAGAATTTCGGTAGTTGACAAATCCCCCAAAAAATGGCCTCTGTGGAGAGTTTCTGCAAAAAACAAATAACAGATTAGCTTAATCAAAAAGGCATGTACTTTGAGACCATCTTCAGAGAATTGCTAAGAAGAGAGGAAGCATTGCGTCCTGTAATTGGAGATTCTCGAAGTGAGGGGCAAAAATAAATCGAGAGGTGATTTCTTGACTTGCGCCTCTTCACAGAATATGCGACTGCTTGGAGAGATAATGAAGATCAAATTTTTGCCCAGGGACGTGCGGATTGCAAAAAAAATGATATTTTTGTATGCACTCTCAATCAAGTTGGCTGTCCCCTAAAAGAAAAATTGCAAGCAAAAGAGCATGTTGCTCACAAAAATTTGTGCGGCTCCCAGGGTAACAAAAAAAAATTTGAGGACAGAGAGCACCTCTTGATTTTTTGATGAACTCGTCTGCACAAAAGAGAGGCTGAGGCTCAAGCTATTTTTGTTGTTGTTGAACCTTTGAGATGTGCGGCTGGGAGATAAAAAGAACCGGCTGTCAAAATGATATTTTTTGGCTCTTAGGAAATTAGGTCACGGCCTCGGGGGACTTAAAAAACAATTCGGCAGGGCTTGGGGGTTTTCAAGAGCTCTTTTGTTATTATCCCATGGAGAGTGCGGCTGTGTAAAAAAAGGTTTTGATTGGCTCTCTTAACAACAATTTTTGCACTCAACTTTTGGCTCCTCTTGGGTTTTCATCATTGGGATTTTATTTTTGTAGGGCTTTTGATTGGCTCTGTTTTGTAAATGTTAACTTTTGATTCTTAGCTCTCTTTGTTTCGGCTGCTCTAGGTCACCCCTCCATAGGTATTCTAATGTGAATCTTCTTTACACATTGACCAAGTCTCTCTGTGGATTAATCACACGTTCGACATTCCTGAAACACTTAACGCACACGTTGAAACATTCACACGCGTTTGTTATCATCAAACACGAAGTTCATAGATCGTTGCTATCAACAATCTCCCCCTTTTGATGATGACAAACTAAGTATAATATTTGAGCAATGAAATTCCAAATAGTGTGTGTGAAAGTGTGGCAATAGTGTAAAGTATATCAATAAGCATGCTCCCCCTACTTTTGTGCTTCCCTAATATTCATTAATGCTCCCCCTTAATCAAACAATCATATATTTGTGAACACCTTTGTGAACACCAAGTAAATAGTAAATACCAAATACCAAATCTCCCCAAAATTTTCTCCCCCTTTGTTATCATCAAAAGTCATACCACGAAGTCAAAACCATATATTATGCAGAAAGAGAGGATTATTAACCATTACCAACAATTGCATGCATATACTTATAGAATAATCAAGTCAAAATCCAATGACATTAAACAACTACGACTTCAACACCAACGTGTACGTGCGATGATTAAAATTGAAGCACATAGGGAGAATCATTTAAGAAAGTCAACCAAAACCAATCCGCATTTTCCATGTAACATTCTATCACCTAGGATTGATTTTCCACACCTCATTAAAAATGGGTTCAAGGTACCACGCCCCTAAACATAGCCTATAAGGACTCTTAGATGTGGGGGTGGCATTGCTTGACGAGTAAATACACCAACGCTAAAGTTTACCCATAAAGCTTATGTTGGATACTCGTGGGTAACACCGTTGCCAAGGATTGTATCCATTTTTCATACAGAGCATGTATTGTTCTTTTCAATTTTTATACTTGTAGTAACATATTTTAATGCTCAATTTTTATACAAGGCAAGGTATATCATATCCCTTAGATTTTCAGTTAAGTTTTCCTCCTACATTCACATTTCCAATTTCAAAAAACGATATCTCCAAATGTGCAACAATAATAATATATGTGAAAGTGAAATAGGTGGTGTAGAAATCAAGTTATTTTCAGTCATTGAACATGCCATGAATATTTAGAAAGATGAACATGCGCATGTAGCAAAAGAAATAATACAACAATTTCTACGTAGATATGAAAATCATTCATGAACACTTCTTTTAATGAATCAAAGAGAAAGATACACATTGAAGCACCAAAAAATTTTTTCGTTTTTGTTTTTTCGTTTTTGTTTTGTTTTTTTTGAATGCATGAAATTCTAAAGCAAACATGAGATGCAATCACACAAATAAAAAAAATCATGCATACATAACAATGCAACTACTAGCACACAAACAAGAAAAAAAAATTCAAGCATACATAAAGCATGGAGTCTCGTACTAAGTTTTATCAATAATACCAAGCTCAAGACGAAGACGACAAAAACGAGCCTCAACCAAAGGTTTGGTGAATATGTCTGCAAGTTGAGATTCCGTAGGAACAAACTCCACAGACACATCCTCTTTAGTGAGGTGATCTCTAAGAAAATGGTGTCTTACGTCAATATGTTTAGTACGAGAGTGGTGTACGGGATTATTAGAAAGATCTATGGCACTCTTGCTATCACATCGAAGAGGAACTTTTTTAAGAGCTAGTCCGTAATCAGATAATGTTTGCATCATCCACAGTACTTGAGCACAGCAACTGCCAAGGGCAATATACTCTGCTTCAGTAGTGGATAATGCAACACTATTTTGCTTACGACTAGACCATGAAACTAAAGAGTGTCCTAGCATAAAACAAGTGCCACTAGTGCTCTTTCTATCAGTTAAACTACCCGCATAATCAGCATCAGAATAACCCACCAAGTCAAAGTTACGACTAGAAGGATACCAAAGGCCTAAAGAAGGTGTACTGATTAGGTACCTAAAGATCCTTTTAATGGCTTTCAAATGAGATTCTTTTGGGTTTGATTGAAATCGTGCACACAAACATACAGCAAACATTATATCAGGCCTAGATGCAGTCAAGTACAATAAAGAACCAATCATACCTCGATATAGCTTTTGGTCCACTGCAACTCCTAGTTCATCTCTGTCCATTTTCGTGTTGGGGCACATCGGCGTTCCAATTCCTTTAGACTTCTCCATCCCAAACTTTTTCAGAAGTTCCTTGATGTATTTGGTTTGAGATAGAAAGATGCCTTCCTTTCCTTGCTTTACTTGGAACCCCAGAAAATATTTCAGCTCTCCCACAAGGCTCATCTCAAACTGATCCTGCATGACTTTCTCAAACTTTTGACATAGAAGATTGTTAGTAGCACCATAAATAATGTCATCAACATAAATTTGCACAATGAGAAAGTCTTCAGATTCATGCATCAAGAATAGTGTATTGTCAGCACTCCCCTTTTTAAAATTATTTTCCAACAAATATGTGCTTAGACGGTCATACCAAGCTCGTGGAGCCTGCTTAAGACCATACACAGCTTTTTCCAATTTATAAACATGGTTTGGAAAATTATGGCTTTCAAAACCTGGTGGTTGCTCAACAAATACCTCTTCTTTTAGGTAGCCATTAAGAAAAGCGCTTTTTACATCCATTTGTTTCAGTTTGAGCCCTTTATAACTTGCAAAAGCTAGCAAGATTCTAATGGACTCAAGCCTAGCAACTGGTGCAAAAGTCTCATCCACATCAACCCCTTCAATTTGATTATACCCTTTAGCTACCAACCTAGCCTTGTTTCTAATAACATTACAAGATTCATCATGCTTATTCTTAAACACCCATTTAGTACCAACTACAGGATAATCAGTGGGTCTAGGTACTAGTTTCCAGACATTATTCCTGACAAATTGATTTAATTCCTCTTGCATGGCCAAAACCCAACTTTCCTCTTCTAAAGCAATATCTATAGTCTTAGGCTCTATTACAGAAATAAAGTCACCATAAATACATAGAGCGCAAAGATCTCTAAAAGAGGAACGTGTGCGAATACCTGCCGTAGGCTCACCTAGGATTAAGTCTGGTGGGTGGTTTGGAGTGAATCTCAACTCTCCTCTGGTAACTGCTTCATCTTGTATTTCTGTCGAATCAGTTTCAGCTTCTTTCTGTATTTCAGGTTGCTCCTCATTAACTTTTGGAATGCCTTGTTGTTCTACATTTTCCTCTTCAATGTTCTGCCTGCAATCCAAAGAATTTATATCAGATTCATCAAACTTTACATTTATAGATTCAACAATTGCAAGTGTGTGTTTATTATAAATCCTGTATGCTCTGCTCCTTGCTGAATATCCTACGAACACTCCCTCATCTGATTTTGATTCAAAGGTGCCAAGCTGATCTGCAGTATTTAATATAAAGCACCTGCATCCAAAAACTCTAAAGTAAGAAACTTTCGGGGTGTTGCCATGCCATAGTTCATAAGATGTTTTATTTAGTATAGGTCTAAGCATAACTCTGTTGCATACATGGCATGCCGTATTAATGGCCTCAGCCCAAAAAGACATAGGCAAGCTATATTCATTTAACATACTCCTAGCCATCTCTTTTAATGTGCGATTCTTTCTCTCGACCACCCCATTTTGTTGAGGTGTTCTAGGAGAAGAGAATTCATGTAAAATTCCTTTTTCAAAACAAAATTTTTCAAAAATAGCATTTTCAAACTCACCTCCATGATCGCTTCTAATTTTTACAATGGAAGAATTTTTCTCATTAGAAACTTGTATGCAAAAGTTTTGAAAATGGTCAAATGAGTCTGATTTTTTGGCTAGGAAGTATACCCATGTATATCTAGAGAAGTCATCCACCAATACTAAACAATACTTTTTACCTCCTAGGCTAGCAATGTCTGTTGGACCAAATAAATCCATGTGCACTAATTCCAATATACGTGTGGTGGCAATTTCATTGATGCTAGAGAAAGTAGATCTAGTTTGCTTACCTTTGGTGCATGCCACGCACAACTTACCATTCTCATATGTCTGATGCGGTAGTCCTCTTACCAAATTTTTGCTTTCGAGCTTCTTTATCAATCCCATGCTTGCATGTGCTAATCGTCTATGCCATAGTGTGGCCTCTTCTTCACCTACAAGCAAGCATTTAGAAACAGTTAGTTCTTCAATCATAAGAGTATACACATTATTCTTTCTATTTGCAGTAATAATAATGTCACCTGTGGATCTATCAATGATTCTACAAAGTTTTTCATCAAATTCAACTTTCATACCTTTGTCACACAGCTGACTGATAGAAATGAGGTTATGTTTCAACTTTTCAACCAATAGGACATCTGTAAGCCGAAAGGTGTTGTTACCTACAACACCTTTACCAATTACCTTGCATTTTCCATTGTCCCCTAAAGTAACACTTCCTCCTTCATGCTTTGTAAGGCTAAGGAACTTTTCTCTTTCACCTGTCATGTGTCTTGAGCAACCAGAATCTAAGTACCACTCACACTTTTGTTCCTTAGCCGTGCCATGTACCTACACATAAGAAGAGCATGATATGTGTGACCTAGGAATCCAAATAGGTCCACTAGTGTTAGTCACTTTATTTTTTGGAACCCAAATTTGCTTAAATTTGATGTTGGTATTCCTATACTTGCAATTATAATAAGCATGACCAACACCACCACATGTAAAACATTTAGCAAACATGCTTCTTCCAATGCCGGTTTCTTTTTGATTCTTTCTATAAATTTTAGGCCCCTCATCAATTTTATTTCCATATCCCAAGCCACGCCTGTTATTTCCGTGTATCTGATTACCTAAAATAATGTCTAGTGAATGCTTTCCAACACCAAATTTTTTAATAGACAATTCAAGATCAGATATTTTAGACTTTAAAAACATGTTCTCATTAACAACATGGTACATTTACTAATGAAGGCCTTCTTGTTCTCTTCCTCACTCTTTTTCAGATTAGCCATCTTCTTTTCTAGCTCTTTGTTTTCATTTATTAGCATGCAAATTTTCTCATTTAGCGATTCATTTTCCACTTCTAGCTTAATCATATTTAGTTTAAACATGCTAATATCTTTAAGTAAAGTAGAGCAATTCAGACACTCAGTTTCAGTAGGCATGCAAGATTTTCCCTTTTTCAAAGAGTTAATAGTAGAATCACATGCAACAAGATTCTCTTTAATTTCATCAACTTCTAATGACATATTATAATTGTCTTGTTGCAATTCAAAATTAGCATTTTTAAACTTCTCTACATGGGATTCAAGTAACTCAACAGTTGATTCCAGCCTTTCAATTTCATCTTGCATTTCTTTAAAAGTAGTCACAAGTTGAGCTTTGGTTAAAGATTTTACCTGATCTAGTTCTCCCATCAGACAAAGAGAGGAATGTGCAACTTCCTCTTGAGATTCATCCTCGCTGTCCATATCCCATGTGAGCACCAAAGATTTTCCCTTTTGTTCCGCAACGTTATTCTTTCCTTGAGGGCATTGCTTCATAAAATGTCCCTGCTTTTTACATTTAAAACATGTAACCGGATCAGTAGTATTCTACTCAAAAGATTTATTATTAGAATTAAATTTAGAGCGATTAAACCTTTTCAGCATCTCTGATCTCCCGTTGCCAGTTCTGATATATTTCTTGAAGCTTCTCACCAAAAAAGCCTCCTCTTCATCTCCATCTTCATCCTCTTTAGCCTGAAGTGCTATTGCCTTTGAGGTCTTCATTTCATCTTTCTCTCTCAGTTCAATGCTCTGCAGCTCTAGCTCATGGGACATCAGGTTCCCTATCAGATCCTCCACTTTCATTTGCGATAAATCCCTTGCTTCCTGAATAGCTGTGATTTTGGGACGGAAGGTACTAGGCAATGCTCTTAAGATTTTTCTGATCTGATCCAGACTAGAGTACGGCTTTCCAAGAGAGGTAGATTTGTAAACGATGTCTGTGAACCTCACAAACATCTCTTTAATTGACTCTGATGGAAGCATGCGGAAGCTTTCATATTCAGTGCTGAGTAGCGCAAGTCTGGACTCCTTAACCTGCGATGTGCCTTCATGAGTCACCTCCAGAGTATGCCAAATTTCCTGCGCAGTTTGACATTGAGATATACGGTTAAACTCAGCTTTATCTAAAGCACAAATCAATGCATTCATAGCTTTATTATTCAATGAAAAACGCTTCTTATCAAAGTCATCCCACTTATCTTCTGGTTTTATCATTTCATTATTAGCAACATTAATGGTGGGAGGTTTATAGCCTTTTTCTACAATGCTACATACATCATAATCAACAGCAGCTAAATAAATCCTCATCCTAGTTTTCCAATAAGCAAAATCAACACCATTAAACTTGGGGGGACGGGAAATAGACTGTCCCTCAGCAAAAGCACTATCAGACATATTCATAGACATGATCAACTAGGCTAGATCCTCTAAACTTGCTCCGATACCACTTGTTGGATCTGGATCTAAGCCTAGGGGGGGTGAATAGGCTTATAAAAATTCTCGTGCAACCCACGAGAAATCACACGCAGTTATAGCACAATCAACCAGATGCAGAGTATAAAAAAATAGTCACAGCATGCACATGCGATATACCCTGGTTCGGTCGCACCCACGACCTACATCCAGCCCCAAAAGCAATACTAGATTATTAGAGTTAACTGGTACAACCTGTAGCTAGGGCACCAACCCTACAATCACCTGGCTCTCAGCACCTGCACTCACCAAAGTGCCCAAACAATAACAATACTAGTAAAGCTCTCTCTCTCTTGGCTAGCCCCAACTAGCCAAGTCCCCAAACAAATAATAATAAAATAGTCTCACAGAGGTCATAACACCAAATCATAAATAAAATAAAGTTCAGAGTTTAGAATCGCTCAGTCGTGACGGCGTTGGTGTCTCTGTCGTTCAGCACGTTGTCAGATCCATCTGACAGGTAGTAGTCTCTAGTCCCCTCAACAACGTGGCCTCCCTCTCTTGTTTGATCTCTGGCGGCTCTGGAGTTTTCACTGTGTCTTGCGGCTGCAAACAAGAAGGCAAGGCATAAAAAGAATTTCGGCAGTTGACAAATCCCCCAAAAAATGGCATCTGTGGAGAGTTTCTGCAAAAAACAAATAACAGATTAGCTTAATCAAAAAGGCATGTACTTTGAGACCATCTTCAGAGAATTGCTAAGAAGAGAGGAAGCATTGCGTCCTGTAATTGGAGATTCTCGAAGTGAGGGGCAAAAATAAATCGAGAGGTGATTTCTTGACTTGCGCCTCTTCACAGAATATGCGACTGCTTGGAGAGATAATGAAGATCAAATTTTTTCCCAGGGACGTGCGGATTGCAAAAAAAATGATATTTTTGTATGCACTCTCAATCAAGTTGGCTGTCCCCTAAAAGAAAAATTGCAAGCAAAAGAGCATGTTGCTCACAAAAATTTGTGCGGCTCCCAGGGTAACAAAAAAAAATTTGAGGACAGAGAGCACCTCTTGATTTTTTGATGAACTCGTCTGCACAAAAGAGAGGCTGAGGCTCAAGCTATTTTTGTTGTTGTTGAACCTTTGAGATGTGCGGCTGGGAGATAAAAAGAACCGGCTGTCAAAATGATATTTTTTGGCTCTTAGGAAATTAGGTCACGGCCTCGGGGGACTTAAAAAACAATTCGGCAGGGCTTGGGGGTTTTCAAGAGCTCTTTTGTTATTATCCCATGGAGAGTGCGGCTGTGTAAAAAAAGGTTTTGATTGGCTCTCTTAACAACAATTTTTGCACTCAACTTTTGGCTCCTCTTGGGTTTTCATCATTGGGATTTTATTTTTGTAGGGCTTTTGATTGGCTCTGTTTTGTAAATGTTAACTTTTGATTCTTAGCTCTCTTTGTTTCGGCTGCTCTAGGTCACCCCTCCATAGGTATTCTAATGTGAATCTTCTTTACACATTGACCAAGTCTCTCTGTGGATTAATCACACGTTCGCCATTCCTGAAACACGTAACGCACACGTTAAAACATTCACACGCGTTTGTTATCATCAAACACGAAGTTCATAGATCGTTGCTACCAACAGTAGGGAGAAACATACTTTGAATGTCCTATATGTTCAAGCTGCCTCATATAGAGACGAGTGACATGTAGTTTTAATTTATTTATTGGACCCAGAACTTAATGAAATCATATTTCTTAAGTTTGTTCTTTAGAAGGCCATTTAATGTCAATGAGAATATAGTTTAATTATATCAATTATAATTTAACTCGATATTCAATTAATCAACTTATTGACCAGTTAACTAATTCCAATATTATCAATTGATTCTTTCGGTAAACATAGTCTTGCCCTAATTTTAGCATATGTTCAATATTAAATATAGGTAGATTGGCTTTTATCTATCTATATCCTCCCACTATTTTTACGAACGTTTTAAAGCTTAATAACGAACGATTTAATCGAATTAAAAATTAATGGGTAAGAGTTCCAATCACCTTGAGTCTAAACAACCTTGAGTGTAGCTCAACAAGTTGATTGACTCTGCAATCGGAAGATGACTCTTCATCGATCATATCGGATATGACTCTCTTAATCGGTTTTTGCCCCTAGTCATTCGTGATCATGAGTGTCCTCATCCAAATCACAATGTCTAGTCTAGTCGGACCCTTGTTTTCATGTCTAGCCTGACTTGCCCCTCAGCTCGGTGTATGCACGACACGTCGGTTTGGGTCAGGTCTTAGACTACATCTAGGCAGACTACATCCTTTACTAAACTTGCGCCACCGCTCGGTGTATTCACGACAACGTCGGTTTGGGTCAAGTCAAGATGTCATCTTATGTATTTAAGAAGTTGGTTTCTACAAGGTTGCCATGTCACAGCTTGAGTGTTTCTCAACAACTGTAACACGGGCCCTATAGTTGCTAACCCCTAAAACAAGGAGGGCTACGGCTAATCTTGAAAAAGATCATTAACGTATTTGACTTAGATATAGTCCAGGGTGTCATACAATCATGATTCGCGACATTGCGGTCCAGCGGAACTCAGCCAGGGAATTGACTAAGCCAGGATCACTATCCCTTAAAGGGTGATCCAGAACTCTTAGCCAAGCACATTGACTGGATCATGGTCCATTGAATGAAGCTTGTCATTTTTGTATGTATGCCATAGACTAAACAGCTTTTATTAACAACTAATTAATCCTATCAACTAGTTGAATCCTTAAATTCAAAATTTTAGGATTTGTTTAATAACTGTTATTAAGTCCTTATCAACTATAAGGTTCACGTGCTATCCTAATCGTTATTAGGATTTTAATAAATTTTATTAACAACGCTAGAAGCGAAGTCCTTTAATGAAAATTAATTATAACAATTAGAATTGAAAATTCATTTAAAGGACTACCCTAATCAGGAATTAGGTCTTATATTGTTGTTAATGTTTTATTGAAACATAGCATGTCATTAAAATTCAAGTAATAAATTTTAATCATTTTAATGGCTAACCTAAAGGGTTGTCTTGTGTTATCAAATAAGGGACAAGATTAACAAGCCATTAAAATAAAGCTACACTAATTTTATCAACATAAAATGAAAGTGTATATCTATTTAACAATTAAATAAACTAAGTTTATCGTATAAACAATTTTTAGACTTTTAAAATCAGTTTTAAAAAATATCTTATAAATTTAAAACATTACTTTTAAAAAATTTCCATGTTCAAAAATTTATCATATACAATTTTTAAACATCTAAAACATTTTAAACTTATCACATAAATTTAAAGCCTTAAAATCAATTTTAAAATTTATCACATAAATTTAAAAACACCATTTTAAAATTTCCATGCTTAAAAAATTTATCATATAAAAATTTTTAGGCATCCAAAATAAATTTAAATTTTTAAAGATTTAAAATTAGTTTTAAAATTATCACATAAATTTTAAAACGTCACTTAAAAAATTTTCATGTTCAAAATTATCAAAAAAGAATTTTTGAACATCTAAAACATTTTTAAAATTTTATCTCATAACTTTAAAAACATTTGAAAAGCATTTAAAAGCATTAACAAGTTTAATGAAATCGCAGTACCTAGATCGACTACGCAAACCTAGGCTCTGATAACACTGTTGGGGAATTGGCGGTCCCTTAGGGCACAAAACCTCTAGTCCCGTCCTAAGTCGAACGGAACATAGACACAAAAAACATTTGCAGCGGAAAAACTAGTTAATCTAAATTAACATGCAGTTAAAACAATTTTAACTTAGCCCTAAGGTCCAAGACCCTATGCCAAGATCTATGCCGACTTGGGATGGATCTGACCATCCCAAGAAGGATCTAGCCTACTGCGATTAAACTAAACTAATGCTAATAAAATACTTTAACCACATACCCGGAATCTCAGCCCTGGGGCAGGCGAGATGTTCCGCGCCGTCTTCCGAGCTACTCCCGTCCCACGCCGAGCCGCTCCTTGAACCGCTCCCCGAACCGCTCCTCGAACCGCTCCGCATCCCGAGACGATCAATCCCCGTGTCGCCGAGCCAACCACGCGCCGAAGAAAGTTTCACGCAAGTGAAACCTCAGCCAAGATTTCGGATCCAGAATCCGAACTCCTTCGTGGCTTTGCTAGAGCCCTCAGGAGTAAGGAAGAAATTTAGGGAGATGAGAAATATTAATTTAAGCCTAGATCCGAGCGTGCTCCAACATTTACGAGAGCCGCTCAGATCCAGAGCTTGGGACGAGTTTTGAGGAAGGGGGGAGACCCCTATTTATATAGGCGGCGGACTCTCCCCTTTTCTCAAAATCCGATGTGGGACTATTTAATGGGTTAATTAAAATCAAGTTAGTTTGCACTTCACAAAGTGCAAACTTCCGTGAATTTTAACTCACTCACCGTTGAGCTTCAGGATTGATACAACCTATCAATACGACAAGCGTTCAACGGTGAACGCATAGGAAAAAACCGTTCGTCAATCGGAGTTCGTTTGACCCTCCAATTGAGTGTCCAAAGCTCAGCCCTAGGCTAGTTTTTCGCAAAAACTGAGCCGTCATTTGATTCAGCACATTTAGGGTTCAAAACCCTAGAGGTGGGGCCCATGGGTGGGCCCCACGCAACCAGCGCGTGCCAAAATTGCCCGAGTCGCGCCTGGGCAGAGCCCAGGTCGTGCCTGGGCTCGCCCAGCCGCCTGGGCGAGCCCAGGGCCGCGCCTGGGCTCTGCCCAGGCGCTGGGCAGAGCCCAGGCGGGCGTGGGCTTGCCCAGGCCTGCGCCTGGGCTTGCCCAGGCCACCTGGGCTGTTGCCCAGGCCCTGGGCAAGGCCAGGCCAGTGCCTGGGCTTGCCCAGGTCTGTCTTTTCTGGTCTTGACCAGCAGACTAGACCAGACTGGTCTGGGTCTGCCTGGTCTGACTCGTTGGGCTGTTTTGGCTCTAACTTGAGCATTTGGTGTCCGATTTGGACGTCGTTCGAACCTGGGTCTAGACCGGGACATTCCCGTCTTACCCGTGAACTTTTCCTTGCATTTATTTTATTAAATATTGTATTAAACAATTTAATACACATTTAATCGCTTTTACATCAAATGCAAAATAGTCCCTATCTAAGCTTAAATTACTATATTGCATCAAATGCAATTATCTCTTCTTTTGCATCAAATGCAAATATTCTCCCTAACTATTTTCTACCTATTTCTAGACGAAGAATCGCACTCTGTGTGAGACCCTACAGCCTGACCCTTACAACAGGTTGGGCTCGAAGCCCTATACGGCAGTGACCACTAGCAGTGGTTGCCGTCCCTGCTTCAGGAATCATCATTATGTGGTTAACTCATTGACATGAGTATTGTCGGGACCACCCTGACTGTTTCCGTGATGAACTCCGCAGTTATAGTCTCTTCGTCTTAAATATGTCGCGTAGATCAAGTCTAGGGTACGGTCAAACTGTCAACCCCAATAATTTGACTCCGGTTAGTTTCTATCGATCTTTAGTCAACTAATGTTGGACTTCTTCCAACATACTCTACGCAGAGTTTTTACTAAAGACCGAACTAACTCTACGACACTAACTCCCATTGACCGGGAGAGACGAATCCTCTCTTGGTCATTACTCGCCTCGTACGTTTCAAGTGACACCCAATCAAAAGACCTTTCGAAAGGCATTGCCTCGAAGCTAGGTCAGTTGATATAAATGGCACCGTTCACGCATAGGTTTGTCAAAATGACCTCAAGTCAAAAGACCAACTAGCCTATCATCACTCAGAGTTATCACTGACAGATTGGTCAATATAACCATATGATAACTCTAGTGGATCGTTCAGTGAACTCATTCTAATGAGCACCTGTGTCTCGTCTTTGACTTCGCCAAGTCAAGCGATCATAAGATCGTCGCCACCGCTAAACGGTGAAGACTAAGACACAATGGTCTATCCAATGTTTCGATATCCTTGTCTCGGAACATCTACGACCACGAACCATTTTAGACTTATGCTACAGACGGTCAAACGTTTCTCCATGATCGAGATACTCATCTCGATACCCGTTTGACCTTGCATAAAGTCTCAGGACTTTATCTAAGTCGATATCTAATTATAATATAACTTAGATAAATCATTACCAAACAGCTTACTGTTATTTCGAACAAGATGTTTGTGCTATTCACACAGGAATAAATGGCCTCGAGGGCATCATATTCCTATAAAAAATACCCAAATAGTGTCTAATTATTACAATCCATACTGTACAAAATGTTCCAACAAAAATACATGAAAGCAAGAAAGTACATAAGTGAAAATAAAACTAAAAGATGCAGTCTCATGGTCGAACTCTGGCTCTGTAACTCAGGAACATCTACCTCAACATGTATGTCGTCTGCGGTACCATGAAGATGGAACCGTATGTAAGTCACAACACTTATAGCAATAATAGTAAAACCAGTGTACAAGCATAGGGATTAACAGACTATGTAACTAACTACGTGCGATAAGTAAAGGAACAACAGCCATTTATGCAAGTGCGATAAGTAAAGTATGAGAGCAATAATGATGACATGGAATATATGACATGGTAATAAAGCAGGTAAGGTAGCAACAATATTAAGATAAGCAGGCATATGGAGTAATAATAATAAGACAAACATGCATCAAAGTAGTTGTGCAATAGTAACTAAACTACGTGTCTCAAGTTGGAGAGTATAATATGTGACCATTGAGTTCATCTCTTGCCTGGGTGTGCTTACCCAGACGAATGCCGAAATATAGGCAGCTAGACAGGATGTTAACATGGCAGCATATTTATGTTTTTCGAAACACGGGCAGCTAGACAGGATGCCAAAACCCAGACAGCTAAACATGTAGATGAACTCCAGTCACTCCCACACTCTCTCAAACTATGAGTTATCCCAAACCCCAGTGATGTGTTATGTGAACGAAGTACATGTTCCTTACATGGTGTTCCATAGAATGTTCCACCAGATATTTCTCAAGATATTCCACAAGATATTTCATGAGATATTCCATAAGATAGTCCACAAGTTGTTCAACAAGATGTTCCACACATGATATTCCATTTGATAATTCATTAGCATTCACTGAGTAAAAAATGGCATGCAGCAGGTGATGTGTCTATGAGCAATCGTCCATGCAAAGTTTTCAAATGATAAGTGTTAGAATATGGTGGACAAGAGTGGACAAGAGTGAATATGAGTTTACATGCGATGAAAGGTTAAAGAAACTTATTTGTTGCAAACCAGAAAGTAAAGCAAAGCGGATGCTAAGAAATTTGAGGATAAAGACAAGTCCAACAAATATGAACTATAAAATTGTTGGTTTAAGTGATTAGTCATTCTATAGTTTATTATTTCTTTAGTTACTTAGGTCTCTAGTCGTTCGTTCGACCAATAGTTGTTCTGAGACCATTTATAAAATCCTAAGTTCATGCATGTACACTTACTTAGCTTCTAAGACTAGAATTAGAGTGACTTACATTATCGATATCGTCGTAGTAAGACGAGGTTAGAGCTAGAGCTTTCAAGGGAGGTGGTGCACGAGAATTGGTTCCTGCAAACACAAGAACAATCGGTTACAGAACATACTATTTTCTACCTATTTAACTGGATCGTTTTGATTTTATAATCGATTGAAACGGTGTCGAAAAGTGTTCTAAATTTTTATATATGCTAGATATGAGAAAAATAATTTTACCGAAGGAGGAAATATTTTTCAGAAGTTCGTGGTAATTTTTATAATTTTTAAAAGCTCAAAATAGGTTTAAAAACTAATTTTAATTAGTTATCGTATTTATTCGAACATTTCTTCTGGGTGCAATACTAATCAGAAAGTTGCAAGTGAGCTGTCAAAATGACCCTCTCAAAGAGTACTACAACATATATTTTTTCCATTATCAGTATACGTGAAAATAACATGTTATGGATTTTTAAATGAAAACAACGTATTTAAATTTAGGCTTAAAAATTTATTCTGGAAAAAGTACTCGTCTGTTTGAGATGAAACTAGCGCCATTGGATCCAGAACGTCATTTCTGATTTTCTGGAGCTGGCCTTGTATTTTTTCGACCCTTATATTATTTACTATGATTTAAACAACTATCTCCTTATATTAATAATACATATATACTAGTATACACAGTTATATATACGTATACATACGTATTAATTTATAAACTTTCACCTCTCTTCGTTAAGTCCGAGCAAGGAGCCTTCGGCATGTAGCGGGGGGCTGGGGTGGCTACACGGCGAGGCGGTGACGAGGTCGACAGGGCGGCAGCGTCGACGCGGAGGAGGAGCGCGAGGCAGCGACTTTGACGTCCCTAGGGAGCAACGAGCTCGTCGGTGGAGCTTGGGGGCGGGGCTGGGGCGTTGGACGAGGCTGGGGGACGTCGACGGGGTTTCGACAGTGAGGGGAGGCGACGGCGACGACGGGTAAGAGGCGGCGACGACACCAAGCGAAAAGTGGGGCGATAGAGAGGGGCTGAGCATGGTTCGAGATGTGCATCAGGGTGGAGCAGGGAGCTTGTCTTCGTAGTTCGTAGAGGGGGAGCTGGGATCTTTGGCTTTGTCGTTCGACGGGGGAGGAGTCAGGGTTCTCGGCGGAGCAGCGGGGCATGGCATGGGCTACGCCAAAGGCGGTCGGCGATGGCGACGAAGGCGGGGATGACTGAGAGGAGGAAGAGCAGAGGACAATGGACGGTGGGGAAACGGGGGAGGGTGAGCTCGGAGCAGTGATCGGGCGGGGTTGATCGGAGAAGAGGAGAGGCGAGGTTCGTGGGTGGAGTCTTCGTCGACGTCGGGGGGGTTGCTATGTTTTGGTGAAGCAGGGGAGGAGTTGGGGCCACCGGACGGTGGAGGAAAGTCGAGGGGAGAGAAGAAGGAAAAGTTGCTGCAGGCTGAGGGGGGAACTCGTACGAGAAAATGAAAGAGTGCGAAAGACGTTCACGGGCTGGGGTGTTTTTGAACGAGAGAGTAAGAGAGAGAGATTGCGGGGGAGAGGGGGAGTACGAAAGAGAGGGGGAGGTTTTTGTGCGGCCCTTGGGGTTTTGGGTTCGGGGAGCTGAGCGAAGGGGGTTTGGGTTGTTTGGGCTGAGGATGAGTGTGCCTGGGTTGAGGAGATAAGAGGGTATGTTTATTATATAGGTTAGAAATATAGAAATGGGTTAACATGAAATGAATGGGAAATTAATTGAATGGGTTGGCATGTTGGATATGACCAACCCATTTCGGTTAAATGGGTTGATTAGGGGGGTTAGGGTATTGATTAGGGGTAAAAGTAATTAGTTAAAAGTGAATGGGAAGAGTAAAAGTCATTAGTGATTGTAATTAGTAAAAGCGGAGAAATACAACCCCGTTTTCATACACGACTCCGAAAAATTACGAAAACATACCCACGGAATTGTATCGTCACGAGGATCGCGAATACAAGATCCATTTTTCGGGTTCGAGCTACGGAGATACTAGTTTTAGATAAAAAAACGTTTAGGATGCGGGCTTACGGGTTCTAGGTCGATTTGATATCAGAAAATTACAAAATTAATATGTGAAACCCTAAATGATAATAGAATGATACTGTAGAAGTTTGAAAACGTTTTGATGATGTTTGTATAGAAAATTAATTCATTCAGCTAAAACAGTAATAATTGAAAATGAATTTTTTATCAAAATTGTTTAGAAGTATTTGATTAAACCCAAACTAACTGAAATACACCATAACTAGTTTGATACTTCAAAATATTTTTATAAGAAATTTTGAAATCATTTTTTATATAAAAACTCCTGACTAGCCATTGTAAAGAAATTTTTAAAAATCAAATACGTTAAATACGAAATTAAATGTATTGAAAAATTTGGGTCGTTACATATTTATATTGTTGCAGTAATTTAGATCTATTTTGAGGCTGGTCAGACCCACCCCAAGATAGTAGATATCCTGGTTTGGGTCCATGATGTCCTTAGGGCGTTTTATTTAGGTGTTTAATAAATCTGTTTTTCCTCTACTATTTTGGATTCTATCGTTCGTCCGACATGGACATGCATAGATTTATGCTCTAAGGGTCCCTCCAAACCCAACACTTTTGTCCCTGGGTTGGTACATGATTACGGCTTGCCGAAGCAGAAGTCTGTTTAATGACCTTTCGAGCTCAAATTCGAAATGGAAAGATCATTTCGTGTTCGTGGTATTCCCTGGTGAGGCAAGTTTCATTACCCAGTGTGGGAATCCCAAGCTCGCAAGGAATGAAGACATAGCCCTTTCTAAAGAGGAAGAAAAGGTTGATGCTTTTCTGTTGTGATTATCTGAGTAAAGTATATCGACGAAATGGCTTTTGTCTGACCAGATGCTACTCAAGGCTGTATGGACGAAAGGTCGAATCCCTTGCTTGACCTTACCCTGTTTTTCTACTTCTTGAATTGTATCTCGTTTCTGTAGCTATGGTAGGTCTAGAATACCATGTTGAACCAGGTATACAGGAAGCGCTCGAAGCTTCCATTCGAGAAGGTGAAAAGAATTGCCTTCCCCCCAACGAGTCTTTTGGAAGGTGGAACAGTTGAAGCTACCGAGGGCATACCCCCTGGTGATTCATGAAGCTCCCCGGTCGACCGAACCGTTAAAGAGAAAAAAAGAAGCTCCTCTCGATCGAGGTTGAGAAGGTCGAGACCAGGAAGAAGAAACCGAGGAGAAGCCTTATCATTAATGACTCAGATTCGTCTGAGTCAAATGATGCCATTATTCCGACAGAGACTCCTGGGCAAGATCATGCTCTCCCTCTAGAGAAATATTCAAGGGAACCGTCCTCCTGTTAAGTACCACTTCTTCTGGAGGATTCCTGGACTTGGGGGGTTTATTTCTGTATGAGTCATTAGCCGAGGAAATTCCCTCCGAGTTAAGGTCGATCCTATTGGAGGATAGAACGCCTCAAGTCCCAGTCAAATGCATCGAAGAAGAGCTTTTTCGACCAGTTTACCTGGTCAAAAAACGAATCGGCTCTTTTAAATTGTGGGACTGCTTCTCGGTTTGTCGAGAATTCGACCCTTCCTCGAGATATGGCCGTCCTGGAGAGGGTTTATTATGAGAGGTTAATCCACCGAAACATCCAGGTAAAAATTATCTCTTTCCACTTTTTGCTTGAATTCAAGAATTAGAGTTGACGCTCTTGCTTGTCAGCAGCCCTTTTGGCTACCACGGAGCTACGTCACCGCTCATTAGTGGTGGCTAATCACGAAGCCATCCTAGGCAAGGAAATGAAGTGGGTGGATTAAGCCAAGAGGGCCGACGATCAGGGGAAGGCAAAGCTGATGTGATGGAAGCTTCGCAAGAACACGCTCAAGTTTGTGTGAGGGGACTCGAGCAATACTTGGGTGAATCTCATACGAAGGAGGCTGCCCTTATATTGGTATCCGATGCACAGATCCAAGAGGAGATTTCTCTGAGGGAGCGAGCAAAGAAACAGATGCTCGAGGAGAGGAAAAGGTGGGAGGCTACAGAAAACGAGCTTCAAACTCGACCGTCCGTCAGCTCCCAAGAATTTAATGCAAAGGAGATCGCAGAGAAAGCTTCCAAGAATATAAGGACAATTTGTGTGATTTGGATGAGTTTTATATAAGCAGCTTTGAGCAGGTCGTCATGAGATGAAGAATCTATTTCCTGCTCTAGCAGCCGAGATCGACCAAGTTCTCGTTCCTCTAGATGATGATGAACCAAATAGTCCATTGGACAAAGTTAGTCCGGTTACAACAATGGAGGCTACCTTCTCGAGCAATGAGGTCGTCGTCGTGACAAGTAAAGTTGCTGATGTAGCTGCTTCAGGAGACCAGGGACATATTTTTTCGATGGAGGTACCTTAGAACTTCCGCGCTCCCTTAGGTTTTTTGACCCTCTTTTTTTGCATTGGGGGTGTAATTTTTGTAAAAGTGTGACAAAGATGTAGGATATTTACAAAATGGTCTTGTACCTACCTCATCGTTTAAGGAGCATGAACGTCCATGTCGTCGGTTAGCCCCTTTCAACAGGTCAAGCATCCACCTATGATGAGGGCAGTGATTTAGTTGTTGAACCATGCTTTCTTAAATCGTTGAAATAAGGCATGGCTCTTTATGCAGCATAGAGGAGTGACCTCTCCACACATGTCCGACGACGATGGTCATTCGGTTGCAAGGGGATGCCTCCTTGACTATAGCCGATAGGAATGGTGTCGTTTGATTGTGAGGGGTATCTCCTTCGACTCATGGCCGACGACATAAGGTCATTCGGTTGTGAGGGGGTGGCCCCTTGACTTATAGCCAAGGATAAGGGTCGTTCAATTACGAGGGGGCGGTCCTCAACTTACGGCTGAAGACAATGGTCCTTTGATAGCGAGAGGTATAGCCCCTTCGTCTTACGGCATACGACAATGGCATCGTTCGGTAGCAAGGGGCATGGCCCCTTAGTCTTACGACCGATGACAAGGGTCGTTTGATAGCGAGTATCATGGCCCTTTCGACTTACTATCGACGACAAGGGTCATTCAGTAGTGAGAGGGTGGCCCCTCGACTTATGGTTAACGAAAAGGGTCATTCGGTTACGAGATGATAGCCCCTCGACTTACGGTCAACGACAAGGGTCTTTTAGTAGCGAGGGGCATGTCCCCTTCATCTTACGACCGACGACAAGGACCATTCAGTATTGAGGGGCATCACCCCTTCATCTTTCGACCGACGACTATGGTGTCATTTGGTATCGAGGGACACGGCACATTCGTCTTACGGACGATGACACAGTTTGTTCAGTAGCGATGGGGTGGCCCCTCGATCTACGGACGAGTATAAGGGTTGTTCGGTAGTAAGGGGCATGGCCCTTTTGACTTACTTCGGACGACAAGGGTCGTTCGGTTGTGAGGTGGTGGCTCCTCAACTTACGGCCGACGATAAGAGTCGTTCGGTTGCAAGGGGGTGGTCCCTAAATGTACGGCCAATGAAAATGGTCGTTCTGTAGCGAGGGGCATGCCCCTTCATCTTACGATCGATGGCAAGCAGCATTTGGTAGCGAGGGGCATTGCCCCTTCATCTTACCGCCGACATAATGGTGTCGTTCGGTAGCGAGGGGCATGGCCCTTTCATCTTACGGTCGACGACAAGGGTCGTTCCATAGAGAGAGGGTGGCCCCTCAACTTATGGTCAAGGAGAAGGGTCATTCAGTTGCGAGGAGTGGCCCCTCGACTTATGGCCGATGACATGGGTCGTTCGGTAGTGAGAGGCGTAGCCCCTTCATCTTACGGCCGACGACATGGGTCGTTCGATCGCGAGTGGGTGGCCCCTCGACTTATACCTGACGATAAGGGTCGTTCGGTAGCGAGGGTCATAGCCCCTTTGTCTTACAGCCAAAGACATAGATACTTCTCGTCCTCTTTCATCAAGACAATAAGGACAGAGAGCATCTGGTCCATTCAATCTTTTTCTAGGGATCCCCGTGAAAAATTCTTTCGAAGATGAATCCAGCATTGAAGGAATAATCCTCCGAAGACAAAATAGGCATACATGTCATATGAAGTGAGTGTCCTTTTGAGGAAAAATAAACTTCATTTATTCGAAAGGTTTAAATATCTTATAAAAGGAAAATCATACAGTCCTCCTGGAGCTGTTTTATGCCCAATGCTATCTGACCTTCTCTTGGAGCTTTAATCGATGACCTTGGTGACTAGTGACCCTGTCATTGACCCCTTGTTCTTCTACTTTGAGGATCCTTCTTTTAATTGAGGGTTGTCACCATACTTCTTTGGATGACCAACGCTTGACCAGTGCCTCAATCTCTTTCTTCATGGTTCAGTAATCATTAATGTCATGGCCATGGTCGTTGTGGTACTTGCAGAATTTCAAGTCATCTCTTTTTTCATACATGTTCTTTTGTTTGGGAACATGATCATTGACGGGTCCTCGTTGAGCGTACGCTAGGACTTCTGCCTTGGGGGCATTTGACCTAATATAAGTATCGTTGGATGTTCGCTCCTTGCTTCAAGGACGTTTATCTCTTCGTCGTCGGTCTTGTGGTTCCTGACGGGGGCTTCCTCTGGGTCGTGCTTCTCTACTTGTTTCTTCCTGTCATTTATGGGTGACCTTCTTTTTGGCGACGAATGCTTCCTGTTAAACCATGAACCGGTCCGTCCTATTAAATAGTTCTTCGAGGCTGCTTGGTGGAAACTGGTGCAGAGATTTCAACAGATCTTCGCTGCAAAGTCCTTGGGTGAGTGCTCCAATGATGGTAGCATCTGGGGCATCTTCAACTTGCTGAATTTCTTCGTTGAAGTGCTTACTAAAATCCCGAAGCGACTCTTTCTCCCTTTGCTCCAAAGTGAAAAGGTGAGATGATTTTCGCTTTGGGCGTTATCCTGTGTCACGCCCCACTTCCCATTCTACAGGGAGCGAGAACGTGAACGGGCCCACGATGTGCTTAAAACAAGGAGGATTATTTTTTTTCTTTTTAAATCTTTTCTTTCCTCCTAGGCTTAAACATAATGACGCATTTGTGAATACAACGACAGGATATTGCATGGTTATTCAAGAAATAACACAGCTAACATTATTACAATATGTTGGGTTTAGCACAGACCCTTAGGCAAAAAAAACTATGCCCATCCTAAGTCGGACAGACATTAAAAGCAAAAAGATGCAGCGGAAAATTTATTAAACACTTTAATAATCTTAACCCTAAGAATCATGCACCCTAGCCAGGATAATCTACTAACTCGGGTTTGGTTTGACCAACCAGAAGAAAGATCTAATCTACTGCAAAAATATGAAAAGCACAAATAAAGCTGGCTTACCCAGAACTTTGCTTGCACCGGCAAAGTGTTCTGAACCGTTTCCCGAGCCACACCGTGCCCCGAGCTGAGCCGCATCCTGAACCACACCATGTTGTGCGTCGCCCCGAGCTGAACTGCTTGAGGAGCCGCACCGCGCCTCCGAGCCAATCAATTGCCGAAGAAGATTTCACTTGAGCAGACCCACGTCAGAGACTTCTAGATTAGATCCAAACCTCCTCGCCGTCTTGCTAGGACTCGATTGGAGGATCGGAAGAAATATAAGAGGAGGAATAATTTTTGTCTTAAGACTGCGCGTGCTCAAAAATTATAGAGCTTCTCAAATCAGAGACTTGGTGCACTATTCAATGAGGAGGGCTATCCCCTATTTATATAGGGAGCCGGCCCCTCCTCCTTTACTACGAGCAATGTGGGACTATCAAATGGGTATTTAGGATTGATTCTAATAGAAGTCCAAAGTTCTAAAATCAACCATAAATCCATTTCTGAGTTTCGACTTTAAAACAACCTGTCAAATCAAAGATCTCGAGACAACGATCGCATAGAAAAAAACGGTATCCAATTCATATATCATTTGACCCTTCAAATGTCGAAAATAAACTCTGAAATCGCATTTCGCACAAAACTGCAAATTCACGCTTTCCAAGGAGGCGGATCGGCTCCCGCCACGTGGCACGATCTGTGCGTGCCACGTATCACGCACCTGGGCAGCCTGGCGGGTCTAACCCGACAGGCACATGTCAGACCCGCAAGCCCACTTAGCCCCTTTCGACGATGTTTTTGCGTTTACAGACTCGTTTGAGCTCCGATTTGAACGCAGTTTCTTCCTGTGGATTTCTCTAGAAGTCCCCTTCGATCTCATGCATTTTTGTCAACTTAATACCAAGTATTAATTACACATAATGTATAAAAGTCCCAAATGCTAAACTCTTTAGTTTTATTCTCACAACTTACTTGTGAGCTAAATTATTCCATTGCATCAAATACATTCCTCTTAACATTCTTCCTATTACTAAGACGTGAATACTACTCGATGTGAGACCCTACAGCCTGACCCTACTACAGGTTGGGACTCGAAATCCCTAGACGACAGTAACCACGAGCAGATGGTGTCATCCCTGTTTCGGTATCATAATTATGTGATTGACTTGTCGACGAAAAGTGTCGTCGTGATCACTCTGACTGTGACCGTGATAAATACCGCAGTTTTAGTCCCTTCGTCTTAACTATGTCATTTGCACAGCCTAGTGTATGGAAAACTGTCAACCCTACTAGCTAGGACTGGCAAGTTTCTTTTGGTCTCTGGTACATTCATGTTGTACTACTTACAACATATCTTCGCCAAGGTTTTACCAAAATCCGTACTAAGCCTACGACACTAACTTCCCATTAACGAAAGAGACGAACCCTCTCTTGATCGCTACTCACCTCGTATGCTTCACGTGTCATCCAACCTAAGACCTTTTAGCAGGCCTTGACTCGAAGCTAGATCATATATCTAAGCGACACTGTTCACGCACAGGTTCGTACAATGATCTCAAGTCCTTAGGACCAACTTGCCTATCATCACTAGAGAGTTATCAATGACAGTTAGTTATTGTTTAACCATTTGATAACTCTTTATTAGGTCGTTCAGTGAACTCATTCTCCAATGAGCACCTGTGTCTTATCTCTGACTTCACTAAGTCGCATGATTATGAGATCATGAAGACAAAGACACAATGGTCGGTCTGATGTGTCGATATCCCTATTTTGACGCATTTATGACCATGAATGCTTTAAGACTCAAGTTCCAATCAGTCAGACAATTCTCATAATCGCGATCTCTATCTTGAAATATGTATGACCTAACTATGAGTCCAATGAAATTATCTAAGCAACATATTAAAAACTACTCAGACAATTGATACCAGAAAGCATACTTTTATTCATGAACAAGATGTTTACATAGATAAATTACCTCGAGGGCATACATCTCTCAACATCTCCCACTTGCACTCAGGCGCATTTATCATGGTACCTCATACCACATTTACACACTAGTCTCTCCAGACGGTCGCGTGCCAGTGCCTTTGTGAATAGATCTGATATGTTGTCTTCTGAACAGACTCTAAGGAGTTCTATGTCTTTCCTCTTCTCAATATCACGTATCAGGTGATACTTCCAAAGAATGTGTCTGGATCTCTTGTGGAATCTTGGTTCTTGAACCAGACTGATGGTTGCATTATTGTCACAATACAGAGGTATTGGATCTTTAACTGCAGGCACCATCCCTAACTGGTTTATGAACTTTCTCATCCAGACAGCTTCTTTTTCCGCATCATTGGCCTCTATGTACTCGGCCTCCATCGTGGAGTCTGCAACAGTGGCTTGCCTGAAACTTCTCCAACTGACTGCTCCTCCGTTGAGAGTGAAAACATATCCAGAGATCGATTTGCTTTCATTTATATCACTCTAAAAGATGGAATCTATGATGCCTTCAACGTTGAGCTCTTCACTTCCATAAATCAAGACCAAGTCTTTAGTTCTTCGCAAGTACTTAAGAATTGTCTTGACGGCTTTCCAGTGTTCTTCTCTAGGGTTAGACTGACATCGACTTAATGCACCTAGTGCAAAAGTGACATCAAGTCTGGTACAGATCATGGAATACATGATAGATCCCACAGCTGAAGCATATAGGATCTTACTCATGCGTTCATTTTCCAAGTCAGTTTTTGGAGACATCTTCTTGGAAAGGTTTATTCCATGATTGGCTGGTATAAAACCACCCTTACTGTTTTCCATGCTAAACCATTTTAGCACGGTGTCAATGTACCTGGCTTGGGACAGACCTAGCATCCGTTTAGATCTATCTCTATATATATTTACATCTAATAGGTAGGAAGCTTCTCCCAAGTCTTTCATGGAGAAGTTAGTTGATAGCCATTCCTTTACAGACTTCAACATCCCTAAGTTGTTGCCTATTATAAGAATATCATCCACGTACAGTACGAGGATGACTAAAGAATTTTCATGAGTTTTCTTATAAATACATGGATCTCCTCATTTCTGACAAAACCAAACTCTTTGAGTGTTTTGTCAAAACGGATGTTCCAACTTCTTAATGCATGCTTAAGTCCGTAGATAGACCTATGCAGTCTACACGCTTTTCCTTTACTCCCACTGACTTCGAAACCTTCTGGCTGAGTCATGTAAATCTGCTCCTCTAAATCACCATTTAGAAAAGCAGTCTTTATATCCATTTGCCAGATGTCATAGTCATAATGGGCTGCAATAGCAAGTACGATCCGGATAGACTTGTGCATGGCAACTGGTGAGACAATCTTGTCATAATCTATTTCTAGAATCTAACGATAACTTTCGCAACCAGCCTAGCCTTCTACGTTTATATCTTTCCATCTGCACCAATCTTCTTCTTGAAGATCCATTTGCAGCCAATGGGAACACTTCCTTTGGACATGTTTTCTAATGTCCATACCCCATTTACCTGCATGGATTCCATTTCAGATCTCTTTGCATCTAGCCACTTGTCAGAGTCCCTATTCTTAATGGCATCTTGGAAGCTAATAGAATCATTATCTAATATGACTCAACCCCTCTGTCTACGAGAAAACCGTAGTACCTATCAGGGGTCGATGAATCCTATCAGACCTCCTAACGACTGGTTGGGAAACATTAAGTTCTGATTCTCCCACTGGTTCCAACACATGTTCTTGTAGGGGTTTCTAGGACCCTTAGGGCACAAAAACTCTATGCCCGTCCTAATTCGGACGGAACATAGACAGATAAGTAGCGGAAAATAATCATGTTAATCTAATTAACATTTAACCCTAAGGTCCAAGACCATAATCCAAGATCTATGCCGACTTGGGATGGGTCTGACCATCCCAAGAAGGATCTAGCCTACTGCGATTAAATTAAACTAATGCTTAATTAAACACATACCCGGAATCTCAGCCCTGGGGCAGGCGAGATGTTCCGCACCGTCTTCCGAGCCGCTCCCCGTCCCACGCCGAGCTGCTCCTCGAACCGCTCCCCGAACCGCTCCTCGAACCGCTCCGCATCCCGAGGCGATCAATCCCGTGTCGCCGAGCCAATCAACCGCCGAAGAAAGTTTCACGCGAGTGAAACCTCCGCCTAGATTTCGGATCCGAATCCGAACTCCTTTGCGGCTTTGCTAGAGCCCTCAGTAGCAAGGCAGAAATTTATAGAGAGAGGAGAAATATTAATTTAAGCTTAGATCTGAGCGTACTCCAACATTTACGAGAGCCGCTCAGATCTAGAGCTTGGGATGAGTTATGAGGAAAGGGGAGGGCCTCTATTTATAAAGGCGGCTGACTCTCCCCTTTTCTCCACAACCGAGGTGGGACTATTAATTTGGGATTAATTAAATCAAGTTAGTTTGCCTTTCACAAAGGGCAAACTTCCTCGAATTTTAACTCCCTCACCGTTGAGCTTCAATGTTGGTACAACCTACCAAATCGAAGAGGGTTCAACGGTGAACGCGTAGGAAAAACCGGCTCGTCAATCCGAGTCCGTTTGACCTTTCAAACAATTGTCCAAAGTTAGCCAAAAGTCATGCTTCTCTTAGAAACGTAGCCGTCAAGAAAATCCCAGGTTTCAAAAAACCCTAACCAAAAAATTCGGGCTTGGTGGGCCTCCATTTTCACTGGTTTCAGTCCAACAGTTTGGGCTGACTTGTTTTGGCTATAACTTGTGCATTTGGACTCCGTTTTTGACGCGGTTTGAACCTGCGTTTAGGGCGGGACGATCCCGTCATCTAGGTAACCTTTTCAACACGTTTATTTAATTAAATATAGTCTAAAAAAATTTAAGACACATTTAATCTCTTTTGCATCATATGCAAAATATTCCCTATCTAAGCTTAAATTATCATTTGCATCAAATACAAATGATCCGAGGGCATATTCCTCTACATCTCCCACTTGCACTCAGGATCATTTATCCCGAATGCAGGAGATGATTGCAAACATCTTTTGCAATATTTTATCCTTTGCATCAAATGCAAATTATTCTCCCTAACTAATTTCTACCTATTACTAGACGAAGATCGCACTCTGTGTGAGACCCTACAGCCTGACCCTTACAACAGGTTGGGCTCGAAGCCCTATACGGAAGTGACCACGAGCAGTGGTTGTCGTCCCTGCTTTAGGAATCATTATTATGTGGTTGACTCATTGACATGAGTATTGTCGGGACCACCCTGACTGTTTCAGTGATGAATTCTACAGTTATAGTCTCTTCGTCTAAACTATGTCGTGTAAGTCAAGTCTAGGGTACGGTTAAACTGTCAACCCCAATAACTTGACTCCGGTTAGTTTCTATCGATCTTTTAGTCAAAAAATGTTGGACTTCTTCCAACATACTCTGGCCAGAGTTTTTACTAAAGACCGAACTAACCCTACGACACTAACTCCCATTGACCGGGAGAGACGAATTCTCTCTTGGTCATTACTCTCCTCATACGCTTCAAGTGTCACCCAATCAAAGACCTTTCGACAGGCCTTGCCTCGAAGCTAGGTCATTTGATCTAAGTGGCACCGTTCATGCACAGGCTCGTCTAAATGACCTCAAGTCAAAAGACCAACTAGCCTATCATCACTCAGAGTCATCATTGACAGATTGGTCAATATAACCATATGATAACTCTTGTGGATTGTTCAGTGAACTCATTCTCTAATGAGCACATGTGTCTCGTCTGTAGGAATATGATGCCCTCGAGGCCATTTATCCCTGTGTGAATAGCACAAACATCTTGTTCGAAATAACAGTAAGCTGTTTGGTAATAATTTATCTAAGTTATATTGTAATGTAGTTAACATTAGATATCAACTTAGGTAAAGTCCTGAGACTTTATGCAAGGTCAAACGGGTATCGAGATGAGTATCTCGATCATGGAGAAACGTTTGACCGTCTGTAGCATAAGTCTAAAATGGTTCGTGGTCGTAGATGTTTCTAGACAAGGATATCGAAACATCAGATAGACCATTGTGTCTTAGTCTTCACCGTTTAGCGGTGGCGATGATCTCAAGATCGCTTGACTTGGCGAAGTCGAAGACGAGGCACTGGTGCTCATTAGAATGAGTTCACTAAACGATCCAATAGAGTTATCATATGGTTATATTAACCAATCTGTCAATGATAACTCTGAGTGATGATAGGCTAGTTGGTCTTTTGACTTGAGGTCATTTTAACGGACCTGTGCATGAACGGTGCCACTTAGATCAACTGACCTAGCTTCGAGGCAAGGCCTGTCGAAAGGTCTTTTGATTAGGTGTCACTTGAAACGTACGAGGCGAGTAATGACCAAGAGAGGATTCGTCTCTCCCGGTCAATGGGAGTTAGTGTCGTAGAGTTAGTTCGGTCTTTAGTAAAAACTCTGCGCAGAGTATGTTGGAAGAAGTCCAACATTTATTGACTAAAGATTGATCGAAACTAACTGGAGTCAAGTTATTGGGGTTGACAGTTTGACCGTACCCCAGATTTGATCTACACGACACAGTTTAGACGAAGAGACTATAACTGAAGAAATCATCACAGACACGGTCAGGGTGGTCCCGACAATTCTCATGTTGATGAGCTAACCACATTATGATGATGCTGAAACAGGGACGGCCACCACTGCTCGTGGTCTTTGTCGTATAGGGCTTCGAGCCCAACCTGTAGTAGGGTCAGGCCGTAGGGTCACACAAAGAGTGCGACCTTCGTCTAGTAATATGTAGAAATTAGTTAGGGAGAATATTTTGTATTTTTGATGCAAGGAATGGAATAATTGCATTTGATGCAATATGGTAATTTAAGCCTAGATAAGGACTATTTTGCATTTGATGCGAAAGCGATTAAATGTGTATAAAATTGTTTAATACAATATTTAATAAAATAAACGCAAGGAAAAGTTCACGGGTAAGACGGGAATGTCCCGGTCTAGACCCAGGTTCGAACGGCGTCCAAATCGGACACCAGATGCTCAAGAAATGCCCAAAACAGCCCAAAAGGACAGATCAGGCCAGACCAGCCCAGTCTGGACCTGGTTTAACCTGCTGACCAGACCCAGGCTGCCCAGACCTGGACGCCCTGCCCAAACAAGGGCCTGGGCGCCTAGGCCTGGGCCCAGGCGCCCGCCTGGGCCCCTGGGCGCTGGGCCCAGGCGGCCCAGGCGCCCTGGGCGCTAGGGCGCCAGGCCCAGGCGCCCTGGGCGCCAGGCCTGGCGCCTGGGCAGCGCCCAGGCCTGGCCTGGGCTGCGCCCAGGTCCAGGTCTGGGCTGCACCCAGGTTCAGGCCTGGGCATGCTTTGTGGGTCCCACCTTTGGGTGTGGAACCTTAGGTTTAATGGGCAGTTTTTGACGGCTCAGTTTTTGCGAAAAACTAGCCTTTGGCTGAACTTTGAGCACTCAATTGGAGGGTCAAACGAACTCCGATTGACGAACGGTTTTTTCCTATGCGTTCACCGTTGAACGCTCGTCGTATTGATAGGTTGTATCAATATTGAAACTCAACGGTGAGTGATTTAAAATTCACGGAAGTTTGCACTTTGTGAAGTGCAAACTAACTTGATTTTAATTAACTCATTAAATAGTCCCACATCGGATTTTGAGAAAAGGGGAGAGTCCGCCGCCTATATAAATAGGGGTCTCCCCCCTTCCTCAAAACTCGTCCCAAGCTCTAGATCTGAGCGGCTCTCGTAAATGTTGGAGCACGCTCGGATCTAAGATTAAATTAATATTTCTCCTCTCCCTATTATTTCTGCCTTACTCCTACGGGCTCTAGCAAAGCCGCAAAGGAGTTCGGATTCTGGATTCGAAATCTAGGCGGAGGTTTCACTCGCGTGAAACTTTCTTCGGTGTGTGGTTGGCTCGGCGGCACGGGGATTGATCGCCTCGGGATGCGGAGCGGTTCGAGGAGCGGTTCGGGGAGCGGTTCAAGGAGCGGCTCGGCGTGGGACGGGAGCAGCTCGGAAGACGGCGCGGAACATCTCGCCTGTCCCAGGGCTGAGATTCCGGGTATGTTGTTAAAGTATTTTATTAGCATTAGTTTAATTTAATCGCAGTAGGCTAGATCCTTCTTGGGATGGTCAGATCCATCCCAAGTCGGCATAGATCTTGGCTAAGGGTCTTGGACCTTAGGGCTAAGTTAAAAAATTGTTTTTAACTGCATGTTAATTAGTTAACATAAGTTTTTCTTCCGCTGCTATTGTTTTTTGTGTCTATGTTCTGTCCGACTTAGGACGGGCATAGAGTTTTTGTGCCCTAAGGGACTGCCAATTCCCTTCAGTGGTATCAGAGCGTGGTATGCGTAATGATCTAGCCTGCGATTTCTTTAAACTTTGAAAAAATTTTAAATAATTTTTTTAAAAAAATGTTTTTAATTATGAGATAAATTTTAAAAATGTTTTTTTGATGTTTTAAGAAATATGTGATAAATTTTTTAAACATGGAAATTTTAAAATGATGATTTTAAATTTATGTGATAAATTTTAAAATTGATTTTAAGGCTTTAAATGTTTATGCGATAAGTTTAAAGTTAGTTTAAAGTGCCTAAAAATTTTATTTGATAAATTTTTAAGCATGAAAGTATTTTTTTAAAATGATGTTTTAATTTTATGAGATAATTTTAAAACTGATTTTAAAGTTTAAAATTTTTCTGCGATAAATTTTTAAGTAGCATGCAAATTTGTGATTTTAAAATTAAGTTTTTATGAGATAAAAATAAAATATTTTAAAATCATATTTTAAATTTAAATGTTAAATTTATGTATGCATGCTAAAAATTGTTTATGTGATAAACATTAGTTTATTTAATTGTTAAATAGATATACACTTTCATTTTATGCTGATAAAATTAGTGTAGTTTTATTTTAATGGCTTGTTAATCTTGTCCCTTATTTGATAACACAAGACAACCTTTTAGGTTAGCCTTTAAAAATGATTAAAATTTATTAATTGAATTTTAATGACATGCTATGTTTTAATAAATCATTAACAACAATATAAGACCTAATTCCTGATTAGGGTAGTCCTTTTAATGAATTTTTTAATTCTAATTGTTATAATTAATTTTCATTAAAGGACTTCGCTTTTAGCGTTGTTAATAAAATTTATTAAAATACTAATAATGATTAGGATAGCACGTGAACCTTATAGTTGATAAGGACTTAATAAAAGATATTAAACAAATCCTAAAATTTTGAATTTAAGGATGCAACTAGTTGATAGGATTAATTAGTTGTTAATAAAAGCTGTTTAGTCTATGGCATGCATATGAAAATGACAAGCTTCATTCAATGGACCATGATCCAGTCAATGTGCTTGGCTAAGAGTTCTGGGTCAACCCTTGCTAGTCCAAGGGGTAGTGATCCCGGCTTAGTCAATTCCCTGGCTATGTTCCGCTGGACCGCAATGTCGCGAATCATGATTGTATGACACCCTAGACTATATCTAAGTCAAATACGTTAATGATCTTTTTCAAGATTAGCCGTAGCCCTCCTTGTTTTAGGGGTTGGCAACTATAGGACCCGTGTTATAGTTGTTGAGATACACTCAAGCTGTAACATGGCAACCTTATAGAAGCCAACTCTCTCAATACATAAGATGTAGTCTAAGACCTGACCCAAACCAACGTGTCGTGCATACACCGAGCTGCGGGGCAAGTTAGGCTAGACACGAAAACAAGGGTCCGACTAGACTAGACATTGTGATTTGGATGAGCACACTCATGATCACAAATGGCTAGGGGCAAAAACCGAATAAGAGAGTCATATCCGATATGATCGATGAAGAGTCATCTTCCAATCACAGAGTCAATCAACTTGTTGAGCTACACTTAAGGTTGTTTAGACTCAAGGTGGTTGGAACTCTTACCTATTAATTTTAATTCGATTAAATCGTTCGTTATTAAGCTTTAAAACGATCGTAAATATAGTGGGAGGATATAGATAGATAAAAGCCAATCTACTTATATTTAATAGTGAACATATGCTAAAACTAGGGCAAGACTATGTTTACCGAAGGAATCCGAATATATAATATTGGAATTAGTTAACTGGTTAAATAGGTTGATTAATTGAATATCAGGTTAAATTCTAATTGATAGAATTAAACTATATTCTCGTTGACATTAAATGACCTTCTAAAGAACAGACTTAAGAAATATGATTTCATTAAGTTCTGGGTCCAACAAATAAATTCGTGCTACATGTCACTCGTCTCTATATGAGGCAGCTTGAACATATAGGACATTCAAAGTATGTTTCTCCCTACAACTTGTCGAGCTACCCTCAAGGTTGTATGTACAAACAATTTTGATCCGCAAAGTTCGAGAATTCGATTAAACCGTTTAAGTCGAATACGAATGCATGAGCGGTGCAAGACTATGTATCCCAACCGGATCTTGAGACAAGCAACTTCTTGATCTACACTCAAGATTGCAAAGCTCAAGCGTTTGGATACATAAGTTGCTTGCATAGCTATTTATTTATGTTGATATCTAAATGTGATTTAGAAAAGGAAGAAGGCACTCCGGAAAGTCAATCGAGTTAAATAGTTTAATTTATCATTAGTAAAGGCATAAGTAGGAGGAAATGAAAATGTGACATATTTTGATGTCACGATTTCAGAATAAATTGTTATACAAAAGACGTTTAACACATTTTGACGAATGTCGTCACATTGCTTCTGAAGTAATGTTTTGTGTTAAGTAATTTGTAAATAACTATATATATATTAAATGTTAATATATAAATACACAAGATAGTAGCAAACTTATATGGTAAAATTAGACTAGGCCGTATCAAGAGATTAAGCTTCACAAGTCACATAAAGAGGGGTCTGACCTCTCGTATTATGAAGTCTACGGACACTTATGAGTCTTAGCCTCTTAGATACAATGGTCGAAACCCATCTGTGAGATAGTGGGAGAATGAGTTGTCAAACTCAGTCTAGTACATACTGATGTACCCGAGTCTAGATTAACCAAAATAAGTTATTCGTATATTTTATTAAGACACGTGTTCTTGATGAAACACAAGTCTGATAAAATAAAGAACGAAGTGACTAAAGTATTTAAACTGATTGGATTAGATCGAATGGTCAAATACTTAGCTAAATAAAATCTTGTGTAATTAAAAGAAAATGTGATTTTCTCTCAGATCAAGTCTGTTAACACATCGGTGTGTTAAAAGGTATGAATCACACTTAATTAGATTTAGTGTGATCCATTGTAAGTGACTCTGAGTTAAGTCCTCCCTCTGGGTTAAGTCCCAGATAGTAATGCCTAGGTTTTGATAAAGTTCTATGAGAACATTATCAATAAGATATTCATTAAATCAATCACGAGGAAGTTGTATATTTACTCGAATTTCGTGAGACAAAAAGTCGAGTTAAGACATCATAACTGATGATGACTTAGTCAACTTCCGGGATGAAATTCGAAGTAGTAACTCCGATTTAAAACTTGATGCAATAAGAATAGGTCCGTGTGCATAAACAAATTTGAGAATTTAGTTTACGTGCCCAAGGAAAATGTTTCCTCACTTTCTGCAAGTAAATCTTTAAGTTGAAAGGTTGGTGCAGAAAGAAAATAGTGAAGTACAATCTTGTTGGTCGAGAACGGTTTTAATCCTAATTCCTATAAAACGAATTATGATGAAACCGGTTTCGCCAACAGATGTGTACAGATCTACTCGGACCAAAGCCGATGTAAAACGCTTAAGTTGACCATGAAAATTGGAGCATTCACTTATAAGTTCGTTTTTCTAAATATGATTTAGACAGACCAACTTATATGAATTAGCCAGAGAGTTTTCAAGGTCAGTGGGAGCGTGTAAATTACATGCGAGGCATCAAAGGGATGGAACATATATTTTGATTAAGTAATCAAAGAGTTTAATACTTTATCAGAAATGGATATGAACCATTTGAAATGACCAGTAACTAATTTAAAATTATTATCGTAAGGTACGATGAACTGGATAAGATCCAGGGAAATAAAATATTATAGATTCCGATAGACCAAGTGAATTATTTGAATAAGATTCAAAAGGTTGGTCTAATATAAACATAAAAACCCCTTAAGTCTATAGTGTAGACGGTTTTGGCAGATCCACTCACGAAGGCTCTATCACATGAAGTCAGGAAAACTTATGTGTAAAAACGATATTAGATATCGAGATAAATGGGCCTGAGTGCAAGTGGGAGATGTAGGAATATGATGCCCTCGAGGCCATTTATCCCTGTATGAATAGCACAAACATCTTGTTCGAAATAACAGTAAGCTGTTTGGTAATAATTTATCTAAGTTATATTGTAATGTAGTTAACATTAGATATCAACTTAGGTAAAGTCCTGAGACTTTATGCAAGGTCAAACGGGTATCGAGATGAGTATCTCGATCATGGAGAAACGTTTGACCGTCTGTAGCATAAGTCTAAAATGGTTCGTGGTCGTAGATGTTTCGAGACAAGGATATCGAAACATCAGATAGACCATTGTGTCTTAGTCTTCACCGTTTAGCGGTGGCGATGATCTCATGATCGCTTGACTTGGCGAAGTCGAAGACGAGGCACAAGTGCTCATTAGAATGAGTTCACTGAACGATCCAATAGAGTTATCATATGGTTATATTGACCAATCTGTCAATGATAACTCTGAGTGATGATAGGCTAGTTGGTCTTTTGACTTGAGGTCATTTTGACGGACCTGTGCGTGAACGGTGCCACTTAGATCAACTGACCTAGCTTTGAGGCAAGGCCTGTTGAAAGGTCTTTTGATTAGGTGTCACTTGAAACGTACGAGGCGAGTAATGACCAAGAGAGGATTCGTCTCTCCCGGTCAATGGGAGTTAGTGTCGTAGAGTTAGTTCGGTCTTTAGTAAAAACTCTGCGCAGAGTATGTTGGAAGAAGTCCAACATTTATTGACTAAAGATTGATCGAAACTAACTGGAGTCAAGTTATTGGGGTTGACAGTTTGACCGTACCCCAGACTTGATCTACACGACACATTTTAGACGAAGAGACTATAACTGCAGAAATCATCACAGACACGGTCAGGGTGGTCCCGACAATTCTCATGTTGATGAGCTAACCACATTATTATGATGCTGAAACAGGGAAGGCAGCCACTGCTCGTGGTCTTTGTCGTATAGGGCTTCGAGCCCAACCTGTAGTAGGGTCAGGCCGTATGGTCACACAAAGAGTGCGACCTTCGTCTAGTAATAGGTAGAAATTAGTTAGGGAGAATATTTTGCATTTTTTTATGCAAGGGATGGAATAATTGTATTTGATGCAATATGGTAATTTAAGCCTAGATAAGGACTATTTTGCATTTGATGAGAAAGCGATTAAATGTGCATTAAATTGTTTAATACAATATTTAATAAAATAAATGCAAGGAAAAGTTCACGAGTAAGACGGGAATGTCCTGGTCTAGACCCAGGTTCAAACGGCGACCAAATCGGACACCAGATGCTCAAGAAATGCCCAAAACAGCCCAAAAGGACAGATCAGGCCAGACTAGCCCAGTCTGGACCTGGTCTGACCTGCTGACCAGACCCAGGCTGCCCAGACCTGGGTGCCATGCCCAAACAAGGGCCTGGGTGCCCAGGCCTGGGCGTCCAGGCACCTGGGTGCAGGCCCAGGCACTGGGCGCCTGGGCCTGGGCCCAGGCGCCCGCCTGCGCCCCTGGGCGCTGGGCCCAGGCGGCCCAGGCGCCCTGGGCGCCAGGGCGCCAGGCCTGGCACCTGGGCAGCGCCCAGGCCTAGCCTGGGCTGCTCTCAGGTCCAGGTCTGGGCTGCACCCAGGTTCAGGCCTGGGCAGGCTTTGTGGGTCCCACCTTTGGGTGTGGAACCCTAGGTTTAATGGGCAGTTTTTGACGGCTCAGTTTTTGCGAAAAACTAGCCTTGGGCTGAACTTTGAGCACTCAATTGGAGGGTCAAACGAACTCCGATTGACGAACGGTTTTTTCCTATGCGTTCACCGTTGAACGCTCATCGTATTGATAGGTTGTATCAATCTTGAAGCTCAACGGTGAGTGAGTTAAAATTCCCGGAAGTTTGCACTTTGTGAAGTGCAAACTAACTTGATTTTAATTAACCCATTAAATAGTCCCACATCGGATTTTGAGAAAAGGGGAGAGTCCGCCGCCTATATAAATAGGGGTCTCCCCCCTTCCTCAAAACTCGTCCCAAGCTCTAGATCTGAGCGGCTCTCGTAAATGTTGGAGCACGCTCGGATCTAAGCTTAAATTAATATTTCTCCTCTCCCTATTATTTCTGCCTTACTCCTGCGGGCTCTAGCAAAGCCACAAAGGAGTTCGGATTCTGGATCCGAAATCTAGGCGGAGGTTTCACTCGCGTGAAACTTTCTTCGGCGCGTGGTTGGCTCGGCGGCACGGGGATTGATCGCCTCGGGATGTGGATCGGTTCGAGGATCGGTTCGGGGAGCGGTTCAAGGAGCGGCTCGGCGTGGGACGGGAGCAGCTTGGAAGACGGTGCGGAACATCTCGCCTGCCCCAAGGCTGAGATTCTGGGTATGTGGTTAAAGTATTTTATTAGCATTAGTTTAATTTAATCGCAGTAGGCTAGATCCTTCTTGGGATGGTCAGATCCATCCCAAGTCGGCATAGATCTTGGCTAAGGGTCTTGGACCTTAGGGCTAAGTTAAAAAATTGTTTTTAACTGCATGTTAATTAGTTAACATAAGTTTTTCTTCCGCTGCTATTGTTTTTTGTGTCTATGTTCCGTCCGACTTTGGACGGGCATAGAGTTTTTGTGCCCTAAGGGACTGCCAATTCCCTTCATCGTCTACGACTTCGCCAAGTCAAACGATCATGAGATCATCGCCATCGCTAAACGGTGAAGACTAAGACACAATGGTCTATCCGATGTTTCGATATCCTTGTCTCGAAACATCTACGACCACGAACCCTTTTAGACTTATGCTACAGATGGTCAAACACTTCTCCATGATCGAGATACTCATCTCGATACCTGTTTGACATTACATAAAGTCTCAGGACTTTACCTAAGTTAATATCTAATGTTAATTACATTATAACATAACTTAGATAAATTTTTACCAAACAGCTTACTGTTATTTCGAACAAGATGTTTGTGTTATTCACACACAGAGATAGATTGCCTCGAAGGCATCTTCTCTCAACATCTCCCACTTGCACTCAGACCCATTTATCTCGGTATCTAATACTGTTTTTACACATAAGTTTTTCGGACTTCATGTGGTAGAGCCTTCGTAAGTGGATCTGCTAAAACCGTCTACACTACAGACTTAAGGGGTTTCTATGTTCATGTTAGACCAACCATTTGAATCTCATTCAAATAATTCACTTGGTCTTTCGGAATCTATAATATTTTATTTCCTTGGATCTCATCCAGTTCATTGTACCTTACGATAATCATTTAAATTAGTTAATGGTCATTTCAAATGGCTCATATTTATTTCTGATAAAGTATCAAACTCTTTTGATCACTTTGTCAAAAATATATGTTACATCCCTTTGATGTCTCGCATGTAATTTATACGCTCCCACTGACCTTGAAAACTATCTGGCTAATTCATATAAGTTGGTCCGTCTAAATCATATTTAGAAAAACGAACTTATAAGTGAATGCTCCAATTTTCATGGTCAACTTAAGCGTTTACATCGAGTTTGGTCCGAGTAGTTCTGTACACATCTGTTGGCGAAAAACGGTTTCATTATAATCCGTTTTATTGGAATTAAGAAGAAACCCGTTCTCGACCAATATGATTGTACTTCACTATTTCCTTTCTGCTCCTAATCTTTCAACTTAAAGATTTACTTGCAGAAAATGAGAGGAAACATTTTCCTTGGGCACGTAAACTAAATTCCAAAATTTATTTACGCACACGGACATATTCTTATTGCATCAAGTTTTAAATCGGAGTTACTACTCCGAATTTCATCCCGGAAGTTGATTAAGTCATCATCAGTTATGATGTCTAACTCGATAATTCGTCTCACGAGATTCGAGTAATTATACAACTTTCTAATGATCGATTTAATGAATATCTTATTGATATGTCCTCATAGAACATTTATCAAAACCTAGGCATTACTGTCTGGGACTTGACCCAGAAGGAGGACTTAACTCAGAGTCACTAACAATGGATCACACCAAGTCTAACTAAGTGTGATTCATACCTTTTAACACACCGATGTGTTAACAGACTTGACCTGAGAGAAAATCACATTTTCTTTTAATTACGCAAGATTTTATGTAGCTAAGTATTTGACCATTCGATCTAATCGAATCAGTTTAAATACTTTAGTCATTTCGTTCTTTATTTTATCAGACTTGTGTTTCATCAAGAACATGTGTCTTAATAAAATATACGAATAACTTATTTCGGTTAATCTAGACTTGGGTACATCAGTATGTACCAGACTGAGTTCGACAACTCATTCTCCCACTGTCTTACAGATGGGTTTCGGCCAACTTTATCTAAGAGGATAAGACTCACAAGTGTCCGTAGACTTCATAATACGAGAGGTCAGACCCCTCTTTATGTGACTTGTGAAGATTAGTCTCTCGATACGGCCTAGTCTATTTTGCCATATAAGTTAGCTACTATCTTGTGTATTTATATATTAACATTCAATATATTATAGTTATTACAAATTACTAACACAAAACATTGCTTTGGAAGCAAGGTGACGACATTCGTCAAATTGTGTTAGACGTCTTTTGTATAACAATAATTTTGAAATCGTGACATCAAAATATGTCACATTTTCATATCCTCCTACTTATGCCTTTATTAATGATAAATAAAACTAACTTTCTCAATTGACTTTCCAGAGTGCCTTCTTCCTTTTCTAAATCACATTTAGATATTAAATAACCCAATATAAATAAATACCTATGCAAGCGTCTCATGTATCCAAACACCAGAGAGTTGCAATCTTGAGTGTAGTTCAAGAAGTTGCTTGTCTCAAGATCCGGTTGGGATACATAGCCCTGCATCGCTCATGCACTCGTATTCGATTCAAACGGTTTGATCGAATTTTCGAACTTTGCGGATCAAAATTGTTTATCCATACAACCTCGAGGGTAGCTCGACAAGTTGTAGGGAGAAACATATTTCGAATATCCTATATGCTCAAGCTGCCTCATATAGAGACGAGTGACATGTTGCGTGAATTTATTTGTTGGACCCAGAACTTAATGAACTCATATTTCTTAAGTCTGTTCTTTAGAAGGTCATTTTAATGTCAACGAGAATATAGTTTTGATTCTATCAATTAGAATTTAGCATGATATTCAATTAATCAACCTATTTGACCAGTTAACTTATTCCATTAAAATATTATATTTCGATTCTTTCGGTAAACATAGTCTTGCCCTAGTTTAGCATATGTTCAATATTAAATATAGGTAGATTGGCATTCATCTATCTATATCCTCCCACTATTTTTATGATCGTTTCAAAGCTTAATAATGAACGATTTAATCGAATTAAAATATTTAAAATTTAGTGAAAGAGGGATCTAATCATCCTGAACCTCACAACCTTGAGGAGACTCAACAAGTTGATTGGTTCCATGATTGGTAGACTAACTCTTAGTCAATCACATCACATGTGACTCCCTATCGTTTTTTACACACAGTCACTTATGATCTTGAGGAGACTCAACAAATCATAATGACTGGTCTAGTCAGACCCTTGATTTCGTGTCCAGATTTGACTTAGATCGATGCTCGAGGAGACCCGACGTATCAATTTGGGTCAAGTCTAGACTACATCACATGTATGTTGGAGTTTGTTCCTTAAAGATAAACATGTCATAGCTTGAGGAGACTCAACAACTATAATTGTCTTCTTTGAGTTACCAAGCTCCAAAATCAAGGAGGGATACGGATTAATCTTTAATAAGATTTATAACGCATTGACTAGATATAGTCCAGGGTGTCATACAATCATGATTCGCGACATTGCGGTCCAGCGGAACACAACCAGGGAATTGACTAAGCCAGGATCACTACCCCTTAGACTAGTAAGGGTTGATCCAGAACTCTTAGCCAAGCACATTGACTGGATCATGGTCCATTGAATGAAGCTTGTCATTTTTGTATGTGTGTCATAGACTAAACAGTTTTTATTAACAACTTGTTATGAGGTGGAACTCGCGTACAATGAATTTGTATTATGGGGAACCAAGGGCACGATGGTTATGTGGAGAAGAAGGTGTAGGTAGGCTGTTTTACAAGTGATTAGTGGGGTGAAGAGGTTGGATCCGTTGCCAAGGGTGCTCACGGGATCGTATCTCGCCGGACGCAGCTGAGGAAGGTTGGACGGCAGGGGGCTGACGCTGACTTTGGTCAAGGGGCGAGCTCTCCTGCAGCACGAACAACTCGTCAGAAGGGCTGGGTTGGGGTTCAACCCTTAGCCCCTCCGATGCCTAAGTCAGTAATAGGGCTTGAAATGGGGGGCTGGACACGTCGGTCAGACTATCTGTGTGTCCGCCGCGCGTGACGAGCTATAGGTGGGAGAGCAAAGATATGGAAGACCTTCACTCTCGTGTGTGAATAATAGAAAATGAGAGAAAATTCTCCAACCCCCTCTCCGTAAGAGGAGAGGGGGTATTTATACCTGACGGGTGATGACTAGGCGTGCTGAGCTGGCTCGGGTGCCAGCGGAAGCTTCGGACAAGGACATCGGGAACAGGAGTTTATGACCTGCTTCTGTCAGGCGGCGCAACGGCCAAGGGGTGCTTTTGTCGGGATGTCAGGGCCGAAAGCACTAACCGTCGGACGGGTCAGCCGCCTGGGGGGTGCTTTGTCAGGCGGTCGGGTGACGTATGTGTCAGTCGTGTCCTTATCCTAGGCTGTTTGTCGTTAGCAACGAACTAAAGGTCCGGCTGTCACTCTAGGCGCCGCGGTTCGCGGGAATCGGGCGGGCCGTTCCGATCGGGGGTTGTCCGGCCTGGCCGCGCCCCCCGATCGATCAGGGGGCATGGCCCATCGATACGGAAGGATACGTCCGCGCCCGTCAATAGGCCTGGTCTAGCTACCCAAGCGTCCCCAAGCGCGCTACCCCGGCGGGTCGGGCGGCGGCGGTTGTTCGCCTCGGCCGGTTGCGATTGTTCGCCTCGGCCGGTTCGGGGAAAGCTGTAAGGCACGCCTGTCTCCATGATGCCCCGGATTTTCGGGGCGGTGGCCCTTTTGTGAAATGGTGAGTTAATGGGGTATGTTAGCGGATCCGGGCGGGAGTCGGGCTCCTACGATCTTTAGGTCGTAACAATTGCCCCCAGCATTCGAGTGCGAGGCGGAAGCCCGGTTCGTCTCGGATGGCGTAACGCTACCGCGACACTATCTTTTAATGTTACCCGGGCTTGGATTCAAGCTTAGGGGGGATGCTGGTCCTGCAGGGTGTGTCCCGCTATAGCGGGATCGCGATGTCTCTTCCGGAGTGCGAGCCAAGCGGGGCGGTGTCCCATAACGAGGTGCCGTTGTTGGTGGTTATTGGGTCGGATTTAGGGGGAGCTCGACTTTTTGAGAACGCTAGGGTTCTTGTTGAGAGGCGTTCATCGGACGCGCTTGTAGTTTTCGCGGAACTTCAGCCGGGCCGTGCCCGGTGAATCCTTCCGCTGATGTGCGCTTGGGCTTGGGGGGAGGAGTCCGAAAGGGGGAATATTATACACCAATCTTTATCGGAGGTCTAAGTGATATTACAATACTATTAGAAGATGTGGGTCAACCGGTGGTTGGGACGGAGGGTTATCCTCATTGGTTGTTCGCTCCGTCGGGAGGAGCAGATTCCTGCGTCGGGGCGGTCTTCCCTTATGTCGTGAGGGTTTAGCCTTCGGGGGGGCGACCCTCGGTCGTAGGAGGGGACCCTCTTCCTTTCCCTTTCATCGCTTCCTCGTGCTCTGCCTCGCTGTTGTCGTGCTGGAGGGTATTTCGGCCTTGCCGGGGACCCCGCGCACCGAGGGGGAACCCCAGGGAGGCCGAGGACGAGGTGGCGGTGGCGGCGCCGCTGGGAGAGCAGTCAGGGGGTTTCCCCCCCGACACCCTGTGGGGATCGCCGAAGGTGACGGCGTTAATTGGGGTGTTGCGGCACGCGGACGGCTGTCTGGACCCACCTTTTGATACAGTAACAAGCAGGAGGCAAGCTGGCGGGCGGGGCTTTCCGCGTGTAAGGGGAATATCCTGTCGGAGGTGGCAGGGCTGTGACGCCCATCGTCGGGGGAAGTGAGGTCCGTCGGTGGCTGTCGGCTTCTTTCGTAGCTCGGTGGGGTGTTTAGGGCTGTTTTATGCCCGGAGTGAGGGGAGGGGAATCCCCTACGTCTCTCTTCCCCCTTTACCCTGACCTCTGGGGGGGTATTTATAGCGAGATTCTGTGGAAGGGTTTTTCTTGGGTAATGCGGGGGATTAGTGCCGTTAATGGGCTTCGCGGAATCCCGCGCTTTGGGAATCGCTTTTCCCTGGCGGTATCTGGCACTCTGGCCTCTCGGGGGGCGTGTTGTTGCTGATGGCGTGTAGTCCAATCGTCCTTTCGCCGCATCGTGGCGCTGCTTTGACGGGACAGGGCTGCTGCTCTGTCTGGACTGGGCACTTATTTTGCGGCCTCTGCCTTGTGACAGGTCCGTTCCGGGTCACGTGACTAGGCTTCTTGATGGAGTTACACAATTCCTAATTATGCCCCCAACATTCCCGTGTCCGAGATCGGTAGGTCTCGGGGAAGGGGATGTTGTCGGCTTGTGTTGCCTTTGGGCGGGGCGGGGAGTCGGCGAAGGGGTGCGGGGTGAGACCCGCGGTCCTACCGGAATTTGATCTCTGGCAGAACCTGTTACGCAGGGCGGGCCCCCGGGTACCTCTCTCCCTGTGTCGATGACTTTCAGGGAGCGGGGGGGGGGGGGGGGGGCTGGTTTCCAATCGTAGTATCGCGGGGTTCGAGCTGTGGACGTAGGCTTCCTAGAAGGCCTACGCCAGTTAGGCAGGGTAGCGAGTTGCTCGCCCGGCACGTGGCCGGGAGATAGCTACCCGCTATGGTTTTCTCTGAAAAAATCTGAGCGTATGAAGAAGAATGTTTTTATTTAAATTTGTAAGAGCTGAGCTATAGCTTGTACATGAGTTCTTAGTTCATCGCCCGTTGTGGGGTCAGATCCGGCTCGGGGAGGGGCTTTAGAGCTGTCCTCGCCCGGCCGTATGGGCCTAATGACCTCCGGATCTAGGAGTCACCGAGGGCCGTGCAGGCCCGTTTTGACTGGAGTCAATCTTGGCGCGGAGGCGATTGGTCGCCTTCTGTTCTGAAGTGTTGCGAGGTCTCTTTGGCGATCGGGCCGCCTTCCCTTCGTTGCTTCGTCATCTCTTGCCACGGACAGGGTTTTCCTCGGTCTGGAAGAGGCGCTGAGAAGGGAAGCCGTCTTGATGAGGCTTGCTCCTTAGGGAGGTTCTTGAGCATAGGGCCGTCCCCCGCCGCCCTGTGTCTCGTTGCTTCGGTTTGAGAGTGGGGTTCGGCGCCCGATGGTGCATGGGCGAGCTGACACGCCAGGACTCGCCGTTTGGGCTTGTAGGGGATGCAGCCTTTCTGAGGTCCTCGGCCGGAGGTCGAGGGCGGGGAGGTACTGGCCGGCCAGTGCTGGGGGATCTCGACTGCCCAGTCGGCTTTGAACGGATGCCATTCTTTCTCCGACTCGTCCTCGTTTAGGGGACGGAGGCGTGAAAGGTGGATTTCGCTTGTGTAAGCGGAATATCCAGTTGGCGATCCGTTTGTAAGTGGAATATCCTGTTGGCGGTGCTGGAGATGTAGGCACCGCCGCCCCGGGCGGCGGGAACCATTGATGGCCGGTGACCTCTCTTTTGTTAGGGCGTTGTATCTCGGCCTGTTTCCGGGTGGGTGGGGGGATCAAGTGGCGGTTTCTCATGTCCGCCGGTTCTCCCTACTTTCGGAGGGGGAGTGGCGTCTTTATAGGGAGATCTCGCTGACGGTTTCTCCCCTATTTATTGCGCTGAGTTGGCATTATTAATGGGCTCCTCGAATTTGCACCCGTGGGAAACCGCCTTTGCCAGGTGGCTCTTATGGGTCCTCTTTTGGAGCGCATTATTAATGGTGGCATGTTTCTCGAGCGTCCTTTCGGTTCGTCGAGTCACATCAGGGCCACCTACTCGGGAACTGACGACTTTTCGTCCCGGTTTGTGTGCCCCTGTTTTCTTTTGATTTTTCGAGGGCCACGGGCCCGGGCCCCTCTCTGGTTTGGGTGGCTAGGGTTGGCCCTGCCCCGGAGGTCTGGAGGGGTGGAGCGGGCGCGTAGCCCGGCCCGTGCCCTTCTCTGGTTTGGGTGGCTAGGGTTGGCCCTGCCCCGGAGGTCTGGAGGGGGGGAGCGGGGGCGTAGCCCGGCCCGTGCCTTTCTCTGGTTTGGGTGGCTAGGGTTGGCCCTGCCCCAGGTCTGGAGGGGGGGAGCGGGCGCGTAGCCCGGCCCGTGCCCTTCTCTGGTTTGGGTGGCTAGGGTTGGCCCTGCCCCAGAGGTCTAGAGGGGGGGAACGGGCGCGTAGCCCGGCCCGTGCCCTTCTCTGGTTTGGGTGGCTAGGGTTGGCCCTCCCCCATAGGTGTGGAGGGGGGGAGCGGGCGCGTAGCCCGGCCCGTGCCCTTCTCTGGTTTGGGTGGCTAGGGTTGGCCCTGCCCCAGAGGTCTGGAGGGGGGAAGCGGGCGCGTAGCCCGGCCCGTGCCCTTCTCTGGTTTGGGTGGCTAGGGTTGGCCCTGCCCCAGAGGTCTGGAGGGGGGAGCGGGCGCGTATCCCGGCCTGTACCCTTCTCTGGTTTGGGTGGCTAGGGTTGGCCCTGCCCCAGAGGTCTGGAGGGGGGAGCGGGCGCGTAGCCCGGCCCGTGCCCTTCTCTGGTTTGGGTGGCTAGGGTTGGCCCTGCCCTAGAGGTCTGGAGGGGGGGAGCGGGCGCGTAGCCTGGCCCGTGCCCTTCTCTGGTTTGGGTGGCTAGGGTTGGCCCTACCCCAGAGGTCTGGAGGCGGGGAGCGGGCGCGTAGCCCGGCCCGTGCCCTTCTCTGGTTTGGGTGGATAGGGTTGGCCCTGCCCCAGAGGTCTGGAGGGGGGGAGCGGGCACGTAGCCCGGCCCGTGCCCACCTCTGGTTTGGGTGGCTATGGTTGGCCCTGCCCCAGAGGTCTTGAGGGGGGGAGCGGGCGCGTAGCCCGGCCCATGCCCTTCTCTGGTTTGGGTGGCTAGGGTTGGCCCTGCCCCAGAGGTCTGGAGGGGGGGAGTGGGCGCGTAGCCCGGCCTGTGCCCTTCTCTGGTTTGGGTGGCTAGGGTTGGCCCTGCCCCAGAGGTCTGGAGGGGGGGGAGCGGGCGCGTAGCCCAGCCCGTGCCCTTCTCTGGTTTGGGTGACTAGGGTTGGCCCTGCCCCAGAGGTCTGGAGGGGGGGAGCGGGCGCGTAGCCCGGCCCGTGCCCTTCTCTGGTTTGGGTGGCTAGGGTTGGCCCTGCCCCAGAGGTCTGGAGGGGGGGAGCGGGCACGTAGCCCGGCCCGTGCCCTTCTCTGGTTTGGGTGGCTAGGGTTGGCCCTGCCCCAGAGGTCTGGAGGGGGGAGCGGGCGCGTAGCCCGGCCCGTGCCCACCTCTGGTTTGGGTGGCTAGGGTTGGCCCTGCCCCAGAGGTCTTGAGGGGGGGAGCGGGCGCGTAGCCCGGCCCATGCTCTTCTCTGGTTTGGGTGGCTAGGGTTGGCCCTGCCCCAGAGGTTCGGAGTTTTTAACGAACTGCAAAACTTGTGTATGAACAAGAATGTTGCGTAAAACGAGTAGATGTGTATATTGCGAGTAAAAAAAAGAAAAACTCACAACTATTGGTAGAATTTTAGCAGATGTTTTGCGTTCCAGGGGTGGGCCAGCTCGCTCCCTTCTGGGGTAGCCAGGATGTACGTGGCCGGTCCGACAATATCGACGACCGTGTAGGGCCCTTCCCATTTGGCGGCCAGCTTTCCCCGCTGTGCAGTCTCGGGCCGGAAGGTGGCATCTCGGAGGACCAAATCGCCGATCCTGAAAGTCCACGGTTTCACCTGGGAGTCGTAGTATCGGGCCATCCTCTGGCTGTGTTTGACGAGGTTGGTCAGGGCCCGGTCCCGTACCTCGTCTATCAACTCAAGACTGAGGCCGAGCCCTTCTCCGTTGATTTCTTCGTCGAAGAGCTTTAGCCGGAGTGTCTCCTCGCCGATTTCCATATGAACGACCGCCTCCGATCCGTATGCTAGCACGAAGGGGCTTTCTCCGGTCAAGGCCTTGTGGGTGGTACGATAAGACCATAGGATTCCCGGCAGTTCGTCGACCCAAGCCCCCAGAGCGGCGTCCACCTTCTTCTTCATTGGGTTCAAGATACATTTATTCGCGGCCTCCGCCATTCCGTTGCACTGCGGGTGGGACACTGATGCGAACTGGAGTTTGATCCCCCAGCCCGAGCAGAAGTCACGGAAGCCTTCGCAATCGAACTGCTTTCCATTATCCGTGACAATGGAGCAGGGAATCCCGAAGCGGCATATGATGGATTGCCAGATGAAACCCTTCATGTCCGTCCACGTGATTCACGCCAACGGCTCTGCTTCGACCCATTTTGTGAAATAGTCCACGGCGACGACCAGATATTTCCTTCCCCCCGAGGCCTTTGGGAACGGCCCCAGGATGTCGAGCCCCCACTTGGCGAAGGGGATCGGGCTCAAGATGGGCATCAGGTTGGCCGGGGGTGCAAGCGTCCGCCGGCAGAACTTCTGACATGCCTCGCACTTCTTGACGTACTGTACCGCATCCCGGATCATCGTCGGCCAGTAGTATCCTTGGCGCATCACTTTGTGGGTGATGGTGCGCCCGCCATGGTGGTTTCCACAGAAGCCTTCGTGTACCTCGCGGATGACTTGCTCAGCCTACTCCGGGCCCAAGCATTTCAGGTAGGGCAGGACGTCAAAATTGGCGCGGCGGCAGCGGTACAACACTCCGTCGAGAAGCACGAAGGATAAGGCCCGCCTTTCCACCTATTTTTCCAGCATCCGCTCCTCGGGGAGCTCACCCGTCTCTAAGTACTTCATAATGGGGGTCATCCACGTCGTCCTCACGTCCGTGCACATCAGTTCTTCTTCGTCAATGGTCGGCGTCAACAGGCTTTCCACATAGATAGCCTTCCCGATCTCAGCCGCCGAAGAGGAAGCCAGTTTAGACAGGGCATCCACCCGGAGGTTGCTGGAGCGGGGTAGGTGTTGGACGTCCGCTTTCTTGAACTTACGGAGTTCGATCTGGATGCGACTCAGGTATCGCTTCATCATTTTCTCTCGGGCCTCGAACCCCCCCAGGATCTGTTGGATGACGAGGCGGGAGTCACTCAAGAGCAACACGTTCGTCGCCCCCACCGCCCTAGCGAGCTTCAACCCGTTAACCGCGGCTTCATATTCCGCGACATTGTTGGTGGCCGGGAAGCTGAAGCGCAGGGCGTACTCCAACGAACATCCATCAGGGGTCTGAATGACTATACCTGCTCCTGTCCCGGAGCTTGTTGCGGAGCCGTCGACGTGGATGGTCCATAATTCGCCCGCTGTCGTCGGGGAGGGTGCTGAGGGTTCACCCACCTCGATCCTCCGCGGGGACGTGGTCACCGATGGGAGCTCCGTCCGGTCCCCCGGTGGGACTCCCGTGGTGCATTCCACTATGAAGTTGGCCAGCGCTTGGCCCTTGATTGCCGTCTGGGCTTTGTACGTTATGTCGAACTCGCTGAGCTCGACGCTCCAGTTGAGCATCCTCCCCGACCGCTCCAGCCTTTTCAAGTTCTTTTCGAGGGGCATGTCGGTGTGGACGATTATGGGGTGGGCCTGGAAGTAGGGTCGGAGCTTCTGGGCCGTGGTGATTAGGCAGTAGGCGGCTTTCTCGATAGGGCTGTAACGAGTCTCCGCCTCCCGGAGGATCCGGCTGGCATAGTAAACGGGGCGTTGCACCCCTCCTTCCTCCTTGATCAGGACGGAGCTAACGGCCTCCTCGTTGGTCGCCAGGTACAACCCCAGGGGTTCGCCCTCCTCCGGCTGTGCGAGGAGCGGTGGGCTCTGTAGGTATGCTCTCAGCTCCGCGAATGCCCGCGCGTAGTCGTCATCCCACGGGATCACCTTCCTTTGGTCTTTAGCTTCGCCCAAGGCTGTGCGCAAGACCCTGAAGAAAGGGAGCGATTTCTCCGCCGATTTCGACAGGAATCGCCCTAAAGCAGCGATCCGGCCGTTCAGTCGCTGCAAGTCCCGGATCGTCCGGGGCTCCGTCATACCGATGAGGGCCGTCACCTTGTCGGGGTTCACCTCGATTCCCCGCTTCGTTATCATGAAGCCCAGGAATTTTCCCGATTGCACGCCAAAGATACACTTCGCGGGGTTTAGCCTCAGGTTGTACCGGAGGACCCTCTGGAAGGTTTCCTGCAGGTCGGCGAGGTGGTCGGGGGCCCTTCCGCTCTTTACCAGCATGTCGTCGATGTAGACCTCCAAGTTTCATCCCACCTGAGGGCCGAATATTCGGTCCACCATTCGTTGATAGGTCGCCCCGGCGTTCTTCAGTCCGAAGGGCATCTTGGTGTAACAGAAGGTGCCTTTATCGGTGACAAAAGATGTCTTCTCCTCATCTTCCTCCGCCATCGGTATCTGGTTGTACCCCGAGAAGGCGTCCATGAAGCTCAACAACTCATAGCCAGACGCCTGGTCCACCAAGTGGTCGATTCTGGGCAGAGGGAAGCTGTCCTTCGGGCATACCTTGTTGAGGTCGGTGAAGTCGACGCACATGCACAACTTCCCACTGGGCTTCTTCACCAGAACGACGTTGGCGAGCCAGTCGGGGTAGTCCACCGGCCGAACAAATTTGGCTTCGAGGAGTCGCTCTACCTCTTCCTCGGCCGCCCTCTTCTTTTCGCCCCCCGCACTTCTCTTCTTCTGTCGAACAGGTCGGGCTTCCGGGTCTGCATTCAACCTGTGGGAGATTACTCCCGGGTCCACCCCGGGCATGTCAGCGGGTGACCACGCGAATATGTCCACGTTTTCTCAGAGCAAGGCGACGAGGGCCGTCCTTAACGTGGACGGGAGTTTTGTCCCGATGAAGACGGTTCTTCCCTCGTCCGAGGCCACTGGGACCTCCTCTACTTCCTCTGCCGGGGTCAGCCGCTGGTCGCAGAAGTCCTCCCTCTCGTCAGGGATGAGAGCAGTCAGGGACCGCCTCGGGCTCCTAGGCAGGGACGGCGCCTGGTTATGGTCTCCGGGCACCTCCCGTCCTCCCCGCACCTGTCCCACCCCCCGCGCGGTCCGGAACTTCATCGTCTGATGCTGCAGGCTGGGGAGCACCTCGATGGCCGTCATATATGGACGCCCTATGATTCCGTTATATGCCGACGCGACGTCGACGATGACAAAAAGTGCTTCCCTGGTCACGACCCTCGGTTCTTCCCCCAGGGTCATGGGCAGGGTGGTCGTTCCCTCAGTGGGGATCGCATGGCCGGTGAAGCCAGCAACAGGGCCCACACAGGGCTCTAGGTCTGCACGCCCCCACCCCATCCTCTCGACCGTTGACAGGAACAAGATGTCGCAGGAGCTACCAGTGTCAATCAGGAGCCGGTCGACGTCCATCGCCCCGATCCGAGCCTTGATGACGAGAGCGTCATTGTCCTGGCTTCGTGTCCCCAGCCAGTCCTCCTCGGTAAAGGTGATGGGGGGTCGGTGTGTCCTCCTTCGCTTCGGTCGGCGGCCAGCGGCCGCCACTATCACCTGTCGGGCCCCGGCCCCCAGGATTGCGGGCGCTCGTCCCGCCGAGGAAGACCCTCCAGTTATCATCTCAATTCGCATGACCGCCCTTGGGGGGTGTGGCTCCTCCTTATCGCGGTCCGCCGGCGGTTCCCGTCCCCCCTCCTCCGGGGGGGCTCTCTCTCCTGCTGCCGCCCGCCTTCCCGTGACGAAGTTCCCCAGGTGACCCGCCTGGATCAGTCGCTCGATCTCTCTTTTGAAGGAGTAACAACGGTCGGTGTCGTGACCGTGGTCTCGGTGATAACGGCAGTATCTCCGGGGTCCCGCCTCGTCGGGTCCGTCCTCATCTCCCGGGGAGGCTCTAGCAATAACCCGGCCCTTGTCGCCGCGGCCAGCACCTCCATCATGGGGGCGTTGAGTCGCGTGTAAGGCGCCTGTAGGGGGCCTTCTTGTCTTGGGATGACTCCGGGGGGCCCCCGCGCCGGGGCGAGCTCGCGCACCGGGCCGAGACGATCTTGTGGGCAAGGCTCGGGCGGCTCCCGCCGCTGTCGGGCTATCTGATCACGGTCTCGACCCCTCTCTTCCTGCCTCGGCCGAGGGTGTGGCCGGGGTCCGTCTTGGGACGGTTTCGTCGGGGGGAATACGGCCTTTGCACCTAGAGTCTCTTCGGCCAACGCGTGTCTTTCCGTCATTGCAACCAACGCTTCATAGTCGGTCGGCGGATCCCGGAGCAGGGATTTGTGGAGGCTCCGAGTTCGCAACCCCGTCTTGAAGGCCAGCATAAGCACCTCATCGCCATATGTCACCACCGCCCGTATTTCCTCCTGAAAGCGGCGGAGGTATCTACCCGTCGTCTCTCCTTCCCTTTGGACTATTGTGCTGAGATAGTCCAAGGGCTTCTTCTTCGTCCGCCCGGCTCGGAACTCTTGGCAAAACTTGTGGGACAGCTCGCCAAAGCTCCCAACGGATCTCGCGGGCAGGCCAAAATACCAATCCAGCGCGGCGTCCCTCAGGCTTTGGGAGAAATGTCGGCATAGGAACGCCTCATCCACATCCTGCGCCTCCATCGCCCCCCGGTATTGTTGCACGTGCGTGAGGGGTTCGCCTCTCCCATTGTACATGGCCAAGTGAGGGGGCTTGAACCTTACGGGCCTTGGGGCGGACGTGATCCATCGTGCAAGCGGCGTGGCCTCCTCCGGATAGGTATGGCGATCTGGCACATCCCCTCTCCGCCATTCGGGGGTCTGGCTTCGGTTGCGCCTCGGCCGCCGACGGTCCTCCGTCCCCGGGGAGTAGCTCCTTCCCCGGGCCGAGGATTCAACGGGTTGTGGGCTACGGCTCTCCCAGCGCCAGCGCCTCCCGGCCAGCTCTCCTCGGGCCTCCATCCGTTCCTGATTCTCTCGGAGGAGCCTCTCGCGCTCGGCGGCGAGGAAGCGTAGTTGTCGACAAACGGCTTCCTCGTGCAGGGTATCAGAGGGGTGGTGCTGGTGATGCGGGCCGCCTCCCCCAGGCGGGGACCTGTTCAGCAACGGGTCCCGCCCATTCCCGGGCCGCCGGCCCGTCACCGTCTCTTCAAGGACTTCTTGGTTGCTCATGTTTTCTCTCCTTAGCCTCTCGCGCTCTGCGACGATGAAGCGGAGTTGGCGGCGGGCGGCCTCTTCTTCCTGGTAGGCCCTCCGGGCGGTCTCGGCCGCCTCGTCCAAACGCCTTTACGCGGCGACCACCTCCCCCAGGCGCCTCCACCGCTGCGCAACTTCCATCTCCTCTTCCAGGAGCCTTTACTGGGCCGCAATCTCCTCAGCGAGCCCCCTGTTTTCTCCCTCCTCCTCGAACTGAAGGCGGAGGTTCCGCCTCACGTTCTGGGGCTCTGAGGGGCCGGGCGGCGGCTCCGTTCCGGTCGCCTGATAGCCTCCCCTGGCCTGAGTGACGGCCTCGAAGCTCTTCAGGACGACGTGGGATGAAGTAGGTTCAGTTTCGGTGCCCACGCCCGGAAGGGCGTGGGACGCCGGGGTGATTTGTAGAGAGAGCGGTTCCTGGCACACGAGATCTTTGCCGTGATCAGGATTCCGCGAGATCGGCATGGAGTCTAACATGGGTGTGACCCTTTGTTCCCACAGACGGCGCCAATTGTTACGAGGTGGAACTCGCGTACAATGAATTTGTATTATGGGGAACCAAGGGCACGATGGTTATGTGGAGAAGAAGGTGTAGGTAGGCTGTTTTACAAGTGATTAGTGGGGTGAAGAGGTTGGATCCGTTGCCAAGGGTGCTCACGGGATCGTATCTCGCCGGACGCAGCTGAGGAAGGTTGGACGGCAGGGGGCTGATGCTGACTTTGGTCAAGGGGCGAGCTCTCCTGCAGCACGAATAACTCGTCAGAAGGGCTGGGTTGGGGTTCAACCCTTAGCCCCTCCGATGCCTAAGTCAGTAATAGGGCTTGAAATGGGGGGCTGGACACACCGGTCGGACTATCTGTGTGTCCGCCGCGCGTGACTAGCTATAGGTGGGAGAGCAAAGATATGGAAGACCTTCACTCTCGTGTGTGAATAATAGAAAATGAGAGAAAATTCTCCAACCCCCTCTCCGTAAGAGGAGAGGGGGTATTTATACCTGACGGGTGATGACTAGGCATGCTGAGCTGGCTCGGGTGCCAGCGGAAGCTTCGGACAAGGACATCGGGAACAGGAGTTTATGACCTGCTTCTGTCAGGCGGCGCAACGGCCAAGGGGTGCTTTTATCAGGATGTCAGGGCCAAAAGCACTAACCGTCGGACGGGTCAGCCGCCTGGGGGGTGCTTTGTCAGGCGGTCGGGTGACGTATGTGTCAGTCGTGTCCTTATCCTAGGCTGTTTGTCGTTAGCGACGAACTAAAGGTCTGGCTGTCACTCTAGGCGCCGCGGTTCGCGGGAATCGGGCGGGCCGTTCCGATCGGGGGTTGTCCGGCCCGGCCGCGCCCCCTGATCGATCAGGGGGCATGGCCCGCCGATACTGAAGGATACGTCCGCGCCCGTCAATAGGCCTGGTCTAGCTACCCAAGCGTCCCCAAGCGCGCTACCCCGGCGGGTCGGGCGGCGGCGGTTGTTCACCTCGGCCGGTTGCGATTGTTTGCCTCGGCCGGTTCGGGGAACGCTGCAAGGCGCGCCTGTCTCCATGATGCCCCGGATTTTCGGGGCGGCGGCCCTTTTGTGAAATGGTGAGTTAATGGGGTATGTTAGCGGATCCGGGCGGGAGTCGGGCTCCTACGATCTTTAGGTCGTAACACAACTAATTAATCATATCAACTAGTTGCATCCTTAAATTCAAAATTTTAGGATTTGTTTAATAACTTTTATTAAGACCTTATCAACTATAAGCTTCACGTGCTATCCTAATCGTTATTAGGATTTTAATAAACTTTATTAACAACGCCAAAAGCGAAGTCCTTTAATGAGAATTAATTATAAAAATTAGAATTAAGATTCATTAAAAGGACTACACTAATCATGAATTAGGTCTTAAAGGGTTGTCAAAAGTTTTATTAAAACATAGCATGTCATTAAAATTCAAGTAATAAATTTTAATCATTTTTAATGGCTAACCTAAAGGGTTGTCTTGTGTTATCAAATAAGGGACAAGGAGAACTAGCCATTAAAATAAAGCTACACTAATTTATCGCATAAAGATAGTGCACAACTATTAAACAATTAAATAGATTAAGTTTATCGCATAAACAATTTTAGCATGCATACATAAATTTAACATTTAAATTTAAAATATGATTTTAAAATCTTTTATTTTTATCTCATAAAAACTTGTTTTTAAAATCACAAATTTGCATGCTACTTTAAAAAATTTATCGCATAAAATTTTAACCTTTAAAATCAGTTTTAAAATATCTCATAAAATTAAAACATCATTTTAAATAACATTCATGCCTAAAAATTTATCATATAAAATTTTAGGCACTTTAAACTTATCACATAAATTTTAAAAGATTTAAATTTAGTTTTAAAAAATTATCACATAAATTTTAAAACGTCATTTAAACATTTCCATGTTCAAAATTTATCAAATAGAATATTTGAACATCTAAAACATTTTTGAAAATTATCTCATAACTTAAAAAACATTTTTAAAAGCATTTAAAAGTATTTTAAAGTTTAATAATAATCACATGCTAGATCGTTACGCAGACCTAAGCTCTGATACCACTGTAGGGTTTTCTAGGACCCTTAGGGCACAAAAACTCTATGCACGTCCTAAGTCGGACGGAACATAGACAGATAAGTAGCGGAAAATAATCATGTTAATCTAATTAACATTTAACCATAAGGTCCAAGACCCTAATCCAAGATCTATGCCGACTTGGGATGGGTCTGACCATCCCCAGAAGGATCTAGCCTACTACGATTAAATTAAACTAATGCTTAATTAAACACATACCCGGAATCTCAGCCCTGGGGGCAGGCGAGATGTTCCGCACCGTCTTCCGAGCCGCTCCCCATCCCACACCGAGCTGCTCCTCGAACCGCTCCCCGAACCACTCCGCATCCCGAGGCGATCAATCCCGTGTCGCCAAGCCAACCAACCGCCGAAGAAAGTTTCACGTGAGTGAAACCTCCGCCTAGATTTCGGATCCGAATCCGAACTCCTTTGCGGCTTTGCTAGAGCCCTCAGGAGCAAGGCAGAAATTTATAGGGAGAGGAGAAATATTAATTTAAGCTTAGATCCGAGCGTACTCCAACATTTACGAGAGCCGCTCAGATCTAGAGCTTGGGACGAGTTATGAGTAAGGGGGAGGGCCTCTATTTATAGAGGCGGCTGACTCTCCCCTTTTCTCCACAACCGAGGTGGGACTATTAATTTGGGATTAATTAAATCAAGTTAGTTTGCCTTTCATAAAGGGCAAACTTCCTCAAATTTTTAACTCCCTCACCGTTGAGCTTCAATGTTGGTACAACCTACCAAATCGAAGAGGGTTCAACGGTGAACGCGTAGGAAAAAACGGCTCGTCAATCCGAGTCCATTTGACCCTTCAAACAATTATCCAAAGTTAGCCAAAAGTCATGCTTCTCTTAGAAACGTAGCCGTCAAGAAAATCCCAGGTTTCAAAAAACCTTAACCAGAAAATTCGGGCTTGGTGGGCCTCCATTTTCGCTGGTTTCAGTCCAACAGTTTGGGCTGACTTGTTTTGGCTATAACTTGTGCATTTGGACTCCGTTTTTGACGCGGTTTGAACCTGCGTTTAGAGCGGGACGATCCTGTCATCTAGGTAACCTTTTCAACGCGTTTATTTAATTAAATATAGTCTTAAACAATTTAAGATACATTTAATCTCTTTTGCATCATATGCAAAATAGTCCCTATCTAAGCTTAAATTATCATTTGCATCAAATACAAATGATCCGAGGGCATATTCCTCTACAGTTCTTATGTTTATTATCCTTCTGAACATTCATCCAGATCTACCACCTTGCCAACAGCTTCCTTCATAAGGAATTCCTTTTATAAAAAGATGGCATGTTTGGAGACAACAATCTTTTGTGTCTCCGGATGGTAGAAGGTGTACCCTGAATAATGTTTCTGGTACCCAATGAATTTACACAAGACAGATCTATCTTCCAGTTTGTCTGGATTATGCCTCTTGACATATGCAGGACAACCACATACCTTTAAATGGTTAAGTTGGATTTTCTTGCCACTCCATATCTGATATGGACAGTTGTCGGCACAAATTTTGACAGAACTCTGTTAAGAATATAGGCAACAGTCTCTAGAGCATAGCCCTAGAGGGAGGTAGGCAACTCAGCATCACTTATCATGGATCGTACCATGTCCAACAAAGTGTGATTCCTTCTCTCCGATACACCGTTATGTTGAGGTGTATAAGGAGGTGAGACCTAAGAGAGAATCCCATTCTCTTTTAAATACGTAAGGAATTCTTGGCTCAAGTATTCTCCTCATCGATCAGATCGACGAATTTTAATACTTTTGCCAGTTTGTTTTTCAACTTCGTTACGGTACTATTTGGATCGCTCAAACGTTTCAGACTTATGTTTCATCAAGAACAGATGTCCAAACCTAGAGTGATCATCAGTAAACGTAACGAAATATGAATATCCTCCTTAGGCTAATGTAGACATGGGTCCACATACATCAGAATGTACTAGACCCAAGAGTTCATCAACTCTCTCCCCTTGTCTTACAAAAGGAGTTTTGGCCATCTTACCTTTAAGGTAAGACTTGCAAGTGTCGTATGACTCATAATTCGAGAGGTCCAAGGACCCCTCTTTATGTAACTTTCCAAGTCTCTTCTCTCTGATATGGCCCAGTCTATAGTGCCAAAGATAGGTTTCATTATAACCTGATTCCACCATTTTCATGTATTAACATTTAATACAACGTCCTTACACAAAGTGTATACACCATTGTTTAGAGTCTCGAAACCTAGCAACTTACAATCAAAGAAAACGTTCATAATATTTTCGTTGATAGTAAAATTATAACCTTCTATATCCAAAGCCGAGACGGAGATAATATTGCACATGAAGTTTGGGATATAGTAACCTTGCTTCAGAATAAATTTAGCTCCACAAGCCAATGTGTGTATGTCATCTCCCACGGCTACAACAGCAACATTTGCTACGTTACCGACTTAGAGAACGACCTCATTCTTTTCGAGTCGTCTATTTCTCATTCCTTGTAACTGGTTATAGATGAGAGAGCATGCACCGGTATCTACTACCCATTCATTAGAAGTTACGGAATGAACTACACTTTGTATAACCATTACAGACGTTAGTGTATTAGCATGCCTTTTCTCCTTGTGCCCACGTATATTCTTTACGTCTCTCACCCAGTCGTTATTCTTATAACTAGTTGATTCTTTCTTATTTTGGATATATTTAATTTCGCTTGTCATGCTGCAAAGAATAGAACTCCTAACATTAGCCTGTGTTCAAAAATTTTTTAAATATAATAAGATTGGATTTTATTCAATTATATTCTCCCACTATTTTGGCAAACATTTTAAAGCCATAATAATGAACGAATTTTAATAGAATTTAGTGGGAAAGGGATCCAATCATCCTGAGTCTCACAACCTTGAGTTGACTCAACAAGTTGCTTGACTCTGTGATCGGCCGATGACTCTTCATCAATCACATCCCATGTGATTCCCTTATCTGTTTTTACCCCAAATCACTTATGACCTTGAGTTGACTCAACAAGTTGCTTGACTCTGTGATCGGCCGATGACTCTTCATCAATCACATCCCATGTGATTCCCTTATCTGTTTTTACCCCAAATCACTTATGACCTTGAGTTGACTCAACAAGTCATAATGACTAGTCTAGTCTGACCCTTACTTTCTTGTCCAGTCCTAACTTACACCAGCGCTCGGTTATGTTCATGTCGCGACGGGTTGGGTTAAGTTGAACTACATCATATGTTGGATGTAATTGGATTCCAAATAAAAATCATGTTACAGCTTGAGTTGACTCAACAACCATAACATGAATTCTCGGTTTCCAAATTCCAAAAGTAAGGAGGGTTACGATTTTATCTGGTAAAAGATTTATTTACGTATTTGACTAGATATAGTCTAGGGTGTCATATAATTATGATTCGCGTTATTGCGGTCCAGCGAACACGGCCAGGGAATTGACTAAGCCAGGATCACTTATCCCCAGCCTAGCTAGGGTAATCCAACAAACTTAGCCAAGCACATTGACCAGATCATAGTCTATTGAATGAGACTTATCATTTTTATATACGTGTCATAGACTAAATGGCTTTTATTAGAACTAGTTAATCCTATCAACTAGTGAATCCTTAAAATTCAAAATTTTATAGATTTGTTAATAACTTTTATTAAGTCTTTATCAACTATAAGGAATGATTTATTGAGGTGCAATCCTAATCGTCCATTAGGCATTTAAAAAAATTTAAATCATAGCAAGAGAAATCTAAAATTAGCTTATAATCATTAGATGGCTTTTAATGGCTAACCTAACAAGGTTTTCTTGTGTTATCAAATAAACAAGAATAAACATAGCCATTTTTAAAATTTCAACTTAATAACATCACATGAATTAAGTTCATAATTATCACATAATTAATTTTATGTTTCTAACAAACATAACAAGCAAAACATATTAATTTTGCAGCATTAGATCAGCGTAGATATGTCTCTGATACCAATATTGGGTTTGGTATGGACCCTTAGGGCAAAAAAAACTATGCCCATCCTAAGTCGGACGGACATTAGAATCAAAAAGATGCAACGAAAACGTTATTAAACACTTTAATAAATCTTAACCCTAAGAATCATGCACCCTAACTAGGATAATCTACTAACTTGGGTTGGGTTCGACCAACCCGGAGATAGATCTAATCTACTGTAAAAATATGAAAAGCACAAATAAAGCTGACTTACCCGAAACTTTGCTTGCACCGGTAAAGTGTTCCGAACCATTTTCCAAGCGACACCGTGCCCCGAGCTGAGCCGCTTCCCAAACCGCACCATTCTGCGTCTCACCCCGAGCTAAACCGCTTCACGAGCCGCACCGCGCCTCCGAGTCAATCACTTGTTGAAGAAGATTTCACTTGAGCAGAACCATGTCCGAGACTTTTGGATCAGATCCAAACCTCCTCGCCGTCTTGCTATGACTCGATTGGAGGATCGAAAGAAATATAAGAGGATGAATAATTTTTTTCTTAAGACTGAGCGTGCTCAAAAATTATAGAGCTTCTCAAATCAGAGACTTGGTGCACTATTCAATTAGGCGGGCTATCTCCTATTTATAAAGGGAGCCGGCCCCTCCTCCTTTGCTACGAGCAATATGGGACTACCAAATGGGTATTTGGGATTGATTTTAATAGAAGTCCAAATTCTAAAATTAACCATAAATTCATTTCTGAGTTTTGACTTTGAAACAACCTGTCAAATCGAAGATCTCCAGACAACGATCGCATAGAAAAAATGGCATCCAATTCCGATATCATTCGACCCTTCAAATGTCGAAAATAAATTCTGAAATCGCATTTCGCACAAAACTGCGAATTCACGCTTTCCAAGGAGGTGGATCAGATCGCGCCACGTGGCACGCGCTTGGGCAGCCTGGCGGGTCTGACTCGCCAGCGCGTGTAAGACCCGCAAGCCCTCTTAGCCACTTTTGAAGTTTTTTTTTGCATTTTCGAACTCGTTTGAGCTCTGATTTGAATGTGTTTTCTTCCTGTGGATTTCTCTGGAAGTCCCCTTCGATCCCATGCATTTTTGTCAACTTAATACCAAGTATTAATTACACATAATGTGTAAAAGTCTCAAATGCTAAACTCTTTAGCTTTATTCTCACAACTTACTTGTGAGCTAAATTATTCCATTGCATCAAATGCATTCCGCTTAACTTTCTTTCTATTACTAAGACGTGAATACTACTCGGTGTGAGACCTTACAACCTGACCCTACTACAAGTTAGGACTCAAAATCCCTAGACGACAGTAACTACGAGCAGCAGGTGTCATCCATGTTTCGATATCATAATTACGTGATTGACTTGTCGACGAAAAGTGTCGTTGTGATCACTCTGACTGTGTCCGTGATGAATACCAAAGTATTAGTCCCTTCGCCTTCACTATGTCATTTTCTTAGCCTAGGGTACGGAAAACTGTCAACCCTACTAGCTAGCACTGGCCAGTATCTTTCGGTCTCTGGTACATACATGTTGTACTACTTACAACATACCTTGGCCAAGGTTTTACCAAGAGCCGTACTGAGCCTACGACAATAACTTCCTATTAACGGAAGAGACGAATCCTCTCTTGGTCAATACTCACCTCGTACGCTTCAAGTGTCACCCAACCTAAGACCTTTCAGCAGGCCTTACCTCGAAGCTAGATCATAGATCTAAGCGACACTGTTCACGCACAGGTTTGTACAATGATATCAAGTCATCAGGACCAACTTGCCTATCATCACTAGAGAGTTATCAATGACAGTTAGTTATTATTTAACCATTTGATAACTCTTTATTGGGTCATTCAGTGAACTCATTCTCCAATGAGCACCTGTTTCTTGTCTCTGACTTCACTAAGTCGCATGATTATGATATCATCAAGACAAAGACACAATGGTCTGTCCGATGTGTCGATATCCCTATTTCGATGCATCTATGACCATGCACGCTTTAAGACTCAAGTTCATATCGGTCAGAAAATTCTCATAATCGCGATCTCTATCTCGAAACATGTATGACCTAACTATGAGTCCAATGAAATTATCTAACCAACATATTAAAAATTACTCAGACAATTGATATCAGAAAGCATACATCTCTCAACACAATACCAAAGCGTCTGGAAATAAAATACAACCTAGGCCTAGAATGTCTGAATCAACATAGTACACAAATTAGATTATTTCAAGGGAAAAATAATACGATTTGCGAAGGTAAAAGTCCAGTCTTCGGTAGGTAGGTACTCCACGTACTCATAAAGAGTTGGCTCGACTTTTGCAGCAGTGTCTTCCACGAACTAACTATCAATACCTGACGGACATTTCATAAAACAACAAAATGAATTGTCCGTCAACAAGGTGAACTCTGCAAATATTCTCTGTAACAGAAAGGTTAAGTAATTTAATTAAGCCAAGCTGAAATCTAGATATAACCATAAGAAATATTTGCATTGATGATAATTCGGATTCTAGCATTAATCCAGACGAACACGGGCATTCAGGTTTAGCCAAGCAAGTCATTATCCCCATAGGGTGATTCAGACTTAGACGCAAACGATCCTAGACACCGACTCGGGGACCAATATTAAGAATGCCAATTATCAACTTCTGCTCCATCGAATTCAATTAAAACTTTACAGACAAGCATGGTATGAGTACATATATAGAAGCATATAACTGTTGGAAACATAAAGTTTCTCTTCCAATAAAGTTTTTGATGATACAATTATTTATATATGTGTGTGTGTGTGTATACTAACTCTTTGGATGCAGATTATCACGCTCAAACTCTCACATATGACAATCATCAAAGTTACGTTGCAAGAACTAGGAATGGAAATATTGCAGGGCGGGGCAGATATTTAACTACCCAAGCTTGCCCCGCCCCGTCTACAGGCCGGGGCGGGTCGGGTCTCAGGCCGGGGCGGATCGGGTAATTTCTTACCAAAAGCGGGTCGGGTCGGTCAGGTCAGGTCATTACTGCCATCCATATGAATCCCAAATAAAATTTTTATTTGGGATTTGGGAGAATTGTGATTTATTGGTAATTTGGAATTGGGAATTGGCCTAATTTGGAGAACATTGGAACAGAGTATGAGTTATATGATATGGGCAGACCGCATGGTTCGCATCAAAATAGTAAGGTTTTTTTAGAACCTCTATAGTTTATCAGGGCGGGCCGGGGCGGTGCGGGTTGCATACAAAGCCCAAGCTTGCCCCGACCCATCTGCAAGCCGGGTCGGGTCGGGTCAAAACCATGGTGGGTCGAGTCGGGCGGGTCGGGTCAGGTCATTACTGCCATCCCTAGCAAGAACAAGCGTCAAAATGCACGATGAAGCTCAAGCAATGAATTCTTATATCTTGAGAAAGATGATGTAATTTTATCTTTTATTCTTGCAAAACTTTAGATTGTTAAAGCCTTGATAATACTCTATCTTAGTTTCTTAGGAATCAGCCTCAAAATCCAAACTTCAGAAAATTAGCAGACCTGCACTTTTTCCTAGTCGACTAATATTTTTTCTATGAAAAAAAATAATTTTTGGTCAACATTAATTTTTCAATCAAAAGATCATTTTCCGAAAAAAATTCAAAATTTTGTTCCTAGTCGACTAATAAGTTTTCCTCGTCTGCCAGACAGTTTTCCAGATAGTTATAACGTCAGTTATAATAAATGATTTCTATTAAATAATTTCTTATTATTTAATGGCAATTATGAACTATCTTCCAACATCACTTTGTCAGGTCCTAGCCATTTTTGTCCGTTTGTGGAAGTTTATTTCTGTTATTCTATCAAAGGACACTTCAACAGCCATTTTCTGAATTGGCAGCATATTAGTCGACTAATAGTTTTGACTAGTCGGCTCATTTCTGGAAAACGTCTCAGAATTTTTTGAAAATTTAGGCAGATGTCCAACGTTCGAAAACTAACTTTTTGACTATAAATAGACCCCCAGACCCCTGCCTAAAAACACGAAAAATCATTCACTCTCTTTTCTTAAGGTTTCTTTCTCTATCTAGAAAGTGTGTGATTTTCATATTTCCATAGGGAAAACTCTGCAGAAATTCTGCCCCTTTAAGATGTCCAATTTCCAAGAGTGTTCTACCACAATTCACATCTTGAACATTGGAGATTCCATCACCAACCTTGCGCTATAATTCCGATATTATCAAGGCTATATGTGATATTGTTTCATACTCTTTTCTTTATTTTATTTGGTGAATCTCTTGTTGAAGAAATTGTACAAGTTTGCAACACGGGGAGTGTTGGCATCTTTGTATGTTGATTACTTGCGGGGAGCAAGTGTTTTAGTGGATTCAAATCTCTACGTGGTAGAGGACTGAACGTAGGATCACAAGGATCCGAACCAGGATAAAATTCTCTGTGTTTGCGTTTGAATTATTCTGGATTGTGATTTTTTATTTCCGCACTCTTATTGAAATTTTTTATTAATTTTTAATTTTGCAATATCGTCGTGATTTACACTATTCACCCCCCTTAGTGTATTTGGTGTGCCAGGAGATCCAACATTTGGTATCAGAGCTATATGGTTAAGATGGCCTACACCTATCCGACGAACACTTCAATGTCTTCATTACAATTTCCAGAATGGCACTCTACTACAAGGCCTTCACTATTCAATGGTTCCAACTACTCCTATTGGAAGACATGGATGACAATCTATCTTCAAAGCATCGACTACGAACTTTGGAACATGTTAGAAACTCAATACGAGAAGCCTACAACTCCATATGCACAATGGACCACTAACGATAAATCTGCTACAACTCGCAACTCTAAAACAATGAATACACTATTCTGTGCTATGGACAAGAATGAATTCAATCGTGTCTCCTAGGCCAAAACAGCATATGACATTTGGCATACACTCCATGTAACACATTAAGGAACTAATAAAGTTAAGGAAACTAAAATCTCTGTTCTTGTTCACAGGTTTGAGTTATTCAGAATGAAGGAGAATGAACCAATTGGAGAAATGATCACTCGTTTCACCGACTTTGTCAACTCCTTAATTGCCCTTGGCAAAACCTACTCTCAAACAGAACCAGTACGGAAGATTCTTCGTGCCTTAACGTCAAAATGAGAGAAGAAGACTACAGCCATAAAAGAAGCCAATGACTTGTCAACTCTCGCCATTGAAAGTTTGGTTGGTAACCTGATGGCCTACGAAGGACAACTTCTAGATCACAAAGAACAAGCAGATACAAAGAAGAAAACTCTTTCCTTCGCCGCTTCATCAGACACCGATGATTCAAACATGGACGATGAAGACATGGCACTAATAACTAAAAACTTCAAAAAGTTTCTACGAAGAGGTAAGTTTAAAAATTTTTAGCGTAAAACTACTGATGCTTCTTTGTTTTTTCAATGCAACAAGCCAGGACATATGAAAACGGATTATCCACTTCTTAAGCCTAAAGAAAGGACATTCAACAACTTTAGAAAAGATAAGAAGTTCGAAAAGAGAAAGAAGACACTAGCAGCAACATGGGACTCTTCATCTTCAGAAGAAGAAGAAGAAGTCAACGACCAATCGAATGAAGAAAATGCGCATAAGTGCTTTATGGCACAAGATGATAATGAGGTAAGTATTTTAAATAATGAATAATTACTGGAAGCCTTTAATGATTTATATAAGAGATTCAAGAAATTGAATTCTCGTCATAAGGCATTAGTTCTTTCTCATCAAGAACTAACCTCTTCATCTTCTACATTAGATAGTATTAAAATTGAGAAAGATTCATTATCTTCTCAAAATATTAAGTTAATACATAAAAATGAGATTCTCAAATCTGAGAATCATGATATGGTTGCACGAATTTCCATTTTAGATAAAGATATTTCTTCTCTAAAAATGAAATATGATGATTTGTCTTCTAACATTAGTAAGTGTAATAAAGGAAAGAAAAATCTTGATGATTTACTTAGAATTCAACATCCTGCTAATCATAGACCAGGTTTGGGGTATGAAAGTACTCCCAAATCCAATATTCTTGGTAATGTTATTTTAGAAAAGAAAAAGCATGTATTTATTAATGATTCTTCTAATAGTATGAAAAAAGATACTATTCATATTCCAAAGAAGGCAAATTTTCTTAAATCTTCTAAGAAAACAATTATGCATAATATTTGGGTTCCCAAAGATATCTATTCTATAAAACAGAGCATAATTTGAAATTTATCCTACTAGGACAAAGCTTTGTCCTACGTGGCCATAAAAATGCTGACTGGGACAAACATTGGTTGCTGACTAGGACAACCATTTGGGAAAAAGGGTTTGAAAACGGGGAGAAAACTTGGAACAGGTTGGCCTTTTGAAAATTTGGGGGGAAATGAGCTGTACCATTGAAATTTTTTGAAAAGCCCCGTTTGAAATCATTGTAAATGCTGTTGAGGAGCACAGAAAAGTCAATATGCTTCTTTCTTCTCTCTCCCTGAACCAGAGCCCCGCCCAATAAGCCCTCGACTCCTCTTTCGTCCTTCATAAGTCAATTGCTCCGCATCCTTCAATTGCTCCTCATCCATCATGCGCGTGGTCCAGGTTGCCAGAGAGAGAGCTCATCAGATCGCTTGTGGTCGTTTGAATTTCCTGTTTGAATTTCCCGTTTGAATTTCATCAATTCGTATTTCATCAAACAGAGTGTAGGTTCTCCATCTTTTCTCTCTCACACTGAAATTCACGGTGCTGCATCAAAATCCTGGGCCTAGCCAACATATTCACGGCTGCATCATTCACCACCTGTTTGATGAAATGCTTAACAGAACTGATTCCATTTTTTGCATCATTCATCTGGACTCTATTGACCTGACCGATGGTCCATGCGGGCAGGTGAGTCGCGACGAGGGTCTGGCAAGGGATACGGCAAGTTGTTTGGTATGCCTTTGCTCCCCCACTCTCTATCTCTTCTCAAGGTTGTTAATGACTGACATGCCAAAATTTTGATGCAGGTAGAGTTGTTGATGGCCATTCTCATCTGTTATAGCTGTCATAAGGATGCACGTAGAGAGGTTAGCTTTTTGATGTTTACAGAGTATCTTCACATAAATTTTTTGATGCACGTAAATTTTTTGTTGCACGTAAATTTTGATACACGTAGAGAGGTTAGCTTTTATATCAGCGTATCTTCAAAGTGTTTACAACATACTCTGTAAACTATTATTTACATGCATTTTCATAGTAATTAAAACTGTTTACATTATGTCATAGAAATTTTCTTTTGTCTTTGTAAATGATGGCCTCTAGACTCTACACTACTACTACTTATGCCATAACAAATGTCTTTCTACAACTACAGGTTCTATGGACATCAGGACACTATATGATGACAAAGGAATGCATTTCGTTAAGGACTAATGTTTCAGGGTAGAGGAGCAATTGATTTCATCTTTGCAATGGTTGATTTATTTACTCGGTATGTTGTCATTTTTCTCATGCAAAAAATTTGTTGGATCTAGAAGTTTATCATATCATTTCATTGAAGACATCATTTTATCATAAAAGGTTATGTATAAGGAGTTCAAGTTACACAGAGCGATCCTTTGTCTATAAGCTTTTCTTATCTGAAAATTTTGACGTAAGATTTTAGCATAAACTACATGCCATATCTGGGAACATCTATAGGTAAATTACAAATTTCAAAATTTATTTTGGCATACATAAATTTGTTATAAGAAACAAAAGAAAGGTATTTCTATATGCTAATTTCAAGAGGAGCAATTTGATAGGTAACTTACATGTCATTATTCCAACTTTTTAGCATTATTTAGCAATTTTATGCTATGAACAATATGTAGAATGTAAATAATTTTATTTTCAATTGATTAAACATAGAGATGTAGGTGGTTTTAATCGAGTAAACACAGAGCCATAATTTTTAATCCTACATCAATATGTAGAACGTTGATGTCAAATCTACATATGCAATCATAAAACATTGAGAACATGTACTCTGTACATCAACATGGAATGCTTTAAGCAATATCAGAGAAGAAAATTTTACAAAGATAAAAGAGAATTTATTTTTTCGTCCTTGGACTATAGATGTTTAAATTTGTAATTTACATATAGATGTTCCCAAAGTATGATGTAAACACTTTTTCACCCCTTAAGAAAATTAACATGCCATTTCTACTTAATCATGGTTAATACTTGTGGCCGTTTGAATAATGGTTTTTTTATTGCAGTTAAACATTATTTACGTTCCACATATTGATGGTAAAAAGTTTATTTGATTTTCATGCCATTTGAATAAAAACACAAAGCTCATCATATTAAAAACATAGAGTAAACACAGAGCTATTTATCTTCAAATAATTTTACCAAGCCATGTAACACAGAGCTCATCAGATCGATTTGGAATAAAAAAACATGCCAGTTATATATGCTAAAATGTTTTTGAAAATTTTACAAAGACAAGATAAACTACATGCCATATCTGAAAATTTTCACAAGTTTACATTATCATCATTGTCATAATCTTTAATCTTTTGCACCCATTTTCTTGAAATCTGATGGAATTTGTAGCGTTGTGTTCCATAACTAACTAATAACTGTTTTTTTTACAATAAGAACCTGCTATCATCACATAAACAATGATCAGATATGGAGCAACAAAAAAAGCCAAGCTCCACAAAGAAAATGGGCAAATTTTTATGCTTGCATATGTAGGTTTGACATCAACATTCTACATATTGATGTACGATTAAAATTACATAATCTATGAACAAGTGAAGATGGTCTTAAAAACATTGTGGGTTGTTGAAACGTCTTTTCAGGGCACACAACATGCTTTCATGCAAAAAGGGCATGTGATAAGAGTGCTACAGAAAAATATTATCCAAATACCATAATAGAAGCATATTGGGAAAATTTACCAGAGCTAATTTTCTGCTGGTTGGTTAATGTTTTGACTTCATGTATCTCACATCAAATAGTGTGTTGAAAGTTTTAACTATCAATTTTATACTGCAACATCTATAGGTAAATTACAATTTTGAACTTTGCCTTCTCTTTAGCACTATAAATTTTTTGTTAGGCAATAGGAAACAAAAGAAAATCGAGTACACATACACACTAAGAGGACCAAGATCCATGCTAATTTTTGTTGATCAAAAAATAGAATAGTTGCTCTGCAATACAATCTTATTTTATTTTATTTTCACACAACCCCACACACACAAAGCTTATTTCATAGCAACTAAATACTAAAGTAAGTAGTTGGCATATTTGCCTGACAAGAGATGATTGGGATTGGGGTTTGTGCTTAAAGCTTGCATCCTTTGTTTGTCCTTCCAGAAAAGCTGCAATTGTTTCATTTTGTTAGCGTAAAAATTAATTTTTTGGTTTTCTGGACATTAACAAGGAGCAGATAGATGGAGGAAGGATGGTTTGGGACAACTTTGCACCATTAAATAGTTTATTCTTACCTCATGTAATTGTGCATGAAGTACAGGGAGTAGATACAAGCACCAGCACCATCACTAGGAAGTAAGTTATGTCTAACTCATCTCATAATTCATCTTCCATGTTATTTTTGGACATCTTTTAATGGAAATATTGGGTCTAGCATTATATTCTTCAGTGGAGGATATGGATTCAAAGTCATTATATACTTCAGTGGAGAATATTGGTTCTAGCATTATATACTGCCAACTACATGATGAAATGAAAGGGCCCTTTGGCACCCAACTCTTTGGCAACAAAAATTTATATTGTCATGGCACAGTTTCTTGTGCGCTCAACAAATTTTTCGTGTTTATCTCCTGTACGAGCTTACATGTGATCTTGATCAGAATACACTAAATATTAAGACTGGAAATGTGAAAAATTAAGGACGGTGAAAATATATTCCAGTTTATCTCCCAGTATATACATGTGTTGTTGCTAAGATTTTTTTGTTTGTTTAGTGAGATCTAAACTATCATTCTTTCGTCTAGAAACTCATTATGCCCTAAGGCCTGAGCTGACGACAGTACTTATTTTTAGGAATTTAGCTCAAATCCTGTAAGCTCATAGTATCGGTTGTATCAGTCTATTTCGAATGGATCGTATCAGCAAACATGAAATCTGATATGACTGGAGCATATGTATCAATATCTGTTGAGAATTCAAACCTTAAAGTCTACATAAGACTTATTTTGCGATAATTGAATCGATTTCATGATTAGAAGTTCATAACCACATCTCATTTCACCTGTGTTGCCAATATGAGAGAAATCAGCAACCAATCATTGTTATTTCATCATGATCCGTCTGGGGGACCATCATGAAGCATCAACATTTTCTATAACCAAAACAAGAAAATGATGGACATGAATCTGACAAGCTTTTTTCAGGTAGGATGGTAATGGATTGTAATCCCAAAAAAGAAAGGGAACACCAGAGAGGCAAATAGATCACTAGCAAGTGGCCTTTTCAGCGATCAGGACCCAGCCATTTTCTTTTGCCATGTACTTTGTGGTAGATAAACAGTCATGTTGAGGATTTTGAAGTGCTAATCCATCTCAATCACCACGTGGTGCTCAGCTACTCTCCCTCAACTTTGGGTGGCTCTCAACTTGGTACTTTATCACAGACTCAATGCATCATTGGCAACTAGACTGAAACATCTCCATGAAATCTGAGACCCCACCATGTTTGCATGATGACTATGTATGTATGGCCTAATTCATCTCAATGGCTGCACCCTGCAGGAAAACATATGCGCCCGACAAGCACATGTGTTCCAAATCAATGGCAATCACGCATGTGTTTGGATCCATGTAATGTGATTCATGTGTTGCACCACGATCAAAGATTTCCATAACCATATCCATGTTTTGTGCGGTAATATGATACACTTTTATAACACAATTTTTCTTTCCTATGGTGTTCTGTAATGAAATTATTGAATAAATAAAAATTCATTTCACAGATGTAAATATATGAAGTACATTATGTATAGTGATGTTCTCGATAGCATGTATTGGTTTCACGCAGATGCAATTATGAGCTCCTTTTTATTCACCACACCTTCCATCTCTGTCATTACATGAAAAATAGAGTGAACGGACTACACATAAATAAAAAACACGTGAGTACAAGCAGAAGCATGTCATTAGTATTTGTACTGTATGAAAAATGAAAATTAAAGTAAACAACTAAAGAAATGAAAAAATCATGGGCATGACTATTGATTCTTAAGTACGTCATAAAATATTTAAACCATCGAATAAAAATAGGGCATAAAGTAACAACAGGGGAGGAGGGCTCTGGGTAGAGAGTGGTCAGGGGAGGATGCTTTTATAAAGTTGAGAAATATATGAGGAGTATATTCTAATAGTCAATCAGTGTTAAAGAGGGATTGTTAGGACTTTGGGGGTGGAATTAGAAATAGAGTTATGAAGGGAATTTATTTGAAATTTGTTGCCCAATATATTTTTATGCAGACTCTACAATGTTATTGGAAGGTTTGGTTGCAGTTATGTAGATGCTATTGTATTTTACTGAGCAAAGGGAAGTAGAAGGCCGCTGAGAAAATTTGTCACATAAAATGCTTTAAAACTGGATTGGGTAAAAAAAATTCTGGCATCCACAGTAAGGACTGACCTAAGGTATCAGAAAGTTGATCTTTGAAGCATCTTTAATCCATATACCTAACAATTATGGAGATGCAAATTTGTGTTGGAGTCTGTTGGTGATGTAATCATAGATCTTCTTTACTTTAACGCCTTCGGTTTTGGATCATTTTGTGAAATAGCTTATGTAGATTGAGTTTTCTTAACTGTATACATGGGTTTATAACATAATAAGATCCAATCTGGTTTGACGATTGTTATATAATTATGGGGTTGACATTTTTCATGTGTTAATGTGAATATTTACCCTTCATTTTACCTCTAACTTAAGGTCAAGTCATGCTAATAAATAAATCCTAATTACATTTCAATCATCCGAATTTAAGAGTGATCCAAATAGTTGGGACATGACTTGGGTATTATTTATGTATTTGCATTCCTCAAATTGTTCTCTCATAGGATTGTTGAGATTTTATGCCGGCTATTGATGTACCTAAGATGAACGAGGCTTATGGTTTTTACGTTATCATGAGTCATGAGGCCGTGAAGGGCATATTAATAGAGTGGCAGATGTAAATAAATTGTAAATCAGAATATTCATAATACTACATGGGGAAAAAATAATTATGAGGTAACAGGCGAGTTCCTCCTCTACTATTAGAGGCTTCTTTCTTTTTTCTTTTTTTCCCCTGACCAATTGGTATTGGGTCATTGATATTGTCATATGTAATGGCACTTAACGTTTGTGTAAAGTTTCTATACAAGGGATCTATGTGATGGTTGATGATTTTTGTATATACCAATGCCTACAAAAATGTGTTTTATTCAAGATATGTGTGGGCCTTTGTATCCATTACTAATGTGGAAGAAGATTATATTATTTGCTTATGGTTTGTTTTTTACCTTGAAGAAAATGTATCGGTTCTTCAGTTAATGCTCTTCCATTGCCCGTTGATAAACATTCAGTAATCTATGCATCAGAACTATATTTGTAACCAAAATGAGACATGTTTGAAGGCATGAAGACATCCAGAAAATTGACTAGCAGCACATATAAATTTCAACATATAAACTGACCATTAAGTCTGGAGCTTAATAAAGAAGATGCAGAGAATATTGACCATGGCATCTGACCCCATAACATTTAAAAGAAGAAGAGTCTATAACAATTGGCAATACTCATAGTTTTGTAATCTGCAACTCGATCTTTGGGTTAATGATGCTATTGCATAATACACCAAGAAAAAAGACATGGCAAATGATCAAGGCCGGACCTCGGCTTTTTTATGCTGCAAAATTTTCTTCAGATCATTCTCCTCTTCGTGTGAATTAAGTAGGTAGTGCCCTCCTGCTATCCATTGCTCTTCTACTAATGGAGAGGATAAATAGATAAGAGGATGATTGAAGATACAGAAGATATGAAGATAACAAAACTAGGACCATGGAATACACTATTTGCCTTCCGATATGCATTTACTTACAAATAGGCGTGCATTCAGATATGGTCTCTCACAGGCTTTCTCATCCCAAGAACCAATCCAGTTCGTTCACATTGGAAGAAATAGGTGTCGTGCGTCATCGCATCATCCCCATTGACTGAATTGTGACAATGTCGGCTACTATTTGCTATGATCTTCGGTACTCAATCATTTGGTCCTAATACAGAGGAAAAAATCGATTTATGTTTAATTTGGCGTTTATTACACTTTAATGAGAATTATGTTATTTCAGAAGAATTTTGTTTCTGTGGATATTATCATTGTAATCATGTTGATTATATTAATTTAAAAATTGGATTTCATAGTTTGAATAAGCAAATTAGTGATTTTGTAGTTTGATTATGATGTTGTTTATTTTAACATGATTTGTGATAATATTTGCCCGTTTAATTGTGATCGGAGAAGCTAAGTGTTCTCCAATTAATCCTAAATAAAAACAAATGCCGAGGGGATTAAAATTATATTAATAGGATTTTGAAGTAATATAATGTTTTTCACAACTGTAGGAGAGATCAAAACTTATAGGTTGCACTGATTTTTATATGTTTTATTTTCAATTTATTGACCAATAAATATTAATCTTTAGAGTTTTTAATTTGTACCAAGCTCTGGAACATCATTGTCATTCACTCACTTAGTACTCAGAAACTTAAACGTGCCTAGCAACGTACGTGATGACCTAGCAAAGATGGCCAAATTTCTTAATCTCGAGAATCAGGATGGAATTAGAATGACATGAATTGTCTTTTCTGGCACAAAGCTGGAAGCAACAAATTGTGTCATTCCTGTTGTGTCCATGTAAACTCCACTGACGCCCACCCCGAATGTCCATGTCCTCACAATTGCACCTATTCGTTGTCGAATCTATCTGTAGATGCTTAATCATTTCTCCATTATCGATTACATTGCAAAGATTTGGATCTGTTCTTTCTGCTACCAGCGTAACCACCTTCCGTAACACTACGCTTCCATATCTGAAGATAACCTCCCTACCGAACTATACCCTTAGTGCACCATAATCGAGTATAAGTATTTTCTATTGGCTCTTCAACCCACCGTGTCTCCACCATATCGAGATTGAATTTTAAGGAATCAATTAATATGATGAGAGTTTGTGAAAATTTTGAGGGAAGACTCTAAATTTTGGGAAGAACTAAATCTAGAGAAAACTAAAATATTTGGTTGGAACTAAATTCTCTGGGGAAGACTAAATTCTTGGGGGAACTAAATTTTTTGGTTCAATTTATGGATGTTTTGAAGTGTTTGCTTACTAGGACAAAGAAGTGGGTAGAAAGATAGCTCTGATTGAATCTTAGGTAATCAATGGGTTAGATGGGTTAGATGAGTGTTTGTGAAAATTTTGAGGGGAAAACCTTAAAATTTTGGAAGAAACTAATCTGGAGAAAACTAAATTTTTGGGGCACTAAATTTTGGGAGATCTAAAATTTTTGAGAGAACTAAATAAAATTTATTAAGCTTTAATTATTTTTGTTCTTTTAAAATTAAAGCATCCAAGACTTTGCGGTGTGCATATTTTAATGAACTGTGCCCTAAGTTGAGTCTGAAGGGAGCTAAATTTTGGAAAATCAAAATTTTTGTAAACCAAATTTTTGTGGTACTAAATAACAATTATTGTGATTTAATTATTGTTATCTGTTTAAAATTAGGGGATCAAAGATTTTGATGGGGGAATACTATAAATGAACCGTGCCCTCAGGGCACGGGTTATGACTAGTTTGCTTATATGATAAGGATTTATATATTTCTAACTTTATGCAAAATGTTATTCTTTCTTCTAATTATTTGAAGAAACTAAATTCCACTTGGGTTTGGTTTCCTAAGGACCCAAATAAAAAGGGTACCAATATTTATTGTTTATCTCTCATGTACCCATAAAAGAAAGATAGATTCTTCTTTATTTACCAAACATATAGTTTCTGATGTTATCATTATACAGATATTATGTTTTATGTTTGTACTAGTTATAACCCGTGCCCTGAGGGCACGGTTTATTTATAGTATGCCCCCATCAAAATCTTTGATCCCCTAATTTTAAACAGATAACAATAATTAAATCACAATAATTGTTATTTAGTACCACAAAAATTTGGTTTACAAAAATTTTAATTTTCCAAAATTTAGTTCCCTTCAGACTCAACTTAGGGCACAGTTCATTTAAAATATGCACACCACAAAGTCTTGGATGCTTTAATTTTAAAAGAACAAAAATAATTAAAGCTTAATAAATTTTATTTAGTTCTCTCAAAAATTTTAGATCTCCCAAAATTTAGTGCCCCAAAAATTTAGTTTTCTCCAGATTAGTTTCTTCCAAAATTTTAAGGTTTTCCCCTCAATATTTTCGCAAACACTCATCTAACCCATCTAACCCATTGATTACCTAAGATTCAATCAGAGCTATCTTTCTACCCACTTCTTTGTCCTAGTCAGCAAACACTTCAAAACATCCATAAATTGAACCAAAAAATTTAGTTCCCCCAAGAATTTATTCTTCCCCAGAGAATTTAGTTCCAACCAAATATTTTAGTTTTCTCTAGATTTAGTTCTTCCCAAAATTTAGAGTATTCCCTCAAAATTTTCACAAACTCTCATCATATTAATTGATTCCTTAAAATTCAATCTCGATATGGTGGAGACACTGTGGGTTGAAGAGCCAATAGAAAATACTTATACTCAATTATGGCGCACTAAGGGTATAGTTCGGTAGGGAGGTTATCTTCAGATATGGAAGCGTAGTGTTGCGGAAGGTGGTTACGCTGGTAGCAGAAAGAACAGATCCAAATCTTTGCAATGTAATCGATAATGGAGAAATGATTAAGCATCTACAGATAGATTCGACAACGAATAGGTGCAATTGTGAGGACATGGACATTCGGGGTGGGCGTCAGTGGAGTTTACATGGACACAACAGGAATGACACAATTTGTTGCTTCCAGCTTTGTGCCAGAAAAGACAATTCATGTCATTCTAATTCCATCCCGATTCTCGAGATTAAGAAATTTGGCCATCTTTGCTAGGTCATCGCGTACGTTGCTAGGCACGTTTAAGTTTCTGAGTACTAAGTTAGTGAATGACAATGATGTTCCAGAGCTTGGTACAAATTAAAAACAATAAAGGTTAATATTTATTGGTCAATAAATTGAAAATAAAACATATAAAAATCAGTGCAACCTATAAGTTTTGATCTCTCCTACAGTTGTGAAAAACATTATATTACTTCAGAATCCTATTAATATAATTTTAATCCCCTCGGCATTTGTTTTTATTTAGGATTAATTGGAGAACATTTAGCTTCTCCGATCACAATTAAACGGGCAAATATTATCACAAATCATGTTAAAATAAACAACATCATCATCAAACTACAAAATCACTAATTTGCTTATTCAAACTATGAAATCCAATTTTTAAATTAATATAATCAACATGATTACAATGATAATATCCACAGAAACAAAATTCTTCTGAAATAACATAATTCTCATTAAAGTGTAATAAACGCCAAATTAAACATAAATCGATTTTTTCCTCTGTATTAGGACCAAATGATTGAGTACTGAAGATCATAGCAAATAGTAGCCGACATTGTCATAATTCAGTCAATGGGGATGATGCGATGACGCACGACACCTATTTCTTCCAATGTGAACGAACTGGATTGGTTCTTGGGATGAGAAAGCCTGTGAGAGACCATATCTGAATGCACGCCTATTTGTAAGTAAATGCATATCGGAAGGCAAATAGTGTATTCCATGGTCCTAGTTTTGTTATCTTCATATCTTCTGTATCTTTAAGCATCCTCTTATCTATTTATCCTCTCCATTAGTAGAAGAGCAATGGATAGCAGGAGGGCACTACCTACTTAATTCACACGAAGAGGAGAATGATCTGAAGCAAATTTTGCAGCATAAAAAAGCTGAGGTCCGGCCTTGATCATTTGCCATGTCTTTTTTCTTGGTGTATTGTGCAATAGCATCATTAACCCAAAGATCGAGTTGCAGATTACAAAACTATGAGTATTGCCAATTGTTATAGACTCTTCTTCTTTTAAATGTTATGGGGTCAGATGCCATGGTCAATATTCTCTGCATCTTCTTTATTAAGCTCCAGACTTAATGGTCAGTTTATAGGTTGAAATTTATATGTACTGCTAGTCAATTTTCTGGATGTCTTCATGCCTTCAAACATGTCTCATTTTGGTTACAAATATAGTTCTGATGCATAGATTACTGAATGTTTATCAACGGGCAATGGAAGAGCATTAACTGAAGAACCGATACATTTTCTTCAAGGTAAAAAACAAACCATAAGCAAATAATATAATCTTCTTCCACATTAGTAATGGATACAAAGGCCCACACATATCTTGAATAAAACACATTTTTGTAGGCATTGGTATATACAAAAATCATCAACCATCACATAGATCCCTTGTACAGAAACTTTACACAAACGTTAAGTGCCATTACATAGGACAATATCAATGACCCAATACCAATTGGTCAGGGGAAAAAAGAAAAAAAGAAAGAAGCCTCTAATAGTAGAGGAGGAACTCGCCTGTTACCTCATAATTATTTTTTCCCCATGTAGTATTATGAATATTCTGATTTACAATTTATTTACATCTGCCACTCTATTAATATGCCCTTCACGGCCTCATGACTCATGATAACGTAAAAACCATAAGCCTCGTTCATCTTAGGTACATCAATAGCCGGCATAAAATCTCAACAATCCTATGAGAGAACAATTTGAGGAATGCAAATACATAAATAATACCCAAGTCATGTCCCAACTATTTGGATCACTCTTAAATTCGGATGATTGAAATGTAATTAGGATTTATTTATTAGCATGACTTGACCTTAAGTTAGAGGTAAAATGAAGGGTAAATATTCACATTAACACATGAAAAATGTCAACCCCACAATTATATAACAATCGTCAAACCAGATTGGATCTTATTATGTTATAAACCCATGTATACGGTTAAGAAAACTCAATCTACATAAGCTATTTCACAAAATGATCCAAAACCGAAGGCGTTAAAGTAAATAAGATCTATGATTACATCGCCAACAGACTCCAACACAAATTTGCATCTCCATAATTGTTAGTTATATGGATTAAAGAGGCTTCAAAGATCAACTTTCTGATACCTTAGGTCAGTCCTTACTGTGGATGCCGGAATTTTTTTTTCCAATCCAGTTTTAAAGCATTTTATGTGACAAATTTTCTCAGCGGCCTTCTACTTCCCTTTGCTCAGTAAAATACAATAGCAGCTACATAACTGCAGCCAAACCTTCCAATAACATTGTAGAGTCTGCATAAAAATATATTGGGCAACACATTTCAAATAAATTCCCTACATAACTCTATTTCTAATTCCACCCCCAAAGTCCGAACAATCCCTCTTTAACACTGACTGACTATTAGAATATACTCCTCATATACTTCTCAAATTTATAAAAGCATCCTCCCCTGACCACTCTCTACCCAGAGCCCTCCTCCCCTGTTGTTACTTTATGCCCTATTTTTATTCAATGGTTTAAATATTTTATGACGTACTTAAGAATCAATAGTCATGCCCATGATTTTTTCATTTCTTTAGTTGTTTACTTTAATTTTCATTTTTCATACAGTACAAATACTAATGACATGCTTCTGCTTGTACTCACGTGTTTTTTATTTATGTGTAGTCCGTTCACTCTATTTTTCATGTAATGACAGAGATGGAAGGTGTGGTGAATAAAAAGGAGCTCATAATTGCATCTGCTTGAAACTAATACATGCTATCAAGAACATCACTATACATACTGTACTTCATATATTTACATCTGTGAAATGAATTTTTATTTATTTAATAATTTCATTACAGAACACCATAGGAAAGAAAAATTGTGTTATAAAAGTGTATCATATTACCGCACAAAACATGGATATGGTTAAGGAAATACTTTGATCGTGGTGCAACACATGAATCACATTACATGGATCCAAACACATGCATGATTGCCATTGATTTGGAACACATGTGCTTGTCGGGTGCATATGTTTTCCTGCAGGGTGCAGCCATTGAGATGAATTAGGCCATACATACATAGTCATCATGCAAACATGGTGGGGTCTCAGATTTCATGGAGATGTTTCAGTCTAGTTGCCAATGATGCATTGAGTCTGTGATAAAGTACCAAGTTGAGAGCCACCCAAAGTTGAGGGAGAGTAGCTGAACACCACGTGGTGATTGAGATGGATTAGCACTTCAAAATCCTCAACATGACTGTTTATCTATGATCACTCCTTGTTTTACACCTTTTTCCGCATGTTTGCATGTCATTCAGATCGCCCAAATCATGTTTTTCACGATATATCGACGATATTGCGATGCTTTTCACGCTTTGTTGTTTCTGTCGCATTTCAGGTGATTTGGCGCGATTTGGAGTGATCATGAGATGCGCTCACGATAGACGGCCACCGACGACCTCCCCGAGGGGTATTTTGCTGTTGGAGAGGAGCGGAAGAAGAATGGACGTCGCCGGAGCGACGAGGAGGCCAAAACGACCAGTTTGGGCATTTTTTGTGTCCCACTCGGCCGAGTGGAGGAGCCACTCGGCCGACCAGCGAGACACTGCTCGGCCGACCCGTTCAGACACGATTTCCATGTGTACTCGGCCGAGCGACGGAGACCACATCGGCCGAGTGACGATACCACGTCCGCCCGAGTGGCGCCCAGACGAAGGCCCTCAAAAAGATCGAAGTTACTGATTTTCGGCCGTCTGAGCTTCAGAAGACCCACTCGGCCGAGTGGCAAATCCCGTCCGCCCGAGTGAAGTGAAGCCATCGGCCGAGTGACGACAACTCACTCGGCCGAGCCGCCCCCGAACTGAAGACCCCTGAAGCCCCCGACTTACTGGAAAATTGACAGGGTTTTCACTCGGCCGAGCGACTTTTGTCACTCGGCCGAGTGCGATGCGCAGCCTGTAGCGAAATTTGCGGAAAACAGGCTGTGCAGGGGCATTTTGGTCAGGATTTTTAGACGATTTTTGGGGCTATTTAAGCTCTGTTTTTACCCTAGTTTGGGGAGCCACCTCTCAGATTTTTTGCAGCTTTTTGAGTCTACTTTTTAGCTTTATTAATTGTGATTGGAGAAGAGAAAAACTTGGATTTTTGTTAGGTTGATTGAAGATCTACATTGGTTTGCACTTCTCTTCCCCAAAAACTCTATTTTTATTGTTTATATCATTGTTGTGATGAATTCCATTGTCTATTTCATTGCTAATTATTGTGCTATTGCTATGATTAGTGAGTAGTCTCCACGTCTTGGGGCGTGGGGATGAACCCTACAAGCCCAATTTCGTATTTGTGTTGAATCGGTAGAAATTGAGCTAGGATTGTTATTAGGGATTAGATTGGGATCGAATTACTACGGATAGCTAGGTATTCACATCAATTGGGATTTGCAAGAGATTGGATCCCAATTCGATAGGAAGCCCTAGAAATCCGAATTGGGTTGGAGTCGGATTTTCGAAGTATCGGTTTGCAAGAGATTGGACCGATGCTAGGATCTCCGGTTGCAATTCCGTGCCGATACCCGTTTGCAAGAGATTGGACGGGTAGGAACTATCCTAATCTAGATTGTGGACCGAGTTTGCAAGAGATTGGGCTCGGTGCGCAATTGGACGATGATGTTGATCCTAATGCTAGCTTCCCTAGGCTAGGGTTTGCAAGAGATTGGACCCAAACCTAGGATAGCTATAGACCGGCAACAGCGCGAGAGCGTGAGCTTGGTTCCACATTTAGTTGCAACTAGTTCATCCAAATTCTCATCCTAGCGATTTCGATACCGACGAACCACAATTGTGAAATACGGTGAGTAGTGGGGATTCCCCATTCCCTAGGCGTTCTCTATTTGATTTGATATTTCGCACTTTTGTCTGACGATTGTGACAGGATCGCCCAAGGCAATTATCCCTCTAAATAGCCAGGTTGATTAGGAGCAAGCACGGTCATTCGTCCTCCCTGTGTTCAATACCCGCTCGCCGCTATACCGTGCGCTTGCGGTAAAACTACAACCGTCGCCTCGGGACGTGTACGCCGGGGCGCGATCAAGTTTTTGGCGCCGCTGCCAGGGAGGGCATTTTGACGGTGCTCGGCACCGACCACCCGGTTATTTCTTCTTACTTTCTTCCTTTACTTCCCTCTCTATCTTATCCTAACTTCATTCGTAGCCCTATTTGCATATTCTCCCCGCATTTCGCATAAGATCTTAACAGGGAGAATGGGGGATGCAACGCCAACAATAGAACTCAGTCGAGAAGACTATGACACCTTCACAGACCTCCTTAAGGAGCTTGTCGACGAGGTCCACGCTACCGGAGCATTTGCTATCAATATCACGGACCCCGACGAACAACTATTTGCTAGCTTTATGATGGACCAAATCTCCCCGGAAGGAACTATCGGAGGCAATGTCAGAGTTGACGTGGTCGACGACAAATTGTATTTCGAAGACAATAGAGCAAATGTCGAAGAGCACTATGCTCCCGAAGAACCCTTCGAGCAAACCGACATTCCGGGTGTTACACTTTATGACGCTCACTCTTGTTTTTATGAATCGTCTGATGTGTTTCTTGATTCCAGGTACGAACTGGAGCAGAGTGAAGGTTTTGGCGATGCTAGCACTGAATCAGAGGGCGCCTACTTCGATGCCTCATCCTCACTAAGTAGCGAGTCCGACTCGTCACAAGAAAGCATTCCACCTGAAGATGAGCTAAACCAGGATGACAAGGAAGAAGCCGAATTCATGCGAGCTGAAAAGGTGGAAGAAGCAGCGCCACCTCAGGTAGAGCTTAAACAATTACCGCCGAATCTAAGGTATGCCTTTTTGGGTAATAAATTGACTTTTCCGGTGATAGTCAATTCCCACCTCACACAAGATCAACTTGAAAAACTCATAGACGTCCTTAAGAGCCACAAAGATGTCTTGGGATACACTATCTCCGATCTTAAAGGGATAAGCCCTAGGCTTTGCACGCATCGGATCCATTTGGAGGATACCGAAGCCACCTCCATAGAGCCTCAAAGGCGGTTGAACCCGAACATGAAGGAGGTGGTTAAAAAGGAAATCCTAAAATTGCTTGAAGCCGGTATAATTTATCCTATCTCTGACAGTAGATGGGTTAGCCCCGTCCACGTCGTCCCCAAGAAAGGAGGGATGACTGTCATAAAAAATGACAAAGGTGAGCCAATATCCACGCGCACTGTCACGGGATGGCGAATGTGCATTGACTATAGGAGACTCAATAAAGCCACCCGAAAGGACCATTACCCATTGCCATTCATCGATCAAATGCTTGAACGCCTCGCGAACCATAAATACTTTTGCTATCTAGACGGGTATTCGGGTTTTTTCCAAATCCCTTTGCACGAAGATGACCAAGAAAAGACAACTTTCACTTGTCCCTATGGCACCTACGCATACCGTAGGATGCCGTTCGGCCTTTGTAATGCTCCCGCCACATTTCAAAGATGTATGACATCCATATTTTCCGATTATATTGAAAATATTATGGAAGTTTTTATGGATGATTTCTCGGTTTATGGAAGTGAGTTTGACTCTTGCTTGGAAAATCTCACTAAAGTCCTAAAAAGGTGCCAACAAAACAATCTCACTCTCAATTGGGAGAAGTGCCACTTCATGGTCACGGAAGGTATAGTTCTCAGACATCTTGTTTCCTCAAGAGGAATCGAGGTAGATAAAGCTAAGATTGAGGTAATCGAAAAACTTCCTCCTCCTATTAATGTCAAGGGCATTAGAGGCTTCCTTGGTCACGCGGGGTTTTACCGCCGCTTCATTAAGGATTTCGCCTCGATTGCCCGACCACTTACTTCCTTACTCGCTAAAGATGTTCCTTTTGACTTTTCAGGAGAATGCTTGCAAGCTTTCAACACCTTGAAGGAAGCGCTAGTCTCAGCGCCCATCATTCAACCGCCGGATTGGAGCCTCCCTTTTGAGCTAATGTGCGATGCTAGCGACCAAGCCATTGGAGCGGTATTGGGACAAAGGAAAGATAGGAAGCTTCATGCGATATACTACGCAAGCAAGACATTGGATGACGCGCAGAAAAACTACACAACTACCGAAAAGGAGCTTCTAGCGGTCGTCTATTCCATAGAGAAGTTTCGCTCCTACCTCCTCGGTTCCAAGGTGATTGTCCACACCGACCATGCGGCATTGAAGTATCTTTTAAACAAGAAGGAGGCCAAACCCCGGTTGATTAGGTGGATACTCTTGTTGCAAGAATTCGACCTAGAGATCAGAGATAAGAAGGGTACATACAATGTCGTGGCAGATCATTTATCCAGGCTCATTCGCGACAAGGAGGATGAGAGCTTACCTATTGACGACACATTTGTTGATGAGAGGCTGTATGCGGTAAGGGCCGAGGAAGTACCTTGGTATGCGGACTTCGTCAACTACTTGGCGTGCGGAATCAAACCGCATGGGATGTCCACGCAACAAAAGAGGAGATTTATGCATGAGGTCCGTAGCTATTTTTGGGAAGATCCTTACCTTTTCAAGATATGCAAAGATAATGTCATTCGTAGGTGTGTCCCTAAAGAGGAGGCAACGTCTATCATTTTGCATTGCCACGGTCTACCATGCGGGGGACATCATGCCGCCTCTAAAACTACCGCTAAAATCTTGCAGAGCGGATTCTTCTGGCCCACAATGTTTAAAGACACTCACGCTTTTGTGAAGGGTTGCGATAGATGTCAACGGACCGGGAATATCTCCAAGCGCAATGAGATGCCGATGAGACCCATCCAGGAGATTGAGCTTTTTGATTGTTGGGGAGTAGACTTCATGGGGCCTTTTCCGTCGAGCAATGGCAACAAGTACATCCTATTGGCCGTTGACTATGTCTCCAAATGGGTTGAAGCTATTGCCACCCCTACTAATGATGCTAGGGTCGTCTCCAAATTCTTCAAGCAAAATATCTTTCCGCGCTTTGGAGTACCGCGTACCTTGATAAGCGACGGGGGAAGCCACTTCATAGAGAACAAGTTTGAAGCCATGCTAAAGAAGTACGGGGTAAATCATAGAGTTGGAATGGCTTATCACCCCCAGACAAGCGGCCAAGTAGAAGTCTCAAATATAGAAATCAAGCAAATTCTCGAGAAAACCGTAGATTGGTCTAGAAAGGATTGGTCAATGAAGTTAAACGATGCTCTATGGGCCTATCGCACGGCTTTTCGCACCCCCATCGGTACCACGCCGTTCCGCCTAGTTTACGGGAAGGCTTGCCACTTGCCGGTAGAGTTGGAACACCGTGCGTATTGGGCCATCAAGACCTTTAACTACGATTATAAGAGTGCGGCGGTGAGGCGACTCTTGGACATCAACGAACTTGATGAAATAAGGAGAGACGCCTATGAGAGCTCGAGAATTTACAAGGAAAGGACCAAGATTTTCCACGATGCCCGCATAACTGTCACGGACTTCAAGGTGGGAGACAAGGTCTTGCTCTACAATTCCCGACTCCGACTATTTCCTGGTAAGTTGAGGTCACGATGGTCGGGACCTTTCACCATTAAGCACATACAACCGGGAGGAGCTTTCGAGTTGGAAAGCAAGGATGGTACCACATTCAAAGTAAATGGTCAAAGGCTCAAGCACTATTCCGAGGGGATCCCGACGGGTGAAACCAATAGAGTATATTTGCTTAAAGAGCGGTCGCATGATCTCTCGGACCTCCTTGATGAGGTAATAGAGGAGGCGATTCCTCACTCAATTGGTGCCCTTTTTGATGAAGAATTTGATGAAGGCCCGGATTTAGGCCGAGATGAAAAGATTGAAGACGATTCCCCCGACTTCTCCGCTGATGAAGATGAAGGCGACGCTGATGTCGCGAGGATTCGAGAGCTCTGCAAGCTCTCGAAATTAAAGTCTCCAAAGAAAGCTCCGCCGGCACGGAAATCGGCATCGCCGGTTAAGCCGTTGACCGGGGCAAATGCTAGCTTGGGGGAGCCTCCCCCCAACACCATTCGGGACAAGAGACCTCCGAGGGAGACCGCTACGCCGCCACGTCCAAATCCAAGCGCGCTCCCCGGGAAGTTTGACGGGTGCATCTCATATGCACCCAACATCCCGCATTGATTGAAAATTATAGGGGGTCGAGCTCACGACCTTAAACGAGCGCTTGTCGGGAGGCAACCCGACGGTTTTTGCTTTATTTTTACTTTTTCTTTATTTTTGTTTTAGAAATTTTTAGTGTTTTGAGTCACCCGACCAAAAATTTTGTGATAACGGGTCCTATTTTTCTTGACAGGAGAGAAGATAGGTAGATCATCATGAGGAGGATGAACGAGACGATGAGGAGCGCCCCAAGAAGGAGTTCGACGCTTAGGAGGAGCATGAAATCGACTGGAGGAAGAAAGACGGAGTTTAGAGCCTAAACGAAGACAAACAGCAGAATACAAGGCTCACTCGGCCGAGTATACTAGTCACTCGGCCGAGTACAGAAGTTCGTCCGGCCGAGCCGCTCACGAACGAGGGAAGTCTGCTGTACCCAACTCTCTGTCTATTCTTCTCATTTCATTATAACTGCTACTCGGCCGAGTATATATATTCACTCGGCCGAGTGAAACGGATACCCTCCTAGGGCGAGTCATGCCGAGTAGCTTGAGTCACTCGGCCGAATGGACTTACTCCACTCGGCCGAGCATGGCAAAGCCACTCGGCCGAAGCGATATCGGGGAGAAATTTTTATTTGCCTCGCTCGGCCGAGTGAGTAAAGTCACTCGGCCGAGTCGTAACTTTTTAATATAAAGCCAAGGGGGGGGGCGCAGTTTTCGAAAACGAAAAAACCCCTTCGCCCGCGCCCCCTCAGCTTTCCCTCGCCCGATCTCGCCTCGCCCAACAGCCACTCGCCCGCGCGTGCCGCCGCTCGGCCTGCCGTCGCCGGCCGACCATCGCCGGACCCCGCCCGAGTCACCGCCGGCAGCCCCGCCTCCGATCACCTCCGGTTCGCTTATTTCACCGTTTTCTCCTCTCCTCGTGTATTTTTTGAGGATCCATGTGCTAAACGCCCCCCTAACCCAAATCAATTCCCATATCTATCTGTTATACCCCTATTGCTCCATACATTTTGATTATTACTCGCTGATATCGCTTTTCCATGCGCAGGTTTCTTTTTGGAGCTTAGGGGAACTCAGGGGAGCTTCTACGGGCTGTTTTGGACTTCGTGGAGGCGCGGACTTCTCACGCTTCCACTGCTTAGCACTCGCGGCGTGTTTGGGTAAACTCTTTCCACTCTTTGTGCACACGCCACACTTTTCACTTTTCGGCGCGCGCTCGGGGCAGATATGCCGCCCCGGACACGGCCGCGGTCGAAGAGAGCTTCCGCCAAGCGGAAGCGGTCGGATGATGCCGGCCCCTCCCACGAGTTGGAGGACTCTCCTCCACCGTCCCCCATACACAACGCACACCCAGCACAGCCTGCAGGCCCCGCACACCCCGCACAGCCTGCAGTGCACCCACAGCCCGCACAGCCTCTCCCTGCCGATCCACAGCCACCACCACCGGCTCCACTGGTCGGGCCGCTCGGGATTACGTTCCGAGACGACGCACACCGCGCCGTCTTCGAGCGTATCTCCCAGCGCTCGATCGTACCCTCCAGGTTTGCACACCTCGCTGACCTTGGACGCCTGGGGGTACTTGAGGGGATACTCACGTTGTACGACAACGTGGGTTGGCGCGACTTCCTTCAAGTGTCGGCGGATACTTTTACCCGCCCGACACTTGAGGTTTTGAGTTCGATCGCCCGGACCGATAAGGGATGCTCATTCCGGTTCATGGATCGAGAGTGCCAGGTCACTATCGATATGATGAGAGCATTTTTCTCATGGCCCGCCGTCCCCGGAGCCGATCGCGGTTACGGCCCTACCCACATCCCCCCACCTTCTTTCGACGCCGGCGCCTTCTGGGCCCGGATCACAGGCCACCACGCTGCCTTTGACCTTAGTAGGGCCAAGGCCTCGGCCATAGTCCACCCCTGCCTACGCATTGCCCAGCGCCTCATGGCGACTACCTTTTTGGCCAGATATGAGCCGGGCACGATGTCTACGCCAGAGCTTTACATGCTCTACGCGATGACACGTCCCAGAGCTCTGTCTAGGGATGGACTCGAGCTTGTCCCCGCCGTCGTGATCGACATTGCGGCTTGGTTTCTAGACCGTATCATTGTGTCGGTGGGCGCTCGCTCACCGATATGCTGCGGCGGTCTGATCACCTTGCTTACCATGATGACCGGCGAGGACCTACCCGACGACCTGCGACGCGTTCCGGGCCCCACTTCCTTGTCGATAGACGTTATGGCCCGGATGAAGATGCTGCGTCCGCATGGTGAGCGTCACTGGGTCTGGTTGCACGGCCCCTATGGGGCCGATTACATGATTCTCCCGAGCCCTGCTCGGACTCTGATTGCACCAGCCCACGTTGACTGGATTCCGGCGATGGATGTCCTCATCCCCGCCGCCTACGTGCTCGAGGCCGAGGAGGCCGAGCAGGGCCACGCCGCCCACGCTGCCCAGGCTACTCCCGCAGACCCTGCTGCACGCCCTGCCGAGCCTGCTGCCGACCCTGTCGCCCCTGTGGCCCCTCAGCCTGTTCCTGACATTTCTGCTGCTCCTGACACTTCTGTCCTCACCTCTGCCTGTGTCGAGAGTACTCTTGCTGAGCCCACTTCCACCACTGTCACCACTTCCGAGGCTGTTCCCACCACTCCCGCTGCCACCTCCGGCCCTCTGTCCGTGGAGCCTCTTTGCTCCGCCCTCCCCCAGTGCCCGCAGACCTTTGTTGAGAGTGGAGAGCCCTCGTTCGCCGCGGTCGTGGAGACCATGGTTAGCATGATCTCCGCTGGGGTTACACCTTTTGGACCGCACACTTCTGCCCCAGCGGGAGATTCCTCTGTCTCCACTGCCGCCTTTTTCTCCGAGAGTGTCGTGGCGTCTGTCCACACTTCTGTGCCACAGACCTCTTTGGCCACCTCGTTGCCTCTTTTGCACGCCTCCTTTGCTGCCGCTGCCTCCACTTCTCGCCAGCCGGTGTCCCGGCCTCACACCGAGGCCAGGCCCACTTTTCCAGGCGCGGCACCTTTTGTCCCATTCCCTGCTGAGCCCGTTACATACTCCACACGCGTACGCCAGCCTCGCCCTGCGCAGCCTAGACCGGTGTGTCCCTCTGCACCACCCCCGCCCGACACTACACTGCAGAGCATACGTGCTCTTGAGTTGGCGGTGAGTGGTCTTAGAGGAGACCTTAGGACCCTGTCCTCCACCGTCTCTACGATGGCTGGACGCTCTGCCCTGATCCCTCAGATCCACTACTGCCTGACACAGATCTTAGAGCGTCTTCCGCGCGTACCCCAGCCCACCCAGCAGGTTCCCACACACACTTCCACACACACTAGACCTGCTTCCGCTTCCACCCCAGCTCAGCAGCCCACACCACCACCACCACCACCTCTGCCTCAGGACGGAGACGGCGCGGCACCGCCTTCTTAGGCACTCTTGATGCCTTTATCCATTCCTGCCGTTGTGCTGCCCTTCTCTGCTGGGTCCTGTTGCACTTTTGTCCCCCCCCCCCTCCCCTCACTTTTTTGTGATTCTCATTTGCCGTCTCTTTATATATCTTTTTTGGGAGAGAGGGAGAGCTTTTGGTGACCCATTTATACTCGTATCACTCATATCTGTGCATGCATCATATCCGCATCATATTTTCGTTTCTTTATTTTTCGTTTTATTATCTTTTTTCTTTCCATCATGCATGCATCCTCACTTGCCCCTCTCATTACCTGTCTCTCTGTGTGCCACACTTTGCACATTGAGGACACTGTGCACTTTAGCTTGGGGGAGTGAGTTCTCACGTTCTTTTTCGATTTGCCACCTTTATTTTTAGTTTTTTTTCACACCGTTTTTCACTTTTGCACTTATTTTTCATTATTTTTCATTTATCTTGCCATGCATCACGTTTTTCTTATTTTCCTGTGTGCCGCATTGCATAGTTCTATTTTTCCTTTTATCTTTACTTCGTTTCTTTTTCATCTCATGCTAGAGATGAATTTTCTGTGATGATGTCTACGTGGAGTTAGCTTATTCTATATGCATGCTATATTTGTCGTGTCTTAGATTTCATTTCTGATATCATATGCTATGACTTGCTTTACATTTAGAAATAGTAACCCACACTTTTTCCTCATGAAAATGGATGAAATTTTATTATTAGCTGAGCATGAATATTCATATGTATGCTATCACAGAAAACACACCAAGATTCACGCATTGAATGCCTATATCTGGAGTACTGACTTCTTTTCCTTTATCACTTCTATATGCATGAATTGTACACTTCACTTCCGGATGATTGAATGATGATTAGCTAAGATATATCTGGATTAGTTAGCTTTTTTGTGATCGAAACTGAGTAGATTAGATTACCCTGCTGAAGTTGTCGTGCATGTCTTATAGAGTGAGCCGAGAGTTATATTTATTTCTTTCTCCACAAATCTTGAACATCACTTCTCTACTTTTAAAATCATTGGTGAATCTCCCCTTAGTGCTTCTATTTTATGGCATTTCCCCCGCTATTAATTCCTAGCTCCAAATCTCTTATTTCAAAAATAAAAAAAAATAAAATAAAATAAAAAAAAAGAGACAAGAGAAGAATAAAAGAGAGAAAGACATTCTTGTATATCATTACCTCTCTCTGAGTTGGGATCATTGTATATATGTTGCTTATTGCAAAAGAAAAGAAGGAAAAAAAAAGAGAAAAAAAACAGAAAGGAAAAGAGGAAAAATCCTCAATAAAAGATCCCATCTCGCTTACTTTCTTTCTTCTTTCCCTTCTTTGCCTTTGGAGCTATATAAAAATGGGGATGTAAATATTTTTGTGCCACCACGCTTATAGATAAGCTTGGGGGAGGAGATCCATTGATGTGTGAGAGAGCGACTACTTGACATTGCACGACAACCTAGGCTAAGTAATATTCTATACTCGGTGAGATTGTTTCTAGCTTTACGAAATCCAGAAATCTAAGCCTAGCATTCATTTCATGAAATCCATACTTTTCTATTCTCTCTATTCTATGATGTGATACTCTTATACTCCAGATAGAAAGCGTTCAATTGAAAAGTGTGTGATCTGAGATTTGTATACCGCTTTAGATGATTCAGGCGATGTTAATTTTAAAATCGTTCCGTTTTTCATGATTATACCGTTGTTCGTGGGTTTTCTATTTTCTACTTGCACTATTCTACTATGATATCAAAATGAGATTCTTTGACATGTATTTCTCACTCGGTGCACGCTATAAGAGTAGGTGAAACCCACGTCCTGAGAAAATGATCTAGCATCCTATCTTTCTTTCTTACTTTCTTTATTTTCGTTTGGTTTTCATTCTTCTTCGTTTTTCATTTTTTTTCGTTTTTTTTTGTCGTTTTCGTATTCCGAATCCACCGGGTTCGCCTTTTACTTATCTTCCTCGAGGACGAGTAAGAGGCAAGCTTGGGGGATTTTGATCACTCCTTGTTTTACACCTTTTTCCGCATGTTTGCATGCCATTCAGATCGCCCAAATCATGTTTTTCACGATATATCGACGATATTGCGATGCTTTTCACGCTTTGTTGTTTCTGTCGCATTTCAGGTGATTTGGCGCGATTTGGAGTGATCATGAGATGCGCTCACGATAGACGGCCACCGACGACCTCCCCGAGGGGTATTTTGCTGTTGGAGAGGAGCGGAAGAAGAATGGACGTCGCCGGAGCGACGAGGAGGCCAAAACGACCAGTTTGGGCATTTTTTGTGTCCCACTCGGCCGAGTGGAGGAGCCACTCGGCCGACCAGTGAGACACTGCTCGGCCGACCCGTTCAGACACGATTTCCATGTGTACTCGGCCGAGCGACGGAGACCACATCGGCCGAGTGACGATACCACGTCCGCCCGAGTGGCGCCCAGACGAAGGCCCTCAAAAAGATCGAAGTTACTGATTTTCGGCCATCTGAGCTTCAGAAGACCCACTCGGCCGAGTGGCAAATCCCGTCCGCCCGAGTGAAGTGAAGCCATCGGCCGAGTGACGACAACTCACTCGGCCGAGCCGCCCCCGAACTGAAGACCCCTGAAGCCCCCGACTTACTGGAAAATTGACAGGGTTTTCACTCGGCCGAGCGACTTTTGTCACTCGGCCGAGTGCGATGCGCAGCCTGTAGCGAAATTTGCGGAAAACAGGCTGTGCAGGGGCATTTTGGTCAGGATTTTTAGACGATTTTTGGGGCTATTTAAGCTCTGTTTTTACCCTAGTTTGGGGAGCCACCTCTCAGATTTTTTGCAGCTTTTTGAGTCTACTTTTTAGCTTTATTAATTGTGATTGGAGAAGAGAAAAACTTGGATTTTTGTTGGGTTGATTGAAGATCTACATTGGTTTGCACTTCTCTTCCCCAAAAACTCTATTTTTATTGTTTATATCATTGTTGTGATGAATTCCATTGTCTATTTCATTGCTAATTATTGTGCTATTGCTATGATTAGTGAGTAGTCTCCACGTCTTGGGGCGTGGGGATGAACCCTACAAGCCCAATTTCGTATTTGTGTTGAATCGGTAGAAATTGAGCTAGGATTGTTATTAGGGATTAGATTGGGATCGAATTACTACGGATAGCTAGGTATTCACATCAATTGGGATTTGCAAGAGATTGGATCCCAATTCGATAGGAAGCCCTAGAAATCCGAATTGGGTTGGAGTCGGATTTTCGAAGTATCGGTTTGCAAGAGATTGGACCGATGCTAGGATCTCCGGTTGCAATTCCGTGCCGATACCCGTTTGCAAGAGATTGGACGGGTAGGAACTATCCTAATCTAGATTGTGGACCGAGTTTGCAAGAGATTGGGCTCGGTGCGCAATTGGACGATGATGTTGATCCTAATGCTAGCTTCCCTAGGCTAGGGTTTGCAAGAGATTGGACCCAAACCTAGGATAGCTATAGACCGGCAACAGCGCGAGAGCGTGAGCTTGGTTCCACATTTAGTTGCAACTAGTTCATCCAAATTCTCATCCTAGCGATTTCGATACCGGCGAACCACAATTGTGAAATACGGTGAGTAGTGGGGATTCCCCATTCCCTAGGCGTTCTCTATTTGATTTGATATTTCGCACTTTTGTCTGACGATTGTGACAGGATCGCCCAAGGCAATTATCCCTCTAAATAGCCAGGTTGATTAGGAGCAAGCACGGTCATTCGTCCTCCCTGTGTTCGATACCCGCTCGCCGCTATACCGTGCGCTTGCGGTAAAACTACAACCGTCGCCTCGGGACGTGTACGCCGGGGCGCGATCAATCTACCACAAAGTACATGGCAAAAAGAAAATGGCTGGGTCCTGATCGCTGAAAAGGTCACTTGCTAGTGATCTATTTGCCTCTCTGGTGTTCCCTTTCTTTTTTGGGATTACAATCCATTACCATCCTACCTGAAAAAAGCTTGTCAGATTCATGTCCATCATTTTCTTGTTTTGGTTATAGAAAATGTTGATGCTTCATGATGGTCCCCCAGATGGATCATGATGAAATAACAATGATTGGTTGCTGATTTCTCTCATATTGGCAACACAGGTGAAATGAGATGTGGTTATGAACTTCTAATCATGAAATCGATTCAATTATCGCAAAATAAGTCTTATGTAGACTATAAGGTTTAAATTATCAACAGATATTGATACATATCCTCCAGTCATATCAGATTTCAAGTTTGTTGATACGATCCATTCGAAATAGACTGATACAACCGATACTATGTGCTTACAGGATTTGAGCTAAATTCCTAAAAATAAGTATTGTCGTCAGCTCAGGCCTTAGGGCATAATGAGTTTCTAGATGAAAGAATGATAGTTTAGATCTCATAAAACAAACAAAAAATCTTAGCAACAACACATGTATATACTGGGAGATAAACTGGAATATATTTTCACCGTCCTTAATTTTTCACATTTCCAGTCTTGATATTTAGTGTATTCTGATCAAGATCACATGTAAGCTCGTACAGGAGATAAACACGAAAAATATGTTGAGCGCACAAGAAACTGTGCCATGACAATATAAATTTTTGTTGCCAAAGAGTTGGGTGCCAAAGGGCCCTTTCATTTCATCATGTAGTTGGCAGTATATAATGCTAGAACCAATATTCTCCACTGAAGTATATAATGAATTTGAATCCATATCCTCCACTGAAGAATTTAATGCTAGACCCAATATTTCCATTAAAAGATGTCCAAAAATAACATGGAAGATGAATTATGAGATGAGTTAGACATAACTTACTTCCTAGTGATGGTGTTGGTGCTTGTATCTACTCCCTGTACTTCATGCACAATTACCTGAGGCAAGAATAAACTATTTAATGGTGCAAAGTTGTCCCAAACCATCCTTCCTCCATCTATCTGCTCCTTGTTAATGTCCAGAAAACCAAAAAATTAATTTTTACGCTAACAAAATGAAACAATTGCAGCTTTTCTGGAAGGACAAACAAAGGATGCAAGCTTTAAGCACAAACCCCAATCCCAATCATCTCTTGTCAGGAAATTACGCCAACTACTTACTTTAGTATTTAGTTGCTATGAAATAAGCTTTGTGTGTGTGGGGTTGTATGAAAATAAAATAAAATAAGATTGTATTGCAGAGCAACTATTCTATTTTTTGATCAACAAAAATTAGCATGGATCTTGGTCCTCGTAGTGTGTATGTGTACTCGATTTTCTTTTGTTTCCTATTGCCTAACAAAAAATTTATAGTGCTAAAGAGAAGGCAAAGTTCAAAATTGTAATTTACCTATAGATGTTGCAGTATAACATTGATAGTTAAAACTTTCAACACACTATTTGATGTGAGATACATGAAGTCAAAACATTAACCAACCAGCATAAAATTAGCTCTGGTAAATTTTTCCAATATGCATCTATTATGGTATTTGGATAATATTTTTCTGTAGCACTCTTATCACATGCCCTTTTTGCATGAAAGCATGTTGTGTGCCCTGAAAAGAAGTTTCAACAACCCACAATGTTTTTAAGACCATCTTCACTTGTTCATAGATTATGTAATTTTAATCGTACATCAATATGTAGAATGTTGATGTCAAACCTACATATGCAAGCATAAAAATTTGCCCATTTTATTTGTGGAGCTTGGCTTTTTTTGTTGCTCCATATCTGATCATTGCTGATGTGATGATAGCAGGTTCTTATTGTAAAAAAACAGTTATTAGTTAGTTATGGAACACAACGCTACAAATTCCATCAGATTTCAAGAAAATGGGTGCAAAAGATTAAAGATTATGACAATGATGATAATGTAAACTTGTGAAAATTTTCAGATATGTCATGTAGTTTATCTTGTCTTTGTAAAATTTTCAAAAACATTTTATCATATATAACTGGCATGTTTTTTTATTCCAAAGCGATCTGATGAGCTCTGTGTTACATGGCTTGGTAAAATTATTTGAAGATAAATAGCTCTGTGTTTACTCTGTGTTTTTAATATGACGAGCTTTGTGTTTTTTATTCAAATGGCATGAAAATCAAATAAACTTTTTACCATCAATATGTGGAACGTAAATAATGTTTAACTGCAATAAAAAAAACCATTATTCAAACGGCCACAAGTATTAACCATGATTAAGTAGAAATGGCATGTTAATTTTCTTAAGGGGTGAAAAAGTGTTTACATCATACTTTGGGAACATCTATATGTAAATTACAAATTTAAACATCTATAGTATAAGGACGGAAAAATAAATTCTCTTTTATCTTTGTACAACTTTCTTCTCTGATATTGCTTAAAACATTCCATGTTGATGTACAGAGTACATGTTCTCAATGTTTTATGATTGCATATGTAGATTTGACATTAACGTTCTACATATTGATGTAGGATTAAAAATTATGGCTCTGTGTTTACTCGATTAAAACCACCTACATCTCTATGTTTAATCAATTGAAAATAAAATTATTTACATTCTACATATTGTTCATAGCATAAAATTGCTAAATAATGCTAAAAAGTTGGAATAATGACATGTAAGTTACCTATCAAATTGCTCCTCTAGAAATTAGCATATAGAAATACCTTTCTTTTGTTTCTTATAACAACTTTATGTATGCCAAAATAAATTTTGAAATTTGTAATTTACCTATAGATGTTCCCAGATATGGCATGTAGTTTATGCTAAAATCTTACGTCAAAATTTTCAGATAAGAAAAGCTTATAGACAAAGGATCGCTCTGTGTAACTTGAACTCCTTATACATAACCTTTTATGATAAAATGATGTCTTCAATGAAATGATATGATAAACTTCTAGATCCAACAAATTTTTTGCATGAGAAAAATGACAACATACCGAGTAAATAAATCAACCATTGCAAAGATGAAATCAATTGCTCCTCTACCCTGAAACATTAGTCCTTAACGAAATGCATTCCTTTGTCATTATATAGTGTCCTGATGTCTATAGAACCTGTAGTTGTAGAAAGACATTTGTTATTGCATAAGTAGTAGTAGTGTAGAGTCTAGAGGCCATCATTTACAAAGACAAAAGAAAATTTCTATGACATAATGTAAACAGTTTTAATTACTATGAAAATGCATGTAAATAATAGTTTACAGAGTATGTTGTAAACACTTTGAAGATACGCTGATATAAAAGCTAACCTCTCTACGTGTATCAAAATTTACGTGCAGCAAAAAATTTACGTGCATCAAAAAATTTATGTGAAGATACTCTGTAAACATCAAAAAGCTAACCTCTCTACGTGCATCCCTATGACAGCTATAACAGATGAAAATGGCCATCAACAACTCTACCTACATCAAAATTTTGGCGTGTCAGTCATTAACAACCTTGAGAAGAGATAGAGAGTGGGGGAGCAAGGGCATACCAAACAACTTGCCGCATCCCTTGCCAGACCCTCGTCGCGACTCACCTGCCCGCATGGACCATCGGTCAGGTCAATAGAGTCCAGATGAATGATGCAAAAAATGGAATCAGTTCTGTTAAGCATTTCATCAAACAGGTGGTGAATGATGCAGCCGTGAATATGTTGGCTAGGCCCAAGATTTTGATGCAGCACCGTGAATTTCAGTGTGAGAGAGAAAAGATGGAGAACCTACACTCTGTTTGATGAAATACGAATTGATGAAATTCAAACGGGAAATTCAAACAGGAAATTCAAACGAACACAAGCGATCTGATGAGCTCTCTCTCCGGCAACCTGGACCACGCGCATGAAGGATGAGGAGCAATTGAAGGATGAGGAGCAATTGATCTATGAAGGACGAAAGAGGAGTCGAGGGCTTATTGGGCGGGGCTCTGGTTCATGGAGAGAGAAGAAAGAAGCATATGGACTTTTCTGTGCTCCTCAACAGCATTTACAATGATTTCAAACGGGGCTTTTCAAAAACTTTCAATGGTACAGCTCATTTCCCCCCAAATTTTCAAAAGGCCAACATGTTCCAAGTTTTCCCCCCGTTTTCAAACCCTTTTTCCCAACTGGTTGTCCTTTTCAGCAACCAATGTTTGTCCCAGTCAGCATTTTTATGGCCACGTAGGACAAAGCTTTGTCCTAGTAGGATAAATTTCAAATTATGCTCTGTTTTATAGAATAGATTTGTGCTAGATATCAGTCTGATCCTAACTTATCATTTTTGACTACTGTCAAAAGGATAATTAGGTATATCAAACATACATCTGATTTTGGTTTATTTTATCCAAAATCAAATTCATTTGATCTAATTTCATATAGTGACGCAGATTTTGCTGGTTGCAAAACTGATCGTAAAAGTACAAGTGGAACTTGTCACTTTTTAAGATATGCATTAGTATCATGGTTTACTAAGAAACAAAATTCTGTTTCTTTATCTACTATCGAAGTAGAATACATTGTCGCTGGTTTAGCATGTGCACAGATTTTATGGATGAAACAAACTATACTAGATTATTGCATTAAATGTAACACATGTCCAATAATGTATGACAATACTAGTGCGATAAATTTATCCAAAAATCCAGTACACCATGCACGTACTAAGCACATAGATATACATCACCATTTTTTAGATGATCATGTCCAAAAAGGTGATATTATTCTTAAATATATAGACACTAAGAATAAAATTGCCGATATCCTGACTAAGCCTTTTAAAGAAGAGACTTTTCTAAAACTTAGAAGAAAACTTGGTATAGTTAGTGAATCGAAATATTGATTATAGATTATAGTTATATATTATGTTGCTATAAATATAGAATTTTTCTGGAATTTTCAGAATTATTTTATATTTTTATTAGTCTACTAGCAAATAGTTATGGTCGACTAGGCTGCTAGATATTCCTATGTCTCATATATATATATATATATATATATATATATATATATATATATATATATATATATATATATATATATAGACACACACACACACACACTAGTCATAACCCGTGCCCTAAGGGCACGGTTCAATTAAAATATTCCCCTTTAAAATCTTAGATTCCCTAATTTTAAACAAACAACAATAAATAAAGCACAATAATTGTTATTTAGTTCCCAAAAATTTTTAGGTCCCCTCAAAATGTTCTCACCAGAGAATTTAGTTCCATCGAAAATTTTAGTTTCACACACAAAATTTAGTTGCCTCAAGATTTAAACCGTGCCATAAGGGAATGGTACATTAAAAATATTGCAACCCCATCAAAATCTTAGATCCCCTAATTTTCAACGAACAACAATAATTAAATCACAATTATTGTTATTTAGTTCACCCAAACATTTTAGTCCTCGCAAAATTTAGTTTCCCATTACAACCAATTAAAGCCCAATTTCTAGACACACAACCAAGACTAAGTTAATTGAGGGCGATGAAGATTCATCAACAATTACAACCATTTCAACTCATATGTGCATCAAAATCCTTCTAAATTGAAACCATTACTATTTTTAACAAAACATGCAACAAATCAGGTTGTTTTCTAGGTTCAGTTCAACAAATCAGGTTGCAACAAATCAGGTTGTTCTCATAACTTTCTTTTGAGTTAAATTAGTGAAATTACATGGAAAATTAGATAAATCTCATACCCTTTTCTCTTATATTTTCATTTTTTTCAAAGACAGAACCTGTAAAATACAAAAAACATAAAAACAGAGCACTTCAATACCCAAAATTTGCAATGAACCCCTCAGTTCCGAAAAAATCATTCCTCTTCCTTACATTTACATCACAAAATTATCCTAAAACTATACCCACATAGCCAACAAAAGAAAAGAAATAAACCCAAAATTTAAAAGGGAAAGAAAAACAGAAAACATCTCAAGCTTCAAGTCGGTGTAGCTCCATGTTCCCTCTCTAGTTCCACCTCTGATCTCTTATCGGGTCCCGGATCTCAGCCCGTGAGGACCTTACCCGAGACCCTCGTGTGGATCTTCTTCTTGGATTTGGAGGGGATCCTGGCGTTCTTGGCATGTCTGCTATTTGATGAGAAGGGGGACACAGCTGTTGCAAAAAATGGCCACATCATGAAAAAGTGCACCATTATAACATGTTTAGCTACTTCGTTCGTGCAAAGAGATGGTTAATATGTCAATATGTCATCTCAATAAAAACATTCTCCATGCGGCACCCATAAAGTTGGACAAAATATTTTTTGACATTAAAAGTTCCTTGTGGCACTCGAAATACTGATTTGAGTCCTTCATTGTACTGGCTCTTGCCCCCCAATCCTTGCTTTGGACTCATGCATTCTCTATTGACATGCTTTCCTGGTTGCATAACATTCAGATCCATAACAGAAAGCCCCGTATCACTCCAAACTCCAAAGCAGTTCAATTGGAGGGGGAAAATTGCAGGATGCACGTCTACTTCCAAGAATCAATTATGTTCATATTGCATTGGATATATTCATTATGGCAATGGAACATTGTTCTCCATGGCCACCTCAGTTGTGTGTGGAAGGGTTTAGAATAATGATGAAAATGATGGCAATGATGATGATGATGATGATGATTCATCCATAGCATGGATATGAACGTTAGAAGCTCATACAGAACATAGTGAGCTTACGATGTGGATCTAAGTAGCTATCTTAGTTTTTTTCAAAGCATGATATAACGTCAATGTTTATTCCTTGCTAATGAGCCCAACAACAAAAGTTTACCATAATGCAAAGACCCAGATATCCGACATGGAGAAAATACAACACGACAGAGAGACACTTTAGCAAATTCTGAGTATACCCAAAATGGAAGTATTGTGTCCGATAAGTGTGTGTCTGACAAACATCCGACATGACACAGCTCCATGGATCACATGTCCATGCTAACAATGCTGTTAAATCTTATCAACTTTCCCATTATCAGATTCATATATCTTTCCTTACTGATGGCCTTCCCAGCAGAAGTTTAATATTTAAAGTTCCCAATGACTTATTTTAATTCATCAAGAAAGAGAATATACCAAAAACCCAACCAACTTGAATTTATAGAGTATGATAAACCAATATATTAGAGATAGGAACCATCACCAATGAGATATCCCCTAGGAAAATTCAACAAACGAACAACAGAATGACCTAGCTCCAATTATATCATGCAAATGTGCTCAAAGTCATGCAATTATTGTTGAGGTGTAGAGCCATAACAGGAGTGCTATGCAATAGAAATGTAGGTAAATTTTATAAAACAGCTATTGCACCTGCTTTGTTATATGAAACAAAGTCTTAAGGTATCACAAAAAAACATGAACAGAGCTTGCATATGGTTGACATATGTATATTATGATGAAGTATGGAAATACTAAAAAAAGATAATGTAAGAAATGAGGATATCATAACGAAGGTATGTGCGGTCCCTATAATAGATACATGATAAGAGAATATCATTTGATACGGTTTTGGCCATATACGCAAAAACTTATTGTTGCGCATGTTAGAAAGATAAACATATAAATGTTGAGATCAAAAAAATAGAAATAGACTAAAAAGACATGAATAGAAGTGAAAGATCCTGATTTGATAAAAGAAAAGGATTTAGGTTGTAATGTGTGAAAAAAAATATCTGACATCATGATCTGACGTGATCACGATCCGACATTTTTTCTATTAAGTCTACGAAATCGACCCCAATTTTTTGGTATGAAGGCTAAGATGATGCAATGTGTTCAAAGTCAATAGAACAATAGTTCTAGGAAATAATAGTAAAATATTTCAATAGGAATTAAAAATCATTGTGGTATGCATCAAACTATCAATACCTCTTTTAAAATAATTGAAATTACTGCCGGCTTGAGAGAAAATATTAATTGCATAAGTGCTTTTCTAGACTATCTATCAACAGGTAAAAAGAATAAATATTCTAATGCATATAAATAAATTTCTTATTCAAAAATTCTCCCATGCAAACACTGTGAGAGAAGTTTCTTTTGATTTTTGGTTATGATCTCTACACATACTAACATGCTCACAAATCAAAAATCAAGGGAATCCTCCATATTTGCCTCTCGATCAAATTGTTATAGTAAGTTTTATTGTTATGAAACAATCCAATTTGTAATAACTTGATTGAAAGTTAAATACCCCTAAGGTTCACTTGTATGCTTTCTATTGTGGTATATATGTGTGTAGATTAACCCCAAAAAATTTGAAAAATAAAGATACTGAATTAAATTTGCCTGGTGTTCCTGTGTGTGAACATATAATGATAGAGTGAACAGTCCACAAACCTCCTAGTATTGTCTGTCCACCTTGGTTCTTTTGCCAGCCAATGCACCATATAATATCATTATTCTAAAAAGAAGTTAAGAAAAAGGAATCAAACATTGCTGATTGACCTACTATGATCGCAAAACAAAATTGAAGCATGTAGATCAACTTACAACAGAACCCTGCTGTAGAAGGTAGTTTGAAGGCCTTAAATGCATGGATGCACCTCCCGCAAAATTCAGAGTAAGAGGAGGAAATGCATCATCAGCACTGGAAGAAACAAAGCAAAATATGGAATCAATTTTAAATCCTTGAAAGATTGTGATTTTATTAATATGGGTTAAGATAAAAACCTGCTAGCAGTAACAAAACACTGGGGTGAGGGGTGAGGGGGTTGTATTATCGCATACCTAGATCTAAACTGAAGCACAATTCAATCAGAACCAAAATCATCATACCTGTTCTTGCTCCGCCTTCGAGCATCCCTTCCCTTCAAACCCTCGCTTATCGGATAAGCTCGAATTCTGAAATCAAGAGGAAAAATCAATTTCCTCTGAAACAAAAATGACAACAAATTAGAAATTGGGATGAAATTTGAGGGTGAATACAAAATTAAGAGGGAAAATGAATGAATCAACCTTCCTAGTCCTCTTCCAACCCAATAATTGAACGGAGAGAGAGATCGAGAGGTAGATGAAGAAAGATTTCTCGAATTGATAACAGGTTTTGACGAAGGCTGGGCTCTTGGTCTCCCCGAGGTGTCACGCATGGGCTATTGGTCTCCCCGAGGTCACGTATGGGCTCTTGGTCTCCCCGAGGTAACACAACCAGCAAACTTGGACCCACAATCAAATGAGGTGGCTGTTTGTCTCAAAGTTTCATCTTCAAAATACAAATCATTCATCCCAAAGTTTAATCTCAACCATCGATTCAGCAAGATTAAATCCAGACCGTCTTTTATCAACCAGTTTGTCCTAGTCAGCTTGTCCTAGTCAGCCCTAGGATTCAAAAATCGCTGTCAAATGTATAATAGATATATATATATATATAATTTTATTATTTAATTAATCTGGTTAGTCAACAGCTTTTTGAAATAACTACACAACAAAAGATTTCACCTTTTGTGTTTTCCCTCCAAAATTTTTTTTGGGTCCAAAGTACAAGGCTCCTTGGAAAGGGACTTTTTCAAAGTCAAATTAAAAGTACAACCTATCCCTAGCCCATTGCCAGACGTCAGTCCTTTGTGTACTCTTGTTTTGACCATATATATTAGTTAACAAATTCTCAGTTTTCGCATCCTCTCTTTACAATATTCTCTGCGCATCGATTAGTCGACTAGACGTTTTGACTAGTCGACCAGAAAATTACAGTTTTCCGTAGAACTGCGATTTTGACCATTTTCTTCCACCGTTTTTTTGCACCTATCGGTTCTTCAACGTCTAGAACAGTTAAGGGAAGTTTCCATTGATTCTCTTTCAGTCTTTGATCACTAAATTCGAATAACCTCTTCATTTCAGAGAAAGATACTACGAATTTCTCAACAGGTTTTCTTCATTCTTCTCTAATGTTTCCATTTTCCAATCCTTGTTCTTCTCATAGATGCAATCCGGCCGAAGAAGCTCGTGCTAAATATGTTAACATATAATTCACTCCATTCTATCCCAAACAATCCATTGACTTTAGAGATCTGAAAATTCAGAACTTCAATCTCCGTCATCTTCTACATACCGTTTCTCTCTTCCACCTTTGATGTGGAGACATTCCATATTATCCTCTCCTTGTGAAACAATTTTACTCTAATATGATTGTTTATCAAGATGACGGATACATCTATTTCGACACCAAAGTTCAAGTATAGATATGCATCTCACCTTTGGAATTCTTGCTGAATGTCTTGTGTTTCCTCGATCAAATGATCAAACTCTCGGATTTCCCATGGATCATCAACCCACTCTTGATTTACTTAGTTCAAATTTTCGTCCTTCCGATATGACCGCCGTGGACTTACATCCAACTCCTTGCCATAACGTACAACCTTCTACCAAAGGTTGGGTCTTTCAATTATATTGATGACACTCGTCTACGCATTCTCTATGCCATCATGCGTGGCATAAAAGTTGATTGGTCCGTCTCTTTTATGTTAGCCTTAGTGAAACCCGTTTCAAAATACATCATCCTACCTTGCACGATCACTCGTATTCTTCAACATTTTGATGTTCCTCTTGATGATGAAGTGGTTGTTTTTAATCCACTTTGATTTGATCACTCTATCTTGAGTCACATGAACCTTCATCCAATTTCATATGTTGAAGAAGAGCAACCGATCGATTCACACCCTCGTCGTCGCACGATTCCCATGTCCCTAAATGTTCGCCCTCATTCATCGTGTTTCTCCCTCCAAGAATAAATTGATCATCTTCAAGATGATATGCATATCGGTTTTGCGAGAGTTTAAGAACGTATGCATGGTTTTGAGACTAGTATTGCACAAGTTAGGCATGACATACCTGCAAGCTTTAACAACATCCAAGGGACTCAAGCCCAGATTATGAGTTTCCTTGCACAATTGGCACCATACCCTCCATCAACCTCTCACCAACCCCCTCAGCCTCCTCCACCGGTTTAAGCAATTTCTGAAGAAATTTGCTTATTAGTCGACTAAGACTATCAGTTAGTCGACTAATGTCTGTTTGTGCCTGGTTCGTTTCAATTGTCTACTTTGGCTGACTGTTTTCAGAGGTTCTGTTTGGTATTTAGTGTTAAGTTGTTGTTGTCCAGTCAGCATGTACGATGTCAGTATGACTTATGTTACCTTTGGTTGATGTATTTTTGTTTTTTTAAGCAGTATCCTCTGTATGAATCCATCCATGTATCACTTCAGTTCTAGTAATGAAATTTCAGTTTGCTTTAGTTCTTATTCTTCTCTGTTTTCAGACTTTCTGCACTTATTAGTCGACCAGAACATTTCATTAGTCGACTAATTCACTAAATTGCAGAAATTCATCTCATTTTTGATAATTTCATAGGGGAAGAAAAATATGAAATGCAGTGGTATAAAATGCAGTTGTATAAACATTTTTAAAATCTGCTTACATTATTAAATATCAAGCCTATACATGTTTATCACATATGACAATTTTATTATGATATATGCATTTGCTATGTTTACACAATCATTCACATTTGGCAAATAGATTATTCATTTTATCAAGCGTATATTCAGGGGGAGCTTTACGATTATAAGTGTTTTATTACAAACACATATATTTCATATTATCTTAACATATATTGTAATCATCAAAAAGGGGGAGAATGTTGGAAACATAAAGTTTCTCTTCCAATAAAGTTTTTGATGATTTAATTATATATGTGTGTGTGTGTGTGTGTGTGTGTGTATACTAACTCTTTGGATGCAGATTATCAAGCTCAAACTCTCGCATATGACAATCATCAAAGTTACGTTGCAAGAACAAGCATCAAAATGCACGATGAAGCTCAAGCAATGAATTCTTATATCTTGAGACAGATGATGTAATTTTATCTTTTATTCTTGCAAAACTTTAGCTTGTTAAAGCCTTGATAATACTCTATCTTAGTTTCTTAGGAATCAGCCTCAAAATCCAAACTTCAGAAAATTAGCAGACCGGCACTTTTTCCAAGTCGAATAATATTTTTCCTATGAAAAAAATTATTTTTGGTCAAAATTAATTTTTCAATCAAAAGATCATTTTCTTAAAAAATTTCAAAATTTTGTTCTTAGTCGACTAATAAGTTTTCCTAGTCTGCCAGATAGTTTTCCAAATAGTAATAACGTCAGTTATAATAACTGATTTCTATTAAATAATTTTTTATTATTTAATGGAATTTATAAACTATCTTCCAACGTCACTTTGTCAGTTCCTAGCCGTTTTTATCTATTTGTGGATGTTTATTTCCGTTATTCTATCAAAGGACACTTCAACAGCCATTTTCTGAATTCGCAGCACTATTAGTCGACTAATAGTTTTGACTAGTCGGCTAATTTTTGGAAAAACGGCTTAGAATTTTTTGAAAATTTAGGCAGGTGTCCAACGTTCGAAAATTAACTTTTTGGACTGTAAATAGACACCCAGACCCCTGCCTACAAACACGAAAATTTTTCACTTTCTCTTTTCTTAAGGTTTCTCTCTCTCTCTAGAAAGTTTGTGATTTTTAGATTTCCATAGGGAAAACTCTGCAGAAATTCTGCCCCTTTGGGAAGTTAAATTTCCAGGAGTGTTCTACCACAATTCACATCTTGAACCTTGGAGATTCCATCACCAACCTTGTGCTATAATTCCGATATTATCAAGGCTATATGTGATATTGTTTCATACTCTTTTCTTTATTTTATTTGGTGAATCTCTTGTTGAAGAGATTGTACAAGTTTGCAACATGGGGAGTGTTGACATCTTTGTATGTTAATTACTTGCGGGGAGCAAGTGTTTTAGTGGATTCAAATCTCTACGGGATAGCGGACTGGACGTAGGATCACAAGGATCCGAACCAGGATAAAATTCTCTGTATTTGCGTTTAAATTATTCTGGATTGTGATCTTTTATTTCTGCACTCTTATTGCAATTTTTTATTAACTTTTAATTTTGTAATATCGTCGTGATTTACACTATTCACCCCTCTCTAGTGTATTTGGTGTACCAGGAGATCCAACAATAACAAGTTTAATTTGTAAGAGCTGCAGCAGTCAAACATTTGATAGCAATTTGCAACCTGTGAGGAAAAGATTGTACAAGGTGTTAAAATAATATTTTATAACCAACTGTTCTAATGCTAAGTCCGTGTCTGAGGGCACAATGTGCAACTAAAATGCACACTACCATCGGGAGCTCTCCGTGGCGCTACTTACCGACCCCTTCTATTGGGTGACGGTTAAGTACTTTCCTCTACCCCGTGTGAGTGGAGGTAAAGCTGTAATGCCCATCCAGTCACTCGTATGCCCTCAATGACAACTGGACTATCCCAAATTCCACGGGTCAAGTCAAGTGTCGGGTCAAGATGTGTACTATCTATTTGACATTTTTAATCATATAAGTTACATCAGTCGTTCAGTCGTTTCTGTTCAAGTGCAACATATCAGATGCAAACAACCTGTCCAGGTGTCTCATGAGTCCATACAATATTTCCACAAAATTTCCCAATTTTACATATACAATTTTATAATTTTACAATATGTTAAAACCGGCAGTTAAGCTAAGAAATGTGCACAGAAATATTTAAACCTAGGCAGATGAGTATATTTAAGCATAAAATAATTTTCTTAGGCAAACAAGTATTTTTTTAGGATTTTAAAATAATTATTAGGTATTTTTCTTAATTTAAAAATCCAAAAATGAATTTAAATTAAGAAAATGATTTTTCTCAATTTATTCAACGATTTATTCAGAGCAAACAACATTTCGTAATTATTTAAACAATGTCTCAAAATGAGCGTCTCATCTAGCACTACAACATATAATTTTTGTGCATATCGATGTACTTGAAAAATTAATGATATTAATTTTAAGTGAAAAAGCATAATTAGGCTTTAACTTTGAAAAATTACTGCGGGAGATATACTTGCCTGATTGCAACGAAACTGGTGCCAATGCGTACGTTGTATCACGCTGGATTCTCTGAAGCTTCTCGTTTATTTTTCTGAAGCCAACAAAATTTACTATGAATTTAATATAGTTTCTCTCTTAAAAATATATATGTATATACGTATATACGTATTAAAATACGTTTTTACTATGCACTCCTCACCTATATCGTAATTACTATTCACGCAAGTAGGCTTTCGTGTCAGCCGAGGCCGCCGGCGGCGACTGAGGGAGGCTGTCGGTGTTCGTAGGCCACAGCGGAAGGCGGTAAACCCGGTGCGGTCGACGACGACGGCAGAGGTGACGGCGACATGCAGCGGTGGCGAGCGACGTCGTGAGGAATGCAGCTGGGTTTCTCGTAGCTGCACTCGACAGCGGTGGCGGAGAGTCGATGGCTGGGAGGCTTGTGGCGTGTAGCGGTCTCAGACGAAGGACGACGCACCGGAGGAGGGGGTGCTCGCTGGGTGGTACGAGAATGGGTGCAGCGTGGGGGGTTTTGAGGTTTAAACGAAGAAGCCGGTGTCATGCCTCCGTCACACAAATACCTCGGATACTAAGATAAATGGGAAAGGGGGTTTAATAGGCCACAGTTTTGCACCAAGCATAGAATCTAAAAATAATGCAAGCATGTGACTACGCATACTAGAACAACACAGACCATAAAAAAATAAAGAAATTAAACATTGCTCCAACACAGTCAGCAATAAGTACTACTCATCACAGAAATTTACACTGGCAAAAGTACAACTGGAAAGTAAGTACAAGTACAAAAGTAAGAACATCCCACATATAAGTTCATATAAAATCTACAATCCAAAGGTATATTACTACAACCCTCAAGATCTACAAAATTACAACTCATACTCTAACCTAACGCTGGGAACCAGAGGGAAAAGTAGCGTCTCCTGTAGGATCCACACCCAGCTCCTGCACCGAAGTCACCTTCTTTGGCCCTAAAACTGCGGGAGGGAACACGTCACAGTGTGACCCAGTAGGAAACTCAACTCGTACAGAAGGTAAAATATTAATTTGGGAAATGTTGTTATTATTATTATTATTATTTTGTCACAAAATAGTATAAGGGACGAAAGGAACCACAGTCAGGCAAGGAAAAGTAGGGATCACGCATTGGAAATTTAAAGCACTTAAGTTCTTAATTAGATTTCATTTGGAAACCTGGGTACATCGTTGAATATGAGGAACTGGACTCTACCCCAAGGTGAGGCAATAAGGAGCACCCAGTGGTACATGAGCACTATTTCCTTAACAAGGCCTCACACTCCACCCATTCCCCCGCATCGAAGTGCGAGCGAGGAAAATTCCACAACATCACAAATAGCGTACCCAAAACTGAGCAAGGCACGTTAATCACCACAAAGTACCCGAAATTGAGCATGATACATAACGCTGTCACAACTAGTCCAGTCCTCATACCCTACTAGTACCCATGTTTCCCCCAACCCCATTTATCAACTCATCCCCTTTGAGGGGATTGAGTTAATTCCATAATGGGATTCTTGTAGATCAGGTGGCACCTGGTCTAATAGATCAGGTGCAAGACACGAAAAGGAGGGCCCCATGGAATGTACATGCACATGTGAGGCTTGTACTTTTCAACTTTATGTGTCTTGGCACCTGATCTATTAGATCAGGTGCCACCTTTTCTACATTATTCTCTCCCATAATATTCATTACATGTGAAGTAACACCAAGCACAAATGCAGAAAGTAAAGGTAACAACTACAACAATGAATAACATAAGCGACAAATCCAATCTGGCATAATCCGATACCCTGAAAATAACTCCAGTTTGGGTCTAATTTCAGTATGAATTTGGGAAAACCTTCAACATGAAAGTTGCAGATAACTATCTAACCCATAAAGCATAATTTTCTCAGAATTTAATTCAATCTACAATGAAAGATAAACATGAAGGAAGTTGCTGAAAAAACTACAGAAACTGAGTAGAGAATCCTACTTAGTTGAAGTTGTGGTTGAACTCCTCTCCTTCCCCTTTTACCTTCCTCTTCCTCTTCCTCCTTTCCTTTGATTTTTCCCTTTCTTTCTTTCTTTTCTTTTCATATTTTTTGTTGTTGGGTAAATTTCGGCCAAAATAGAAAAAAGGAGAGAAACATGAAAAATGAAAAGAAACGAAAAAGAAGGAAGGAGAAGAATGTAGAAGAAATAAGATATGGTTAAATAAAAATATCTCTTCTAAATATCCATTTATTTACAATTTTGCCATTGCACAAGGCCCCTTATTAAAAACCCTCCATCTTTGTGTTTATTTATAAGCTTGACATGGCATGAAACCTCTTGGTAAAAGCCCTCTTACTTTAGGCTATAATTACAATGATGCCACTTGTATCAAATGGAAATGAATTTGCCCCTACTATTGGGTGATTAATTACCTCTCATGTCATTCCACATTTAAGGCACAAATGGCCATTCCCACACACTCTATTCGGCATGAATTCCAAGTGTAGGGGAATGGTCTCAACATTTGCGTACACAGTTCAAAGAACTTGTACCCAAAAGAGTGCATTACAGTCTTTTTTCATTCTACAAGGGGTTACATCCTACCCTCCTTAAAATAAATTCCATCCTCAGAATTACAACAAAACTATAAGAGTGTAACTGTACATCCACATAGATTTGGGAGTTAAAAGAGTTACAATGCTAAGAAAGATACAAAGAGATACTATATAAACAAGTGAGGGTACTTCTCCCGCATCTCATCTTCACGCTCCCACATGGACTCTCCTGGGGATTCTTAGTACCACATGACCCTTATAAGATTAATGTCTTTCTTTCGCAACATTTTCTATCTCCGATCCAAGATAGCAACTGGCTGCTACTCGTAGGTCATGTTTGGGCGCACCTCGATTTCTGAGAAATCCACGACATGATCGGGATCCCCTACGTATCTTCTGAGCTGGGATACATGGACCACATCATGAATATCGTCAAGATATGGAGGTAACACCAGCCGATAAGCTACTTCACCAACACGCGCTGAGATCTCGAAGGGGCCAATGTATCTGGGGCTAAGTTTTCCCTGTCGACCAAAATGTATAGTGCCCCGCGTAGGTGATAGCTTTAGGAATACAAAATCACCTGGCTGGAATTCCAAAGGATGCATCTTAGTATTTGCCCAATGTTTGTAGCGATTGAGCAACGCAGGGATTTTCACGGACCGTCTGTAACACTTCAACCGCCTCCACCACCATGTCGGGTCACAGAAGTTCACAACCACCAACATCATCCCAACTTAGGACGATCGGCACTTCCTCTCATACAAAACTGCAAATGGTGCCATAGCAATGCTTGCTTGGTAGCTGTTGTTATAGGCAAATTCCACCTGTGCAAATGATCTTCCCAGGACCCCTTAAACTCTAGCATGTAGGCCCTCACCATGTCTTCTAGAATTTTTATGGTGCGCTCAGATTTCTCGTCTGTCTGGGGATGATACACAGTACTGAAACTGTGATGAGTTCCCAAACTGGCTTGTAAGCTCTGCCAAAAATGAGTTGTAAATTTGGTGTCCTGATCAGAAACTATACACACAGGGACACCATGAAGTCTCACAATCTCCTGGGCACAAGGGTTGCATCAGAACATGATAAAAAGGCAACTATAGATAACATGAATGGGGTAAAAATCATACCTCCATATACCTTCTGGCCAAACTTCTGTGGACTGATTCACCCGGAAAGGGATGAAATGTGCTGCTTTGGTTAATCGGTCAACGATCACCCAAATCGCATCATGATCTATGGCAGTTCGGGGTAGACCAGTCACAAAATCCATCGTCACATATTTCCATTTCCACTCAAGAATGTGGAGGGGTTGTAACAGACCTGCAACTCTTTGGTGTTCGGCTTTCACTTGCTGGCAAACTATACACGAGGCAACACTCCTTGCCACACTACGTTTCATACCATGCCACCAGTAATGATGTCTCATGTCATGATACATATTTGTCCCTCCTAGGTGGATAGAATACGGCGAGCTGTGGGCTTCCTTCAACAATTCCTCTCGTACATTGTCGGACGGCATACAAATTCTCTTTCCAAACCTTAAAGAGCCATCCTTATGAATGTGAAAATTCGTCCGAAGCCCAGCTTCTACCTATTCTCTTATCCTCTTCAACTTCGCATCTCCCAGTTGTGCAGCCTTAATGCGGTCCACCAAGTCAGACCGAACTTACAAACCAAGCATAATTATTGGCTCACCCGGAAGTATGACCTCAATCTCCATCTGTCGCAGCGCCCAACGGAGTTGTGGTTGTGAAGTCAATCTCGACACAGTGGGGAATCGGCTGAGAGCATCTGGAACTACATTCACCTTCCTAGGGTGATATTGAAGATCAGTGTCATACTCTACCATCAACTCTAGCCACCTATGTTGTCTCATGTTGAGTTCCTTCTGTGTAAAGAAATAATTCAGGCTCTTATGATCAGTATATATCTTCATACACTCTCCAAGCAGATAGTGCCTCTATAACTTCAAGGCAAAGACCACTGCTGCTAATTCCAAATCATGGGTAGGGTAGTTCTGTTCATGCACTTTCAGCAGTCGAGAGGCATAAGCCACCACACGACCTTGCTGATGAAGAACACAGCCAAGGCCTCTACCAGATGTATCACAGAAAACCTCAAAGCCCCTGATTGATCGGTAATATTCAGAACCGATGCAGTCGTCAATCTCTACTTCAACTCCTCAAATGCACGTTGACACACATCAGGCCATACATAGGCAACCTCCTTCTTGGTAAGGTGTGTCAGTGGAGCAGCAGTTTTCGAGAAGTCTCAAATGAACTTTCGATAATAACCCGCAAAGCCCAATAAGCTCCTAATCTCAGAAACCGTCCGGGGAACATGCCACTTCTCCACTACAGCAACCTTTTCTGGATTAACCGGTATTCCTTCTCCAGAAACTACATGCCCGAGCAAATCAGCTTTATATAACCAAAATTGGCATTTCCTATACTTGGCATATAATCGGTGATGTCTTAGGGTTTCCAACACAATTTTCAAGTGTTCAGCATGCTCCTCTACATTATTTGAATATACTAGGATGTCATCAATTAAGACCACTCCAAACTTATCCAAGTATTCAAAGAAGACTTCATTCATCAGTCTCATGAAGGTGGCGGGTGCATTAGTCACTCCAAAGGGCATCACCAAGAATTCTTAATGACCGTAACAGTTCCTGAAAGCGGTCTTCGAAACATTAGTTCCCCGAACCTTCACTTGGTGATATCCACTACACAAATCCAACTTCGAATACACTCGGGATCCAACCAGCTGATCAAAGATATCATTTATACGAAGGAGAGGATAATTATCTTTCACAGCCACCTTGTTCAACTCCCTATAGTCAATGCACATCCTCCGAGACCCATCCTTCTTATTTACCAGAAGCATTGGTGCTCCCCACAGAGATACACTAGGGCGGATCAATCCTCGTTCAGATAGGTCCATCAACTGATTGTGAAGCTCATCTAACTCAGGTGGGCCTTACGATATGGAGCTTTCGTAATCGGCTGTGTGCCTGGTATCAAGTCTTTGGTGAACTCTAAGGATCTATCTGGGGCAGTCCATAAATGTCATCAGTGAATACATCATGAAAATCTTGGACGTCCTTAGTCATTGTTTGAGCTTCTACGGGCGATGCCCTAAACTTCACAGGTTCAAGGGTGCTACTTCCACTATGAAACTCAAATTTTGGGTGACCCTGAATCCGAAAGACTACCCTCATTAGTCTACAATCAATGGTGGAATAAAACATCCCCAGCCAATCCATCCCAAACACGGCCTCAAAACTAGGCATCTTAATAACTAAAAATTCTGCATAAAATTCTCTCCCACCATTCTCAACAGGACAGTTTGGGTAACCAGTGGTGCTACATATCACACCGTGCCCTATATGGACATTCCAACTAGTGGTGAAAGAATCTACCCATATCACATGCTTGGTCACAAACTCTTCAGACAAGAAACAGTGGGATGCCCCCAGAATTAAAAAGCGACAAAGCGGGAAAGGAGGCTATTCTAATGGTGCCTAATACCAAAACCACAGGGGCAACTAAACATCTACACAAAGAACAAGAAGTAAATATGCATAACTGATATAAAAGAGTATAGACTCACCGGTAATAACCTGGCCCCGGTGCCCTCTGCCTCTATCGCAATCATCATGAAAGTCTGGGGCCTCTGAGGAGTCTGGGTCACCCTCCGAAAAGTCCACTGCTGAGAAATAAGGGAAGGTCCTCTCGGTGCTACAAGGCCAGATCTAGGTGGTGCTGGAAGTGGGGGGGCTCTGTGGTACCAGTGGGAGGTCATGCTGCTATGGTGTCAGTGGAAGGGCATGCTGCTGAATCAGCCTGGCTGCTACAGGTGCTCCCGGTACTGAGGGATGACCCTGATGTAGACAAAACCTACTAATGTGTCCTCATCCTCCACATGTGAAGCAACGTCCGGATGCCCAAATTCGACAATCCTTCCCCTCGTGTCCTGCCTTGCCACAGTGATGATAGGACACCTGTCTCTGAGTCGATGAGTGGACTCCTGACCTCTTGAATTAAGCAGTCTGCACTGGTCGAGAAGGAGTCCTCTGCTGTCCAGATTATCATCTATCTCCTGCAAGTATCCTCCCTATACTCCTCAAATGAAGCTCAAGTAACCCGGGCGCCTTCAGCACAGCCCCATGGGTAGGCAGATCCATGGAAGACATCACGCCTCTGGACTTTGAGTCAAGGCCCAAACCGAAGCACTGAGCTTGGTTAGCATCCTTCTGAAGTATATCAGGAGCATACTTGCGGAGTAGTGAAAACTCAGCATCATACTCATCCACGCTCCTCCCACCCTGAGTCAAGTGCTCAAACCTCTACCTCAACTCATCTCTAGCTGTCTCCGGAAGGTACTTGTCCTTGAAGCACTCGCGGAACATCTTCCAAGTGATCGTAGTCCCAACCAAGTGACACTCCTGAGCCTCCCACCAATTACAGGCTTGTAAGGCAAGCACCTCTTAGCTGCATCCACACAGCCCTCTCACGGGAAATCGACCATAGTTAGATCACCTTATATTCTCCTCAGCCACTCGTCCACCTCCAGGGCACTCTCCTTCCTGGGAAAGGACTTCGGATGCATCTCCTTAAACTTCTTGTAGCCCAGCTTCTTCATAGCCGAAACACCAGCCAACTTCTCATCCTGCTAGCCCAGGTCATCTAGGATTCCCATCAGTATCTTTGCCATCAGGGCAGACTCAAAGGACCCAGATGTCCCGTCCCCGGATCCTCCAGATCTGACAGTCCCAGATATCTCATTCAGGCCTTCCATCTGTGAAGAGAGAGCAAGATAGTTCAGATTAGTATCATACGCTGAAGTATCATAGCATTGTTTGTGTCATCCTTACGTAAGTCACAGTGTTAGTGGACCTGCTAGGGCCACCACAAAACATGTCACGCCCCAGTCACCCAAATACCTCGGATCCCAAGAGAAATGGGGAAGGGGGTTTAACATGCCACGGTATTACACCAAGTGTAGAATCTAAAACCACTACAAGGAGGCCAATGCGCATAGTAGAACAACATAGACTGCAGAAAATAAAGAAACTAAACAGTGCTCCAACACAATCAGCAATAAGTATTACTCATCACAGAAATGTACACTGGCAAATGTACAACGGGAAAGTAAGTACAAGTACAAAAGTAAGAACGTCCCACATATAAGTACATATAAATTCTACAACCCTATAGTAATACAACCCTCAAGACCCACAAAAGTACAACTCACACTCTAACCTAACGCTGCGAACCGGATGAAAAAGTAGCGTGTCCTGTAGGATCCACACTAAGCTCCTGCACCGAAGTCACCTGCTCTGGCCCTAAAACCACGAGAGGGAACACGTCACAGCGTGACCCAGTAGGAAACTCAACTAGTGCAAAAGGTAAATATTAATTTGGGGAATGTTGTTATTATTATTCTCATTATTATTATTTTTGTCACAAAATAGTACAAGGCATGAAAGGAACCACGGTCGGGGAAGGAAAAGTAGGGATCACACATTGGAAATTTAAAGCACTTAAGTTGTTAATTAGATTTCATTTGGAAACCTGTGTACATCATTGAATATGAGGAACTGGACTCCACTCCAAGGTGGGGCTGTAAGGGGCATCCGCCAGTAGTTCACAAGCACTGTTTCCTTAACGGGGCCTCTCACTCCACCCATTCACCCACATCGGAGTGTGAGTGAGGAAAACTCCATAACAACACAAACATCGTACCTGAAACTGAGCAAGGCATGGTAATCACCACAAAGTACCCGAAACTGAGAAATGTACATAACACTGTCACAACTAGTCCAGTCCTCATAACCTATTAGTACCTAGTTTTCCCCCAACCCCATTTATCAGCTCTCCCCTTTGAGGGGATTGAGTTAATTCCATAATATTCATTATATGTGAAGTAAAACCAAGCACACATGTAGAAAGTAAAGGTAACAACAACAACAGTGAATAACATAATGGAATAACAAGTAAGTGGGCATTTCATGACAGTTTCATCTCATCCCAATTACTCTCCTCTTTCCTTCTCCTTTTCATATCAATGTGGGTCATGCACATATGTGACATGCCCTTATCATAGCCACATGCATATCTCAGTGCATCACATTAAACCATAACCTACATGCTCCAACCCCACAACATCATATAATTACTCATGGCATAATGAACCAAAGGCGATAACATATTAGCAAGGTGCAGGAAAACACTTTCAATCACCAAACAAAGCTGTTATCATGGAATTCTAGTTACAATATCAAGAAGTCCCAACTACAAAGTTGTAGATACATAAGTTTGGGAGTAACATATCAATTTTCAGAAAATCGTAATGAGTGTGCAATTTATAGTGGCAAAAATGGTAAGAGATAGAAGTTCAGTTTAAAAGCTAAAATATGCTTCTACTAAATCACTTTATTACTAACAAATCCAATCAGATCTAGGTTAAAAGAACAACACAGAAATTGTAGATTAGGAAGTGTAGATATCCAAAATGTCCTAAAACTCATGATTTTCATAACAACAATAGTAATTAGAGGGGAAATGGTGAAGGGTTACCAATCTGGCAGAATCTGATACCCTGTAAATAACTCCAGTTTGGGCCTAATTTCAGTACGAATTTGGAAAAACCTTCAATATAAAAGTTGTATATAACTATCTAATCCCTTTAGCATAATTTTCTCAGAATTTAATTCAATCTACCAGTGGCGTAACCATGAATTTTGTTTGCCCTGGGTGAAAATGAAGATGATGTAAAGAATATTTTTTTAAAAAATACCAAAAAATTAAACATTAACATGATAATTCTTTATTGACAGTAGCTACAAAATAGTATTATATATTTATTCAAAAACTACCAAGGTTAAATCCATCAGAGTAATTCAATAAAAAATAAAGATCGATTTAAAAATAAAAAAGTGCAATAAAAAACGAAAAGGTAATTGATGGTTGCGATGCATTCTTACCGACCAATGGAAGGTAATCGAACGGCGGTGACCGGACCAGCGACAGCTACTCTCACCATTATTCTATATTTTTACTATTAACTAAGATTTTGAAAGGGAATTTTGCTGGTTTTTGGTTGCAATGGAGCAGAAGTGACTGAGAGATGGGACAAAAAGAAAAGAGAACCGAAAAATGAAAATTGGCTGGATGCTTACTGCTTAGGCATAGTGTTGCTCATGGAGCGTATTCCCTGTAACTTCGTAATCAACCCGGGGCATGGGCCCACTTCCATATTTTGCGGAGTGTTGGGATTGATCCAAATGTCCTTTAGCCCATATCTAAACTGGCTTGTATCTGATGGCCCACTGGTGGCTAGGAAGCCAGGCAATCAAAAAAAGACATTAAATAACATATAAAATCGGACACACCAAGGAATCGAACCCAAGTGCTCTTGCTTACTAGGCCAACGCCTTAACCACTGGACCACAAAGAAAAGGCTATGGCTTATGATGAAGACTTTTTTATGACGGCATGTAGTTCCGCCCCTGCAATCTACAGTGAGATATATATATGAAGGAAGTTACTGAAAAAACTGCAGAAACTGAGCAGAAAATCCTACTTAGTTGTAGTGTGGTTGAACTCCTCACCTTCTCCTTCCTCGTCCTCTTTCTCATTTCCTTTGAATTTTCCCTTTCTTTCTTTCTTTTCTTTTCATTTTTTTTGTTGTTGGGTAAATTTCGGGCAAAATAGAAGAAAAAGAGAGAAAAATGAAAAATGAAAAGAAAAGAAAAAGAAGGAAGGAGAAGAATGTAAAAGAAATTAGATATGGTTAAATAAAAATATCTCTTTTAAAGATCCGTTTATTTACAAGTTTGCCATTGCGCAAGGCCCCTTATTTAAAGCCCTCCATCTTTGTGCTTTATTTACAAGCTTGCCATGGTACAAAACCTCTTGATAAAAGCCTAATGATGCCAGAAATGAATTTTCCCCTGCTCTTGGGTGCTTAATTACCTCTCATGCCATTCTACATGACATTCCACATGTAAGGCACAAATGGCCATTCCCACACACTCCACTCGGCAGAATTCCAAGTGTAGGGGAATGATCTCAACATCTACGTACACGGTTCAAAGAACTCGAACCCAGAAGAGTGCATTACAGTCATATTTCATTCTACTAGGGATTACAGCTGGGGGGGGTTTATATAGATATTAAGTATAATATAATATTATTAGAGATTAATTAAGGCTTTCATGCGTTTAGTTGTAAAAACTTAACTAAGCGTAGAAAGTGCTCACTTATGAACCACATGAAGCTGCGTTGGTTAGGGGTTAAAGTAATCAAGTAATTAGGCTAAGATAAAAATGTAATTAGTACATGTAATTAAAAACAATAAAATTTTATTATTTTAATATTAAAATACCATTTATCACATGTGACTCTGAAAAATTCCAGAAAAAATGCCACGGTTTCATTTTATCGTGAGGATCATGAAAATAAAGTCGATTTAGAATTTTAAGTTACGAAAATACGAGTTTCGGGCCAAAATGTTAGGGATGTGGGTTTGCAGGTTCTAGGTCGATTTGACTACGTAAAAATAAGTAAAAATTATTGGGAATAATAAATGACCATAGAATCAAATTGTAAATGTTTAAAATAATTTTAATAGCATTTACATATAAAAATAATTAATAAGTCTATTTCAGTGATATTTAAATAGAAAAAAAAATCATATAAACCATTTAAAAATATTTGATAATGCTCGAAATTACTAAAACATGATATAACTATTTTGATGATACAAATTATTTTTTATAGCTGTTTTGAAACTATTTTTGATATTATAATCATGACAACCCATTTTAAAAAATCACATGAACTTTATTTAAAAATATTATTGGAATTATTTATATTATTAACTAGGTATGGATGGATTTAGACCGTTACATCATACCCACCTTATAAAAATTCTGTCCTCGAAATTTCTCATACAGAGAAACTAAAATACAGTGAATAAGGATATCGATTGCGTATTTCATCTTCTCGTTCTCAGGTGAATTCACTAGGTGAGTCATGTCGCCAAATGATAAGTGGTTTTTATATATGCTTTTTACCCCTTTTCATGCACGTTTTACGTTATTCCATTCACTGTTTCCTCCTGTTTTCCCCGTTTTTGTTTCCTTTTTACATTTACGGTCCGTTTTGTGCTTTTCATGAAATACATATCGATTCTGGACCGTGGAGCATGAAAAAGGCCCAAAAGAGCGAAAGGATCGGAAACGGGAGCCAAAGTATGCAAAAGGGGGAAAGAGAAGAAAAAGTGACACAAACGGCAGCGTCGTCACACCACCCAGCAAGCCCAAGCTTAATTCCACGCAACCGCACGAAGATACATCAAACAGCCACATGCAAATGACGTGGTTGCGTCGAGGGTGCACAAGAGCTTTGCCTCATGCTGCTGAATGAGTTATATGAATTTAGACGTAACTCCTACGATAATTCTCGCATTTACAAAGAAAAAACAAAATGCTGGCACGACAAGCGCATCTTGGCAAGAGAGTTCAAGGAAGGTGATACAGTTCTCCTATTTAATTCAAGATTAAAGTTCTTCCCTGGAAATCTACGATCAAGATGGTCGGGCACGTACACAGTCACGTGAGCATTTCCATACGGATCCGTTGAAATAGTAGGAAGATGCAATTTAAAGTCGGCGGGCAATGATTGAAGCATTACGTCACGGGAGACCCCATTGGGGAGGAACAAGTTTTAATGCTATCACCACCACAAGAGCCCCCAAACGACAGTTTGAGTAAAGAGGAGAAGCTGAAGGAAACGATGACAAAGGAGAAATCCAAGGAAGCCCCTAGGGAAAAGTTCAAAGGAGAGCCAACACGATCACATCCAACAACCCTTAAGGAGATGAAGAGTTAAGAACCAAGCAAGCTAATTCCTAAGGAGAAAACGAAGAAGAGTATAGACGACAAAGTCATTCTTTATCTCTCCACCCTAAAATCCACCATGACGACATCTACAAAGTGAGTCAGCTTACGACATAAAGCGAGCGCTTCTTGGGAAGCAACCCAAGTCTTTCCTTTATCATTTTGGTTCTTCGATTTCTATCTTTATTTTAGTTTAGAATAGTTTGAATTTTCACTTTGAATAAACCCACAAAAATCCAAAAACTAACTCAAGAAATTTCAATACAGGAAGAAGCTGAAGAAGAAGCTGAACCCCCGTGTTAAACGTCCGCATGGGATATTCCATGCAGCCGTGTGGAGAAGTGGTGAAGAGAAGAAGAAGGAGAGCTGAAATAGAGTTCGATGTGACTGCATCGCAAAGACACATGTGACTGCGTCAATGGGGAAAAGGTGGAGAGAATTTCGAAGGGTAATTTCTAATTCGACGCAGCCGTTTAACCAAAACGACGTGGCCACATACTACCCCCCAACTCTCTGATATTCTAAGCCAAAATTCACCCCTCTGTAGAAACGACGCTGGTGTTTGAACCAAAACCATGCGACCGCGTCGAACCCAAATTACAAGGCCAAAAAGTTCGAACTTTACGTGGCCGTTTGAACCCAATCGGCACGACCGTGTCCTCTCACAAAATTTTCAAGTCAAATTTCCAATTCGACGCGGTCGTTTAACCAAAACGGCGTGGCAGTGTACTACCCCCCCAACTCTCTGTTTTTAGGCCCAAAAATCACACCTCTGCAAGAACGACGCAGCCGTTTGAACTCAAACGACACGGTCGTGTCGACCCACTTTTGAGCTCAATTCTTTTTCATTTAACGCGGTCGACAAGCTGATCGATGCAACCGCATCAAATTGATCGTGTGGTATTCAAAACCCATGATTTTAGTCCTCTTAAACGATGCGGCTATTTCCCACATGATGCGATCATCCACGCGACTATGTCACTGCTATATTTAAAGCCCAAAATCCCTCACTCGGCTGTTTACCCTCACAATTCTAAAACCGTTTCGAATTTTCTTCGCCTTCCTCATTAGCTCCGACTACTTCCAATCACCCAAACCCTTTCCCCTCTTCCCAAACTCATTCCACATACTCTCCTACTCCATCAACCCCCTCTTCAACCACCATTAACAATCAAAATGGACGGCAAGAGAAACCATAAAGCGGTCGTTTGGGGGGGGGGGGTTGTGAAGATTCAATTAATGCGGTCGATCCCATAGCTTGAGCTCGATCGCTAGCTTAGAGAAGAAGCTCGAGGACCTCTCATGGAGCTTGGTGCGTAACAATTTTAGCAAGGAGCTCTAATCGTTTTGTAAACTCTTTCCATATCTCGTTAATTTTTGTATTGCTCGCTAAATTGGCACCAATCTGCATGAGTCTACACTCCACACTCTTCATCACACCCATTTCACTCACAATCACACTTACACCATGCCTCATATAGAGCGCAAGAAGTTCACCTCTACTGGGCCTTCCCCGGGTAGAGGCAAGTGTCAGCAAAACCTTACTCTTGCTGAGGCCCAAGCCATTGCTGCTAGGGGTGATGCACATGTCCCTCCCCCTCAGCTAGACACATTAGGAATCGTATTCGTTGACAAACATCAACGACATACCTTCACATCCATCTCCTCTAGGACCATTGTGCCCACCAAAATCCCAAGCATCACCGCTCTATCTTCACTTGGTTTGCTTGATGGTGTTGGCACACTCCTCTGCAACATTGGTTGGGAAGAGTTCCTAGAGGGCAAAGCCAGAACCTATAAGAGGCTCACCCGAGAATTCCTATCTTCCTTTAAGAGTCAGTCGTCAAGGTTCTCGTTTCGACTATTGAACAAGGACTACGACATGTCCACTAATTCATTGAACCGACTTTTCAAATGGTCCTTGGCCATGGACCCTCACGCATACTCACACAACTCCCCACATCCTGACGAGTATGATCAGGACACCTTCTGACTGAAGATTACATGCCTTTCTCCTTTCCCCATTACACGTGCGAAGGCTTCTAGTATCATACACCCTTCCATTCGCATCATGCATCACATTATTGTGAATTCCATCTTCTATGGATATAAGACTGGCCAAGTCTCTTAGAATGAGTTGTTTATTCTTTGGTGCTCGACCCAGCCATATGTCATCCACGAGGATGGCACTGCCACCCCCACAATATATCCTCCATGTCAGATCGTGGTTAAACCAGATGTTTCTCCACACCCTCGCCAGTCCATAGTCTCCTATGTGATGTGGAGGGTTTATCACTATCATTGCCCAGCTTCCTCCCACTTTAGACAAGATCCCTGACAACATGCGTCCTATCACATGCCCCACTTCCCTTGACCTCTCTGTCCTCACCAATATGCACATGATCAAAGCTTAAGGAAAAGAAATATTTTTGGCTTCATGGCATCAATCAAACCCCATACACTAGACTCCCAAACCCTACTCATTTTGGTGTCGGGACTGCCAAGCAGTGGCTATTTGCACCTAATCCCGATCTTGCCCAGGGTGATCAGGCCCCACCTAGTCAGCCTCACCCAGACCCTGCACAGTCCCTAGCACAGCCTCAGCCTATCCAAGATTATGTCATCATACCTGCTTACACATCTACAGGCATCGTCAGACCTATACTTCGTCAGTTCCATAGGAGATCTCGACATCATGTCGAGGGTGGTAGCAGCACTCCTCCTCCACCACTTTCGCATCTCGAGCGTATCACTCGAGTGGAGGAGGAGATTAGGGATTTCAGAGCTTCCATGATTACCACCCCAACTGGATTCAGGGACACTTTGTCTGGGTTCAGGACCTCGATAAATGGCTTCACATTGATTGTAGCAACTCTCCAGTCATAATTTGGCGCTGCTTATCGATGGCATCACTCTCAGGGTCATTACCCTGCTGCTGAGCATATTCTCCTGCCCATTCCACCCTAGCCATCTCAGCCTATGGACACATCCATCCCAACATCTCATACATCCACCACTCTACCACATATTCCTACACCTCCTCCATCTCCACGTGATCCACCTTCACCTCACCCAGAGACTGTGACTCCATCCACTTCTTTACCACCTCATACTCCTACACCACCACCATCTCCTACTACTTCCACATGTATCCCATCACCTCCTCCTGATGCTATAGTTCCATACACATCACCACCACCCGAGGATGTTACAGTCATATCATCATCTCCGGACGATTCACCCACACCCACCGCACCTCCATCTATTCCGTCGCTATCTCCTGCAGACACCACAGCCACACCATTGTCTACATCATCATCACCCCAATATATACCATCACCCCATCCATTTGAGGTTGCTACATCCATTCCTTCCACACCACCACCAGCTACAGTCACACCATTACCCGAGCCATCCATCCCACCCACCCAGCCACCACCTGACGGTGGCACATCCTGATTAGATTACTCTTACACTCCCCCTGATCACATAGCCCTCACTTTCACTCACTCACATTTATAGGGCACGACTCACTTCAGCTTGGGGGAGATGCACCTGGATCTCCTCTCCCCATCACATATTTGTCCTTGTGATCTATCTTTTCCTTGATTTTTATCTCGTTGAGGACAACGCTCAGTTCAGCTTGGGGCGGAGCATATCACGATTATTTCTGTTTTTATTTCCTTTTATCTTTATTTTCATCTTTTCCATCCCCATTTTCCTTTTCCTTTTCCTTTTTTCCTTTTTCATTTGTTTTTCAGTTGCATCATGTTTAATTCCCTGTATGCATTCAAAACCCAAAAAATGAAAAAAATTCAAAATCTCCAAAAATATATGCATTGCATCATGCATATTGCATCATTATGTGTATATATATATGTATATATGCATATATTTATATTCGCTTCGAGAATTTTTCGAAAACGAGTTTTTATATGCGTGGAATCTCGAGTCGAATTTCGTTTTCTAAACTTTTACGCTCAATTTCCACGATGTCGATTTGAGTATATGAATATGAAGTGTACCTAGCTTTAAATCCCTTATAATATCCTAGCTTTAGCCATCCTCATAATCCCTAAGATAGAAGTACTTGAAACCAACCCAGGTTGAACCTTAGGAACCCACTTTATGCATGGACCGTAAAGCCTATAGTTGAGTATAATGGTTAATATTCTCTCGAAGCTTGGATAACAACATATCACCCAGTACTAAGGATTGATCTTGCTTAATATTCTCATGCTTTCTAAAAAAATATTTGCATTCGTGAATAGAAAAATATATGTGCACCGTTCTCCCAGCAACACTGAGTAACCGGATCCCCATGACTCAGGAATCGGCGGGGCCTCGTGTCAAAAGGTTTAGCTTGTGGGAGTGCATATGAATAAGGATTCTACATGGTTTGAGTTAGTAGGTCCAAGGGGTCCTTCTTGGCCCGGTGTCCTAAAGTCGTCTGATCTGGGAGTCGCCGACCCAACACTTCATACACAAACCATTTGTAAATCCCAAAAAAGCAAAAGAAAAAAATGTGTATATAGAAAAATATATCGAAAAGCATGAATAAACATAGCAATATCAAGAATCAAGAAAGATTGATATGTTGTGAGCGCCACTTTCTCGATCGACCAATATCACATTATCCCAAACTTATCCCTTCTTCGACCTTAACTTAAATTCATATCCCTTCGATTTAAGGACGGGTTATAGAAAATATCTTAGAATTTGAGTATGGCCAGAGTTTAGTATATTACTTGACGATTTGGATTAGAGATGATGTCCTAGGATTATATTCGTATCGACGAAAAGAAATCGAAACGTTTAAGTTCCATGAATTCGAAATTTCGATTCGCCCACATGTATAAGCTCGATTTTAAGGAATTCTCGAAGTTTCATGTCATCATTTGTGTGCTTGACTGCATGCCTCCAAGGCTCCAATCTACTCTCTCTTGTCTTTCTTGATGACAAGGAAGAGTTTAGCTTGGGAGATTTTGATAAGTGGTTTTTGTATATGCTTTTTACCCCTTTTCATGCACGTTTACGTTATTCCATTCACTGTTTCCTCCCGTTTTCACCGTTTTTGTTTCCTTTTTTACTTTTACGGTCAGTTTTGTGCTTTTCAGGAAATACATATCGATTCTGGACTGTGGAGCGTGAAAAGGCCCAAAAGAGCGAAACGAGCGGAAATGGGAGTCAAAGTATCAAAAGGGGGAAAGAGAAGAAAAATTGACACAAACGGCCGTGTCATCACACCACCCAGCAAGCCCAAGCTTAATTCCACGTGGCCACGTGAAGATACATCAAACGGGCGTGTGCAAAATGATGCAGTTGCATCGCTGCTACATCTGAGCCCCATTTATGCAATGTCAATGATGCGACTGCGTCGTTTTCGACACGACTGCGTCATTTTCGATTCTTAGGTCAAATAGGAGCACTGCCAGGTTTAGTTAGTGGGGTTCTTTTGGTGTTAAAGATTGTATTTAAACACATCTTCCCTGCTGTGTCAGAGAGCTTTTTCTCTGCCATTTTCAGATCTTTTTGGAGAATTGTAAGGTGTACTCTTTCCTTAATTCAGGCACTCTTTTTTATTATTCTCTTGGTAGCCCTTGTTTTAGATTATTGTTTTGCAATAGAAATAGATTTCCTTTCTCATTGAAATTATGGATTGCTTATTATTTGAATCTTATATTGAATCTACAACTACGTTGATTGAATCTCTGGTGTTGATGGAATTCTTGACAAAGGGTAGTCAGTAGTTTTTCATCTAGGGCAATGGGTTGAACCCCATTGAAATTGGGCCATTGGGTTGGATGAATAGTTTAGCTAATTGTTGGTTAATTGAGGATTTTCAAGTATATTAGGATGCCAATTGTCATTGTACATTGGTCGCCTCCCCAGTGGATAATTAGATTGACCACCGACGAGAGTCGGGACCAATCTAGGGTTTTCGATCCTTATAACGACTCATACTATTTATGTGACTGACGAGAGTCGGACACCGATTAGAGCCCTCCTAATATAGATCCAAATCCCCGACCACGAAAGTGGTGAGGAGGAAGATTAAGGACATTCATCAGACATAATGCACCTAACGTATATCGATGTATCGACGAGATTTGACATCGATATAGGTTAGGATAGTCCTATCATAGCATCGCGAGAGCGGCGGGTAGGGATAACACAAGGGACTATCGTATCATGCATCACGAGAGTGGGGGATAAGAGAATGCCCTTACGTCAGATGAGCTCTCCCGGGTTCCAATGAATCCAACAATCAGTCAACTCTTAATCCAATCTAAACTCTAGTTCAATGGTGGGGATATCCTAAGCCTAGAGCTTTTATCATCTGATTTTACCGTTATTTATTATCTCATCCACTATTCGATTGCGTAGATTTCAACATTTGAAAGAAATTAGTAATCAACGACCGCCTCCCTGAGTTCGACCCGTATAGCGCTACACGACACCGTGCGCTTGAGGTTACAAATATTTAAAGCATTCATGAAACACACGAACACACATCACTCTCACGAGGTAGACAACTCTATTCCTAAGAGTCTTCTGACGTCAATCTAGAATCTGTACTGGCTGCTGCTCATATGTAAGATCTGTCACAATGTGATCTCTAAATGATCAACCACATGCGTATGATCACTTATGTAACGATGCAGTTGGGAGACATGGAACACGTCATGCACTTTCCCAGTGATGGTGGTAACGCCAGGCGATAGGCCACTTCTCCAACTCGCTCCAGTACATCGAAAGGTCCAATGAATCTCGGACTGATCTTTCCTCTTCTTCCAAATCGTATTAATCTCCAGTAAGGAGATATATTCAGAAATACATCTCCAGGTTGAAATTCCAGATGACGATGCTTTACATTAGCCCAATGTTTGTATCGGTCTTGCGCAATGCAAAGTTTTTCTTTGATGGTACGCACCTCATCAACAGCTTCTACGATCATCTCAAGACCCAAAAGTTCTTGATCAACAATGTCATCCCAATTCAATGGAGAACGAAATTTTCTTCCAAAAAGTGCTGCATATGGGGCCATTCTGATACATGCTTGGTATCTATTGTTATATGCAAACTCCACTAAGTGCACGTGGTCTTTCCACGAGCCTTTGAAGTCAAGCATTGAAGATCTTAACATATCTTCAAGTATCTGGATGTTGTGCTCTGATTGTCCATCTGTCTGCGGCTTATACGCAATGCTGAAGCTCAGACTGGTACCAAGATTCGATTGTAGACCCTTCCAAAAGTGAGAAGTGAATTTCGTGTCTTGATTGGAGATAATGCTCATAGGGACTCCGTGAAATCTCACGATTTCCTCCATATTCTTCTTCGCAAGTAATTCAGTCGATTGTCCTACTTGGAATGGTATGAAATGTGCCGACTTGGTTAATCGATCAACTTACCCAAATGTCATCATTTTGCTTCGTGCTCTGAGGTAGTCCAGTGACAAAATCCATGGTGATATGGTTCCACTTCCATTCTGGAATAGGTAAAGGTTGAAGCAATCGTACGATGTGATTGTGTTCTTCCTTCACTTGCTGACATACACGACATTTGGCGATGCTTCGAGCAATGATTCTCTTCATTCCATGCGACCAAATATTAAGACGATGGTCCTTGTACATTTTGGTGCCACCAGGATGAATGGAGGATGGGGAGTTGTGTGCTTCATTCATCAGCTCTTCTCTGATATCTCTTGAAGGCATATAGATTCTGCTGCCACATCTCAAAGATCCATCTTTATGGATAAGAAAATCCGTTTGAAGACTCGATTCTACTTGTGCCTTGATCTTCTGCAACTTTGCATCTCCAGCTTATGTAGGTTTGATTCGATCGATGATGGTAGACTGGATTTGTAAGTTCATCAATGAGTCAGTCATTCCATGTAGAATGATTTCAATCTCCATCTCATGCAGTTCTTGTTGCAATCTCTTCTGAGTCGTGAGCATTATAACGGTTGGTAGTCGACTCAATGTGTCAGGTACGACATTAACCTTCCCAAGATGATATTGGAAGTCGATGTCATAATCAGTCATAAGTTCTAACCATCTGTGTTGTCTCATGTTTAGTTCTTTTTGCGTGAAGATATACTTCAAACTTTTGTGGTCAGTGAAGATCTTCATTTGCTCTCCCAATAAAAAGTTCCTCCAAATCTTCAGAGCAAAAATGACTACGGCTAACTCCAGATCATGTGTGGGGTAGTTCTTCTAATAAGTCTTCAGTTTTCGGAAAGCATACCCCACTACATGACAATGTTGATGTAGTATGCATCCAAGACCTTTACCGGATACGTCACAATACACTTCAAATCCTCCAGTTCTGTCTGTTATGGTAAGAACTGGTGCAGTCGTCAGCTTTGTCTTCAATCCTTCAAAAGCTTGCTCACAAGTTTCAGACCAAATGAACTTGACGTCCTCCTTGTCAGTTGGGTTATGGGTTTAGCAATCTTAGAGAAGTCCTGGATGTATCGGTGGTAGTAGCCAGCCAATCCGAGAAAACTTCGGATGTCCGAAACTGACCGAGGGGTTGGCCAATTTCTAACAGATGCAACTTTCTCAGGATTTACTGAAAATCCATCTCCAGATACCACATGCTCGAGAAAGGAAACATGGTCTAGCCAAAATTCACATGTGATGCACTTTGCATACAGTTGATGATTGCGCAGAGTTTTCAATACGATCTACAGATGCTCAGCATGATCCTCCTTGCTTTTCAAATAGACCAGAATGTCATCAATAAAGATCACTACAAATTTATCCAAGAACTCATAGAAGATTAAGTGCATGAGGTTCATGAATACCACTGGTATGTTGGTCACGCCAAATGGCATAACCACAAATTCATAGTGTCCATACTTGGTCCAAAAAGCTGTCTTAGGTATGTCGTCCTTCTTAACCTTTACTTGATGGTATCCACTTTGTAGATCTAGCTTGGCAAAGACTCGAGATCCACCAAGTTGGTCGAAGATGTCGTCAATGCACGGTAATGGATACTTGTTCTTCACGGTCACTTTGTTCAGCTCTCAATAGTCCATGCACATCCTTCTTGATCCATCTTTCTTCTTGACCAGTAGGACTGGTGCACCCCCAGGGAGATACGCTGTGATGTATTAATCCTTTCTGCAACAGGTCGTCCAATTGAGTACGAAGTTCCTCTAATTCTGCTAGTGCCTGCGGTAGGGAGCTTTAGAGATAGGTTGTTGTTAGGTATTGGTATTTTAGACCAATATTATTTTGATGACGATCACAACACTATGTTATTGCTAATGACTCTCTATGTTTTAGTCTCATGTTTATCAATTGAAGAATAAGCTTTTTGAAGACTAATAGATTGGTGCAAGGATGGACATCAAGAGGAGCATTGCCAAATCTTAGAACTTGATGAAGAGAAGTTCATCAAGAGGTACCAAAGCTTGGAAGATGATGGGGATCATCAAGGCATCAAGAGCTTAAAGCCTTAGACTCTAGGAGATGCAAAATGTAATCCATGTTATTTCTATTACTTGCATTTCTCTTTTTTGAGTCTAGGATTTTGTAATACCTTGATAGATGGTCATACGCATTCATGCATATGCAAATAACCATCGTAGTGAACCTTAGGATCATATTAGAATCCAACAATAGGTTCCCCCTTGCCAAGAACTCAATTGGAGTTTCTGGCTTTCCAACAGGTGATTACTGAAGGCAGGACAGGCGACTGATGATTACCATGCACCTGGCCAGCCTTCTACAGTTGACTGTTGTGCACAGCTCAAGTCAATAATTCTTGACTCTTTTCTTAAGCTTTTGGTGTAGGCGACTGAAGTTTATTTGACAGACGCATGTCGTCCATTAGGCGCTTAGACAGTGTTCTTCAGTCGTCTGTATACAGAAATGTGTAACTTGTCATTTCTGGGCATCACTCCATCTTGTGGGTCAGTCAACTGATGTAGAGTTTACAATCACATGTCATTAATCAAGCGCCTGACATTGCTCTTTAGTCATATGAATGCACAAGTGTGAAATTTGCATTTTCACATCTCCTTTCCATCCCATGTGACAGTCGCCTGACGAAGTCTTTACAGGCGCCTGCACATTGTACAGACGCTTGTGTAGTCTTCTACAGTCGCCTGTCCTGGCTTAGATTATAGCCGTTGGGATTAAATCTATCCGTTAGCCAGTCGCATGTCGATCCTTATACATGCGACTTTCATTATCGTAAAATCACAGATTCTAGTCATTGCAGAATTTTTCCTTTGGCTTCTAGCTTAGGTTTTATGGGGTTTTGGAGGCTTATTATAAATATGAATGGGCTTAGTTCATTTAGAACTTCTTGGATCAATTGAAGATCATTAAAAGATCAGTAAAGCCACTCCTAATCTCTTATTTCCCTCTTAAAGCTCTAATCCTCTTCCTGCATTAAAGTAGCTTAAGGGAAATCATCCAAGTGCATCAAAGCCCATCTCAACACTTGGAGATCATTTTACATGCCTTCTTCTTCATATTGAGTAAGTTCATCTTAAGGCATAGGTAAGAGTATTTATTTCATCTTTGTGAAGTGAAACCCTAATTCTCTTTGTGGGAATTAGTTACTCTCTTTATGGGAGTTGGTCACTCTCTTTGTGAGAGTTTAACCCTTGTGTAGGGGTGATTGTGTTCTCGTGTAGGATACCCCTAATTCTCTTTATGGGAGTTAGTTTCTCTCTGTGTGAGAGTTAGACCCTTGTGTAGGGTAGGTTGAGTCCTTGTAGAGGACAAATCCCTTGTATAGGGTATCTCTCTGTGGGATTGTATCACAGCCTTGTGTAGGATCATAGTAAATATTGGTGTGGCTGGATGTACCCAAGTTGGGAAACCAGTGTAAAATCTGTGTGTTAGCGTTTACTTGATTGTGTTGTTTAAATTACTCTTGCACGTATAATTCTGCATTTGCAAGTTTAATTTTTAATTATACGATTATTGATATTACTCTATTCATCCCCCCCTCTAAAGTGTTTGTTGTTAGTATTGCAAGGCATAAATGATCCTTACAAGGTTGAGTGTTAGGAATAATATCAATGGTAAATTCAAGAGCTCGATTGGACGGTTATCCAGAAATTTCTTCAATGAACACGTCGTCGAATTCTTGAACTACTCTGGACTTCTCAGGTTTAGCTTGCATAGATGCCATCGTCATCTTTATAGAATTGGCCCGAAATTTAATAGACCCAAGCGAATGGCTTCCACTCGCAAATTCGAACACTGGATGATCGGGAATTTCTAACACTGCCTTCTTTTTGCGACCATCGATGGTAGCGTAAAAAATTCCAAACCAATTTGTTACGAATACTGAATCAAAGCTTGGCATGTCAATTATCACGAAGTCAGTGAAGAGTTTGCAACCACGTATTGTTGGGTCTTGATGGACCCTCAGGACATAAAATCTACACCAATCCTATGTCGAAAGACGATAGAAGCAGAAAACAGGCAGCGGAATAGAATTCATTAAACTATTTAATGATAGCCATAAGGATTTCATTAACCCTGTCCAGGAAAATCTACTATCTTGGGGTGGGTATGACCAACCCCAAAGATAGATCTAAATTACTGCAGCAATATATGAAAGCATCGTAAAAGAATACATACACGGAACTTCGTTTCTGCAAAATATGAAGCGTCGTTTTCAGCAACCTTCTTTGCTCCTGAAGCAAGCCAACTCCGCGCCTCCAAGAGTAGACCACCTAAAGCGAGCAACACAGTGCCTCCGAGCCAACAACTTGCCGAAGAAAGTTTCACTTGAGCATGACCCGCGTCAAAGACTTTGGATCCGATCCAAACCTCCTTATCATCTTGCTAAGACTCGAACAGAGGAATGAAAGAATTAGGAGGAGGGAATAATTTTATGTCTTGGTTCGAGCGTGCTCAAAACTTTTTTGGAACTCTCGAATCGAAGAATTTGTACTAGTTTTCAAGGGGGGTTAGCCCCTATTTATGTAGGGAGTCGGCGCCCTTCCTCGTCTCACGAGCAATGTGGGACTAAAGTTAATAGAGGAAAAACAATTTCAAGTTTGCCTTCCACGAAGGCCAAACTTTACCGAATTATTCATCCCCACTATTGAGCTTCGCAAGTGATAGCATATATCAAATCAAAGAGTACTGAACGGTGAACGCATAGAAATAAACGAGGCTCAATTTAGACGTCGTTTGACCCCTCTAATGTCATCTCAAAGTTGGCCCAAAAACTACCCAAAGCTGAATCTGGACAGATTTAAGTCCAGATTCATTCTTTCTTTGAGCAATTGTTTCTCCCTCACCAGTGATCTCCCGAAGACATACAATATGTCGTTTCGAATGGATTTACATGGTAAACTCATAGAAACAAACTTTTTGCAATTCTGAGGTCATTGACCCCTCAAATGCGTCGTTAAAGTTGACCCCTTCCAAAAATCGAATCTGGAAATTTCCAGCCTTTTTTGACTCGGGTAAACCCTAGCTAAGCAGGCCCTTATTCCCTAATGGGTGGCACCAGACCCAAGCTTGTGCAACCAGTCCGAAGCATTCCTAGACCCCCCCCCCCCCCCCGTTTTTTCGAATCAATCTTTTGTATGCATTTGTGCATACCGCATCATATTCGACCTAAAATATATCTACAAACCTTTTGCGACATATTTAATTTATTTGCATCATATACAATAATCCCATATCAAATTATTCTTATGCACACGAGTGCACTCCTCCTTTATTCTTCCTGTTACTAAGACACGAATCCCACTCGGTGTGAGACCATACAGCCTGACCCTACTACAGGTTGGGGCTCGAAACCCCTAGGTAACATTGACCACGAGTATCAGGGGTCGTCCCTGTTTCGGTATCATAATTATGTGATTGACACATTGACTAAAGTGTCGTTGGGATCACTCTGACTATGTTCGTGATGAATACCGCAGTTTTAGTTCCTTTATCATAACTATGTCCTTGCATAGCCTAGGGTATGGTAAATAGTCAACCCTACTAGCTAGCACTAGTCAGTATGCTCTAAGCTTTGGAATGTCCATGTTGTACTTCCGAAAACATACATTGGCCAATGTTTTTCACCGATTACCGTATTGAGCCTGTGACACTAACTTTCCCTGAATGGAAGAGATGAATCCTCTCTTGATCACTACTCACCTCGTACGGTTCAAGTGTCACACAAACTAAGACCTGTAAGGATTGTCTACCTTGCAATACGAAATAACACACACACACACACACACACACTAAAGGGGGTGAATAGTGTAATGACAATAATTTTGTAATTAAAAATTAAACTTGCAAATGTGAAATTATAAGTGCAAGAGAAGATTAATCTACACAATTAAGCAAACGCTAACACAAAGAGTGTTTACACTGGTTCCCCAACTTAGGTACATCCAGCCACACCAATATTCACTATTATCCTATACAAGTTAGTGAATACAATCCCTACACAATGGGTACGCTACACAAGGGATTTTTTCCTACACAAGGACACACCAAACCCTACACAAGGGTTAGTCCTACACAAGGACGAAAACTCACACAACGGGAGAAGCTAACTCTCACAAAGAGAGTTAGGGTTTCAATCACAAAGATGGAATAAATAGACTATTACATATACCTTGATGAGATGAACTTACTTAATAATGAATGCAAGGCATGGAAGAGGATCTGCAAGTGTTGAGATGTGCTTTGATTGCACTTGGAGGATTTCCCTTGAGCTAGCTTCAATGTATGAAGAGGATTAAGGCTCAAATGAGGAAAATGAGAGAGATAGGAGTGGCTAATTGATTCACTATGATATTCAATGTTAACCAAGAGTTCTACTAGAACAAACCCATCTCCTATATATAGAAAGCCAAGAAACCACCTAAAACCCAAGCAAAAAAGCCAAAACAAATAACTCAGGAATGGCTAGTTTTTGGCTGAAGACGTCAAGGACAGGCAACTGACTACAAAGAAGCATGCGCTTGGTCTAACTACTAGATTTTCCCAACGGCTATAATCTGAGCCAGGACAGGCGACTGTAAAAGACTACACAGGTGCCTGTACCACTGTGCAGGCGCCTATAAAGGCTTCAGCAGACGACTGCCACACAGGATGGATTTGAACTGAGAAATGACAACTTACGCACTTGTGCATTCAAGCGACTGATGATGTCCACGTACCTGATGGTTGACAGGCGCATGACTATTGTATTTCAGTTGGTTGTCACACAAGATGGATAGGAGCTTAAAATGATAAGTTACGCACATTGGCACACTAGGCGACTGATGAACAATGTTCATGCGTTGTTGGTTGACAGACACATGTCTTTTGTACCTCAGTCGACTGTACCAAAAGCTCAAGAAATGAGTCAAGAAATTTGACTTGAGCTAGTGCATAACAGCCGCCTGTAGAAGTTTTGCCAGGCGCCTGGTGAACCACCAGTCGCATGTCATGCCTTCAGCAGGTGTCGGTTGAAAATATAGAAACTCCAATTGAGTTCTTGACAAGGGGGAACCTATTGGATTGGATTCTATGATGATCTTAAGGATCACTAAGATGGTTAATGCATATGCATGAATGAGTATGGCCATCTATCAAGGCATTACAAAGTCCTAGACTCAAAAAGAGAAAAGCAAGTAATAAAATATTACATGGATTACAATTTGCTTCTCCTATAGTCTAAGCCTTCAAGGTTGAGTAGCCTTGAATCTCCCCATCATCTTCCAAACTTTGGCACCTCTTGATGAGCTTCCTTTCATCAAGCTCCAAGCTTTTACAATGCTCCTCTTGATGTCCATCCTTTCATCAAGCTTTTAGTCTCCAAAATGTTATTCTTTAAATATTACACGTGAGATTAAAACATTGAGAGTCATTAGCAACAACATAATGTTGTGATCACCATCAAAATTATATTGGTCTAAAAACCAATACGTAACATTCTCCCTCTTTTTGATGATGACATAAGATATGTAAAAGATATATTAAAAAAGCACAATGCTAATGAGCTCCCCCTACTTATATGCACCAATTGAAAATAAATAAATCAATAAAGCTTCAAATCAATTGTGACATATAATAGGCATTACATAAACCATATATCTCTCCCCATATATGATTTACATAATCCATATCGCTCTCCCCTTTGTCATTGTCAAAAAAGGTGGACACAACATACAAGAAATAATTTTTGTCATTGATTCTCTTTAAAATGTGAAAAACTCCAAGAGATTAAGAGATGTATGATACCTAATTGTAAACTTAAGTGGGTATCAATCACTATTACATGCTCCGCTTAGATCATAGAAAGGGTCAAAATGTTGACTCCTATAATTTAATACCAATAAATTGGAGCCATTGGCCTAAATTATATCAATGCATTGATATAGAAAAATCAAGCATCATTGATACAAATGACATTGCCAGGTGAGAATAAAGCATATACAATGTTGACAATATCAATGGGTTTAGTTTGAGACCACAAAACCAAATGTAGGTAATGATCTCAAATAACCCAAAATGAGAGTTACAATATGTTTTAAAATAATTTTAAACATACATAACATACTAACTCCTCCATTGTCATACATATTGATCAACAAATGCATGTATGTCAATGAAATCCTCAAGGTCCCATTTTCATGAAACATAGTTTGAAAATATTTTCAAAATCATGAAAAATCACACACAATCAATAGGTATGCTAAGATATAGAAATATAAGCAATATAAAGATGCAATATGCATATGTGTAAGAGACCTAAACATTAGGGAACCAAACCCAAGAAGAGTTTGATTTCCTAACATAATCACATGATGTGATCACATCCCTAACTAAATAGTTGATATAAATATTCCTCTCTTGCACACTAATCCTAGTGGGAATTCAAAGACTTAAGGATTTCCTAGGCAATGGTTTTGCATTTGCAAGAGGGGTGTATGTGGCATGCATAGGTGTAGAAAAATGTTTCTGGGCTTGCAAAAAGTGAGGGGCTTGCTTATTAGTAAAAAAAGAAGAATTTTCATTTTTCCTCATCACCTTGTGATTTACATGTTTCTTGTTAGTGTTATTGTTATACAAGAAAGCATGGTGATTCTTCTTAGGTGCTTTAGCAATATGTCTTGATTTTGCATCATTTGAAGAATTAGAGGTGGGTTTCGGTACCACTTTGGAATGTAACCCAATCATCCTCAATGATTTTCCGGATATTGTTTTTCCAACAAATCAAGAAGTGAATCCCTAGAATGCACAAAGCTAATGAGCTTTTAGGATTACTCTTCGCATTTCAACATTAGTTGTTGAATACGAGATTCTAAGCTAAGATTTTGACCTACTAATTTTTCATTTGAAATGCTCAATTTCTTAACTTGAGAGAAAAGTGTGTCTCTCTCACTAGTGTCCCAAATATGCAAAGAATTATTATTTATACTAGTAGATTCTAATTCATCCAACCTACTCTCAGCATCAACAAATTTTACTTTTAACTTAGAGTAAGCTTTAATAAATTTACTTACCCCTTTGGAGAGCACTTCATTTCGATGTTCAAGGTCCTCATATGATAGCTTTGGCTCATCCTCATCTTCATCATCCTCATTTTCGCATTCCTCCTCGCTAGAGCTAGATAATGAATCTCCATTTGCTATGAAGCATATTTCTTCAGTGGAGTTGAGCCAAGCCGCCACCTCTTCATCACTTGAGCTTGAAGAAAGATCATCGACTGTCAGGAAGCACATGTTAGCTCCCCCTAGTCATCTTCATCATCATCATTTGATGTATCCTTACTTGAGTCAACAAATGTGCCAACAAGACCCTTCTTCTTGTTCTTGTATTTGGAGTTGCCTTTCCAAATTTTCTTTGTGTTCCCTTTGTAAGATTCTTTGGAGGGTTTGGAAGGGCATTCGGTAGAATGATGACCTTTACCTCTACAATTGTAACAAGTAGTCTTGTTAGAATTAGAGACAAACTTTGACAAAGACTTACATTGCTTGTCCTTTAAGACTGCATTGAGTTTCTTGGCAAGCTCCATGATATCATCATCACTGGCCACATCGTCTCCATATTCTTCACTTGATGCTTCTCGATGGAATTTCTTTCTACATTTGATTGGCTACTTCGCAACATGAAATGCAATCCCATTTGGCTTCTCCGACTTCTCGAGCTTGGATGGTTGAATCTCATTCATATGTTGACGCTTTACTTCATACACCATGAGATTCCCAATGCACTCCTCAACGGTGTATTTGGACATGTCACTTGACTCCACAAAACTGTTGGCCTTTGACTCCCATTGAGGTGTAAGAGAGTCAAGGATCTTCCCCACTCGATCTGTCATGCCCAGCTTCCCTAAAATGGAGGCGAGACGTGAAAAGGTCCGCACGAGAGTGGAGCTGTGAAGCCCCAAACTCGATAAGCGTCAATAAAACATAAGCAGGTCCATGTAACCACAAACAGAACAACAATAATAACATAAGGAGAGACGGAAACAAGGTCTCAATCTCAGAAATTGTCCAACATTAAAATTAAGTTCAACATCCAGAAAAGCCACCAGGCTAGAAGAAAGAGTCTAAAGGCCCAGAACAAGGCCAAACAAAGACAAACGTAAACAGAGTATAGGTGCTGCACACCGACAACTACAACAGTATAAAACAAAAAGGGGAAAGCTCAACGAAGACACTAGGACTGGTCCCCAGTGTCCACGTACTCCTCGCCAAACACAGACTCGGGCACGGCGTCCGCAAACACCTCGTCCTCAATAACGGACTCAGGCTCGGGATCTAACATGTGTCACCCAAAAGAGTAAAGGGGCACATGTCAGCAAGTCTAAAAGACTTGGGCAAGGAAACTGAAGGTAAGGTAAACTAGCAACCTAGCAGTTATAGTATGATGCATGGCATGGCAAGTATAGTATGGAAGTGAGAAGTAAAGGGAAGTACAAGTAGCAAGTATGTCATGGATAACAAGTAAAACACGGACAAGTACAAGTCAAGTGGTTCACGTCAAGTGAACAAGTCAAGTAACCAAGTTGTGCAAAGAGATTCCGCCTGTTGGCTAGAGTGGCTGATCGGGCCAACTCCTAAGCTCAAGTGACCGTTTATCTCTACCCCTCCACGTGTATTGAGCCAGGGAATTACCCCGAACACGGAATGCTCGCTTCTGGAACACGAGCCAGGAAGTGTATTTAACAAGTATGTCATAGGGTTATGCCTGCAACGCAGGTGCCTAGCCGGTAAACAAGTAGATCGGGCATTGGCTATCAACCAACTCACGTAGCCCGCTACTGGAACACGGGCCAGGAAACACAAGTATTGTAGCGTGTGCTACGAATGCGACATACAGCATGGATATTATGGATGACAATTAATTCGCGTACCGTTAATCAAAATTAAACATGACATGATAGTTATGCAACATGATAAATGACGGTCCTAGCTTCGTTGTCAAGCTAGTTCCTGAAATTACGCCTAGGCGAGTATCATTTCGTCGCCTAGTCTCTTTTACGCCTACAACAAGCAAATGGCCTAAGACATGGCCCAAACCCTAAGTGGCAAGTTTCACTTGCTTAGCACCGAGGATGACGATCACGTAGGTTCGTCACACAAATGCTAGCTACGGAAAAGAGATCGCTGCCATGGCAAAACAACATTAGAACAACATCCAACCTAGTTTTATTAGGGTTTCACAAAAATCACAAAACGGGTTATGAGAACATCAAAGGATCGATCACTACCTTAGGAAGCGGAAGAACGATACCGAGCAAGCACGGCGACGGAAGAAACGATCCGGAGAGCTAGGGTTCAGATCTGGAATGGATGAGGAAAATCTGGAGAAATGGGGTTTTGGGGGTTTTTGGGGGTTGGAGATGACCTAGGGCATGGTGGTAGACCAAAATAGAGAGGGAAACTCCAAGGGAGGAAGGAATGGCTTGGGAAAATGTTGGAGAGTGATTTGGGGAAGAAGGGGGCTCAGGAGAATGAAAGAGGGATGAAAGAAATCGTGGGTGGGGTTTAAATAGAGAGTGCTGGCAGCTGCCCAGAAATTAGGGTTTTGACACTGATTAGTCGGTCAAAGAACAACCACTGACCGACTAGTTTGGGAACTAGTCGGTCGGTTGACCAACGCAGACCGACTAAGTCCAAACAGTAACTCCTATACAAAAATAGGATTTAGATTTAGTCGGTCAAAGAACAACTACTGACTGACTAGTTTGTCATCTAGTCGGTCGATGAACGTTCTTAGACCGACTAAGAATGAATAGTACTTGGCATCAAAAATGAACATAGAGTTAGTCAGTTAAAGAACGATTGCTGACCGACTAGTTTGCAACCTAGTCGGTCAACAAATGTTCTTAGACCGACTAACGAGAAACAGTAACTCCTGAATAATTTACCAAGCCCACTAGTCGGTCCATGAAGGTTTGCCGACCGACTAAATCATCATCTAGTCGGTCGGTTCCCCTTCTTGTACCGGCTAACGTGCACCAAAAGTTCCGAAATGGAGCACGAAGCTCCAGGATCGATTCCTAAGACTCCTAGGCTTGATCTAACAATAAGATATGACCGATATGAAGACCGTCACGAATGACTTACTCCGAAATCGATGATCAATGGAAGAAGCTAGGAAAACACGATGAAACGATCGAAAATGAAAGCTACGGAGATGAAAACCACGCATAAGGAGAAAATCCACCAAAACATATAATATAATATAGCTAATCCAAATACATGAAAACCAGTCGTTACATCCTCCCCTACTTAAGAAAAATTCCGTCCTCGGAATTTCTCAACACTCACGTGTCCGGAAACAAAAGTGGGAAACGCTCTCGCATCTCATCCTCATTCTCCCAAGTAGACTCTCCTGGCGAGCCGTGTCACCACATCACCCTCACAAGATTGACAACCTTGTTCCGAAGTGACTTCTGACGCCTGTCCAGAATCTGCACTGGCTGCTGGTCATACGTCATATCGGGGCGAACGGTAATCTCCGAAAAATCCACAGCATGAGATGGATCGCTAATGTATCGATGAAGCTACGACACATGGAAAACATTGTGAACTCCCTCCAAAGATGGCGGCAAGGCTAAGAGGTAGGCTACCTCGCCAACTTTCTCCAGAATGTCAAACGGTCCAATGTATCGCGGGCTCAACTTCCCTCGCTTCCCAAAGCGAATCACACCACGATTCGGGGAAATCTTCAAGAACACATGGTCGCCCGGCTGAAACTCCAAAGGACGGCGTTTCGCATCCGCCCAATGCTTAAAACGGTCCTGAGCAATCCTCAACCTCTCCCGAATGTTCCTCACAACATCCACGGCCTCCACAATCATCTCAGGTCTCAACAGCTCCCGATCACCAACGTCATCCAATCTCAATGGCGATAGACATTTCCTCCCATAAAGAGCGGCGAAAGGCGACATGCCAATACTCGCCTGGAAGCTGTTATTGTAGGAGAACTCTACCAGATGTAGATGGTCCTCCCACCAACCCTTGAAATCCAACATGCACGCCCTCAGCATGTCCTCCAAGATCTGGATCGTCCTCTCGGACTGGCCATCCGTCTGCGGATGGTACGCCGTGCTGAAACTCAGACGCGTACCCAAACTCTTCTGCAAACTCTGCCAGAACTGAGATGTGAACCTCGTGTCTCTATCTGACACGATACTCACGGGGACTCCGTGAAGTCGTACGACCTCCTGCACGATTCACGTTACATAACTATCTAAACTAGGAAAAGGAAATAGAAACGGAGCGTAAAAGAATTTACCTCCATATATCTCCTCGCTAGCGCCTCAGTGGACTGTCCAACTAGGAAAGGAATAAAGTGTGCGGATTTGGTCAATCGGTCTACGATCACCCAAATCGCGTCATTCTGCTTCGGGATCCGAGGTAGTCCAGTCACGAAATCCATAGTGATGTGTTGCCACTTCCACTCCAGAATCGGAAGCGGTTGTAGCAACCCTGCCGTACGCTGATGCTCCGCCTTCACTTGTTGGCAAACCAAACACTTGGCTACACTCCGAGCCACACTCCTCTTCATAACATGCCACCAATAGTTCAGACGAAGATCCTTGTACATCTTGGTCCTACCAGGATGCACAGAATACGGCAAACTGTGTGCCTCCACCATCAACTCCTCTCTAATATTCCCAGCTGGCACACACAACCTGGCTCCAAACCTCAGCGAGCCATCCTCATGAATCAAAAAGTCAGTCAGCAGACCGGCTTCCACCTGCTCCTGAATCTTCACCAGCTTCAAATCTCCAGCCTGGCCAGCCTTGATCCGATCCACGATCGTCGACTGAATCTGCATACTCATCAACGAAGAAGCCTCCCCAGGAAGAACAATCTCAACACCAGACTCGCAAAAATCCTGCTGCAATCTCCACCGCGGAGTCAACAACATCACCGCTGGAAGTCTACTCAGCGCATAAGGAACCACATTCACCTTGCCAGGGTGATACTGCAAATCAATCTCATAATCCGCCATGAGCTTCAACCACCGACGTTGTCGCATGTTGAGCTCCTTCTGAGTAAAAATATACTTCAAGCTTTTGTGATCGGTGAAGATCTTCACTTTCTCACTCAGCAGGAAGTGCCTCCAAATCTTGAGCGCCAACACAACAGCAGCCAACTCCAAATCATGCGTCGGGTAATTCTTCTCATGAGTCTTGAGCTGACGCGAAGCATACGCCACAACATGCCGTGCTGATGCAACACACAACCTAGAACCTTGCCAGAAGCATCGCAAAAGATCTCAAATCCACCGCTGCGATCAGGCACAACAAGAATGGGGGCAGTCATCAATCTCTCCCTCAGAACACCAAAGGCATTCTCACAATCACCCGACCAAACAAAAGGTACATCCTTCCACGTCAACCTGGTCATCGGCTCAGCAATTGTCACGCCCCGCTTCCTAAAAATATGGAGGCGAAGCGTGAGAAGGTCCGCTCGGACTTGAAGATACAAAGCTGCAAGTCCGATAAGCGTCAATCAAATTTAAAACTGCAGGTCCTTGCAACGCGAGCGAAACAAGATAATAATAATGAAATGAGACACAAGAATAATCTCAGAATATCCATAAATATAAATTCCAACATCGCAGAAAAGCTACCAGGCTGAAATAAAAGAGAGCCTAAAGGCCCAACATGGCCAACAAAAGTACAACGTACAAAACAACGGTGCTACGCACCGACCACTAACAGAAAACCTAAAACAAAAGAAAGCTCAGCAATGACTCAAAGAATGGTCACCGGTGTCCACCAAAATCCTCCTGGGCAATCATGGACTCAGACTCAGCGTCAGCAACACATCACGTACTCAGCAACGGTCTCTGGCTCAGGGTTTAACATGTGACACCCAAAAGAGCAAGGGGCACATGTCAGCAAGTCTACAAGAGACTTGTGCAAGGAAACTGAAGGTAGGTAAAAGTAAAGCAACCTAGCAGTTCTAGCATGATGCAATGACATGGCAGTTAAAGTAATGAGTGCAACAGGTAAGGTAAAGTAAAGTAAAGTACGAGCATGGCATTTAAACATGGCATGAATGACAAGTATTGCATGAATCATTCACAAGACAAGTACAAGACAAGAAAAGTAAGCACCTCGTGCACAGGGATTCCGTCTTTTGGCTAGAGGGCTGATCAGGCCACTCCTAAGCTCAAGTAACAGTTTATCCCTACCCCTCCACGTGTATCGAGCCAGGGCCTTACCCCCGAACGGGAATGCTCGCTTCTGGATCACGAGTAAGGAAGTGTTTTTAACAAGTATGGCATAGGGGTGCACCTAGCCGGTCCAGGGAACCCGGGCATTGGCTTTTGACCAACACATGAGGCCCGTTTCCCCCGGAAGTAGTTTTCAAGGAGTACAAGTATTGTAGCGTGTGCTACGAATGCAACAATCAACTGGGATGACATGTAAGATGCAATGCATGGCAGTTAAAAGTGCGTACAGGTAAGGAAAGTAAACGTGGCAGTTTAGTATGCATGAACAACAAGTTTAAAGGGTTGGATCTAGCTTTGTTGTCAAGCTAGATCAATTAGGTGACGGATCTAGTTTCGTTGTCAAACTAGATCAAGTAGGCGTCTAGCCAGCTATCATTTCACTGACTAGTCTCTTTTACGCTAGGAATAAGGAAGTGGCCTAAAAACATGGCCCTATACAAGAGTTGGCAAGTTTCACTTGCCTGCAAGCACGACGTCTGAGCACACCGTCCAATGAGTCCAAAAATCACAATTATCCTACGTGCACAAGTCCACCGGCCTAAAGTCCATATTATTAATCTTGATTAGTGAATTTAAAACATTTAAAATACTTTAAAAAAATACTGATTTTAGTCTTGATTAGCATGCAATTGGGTTGGGGGTCCTAGGGGTGCAAAGCGTTACCTCAACACGACGCGAAAGCTACACCGGCGTCGGGTAGCGACACCGGGGGTTGGAATAATAGATCGCGCTCCAAGTCCAGATTCCAAATATAGTTTCCTCGCTGGAAAGTTCAGAGCATCAACCGGAGCGACGGTTCCAGATTCCAAAGCTAGCACGTGCGACGACGGGCTACGACGTGCGACGACGTCGTACGCAGCAAATCGTCGAAGAGAACGCACCTAGGTGGGGCCCACAGTAGTCCTATGGACCTTTGGGGGACCCACAATACCTCTGGAGAACTTGGGGGGCCCACGGTGGCAAGCGGTGCGACGGGTGCGGGGTTGCGACGTTTGCTCTCGGTCGTACACAGCCAAATGCGGGGGTCTCCATCGGTCGCTGCGGGGGAACGGGCTTGGTGCAGCGCTTGGTCGGTCGCGAGCCTTGGATGCGGGGCTTTGCTTCGGTCGGAGCGGGGGACAGCGCCGGTCGGGCGCTGTGGATGCGGGGGTTGCAACGTTGCAACGTTGCAACGTTGCAACATCGATCGGTGCGGGCGGCCCGCTCGGTCAGACACGAGCGGAGGCGGGTGACAGAAGCGGGTCGGTGCGGAGGGTTGGTGCGGAGCGGGGATGCGGCGACAGCGGGGGAGCGAGCCGGTCAGATCGATGGGTCCTCTCGGTCGAAGCGGGGTGCGAGCGTTGCAATGGAGCGGGGAAGCGACTGGGTGCGGAGCGGGCGCTTGTGCGGGCGAGGGCCTCGGTCAGACCGAGGGAAATGGAGGGGAAACGTCGGTCGTGCGGGGGCTGCTTCGTTGCAACGTTGCGACGAATCGTCGCAACGTCAAATTTGGGTTTTGGGAGCGGCTAGGGTTAATTTCTTGCGAAAATGGGTCTTCCTAGGGGTTGTTTATATAGTGTAGATGGGTTGACTTGGTCTAGGGCTAAATCTAATAGGATTAGAAGTTTAAAATAATTTAAAATTTGAATATCAACTTCTCCAACTCACCCAAGGATTTGACTTGGTCCAAATGAGCTGGAAATTGGCTCAAAAATTCTTTAAAACGTTTAAAACTTAAATAAATTTTATTTGGCCGAAATTAATTTAAAAATAAATTATTAAAAATATTATAAAACTTGTTAAAAATATAAAAGTGGTCAAATAAACTCTAAAAATTATAAAATAAATATCGGGGTGATCGTGATGACGAATGTGAGCTAACTAAGAAGACGGATCTCAATTTCGACGTCGGACGACGAAACTAAAATTAGAAACGTCTCCCGTCAAAAGTGAAAATCGCCACGTCTCATCGAGTAAGATTAAATTGTGGGGAGACGACTCGAGAAACGTCGTTCCAAATTAGTGCAACTATTTAATACTCTCAGAGACGTTCACAACGGCATATCACACGAAAGTGTTCACAAACAAACAAGGTCTAAAACAAACACGTGCACGGACAAAAGCACGTGCACGAACAACGTACAATGAAAAGTGGTCGTTACATCCTCCCCACCTTAGAATAAAGTCCGTCCTCGGACTTTCCAATATAGCTAGTCGCTCTAGTAACTACCCCAATCAAGTCATATAATAATTCAGCCAGGTATAGTCATTACAAGTGCTTATATATGCACTAGTTGTCAAACATTAACACTATCAACATGTATATATATACATTCACGTACGTTATACATTTATACCTATTGTAGTCAGTCAAACTCATACACGTATTTCAATCATATATATAAGCATGCATCTCTCATATGACTACTACCTACCTAATCACAAAACAATATTTCAAGTACTCATATAAGTATGATTCACACTTAGCAAATACAATCATTGCTCTACCTATATGTAGCTACCTATGCACAAACATCAAGGGTATACTACCCTCTAATAATCCCTAGTATTCATCCAACACCAAACACATCAACACATGTAGTCAAACTATACCATAATTAAGTCAAGTTTCACTATATATATATATATATATATATATATATATATATATATATATATTCACCACTACTATAGTTTCACAATATATAGTCATTCAAATACATGCAAATAGTTCACCATATATTCACATCACGTACGGTCCTATAACTGTATTTACGACACGCCACATATATCATAGTCACCAATAACCATAGCTAAGCACATACTTACCCGTGCATGGTGCACACCCATACACGCTAACATTTCATTTACATACACCAATCATACCATCATATATCCAGTACATCTACACACCTAGTTTAGCTAGTACACATACGTTCACACAACAAGTCCTTAGTAAATAACTATACCACAAGACCAGCACCTATAACTATATACTGGCGTAGCGACCCGCAATCATGTGCGTAGCACAACCAGGCACAACCACTCCTATCACTATACATACATCAAACATTGCTATATTCAAACTTCAGACATACATTCAATATACTTAGAGTATACCCACTCAAGCTTGAGTGAGACTCAATACACATATCAAAATATTCTATATACGTAACACGACATTTATACCTATACCGATACCACTCCATTATATATATACGTCTACCAATACAACCATATACTTTCCATAAACCAATCACACTTAATATTTAGTCAGGCAATACTCACATAGTTAAATCAATTTATATACCATACTAATAACATTACAGACATCAGCACCCACATATTTATTATACCCTCTCTAGTACAAACATTCACCGTATAGTCACACATAAATAATGTATATATTCACACCATAGCCTACTACCTATAATTAGTATACTAACACATTCACACATACATAATTAAGATGTGCAATAGTCGTGTATACCTCTCAGTATGCACGCATGCAACATCCCGCAAAAGCAAGCAATATCAATCAAAATTATAATCCTACTACCATATGTATAACACATATATACTCAGGCAACAAAACATAACTACTTACATATAAGCACCATATATATCTACCTACGAGCACATACTCACTCGTACTAGTATATAGGTCACTCAATAGGCCTACTTACTTATCTATATGTTCACCCATTATCATCACACCTAGCATATACATAGCTTTACCAATCATTTTATTTCAACCATTATAAGTATCTCTAACTACATACACAACTTAGATATTTCAACGCTAACTCTAATACACACCGGCATCCCTAGTATAGTATAGCTATCCACACAAAAATCTATAACTCCTAACCCACGACAACTTCATAATATCACAAATAACTCCGAGTATATATATATATATATATATATATATATATATATATATATATCACACAATTGGCAAGCACCAATATACTATGGGAATTCTCATTCAAGCCCACGTACACAACTTAGGTACGTGCACCACGACAACCTCACAAGGGTCCAAGGGTCTACTAACAATTAAGGGTTGACACAGACATTGACGGACCCTAAGGCCTAAGCAATAGAGGGAGGTCGAGGTCGAAAGCGTGACGAGGGAAGGATTGATAAGCACGAGTTCAGATAGGACGAGTACAAGGGGACAGCTTGGTTCGACGAAACTTTGACTCAATGGTGATGTTTAGGTTGAGGGAAAAGGGAGATGTAGTGATGCTTATATAGGAGGGGAAAAAGAAAATAGGGTAAATAGCATGAGCTAAAATGCGCAAAATTGAAAACTGTTGTACTTCAAAAAAATTGGAATTCCTCATCTGTATAAAATATTTGAAGATCGATAAAGCGAGTTGAAATAAGTTTGAGTCGAATATTCATAATAAGAGAAAATGTTTTATTGGTTTATATAAAATCAATGTAATAGGAAGTAAAATCATTTACACGAATATTAAGGACGAGGTTTTAGAAATCTTATACGTTAGTAATTTAATACAATGTTGTCAAAAGTTTTTGAAAGTCAAAGAATGAAGTCAAGTAACGGAAGAATTTAAACTCATGTTAAATGCTTCAAAACCTTAGGCTATGGAAAATTTTAAAATGATCAATTTGAAACTGCTTTTAGAGAACCAGGGTTTGCCAAAAATGGAAAATAACTGCTTTACGCAAGGTTCTTAATATACGAGCTCAACAAGTCTGGCACGGATATAAAAATAATTGAAATTCAATTTGGTTTAGAAATTTTTCTAAAAGCGTGTATGGTGAGCGGAAAGAAAATAATAGTAACTTAGCATAAGAATTATCAAGATCGAATAGCAAATCTTTAAAATCAAATCAGGGAGGGTCTAAAGCAGGAAGAGGCTATGAAAATAGTAATTTTGCAAAAATCTGAAGTAGCGAAAACGACGAGCAAAGTCCAACTTGCTGAAAGCTGAAATTCCATGTGTCTTGAAAGTATATCAAAGTAAGCACGACTCATCATTCGTATAACACAAATAAGAAGGAAACTTATAAATCGAATTGGGCAAAGCAAAAGTACGGTCCAGAATAAAATTAATATATGAAGGGGCAACGCATTTACATAAGTACGAAAGATATAAGCTGGAAAGATATTATAAACTAGTATTCAAAAATTCCGACAAGCGTTTTAAAATTTTAAATCAACGAAGGAGTATGAAATATAAGATATATATATTAAAAATTTGGACAAATTTAAACTTAGTGAAAGAGAAGATCGAAAAATACTTTCAGAAAATTCAAGACTTGTAATGGAGAGGTTCGAAAATTGACGACGATCGTCATGAGGCGATCTCGTGAATCGAGGCAAGGAAATTGGTCGGATGATCTAAGCATACATACGCCTAGGATATGGATCAGAAAGTCTACGGAAACTCCTACGGTCGACCAACTAAAGATTAGGAACTAGGCGCTAAGACCTTCTAAGGGGCTGGATGGTAAAGAAATGCGTTCAGCTTGGTCCAAAATCGATGAACCCAAGCGACCAAAGGAAAACCTAGAAGTCTAATATAGCCAGGGGTAAACAAGGACCACTAAGGTAACTCCTACGACAATTAAATCAATTGCTGACAGGGAGCCTAACTAACAATCAGGGGCCTCTAGCAAACACAGACGTCTAACTAAGTCTTCTTACCACCTAGTGTCGTAAGAAAACGACTAGACTCAGGGCTTATGACTCGGATGTTGCAATTTATTTAATGGACATTCCGTTATTATCGTTGTTTCGTTAATTCACAATTGCAAGACTGGACCTGCATGGGCCACCAACAAAACCTGTCACGCACCGCTTCCCAAAAATATGGAGGCGAAGCGTGAGAAGGTCCGCTCGGACTTGAAGCTACAAAGCTGCAAGTCCGATAAGCGTCAATCAAATTTAAAACTGCAGGTCCTTGCAACGCGAGCGAAACAAGATAATAATAATGAAATGAGACACAAGAATAATCTCAGAATATCCATAAATATAAATTCCAACATCGCAGAAAAGCCACCAGGCTGAAATAAAAGAGAGTCTAAAGGCCCAACATGGCCAACAAAAGTACAACGTACAAAACAACGGTGCTACGCACCGACCACTAATAGAAAACCTAAAACAAAAGAAAGCTCAGCAATGACTCAAAGAATGGTCACCGGTGTCCACCAAAATCCTCCTGGGCAGTCATGGACTCAGACTCAGCGTCAGCAACACATCACGTACTCAGCAACGGTCTCTGGCTCAGGGTCTAACATGTGACACCCAAAAGAGCAAGGGGCACATGTCAGTAAGTCTACAAGAGACTTGTGCAAGGAAACTGAAGGTAGGTAAAAGTAAAGCAACCTAGCAGTTCTAGCATGATGCAATGACATGGCAGTTAAAGTAATGAGTGCAACAAGTAAGGTAAAGTAAAGTAAAGTATGAGCATGGCATTTAAACATGGCATGAATGACAAGTATTGCATGAATCATTCACAAGACAAGTACAAGACAAGAAAAGTAAGCACCTCATGCACAGGGATTCCGTCTTTTGGCTAGAGGGCTGATCAGGCCACTCCTAAGCTCAAGTAACCGTTTATCCCTACCCCTCCACGTGTATCGAGCCAGGGCCTTACCCCCGAACGGAAATGCTCGCTTCTGGATCACAAGCCAGGAAGTGTTTTTAACAAGTATGGCATAGGGGTGCACCTAGCCGGTCCAGGGAACCCGGGCATTGGCTTTTGACCAACACATGAGGCCCGTTTCCCCCGAAAGTAGTTTTCAAGGAGTACAAGTATTGTAGCGTGTGCTACGAATGCAACAATCAACTGGGATGACATGTAAGATGCAATGCATGGCAGTTAAAAGTGCTTACAGGTAAGGAAAGTAAACGTGGCAGTTTAGTATGCATGAACAACAAGTTTAAAGGGTTGGATCTAGCTTCGTTGTCAAGCTAGATCAATTAGGTGACAGATCTAGTTTCGTTGTCAAACTAGATCAAGTAGGCGTCTAGCCAGCTATCATTTCACTGACTAGTCTCTTTTACGCTAGGAATAAGGAAGTGGCCTAAAACATGGCACTACACAAGAGTTGGCAAGTTTCACTTGCCTGCAAGTACGACATCTGAGCACACCGTCCAATGAGTCCAAAAATCACAATTATCCTACGTGCACAAGTCCACCGGCCTAAAGTCCATATTATTAATCTTGATTAGTGAATTTAAAACATTTAAAATACTTTAAAAAATACTGATTTTAGTCTTGATTAGCATGCAATTGGGTTGGGGGTCCTAGGGGTGCAAAGCGTTACCTCAACACGACGCGAAAGCTACACCGGCGTCGGGTAGCGACACCGGGGGTTGGAATAATAGATCGCGCTCTAAGTCCAGATTCCAAATATAGTTTCCTCGCTGGAAAGTTCAGAGCATCAACCGGAGCGACGGTTCCAGATTCCAAAGCTAGCACGTGCGACGACGGGCTACGACGTGCGACGACTTCGTACGCAGCAAATCGTCGAAGAGAACGCACCTAGGTGGGGCCCACAGTAGTCCTAGGGACCTTTGGGGGACCCACAATACCTCTGGAGAACTTGGGGGGCCCACGGTGGCAAGCTGTGCGACGGGTGCGGGGTTGCGACGTTTGCTCTCGGTCGTACACAGCCAAATGCGGGGGTCTCCATCGGTCGCTGCGGGGGAACGGGCTTGGTGCAGCGCTTGGTCGGTCGCGAGCCTTGGATGCGGGGCTTTGCTTCGGTCGGAGCGGGGGACAGCGCCGGTCGGGCGCTGTGGATGCGGGGGTTGCAACGTTGCAACGTTGCAACGTTGCAACATCGATCGGTGCGGGCGGCCCGCTCGGTCAGACACGAGCGGAGGCGGGCGACAGAAGCGGGTCGGTGCGGAGGGTTGGTGCGGAGCGGGGATGCTGCGACAGCGGGGGAGCGAGCCGGTCAGATCGATGGGTCCTCTCGGTCGAAGCGGGGTGCGAGCGTTGCAATGGAGCGAGGAAGCGACTGGGTGCGGAGCGGGCGCTTGTGCGGGCGAGGGCCTCGGTCAGACCGAGGGAAATGGAGGGGAAACGTCGGTCGTGCGGGGGCTGCTTCGTCGCAACGTTGCGACGAATCGTCGCAACGTCAAATTTGGGTTTTGGGAGCGGCTAGGGTTAATTTCTTGCGAAAATGGGTCTTCCTAGGGGTTGTTTATATAGTGTAGATGGGTTGACTTGGTCTAGGGCTAAATCTAATAGGATTAGAAGTTTAAAATAATTTAAAATTTGAATCTCAACTTCTCCAACTCACCCAAGGATTTGACTTGGTCCAAATGAGCTGGAAATTGGCTCAAAAATTCTTTAAATTGTTTAAAACTCAAATAAATTTTATTTGGCCGAAATTAATATAAAAATAAATTATTAAAAATATTATAAAACTTGTTAAAAATATAAAAGTGGTCAAATAAACTCCAAAAATTATAAAATAAATATCGGGGTGATCGTGATGACGAATGTGAGCTAATTAAGAAGACGGATCTCAATTTCGACGTCGGACGACGAAACTAAAATTAGAAACGTCTCCCGTCAAAAGTGAAAATCGCCACGTCTCATCGAGTAAGATTAAATTGTGGGGAGACGACTCGAGAAACGTCGTTCCAAATTAGTGCCACTATTTAATACTCTTAGAGATGTTCACAACGGCATATCACACGAAAGTGTTCACAAACAAACAAGGTCTAAAACAAACACGTGCACGGACAAAAGCACGTGCACGAACAACGTACAACGAAAAGTGGTCGTAACAGCAATACGGGAAAAGTCCTTAATAAAACGCCGATAGTAACCAGCAAGTCCAAGGAAACTCCGGATCTCAGACGCTGATTGCGGAACAGGCCACTCTCTGATGGCCCTAATCTTCTCGGGATCCACAGAAATACCATCTCCCGTCACCACATGCCCCAGAAAAGCAACTCTATCCAGCCAAAACTCGCACTTCGAAAACTTAGCATACAACCGATGCTTCCTTAAAATCTCCAATACCGTCCTCAAGTGCGAGGCATGCTCCTCCTCCGACTTTGAATAGATCAGAATGTCGTCAATAAAGATAACGACAAACTTATCCAAAAAGTCGTAGAAAATCAGGTTCATCAGATTCATGAAAACTGCGGGTGCATTGGTTACACCGAAAGGCATAACCACAAACTCGTAGTATCCATACTTCGTCCTGAATGTTGTCTTCGTAACATCATCCTTCTTCACCTTCAACTGATGGTAACCACTCCTCAAATCCAATTTAGAAAACACCCTCGAACCTCCAAGCTGATCAAAAATATCATCGATGCGAGGCAACGGGTATTTATTCTTGATGATCACCACATTCAACTCCCGATAGTCCACACACATGCGATGCGAACCATCCTTCTTCTTCACCAGTAGCACTGGTGCTCCCCACGGAGACACACTAGGATTGATATAACCCTTCTGCAAAAGCTCATCCAGCTGCTTCTGCAATTCCTCCAACTCGGCGGGTGCCATACGATATGGCGCCTTCAAGATCGGCTGCGCTCCCGGAACAAGATCAATAGAAAATTCTAAAGCTCGATCAGGTGGCAAACCAGACATCTCCTCGGGGAAGACGTCATCAAAATCCCGCACAATCGCTGGCCTCTCCAGCTCCATCTGCATAGCCACAATCTCCATCGGACTGGCCCGAAATCTGACAGGACCAAGCGAACTGCTACCTCGGCTGAACTCAAATACTGGATGTCCGGGAATCTCGAACACCACCTTCTTCCTCCGACAGTCGATCGTAGCATAGAAGCTCGCAAGCCAATCCATCCCAAGGACTGCATCATAGTTGATGATGTCGTGGACAATGAAATCAGCGTAAAGCTCATATCCACAAACCACCAACGAGCAAGAATTGCAACCAAGATGCACCGTGACCATGCCATTCCCAGTAACGATATTCCAGCTCTTGGAAAGAGGGGACGTCAACAAGGAATGCTTCTCCACGAAGCTCCGAGAAATAATGCACATCGATGCACCAGAGTCAAAGAGGACTCGTGCAGGAAACGTGCACACCAAAATCATACCTACAAACAGTCTAACAATCAAGCCCTGGTCTAGCAAACAATCATATTCAAGAAAACAACATAGTCTAACAAACAGAGCCAAATAAGGACGGAACAGCTAGAAGAGGATTACCTACGATAACCTCATCCATAGCCCCGTTCTCCACAGCGGTCATCAGAAAAGCCTGTCGCCTCGGTGAAAAAGCCTGCTGGAAAGCCTGCCTCTGTGGAACAAGAGCTGCTCCACGTCCAGCAGGAACAGACGCCCTCTGCTGCAACGGCGGTGCTGCAACAGGTGCCCTCTAAGGCTGCTTCGACTTTGAACAATCCTTCATGGCATAGGTAGGATCCCCACAGACGACACACTGGCCCAGGAATCTCCTACACTGATCCTTGACGTGCCCGGTCCCGCCGCAGAAATGGCAAGTCTTCAGAATAGGCCCTACTGGCCTCTTGAACTGCACCGGATGGTTAGGCTTGAAACCAGGCCTAACCACCGCCCTGGCCTGCTCCATAGGCCTCTTCCCAGCACCAGAAACATGTCCCCTCCTCTGACTCAGGTCCAGCTCCTGCCTCCTTACAGCGACCAGAACCTTCTGATAAGAGTCCAGATCAGAGGAAGACACAAAACTCTTGAGCTCCAAAGCAAGTCCCGGCAGGAACCTCTGAGCCCTCTCATCAGCATCCTGCACCATCTTCGGCGTGAACCGACTAAGCCTAGTGAACTCTTGGTGGTACTGGTCCACCGTCAAGCTCCCTTGCTTCAGATCAATGAAACGCTGTAGCATCTCCTTCTTAGCAGCCTTCGGAAAGAACTCCTCATCAAACCTGGACTTAAAGGTAGCACAAGCTATCGGCTCCACCAACATCTTCTCTTCCGCATCCCACCAGTTCCGAGCGTTATCCTTGAGTTGCCGCTTTGCCAAATCAACCCATCCAGCCGAGGTGATCTTGGCCATCTTCAAGTTATCCTCAATGTTCCGAATCCACTCATCGGTAGCCAGAGGACCCTCAGACCCATCAAAATATGCGGGACCCAGCTCCCGAAATTGCTTCGCTCCCGGTTCGGAGCGAGGGGCCTCCTGAGCCGCCTGAGGAGCTCGACCAGCCGGAGCATTTTGGACTTGCAGGAGCACGCCTTGCTACACCTGCATCATCTGAAGCATCATCTGCATCATCTCCCTATTGGTGGGTTCCCGCTCAGGCTCCTCGTCATGAGGGGACGCACCACTACCACCACCACGGGTGATTCGCCTTCCTGCCATCTAATGACACAGAAAACGAAACAATTAGACTCATAGCTTATGACTCGGACGTCGAACTTAGTTTATTGGACATTCTAATATTATTATCGCTATTCCGATAATTCGCAGGTACAGAAGGACCTGCATGGGCCACCAACAAAACCTGTCACGCCCCGCTTCCCTAAAATGGAGGCGAGACGTGAAAAGGTCCGCACGAGAGTGGAGCTGTGAAGCCCCAAACCCGATAAGCATCAATAAAACATAATCAGGTCCCGGTAACCACAAACGGAACAACAATAATAACACAAGGAGAGACGAAAACAAGGTCTCAATCTCAGAAATTGTCCAACATTAAAATTAAGTTCAACATCCAGAAAAGCCACCAGGCAAGAAGAAAGAGTCTAAAGGCCCAGAACAAGGCCAAACAAAGACAAACGTACACAGAGTATAGGTGCAGTGCACCGACAACTACAACAGTCTAAAACAAAAAGGGGAAAGCTCAACGAAGACGCTAGGACTGGTCCCCAGTGTCCACGTACTCCTCGCCAAACACAGACTCGGGCACGATGTCCACAAACACCTCGTCCTCAACAACGGACTCAGGCTCGGGATCTAACATGTGTCACCCAAAAGAGTAAAGGGGCACATGTCAGCAAGTCTAAAAGACTTGGGCAAGGAAACTGAAGGTAAGGTAAACTAGCAACCTAGCAGTTATAGTATGATGCATGGCATGGCAAGTATAGTAGGAAGTGACAAGTAAAGGGAAGTACAAGTAGCAAGTATGTCATGGATAACAAGTAAAACATGGACAAGTACAAGTCAAGTGGTTCACGTCAAGTGAACAAGTCAAGTAACCAAGTTGTGCACAGAGATTCCGCCTGTTGGCTAGAGTGACTGATCGGGCCAACTCCTAAGCTCAAGTGACCGTTTATCTCTACCCCTCCATGTGTATCGAGCCAGGGAATTACCCCGAACACGGAATGCTCTCTTCTGGAATACTAGCCAGGAAGTGTATTTAACAAGTATGGCGTAGGGTTATGCCTGTAATGCAGGTGCCTAGCCGGTAAACAAGTAGATCGGGCATTGGCTATCAACCAACTCACGTAGCCCGCTACTGGAACACGGGCCAGGAAACACAAGTATTGTAGCGTGTGCTACGAATGCGACATACAACATGGATAGCATGTATAACAATTAATTCGCGTACCGTTAATCAAAATTAAACATGACATGATAGTTATGCAACATGATAAATGACGGTCCTAGCTTCGTTGTCAAGCTAGTTCCTGAAATTACGCCTAGGCGAGTATCATTTCGTCGCCTAGTCTCTTTTACGCCTACAACAAGCAAATGGCCTAAGACATGGCCCAAACCCTAAGTTGCAAGTTTCACTTGCCTAGCACCGAGGATGACGATCACGTAGGTTCGTCACATAAATGATAGCTACGGAAAAGAGATCGCTGCCATGGCAAAACAACATTAGAACAACATCCAACCTAATTTTATTAGGGTTTCACAAAAATCACAAAACGGGTTATGATAACATCAAAGGATCGATCACTACCTTAGGAAGTGGAAGAACGATACCGAGCAAGCACGGCGACGGAAGAAACGATCCGGAGAGCTAGGGTTCAGATCTGGAATGGATGAGGAAAATCTGGAGAAATGGGGTTTTGGGGGTTTTTGGGGGTTGGAGATGACCTAGGGCATGGTGGTAGACCAAAATAGAGAGGGAAACTCCAAGGGAGGAAGGAATGGCTTGGGGAAATGTTGGAGAGTGATTTGGGGAAGAAGGGGGCTCAGGAGAATGAAAGAGGGATGAAAGAAATCGTGGGTGGGGTTTAAATAGAGAGTGCTGGCGGCTGCCCAGAAATTAGGGTTTCGACACTGATTAGTCGGTCAAAGAACAACCACTGACCGATTAGTTTGAGAACTAGTCGGTCGGTTGACCAACGCAGACCGACTAAGTCCAAACAGTAACTCATGTACAAAAATAGGATTCAGATTTAGTCGGTCATAGAACAACTACTGACCGACTAGTTTGTCATCTAGTCGGTCGATGAACGTTCTTAGACCGACTAAGAATGAATAGTACTTGGCATCAAAAATGAACATAGAGTTAGTCGGTTAAAGAACGATTGCTGACCGACTGGTTTGCAACCTAGTCGGTCGACAAATGTTCTTAGACCGACTAACGAGAAACAGTAACTCCTGAATAATTTACCAAGCCCACTAGTCGGTCCATGAAGGTTTGCCGACCGACTAAATTGTCATCTAGTCGGTCGATTCCCCTTCTTGTACCGGCTAACGTGCACCAAAAGTTCCAAAATGGAGCGCGAAGCTCCGGGATCGATTCCTAAGACTCCTAGGCTTGATATAACAATAAGATATGACCGATATGAAGCCCGTCATGAATGACTTACACCAAAATCGACGATCAACGGAAGAAGCTAGGAAAACACGACGAAACGATCGAAAATGAAAGCTACGGAGATGAAAACCACGCATAAGGAGAAAATCCACCAAAACATATAATATAATATAGCTAATCCAAATACATGAAAACCAGTCGTTACACGATCCACTTGAGAAATCACCTTACCAAGTACTTCCAAAGCATTCACGATATCCGAAAACCTTGTGAAACTTTCCGAGATGCTCTCTCCTTCTTGCATCTTAAACATTTCATATTTAGATTTAAACACACTTCGTTTAGATTTCTTTACCTTTGAAGCCCTTCATGAGTAATCTCCAAGTTATGCCAAATCTCGTTGGCCGATTTGCACACGGAGATGTGGTTGAACTCATTGTGGATGTGGCACAATGGAATGCATTCATAGCCCTCGTATTGGATTTGATCAAATCTAGGGATGGCAGTAATGGCCTGACCCGCCCGGCCCGACCTGGCCCGACCCGGTTTTGACCCGGCCCGACCCGACCCGCAGCCGGGTTGGGGCAAGCTTGGGCTTTGTATGCGCCCTGGCCTGCCCCGCCCCGCCCCGCCCCGCCCCGGTAAACTATAGAGATTCTTAAAACCCTTACTATTTTGATGTGGATCATGCAATCAGTACATAACCCATAACTCATACTCTATTCCACAGTTCTCCTAATTAGGCCAATTCCCAATTCTAAATTACCAAATAAATCAAAATTCTTCCAATTCACAAATAAAATTTTATTTGGGGTTCATATGGATGGCACTAATGACCTGAACCGATCGGCCCGACTCGGCCCGACCCGGTTTTGGTAAGAAAGAACCCGCCCCGCCCCGGCCCGCGACCCGCCCCGCCCTGGCCGGTAGATGAATCGGGGCAAGCTTGGGTAGTTAAATACCCGCCCCGCCGCGCAATATTGCTATTCCTAATCAAATCCTTCTTCGCCTTTGTCCTTGTAGCCGAAGGTGTAGTAGGCTTCACAAACGGAAAATCTGTGACGTCACATAGTTCTTGACCCTCCAAGTAGATCATCATCTTGATCTTCCAACTTGGATAGTTCGTTCCGTTAAAGAGCGGGGATCGAACGGTTGATAGACCTTATTCTTGAGACGTTGATGAAGTGTTGAATGCCATAGTTGTTTGAATGCTTCAACCTCTCTTTGATACCAATTATAAGGACCGTCTACCTTGCAATCTAAACAACACACACACACACTAGAGGGGGGTGAATAGTGTAATGGCAATAATTGTGTAATTAAAAATTAAACTTGTAAATGCTGAATTATAAGCGCATGAGGAGATTAATCTACACAATTAAGCAAACGCCAACACAAAGAGTTTTTACCTTGGTTCCCCAGCTTGGGTACATCCAGCCACACCAATATTGACTATGATCATTATAAGTGGTATTATTGTATGACCATTCATATCATTGTAGAAATCATTGTATTATTGTTATAGCTACATGCGCATGTTAGACTTTATTTAGTAGCCATGACATGTATCATAAAATGAATAATTTGATTTCTACACCTACATGCTCACTTCCACGACTATTAAACTTGGTGTACTTTTGGAGATTCTTTTTATGAATATTGGAAAGTGAATGTAGGATGAATAATAACTGAAAATCTAAGGGATATGTTGTATATAGCCATGAATAAAAATTGAGCTAAAAAGAATTGATGTTAATGCTACAAAAATGAAAAATATATGAATATTACTCCATATGTAAAATGGATACAATTCATGGCAAGTACACTACCCACGAGTATCCAACATATGCTTTATGGGTAATATTTAGCGTTGGTGTATTTTACTCGTCAAGAAATACACCCCCACATCTAAGGGTCCTTCTAGGCTATGTTTTGGGGTTTGGTACCTTGAACTCATTTTTAATGAGGTGGGAAAAATCAATACTAGGTGATATTCATGTTAATTGGAAAATGTGGATTGGTTTTGGTTGATGTTCTTGATTGAATCTCCCTTTGTACTCCAATGTTTAATTATCACACTTACACAATGGTGTTGAAGTCTAAATTGCAATTTTCATTGAACTTCAAGGTGATGACATGCAAATACTAGTTATAATTTATAATATATTATTTTTGCATGTGATATTTGATTAACTTCATTAATACGCTTTTGATGATAACAAAGGGGGAGAAAAGGTGAAAAAGATTTGGTATTATTTGTTGAAGGAGGTGCACTAGAAATACATGTTCAAGGGGGAGCTTGAAAATAGAGGGAGCATGCTTATCATTATTGCTATATTGTTATGCAAGTTAGTCATGCTTGAACATCTCATTGTATACATCATATGCATTACATCCTTCATCACACTTCACACACACATTTCTCATTGCTCAAATCTTTTATTGGTTTGTCATCATCAAAAGGGGGAGATTGTTGGAAGCAACGATCTAGAATCTCTAGTTTGATGATAACAAACGTGTACGAACTATTTAATGTATGTGCTAAGTGTGTTTCAGGAATGGCAAAGTCGTAATTCTTCAAAGAGATGAATAAGTCAAACTAGTGGAGAAATTGTTATTCATATAGCAAAATGGAGGAGAGAGGAAATGTTGTTTACAAAGCAATTGGGACTTGGTCTAGATGTCAAAGTAATGGATAAAGTGGCTATACAAATTGAATAGCAACTTGGTCAAAAGTTGAAGGGATAAGGAGGCGTTAGGATTCCTTTTTGATTGAGTCATACCATTGCAAATCCACCCTAGTATAGGACTCTCTATGGCCGAATTAATTCTACCCATAGATCTCCTGGCCGCATTCCTTACAAACCATAACCAAGCCTTTCCTTGCCGCAAAAACCTAGTCGTCTCCCTATAAAAGCTCTCATCCAAATATGTGCTAGGGTGTCGGCCACACAAAACTTTCCAAGCACCAAAATCCAAGCCGGCCAAAGCCTCTTTGTTATCTTCTTCAAGTCTTCTCCACATAGGCAAGATCTTCATCTTCCCAAGAATCCTATAGGCTGCCAGCACCATTGTCACGCCCCGCTTCCCAAAAACATGGAGGCGAAGCGTGAGAAGGTCCGCTCAGACTTGAAGCTGCAAAGCTGCAAGTCCGATAAGCGTCAATCAAATTTAAAACTACAGGTCCTTGCAATGCGAGCGAAAACAAGATAATAATGATTAAATGAGACACAAGAATAATCTCAGAATATCCATAAATATAAATTCCAACATCGCAGAAAAGCCACCAGGCTGAAATAAAAGAGAGCCTAAAGGCCTAAACAAGGCCAACAAAAGTACAGCGTACAAACAAAGGTGCTACGCACCAACAACTAACAAAAGGCCTAAAACAAAATAAAGCTCAACAAAGACTCAAAGAATGGTCACCGGTGTCCACCAAAATCCTCCTGGGCAATCATGGACTCAGACTCAGCGTCAGCAACACATCACGTACTCAGCAACGGTCTCTGGCTCAGGGTCTAACATGTGACACCCAAAAGAGCAAGGGGCACATGTCAGCAAGTCTACAAGAGACTTGTGCAAGGAAACTGAAAGTAGGTAAAAGTAAAGCAACCTAGCAGTTCTAGCATGAATGCAATGACATGGCAGTTAAAGTATGAGTGCAACAGGTAAAGTAAAGTAAGGTACGAGCATGGCATTTAAACATGGCATGGATGACAAGTATTACATGAATCATTCACAAGACAAGTAAAAGACAAGAAAAGTAAGCACCTCGTGCACAGAGATTCCGTCTTTTGGCTAGAGGGCTGATCAGGCCACTCCTAAGCTCAAGTGAACGTTTATCCCTACCCCTCCACGTGTGTCGAGCCAGGGCCTTACCCCCGAACTTGGAATGCTCGCTTCTGGATCACGAGCCAGGAAGTGTTTTTAACAAGTATGGCCTAGGGGTGCACCTAGCCAGGGACACGGAAACACGGATTTGTACAAGTATTTTGTAGCGTGTGCTACGATGCAACAATCAATTTGGATGACATGTAAGATACAATGCATGGCAGTTAAAAGTACGCACAGTTTAAGGAAAGTAAACGTGACAGTTTAGTATGCATGAACAACAAGTTTAAAGGGTTGGATCTAGCTTCGTTGTCAAGCTAGATCAATTAGGTGACGGATCTAGTTTCGTTGTCAAACTAGATCAAGTAGGCGTCTAGCCAGCTATCATTTCACTGACTAGTCTCTTTTACGCTAGGAACAAGGAAGTGGCCTAAAAACATGGCCCTACACAAGAGTTGGCAAGTTTCACTTGCCTGCAAGCACGACGTTTGAGCACACCGTCCAATGAGTCCAATAATCACAATTATCCTACGTGCACAAGTCCACCGGCCTAAATTCCATATTATTAATCTTGATTAGTGAATTTAAAACATTTAAAATACTTTGAAAATACTGATTTTAGTCTTGATTAGCATGCAATTGGGTTGGGGGTCCTAGGGGTACAAAGCGTTACCTCAACACGACGCGAAAGCTACACCGGCGTCGGGTAGCGACGCCGGGGGTTGGAATAATAGAACGCGCTCCAAGTCCTGATTCCAATATAGTTTCCTCGCTGGAAAGTTCAGAGCATCAACCCGGGCGACGATTCCAGATTCCAAAGCTCACACGTGCGATGACGGGCTACGACGTGCGACGACGTCGTACGCGGCAAGTCGTCGAAGAGAACACACCTAGGTGGGGCCCACAGCAGTCCTAGGGGCCTTTGGGGGACCCACAATAACTCTGGAGAACTTGGGGGGCCCATGGAGGCAAGTGGTGCGACGGATGCGGGGTTGCGACGTTTGCTCTCGGTCGTACACAGCCAAATGCGGGGGCTGCCATCGGTCGCTGCGGGGGAACGGGCTTGGTGCAGCGCTTGGGTCGGTCGCAGCCTTGGTTCTCTCGGTCGGTGCAGGGAGGGCCGTCGGTCAGACACTGGGGAACGGAAGTTGCAACGTCGCAACGTTGCAACGATGCGGAGAGCGGTCGGTGCGGGAGAACGGCTCGGTCAGATGCGGAGCGGAGCGGGCGAACGGTGCTGGGGTCGGTGCGGTGCGGAGATGCGGGGATGTCGAGCGGGTCTCTCGGTCTGACCGAGAGATCCTATCGGTCGAAGCAGGGAACGGAGCGGCTGCAGCAGTGGGGTGCAGGCAGGGCTTGGTGCGGGCGGAAGCATCGGTCGGAGCGGGGAAAACGGCCTCATTTCTTCGGTCGTGCGGTGGCTGAACGTCGCAACGTTGCGACGAATCGTCGCAACGTCCAATTTGGGTTTTGGAAGAGGCTAGGGCTAATTTCTTGCGAAAATAAGTCTTCCTAGGAGTTGTTTATATAGTGTAGATGGGTTGACTTGGTCTAGGGCTAAATCTAATAGGATTAGAAGTTTAAAATAATTTAAAATTTGAAATTCAACTTCTCCAACTCACCCAAGGGTTTGACTTGGTCCAAATGAGCTGGAAATTGGCTCAAAAATTCTTTAAAACGTTTTAAACTCAAATAAATTTTATTTGGCCGAAAATAATTTATAAATTAATTATTAAAAATAATATAAAACTTGTTAAAAATATAAAAGTGGCCAAATAAACTCCAAAAATTATAAAATAAATATCGTGGTGATCGTGTTGACGAGTGTGAGCTAACTAAGAAGACGGATCTCAATTTCGACTTCGGACGACGAAACTAAAAATAGAAACGTCTCCCGTCAAGAGTGAGAATCGTCACGTCTCATCAAGTTTAAATTGTGGAAAAACGACTCGAGAAGTGTCGTTCCAAGATAGTGCCACTATTTAATACTCTCAGAGACGTTCACAACGGCATATCACACAAAAGTGTTCACAATCAAACAAAGCCTAAAACAAACACGTGCACGGTCAAAAGCACGTGCACGAACAACGTACAACGAAAAGTGGTCGTTACATCCTCCCCACCTTAGAATAAAGTCCGTCCTCGGACTTTCTAATATAGCTAGTCGCTCAAAAACTACCCCAATCAAGTCATATAATAATTCAACCAGATATAGTCATCACAAGTGCTTATATATGCACTAGGTAGTCAACATTAACACTACCAACACGTATATATATACATTTTCATACGTATACACTTATACCTATTATAGTCAGTCAGACTCATACATGTATTTCAATCAGGTATATAAACATACATCTCTTATATAACTGCTACTCACAAAACAATAGTTCAGATACTCATATAAGGATAGTCTCACACTTAGCCAATACAATCATTGCTCTACCTATAGGTAGCTACCTATGCACAAACATCAAGGGTATACTACCCTCTAATAGTCATCCAATACCAAACATCTCACACATATAGTCACGCCATACCATTATTAATCAAGTTTTACTATATCTAATATATGTTCACCACTACTATAATTTCATAATATATAGTCATTCAATGCATTCAAATATTCAACCATACATTCACATTACGTACGGTCCTATAACTGCATTTACGACACGCCACATATATCATAGTCATCAAAACCTATAACTAAGCACATACTTACCCGTGCATGGTGCATACCCATACACGCTAACATTTCATTTACGCATACCATTCATACCATTATATTACTAGCACATCTATGCACCTAGTTTAGCTAGCACACAAGCAAGTCCTTAGTAAATAACTATACCACAAGACCAACACCTATAACTATATACTGGTGTAGCGACCCACAATCATGTGCGTAACACAACCAGGCACAAACACTCCTATCACTATACATACATCGAACATCGCTATATTCAAACTTCAGGCATACATTCAATGTACTTAGAGTATACCCACTCAAGCTTGAGTGAGACTCAATACATATATCAGAATATTCTATATACGTAACACGGCATTCATACATATACCAATACCACTCCATTATATATATGTATATATATATATATATATATATATATATATATATATATATATATATCTACCAATACAACCATATGCATACCATAGGTCAATCACACTTAATATTTAGTCAGGTAATACTTACATAGTCCAATCACTCTATATACCATAATAATAATACAGACATCAGCACACGTATAATTATAATATACTCCTTAGTACAAACATTCACCGTATAGTCACACATAAGTAGTGTATATATTCACACCATAACCTACTACCTATAATTAGTATACTAACACATCCACACATACATAATTAAGATGTGCAATAGTCGTGTATACCTCACGGTATGCACGCATGCAACATCCCGCAAAGCAAGCAATACCAATCAAAATTATAATTCTACTATCATATGCATATCACCTATATATTCAGGCAACAAAACATAACTACTTACGTCTAAGCATAATACATACCTACATACGAGCACATACACATACGTACTAATATATAGGTCACTCAATAGGCCTACTTACTTATCTATATGCACACCTATTATCATCACACCTAGCATATACATAGCTTTACCAATCATTTTATTTCAACCATTATAAGTATCTCTTACTACATACGCAACTTAGATATTTCAACGCTAACTCTTATATACACAGGCATCTCTAGTATAGTATAGCTATCCACACAACAATCTATAACTACTAACACACAACAACTTCATACTATCACGAATAACTCCGAGTATATATATATATATATCACACATTAGGCAAGCATTAATATACTATGGGGGGGTGTACTCGTTCAAGCTCACGTACGTGCACTACAACACCTCACAAAGGTCCAAGGGTCTACTAACAACTAAGAGTTGACACAGACATTGACGGGCACTAAAGTCTAAGCAACAAGGGAGGTCGAGAGCGTGGCGAGGGAAGGGTCGATAAGCACAAGTTCAGATAGGACGAATACTAGGAGACAGCTTGGTTAGACGAAACATTGACTCAATGGTGATGTTTGGGTTGAGGGAAAAGGGAGATGTAGTGATGCTTATATAGGAGGGGAAAAAGAAAATAGGGTAAATAGCATAAGCTAAAGTACGCAAAATTGAAAACTGTTGTACTTCAAAAAAAATTGGAATTCCTCATCTGTATAAAATATTTGAAAATCGATAAAGCGAGTTGAAATAAGTTTGAGTCGAATATTCATAATAAGAGAAAATGTTTTATTGGTTTATATAAAATCAATGTAAAAGGAAGTAAAATCATTTACACGAATATTAAGGACGAGGTTTTAGAAATCTTATACGTTAGTAATTTAATACAATGTTGTCAAAAGTTTTTGAAAGTCAAAGAATGAAATCAAGTAACGGAAGAATTTAAACTCATGTTAAATGCTTCAAAACTTTAGGCTATTGAAAATTTTAAAATGATCAATTTGAAACTGCTTTTAGAGAACCAGGGTTTGCCAAAAATGAAAAAAACTGATTTACGCAAGTTTCTTAATATACGAGCTCAACAAGTCTGGCACGGATATAAAAATAGTTGAAATTCAATTTGGTTTAGAAATTTTTCTAAAAGCGTGTATGGTGAGCGGAAAGAAAATAATAGTAATTTAGCATAAGAATTACCAAGATCGAATAGCAAATCTTTAAAATCAAATCAGGGAGGGTCTAAAGCAGGAAGAGGCTATGAAAATAGTAATTTTGCAAAAATCCGAAGTAGCGAAAACGACGAGCAAAGTCCAACTTGCTGAAAGCTGAAATTCCATGTGTCTTGAAAAGTATATGAATGGCACAAATCAGGAGGGAAAAATTATAAATCGCATTGGACAAAGCAAAAGTACGGTCTAGAATAAAATTGATATATGAAGGGGCAACGCATTTGCATAAGTACGAAAAACATAGGCTGGGAAAATACTATAAGCTAGTATTCAAAAATTCCGACAAACATTTTAAAATTTTAAATCAATGAGGGAGGATGAAGTATAAGTATATTAAAATTTTAAACAAAGTTAAACTTAGTGGAAGAGAAGATTGAAAAATTCCTTCAGAAGATTCAAGATTTGTAATGGAGATGTTTGAAAATTGACGACGATCGTCATGAGGCGATCTCGTGAATCGAGGCAAGGAAATTGGTCAGGTGATCAAAACATTCATACGTCTAGGATATGAATCAGAAGAGTCTACGGGAAAACTCCTACGGTCGATCAACTAAAGATTTGGAACTAGGCACTAAGACTTCTAAAGGTTAGACGGTAAAGAAATGCGTTCAGCTTGGTCCGAAATCGATGAATCCAAAAGCGAACGACCGAAGGAAATCCTAGAAGTCTAATATGGTCAGGGTTAGGCAAGGACCACTAGGGTAACTCCTACGGCGATCAATTGCTGACAGGGAGCCTAACTATCAATTAGGGGCCTCTAACTAATAAGCGAAGGCGTCTAACTAAGTCTTCTTATCACCTAGTGTCATAAGAAAACGACTAAACTCAGGGCTTATGACTCGGATGTTGCAATTTATTTAATGGACATTCCGTTATTATCGTTGTTTCGTTAATTCACAATTGCAAGACTGGACCTGCATGGGCCACCAACAAAACCTGTCACGCCCCGCTTCCCAAAAACATGGAGGCGAAGCGTGAGAAGGTCCGCTCAGACTTGAAGCTGCAAAGCTGCAAGTCCGATAAGCGTCAATCAAATTTAAAACTACAGGTCCTTGCAATGCAAGCGAAACAAGATAATAATGATTAAATGAGACACAAGAATAATCTCAGAATATCCATAAATATAAATTCCAACATCGCAGAAAAGCCACCAGGCTGAAATAAAAGAGAGCCTAAAGGCCTAAACATGGCCAACAAAAGTACAGCGTACAAACAAAGGTGCTACGCACCAACAACTAACAAAAGGCCTAAAACAAAATAAAGCTCAACAAAGACTCAAAGAATGGTCACCGGTGTCCACCAAAATCCTCCTGGGCAATCATGGACTCAGACTCAGCGTCAGCAACACATCACGTACTCAGCAACGGTCTCTGGCTCAGGGTCTAACATGTGACACCCAAAAGAGCAAGGGGCACATGTCAGCAAGTCTACAAGAGACTTGTGCAAGGAAACTGAAAGTAGGTAAAAGTAAAGCAACCTAGCAGTTCTAGCATGAATGCGATGACATGGCAGTTAAAGTATGAGTGCAACAGGTAAAGTAAAGTAAGGTACGAGCATGGCATTTAAACATGGCATGGATGACAAGTATTACATGAATCATTCACAAGACAAGTACAAGACAAGAAAAGTAAGCACCTCGTGCACAGAGATTCCGTCTTTTGGCTAGAGGGCTGATCAGGCCACTCCTAAGCTCAAGTGAACGTTTATCCCTACCCCTCCACGTGTGTCGAGCCAGGGCCTTACCCCCGAACTTGGAATGCTCGCTTCTGGATCACGAGCCAGGAAGTGTTTTTAACAAGTATGGCCTAGGGGTGCACCTAGCCAGGGACACGGAAACACGGATTTGTACAAGTATTTTGTAGCGTGTGCTACGATGCAACAATCAATTTGGATGACATGTAAGATGCAATGCATGGCAGTTAAAAGTACGCACAGTTTAAGGAAAGTAAACGTGACAGTTTAGTATGCATGAACAACAAGTTTAAAGGGTTGGATCTAGCTTCGTTGTCAAGCTAGATCAATTAGGTGACGGATCTAGTTTCGTTGTCAAACTAAATCAAGTAGGCGTCTAGCCAGCTATCATTTCACTGACTAGTCTCTTTTACGCTAGGAACAAGGAAGTGGCCTAAAAACATGGCCCTACACAAGAGTTGGCAAGTTTCACTTGCCTGCAAGCACGACGTCTGAGCACACCGTCCAATGAGTCCAATAATCACAATTATCCTACGTGCACAAGTCCACCGGCCTAAATTCCATATTATTAATCTTGATTAGTGAATTTAAAACATTTAAAATACTTTGAAAATACTGATTTTAGTCTTGATTAGCATGCAATTGGGTTGGGGGTCCTAGGGGTACAAAGCGTTACCTCAACACGACGCGAAAGCTACACCGGCGTCGGGTAGCGACGCCGGGGGTTGGAATAATAGAACGCGCTCCAAGTCCTGATTTCAATATAGTTTCCTCGCTGGAAAGTTCAGAGCATCAACCCGGGCGACGATTCCAGATTCCAAAGCTCGCACGTGCGACGACGGGCTACGACGTGCGACGACGTCATACGCGGCAAGTCGTCGAAGAGAACACACCTAGGTGGGGCCCACAGCAGTCCTAGGGGCCTTTGGGGGACCCACAATAACTCTGGAGAACTTGGGGGGCCCACGGAGGCAAGTGGTGCGACGGATGCGGGGTTGCGACGTTTGCTCTCGGTCGTACACAGCCAAATGCGGGGGCTGCCATCGGTCGCTGCGGGGGAACGGGCTTGGTGCAGCGCTTGGGTCGGTCGCAGCCTTGGTTCTCTCGGTCGCTGCGGGGAGGGCCGTCGGTCAGACACTGGGGAATGGAAGTTGCAACGTCGCAACGTTGCAACGATGCGGAGAGCGGTCGGTGCGGGCGAACGGCTCGGTCAGATGCGGAGCGGAGCGGGCGAACGGTGTGGGGGTCGGTGCGGTGCGGAGATGCGGGGATGTCGAGCGGGTCTCTCGGTCTGACCGAGAGATCCTATCGGTCGAAGCGGGGAACGGAGCGGCTGCAGCAGCGGGGTGCAGGCGGGGCTTGGTGCGGGCGGAAGCATCGGTCGGAGCGGGGAAAACGGCCTCGTTTCTTCGGTCGTGCGGTGGCTGAACGTCGCAACGTTGCGACGAATCGTCGCAACGTCCAATTTGGGTTTTGGAAGAGGCTAGGGCTAATTTCTTGCGAAAATAGGTCTTCCTAGGAGTTGTTTATATAGTGTAGATGGGTTGACTTGGTCTAGGGCTAAATCTAATAGGATTAGAAGTTTAAAATAATTTAAAATTTGAAATTCAACTTCTCCAACTCACCCAAGGGTTTGACTTGGTCCAAATGAGCTGGAAATTGGCTCAAAAATTCTTTAAAACGTTTTAAACTCAAATAAATTTTATTTGGCCGAAAATAATTTATAAATTAATTATTAAAAATAATATAAAACTTGTTAAAAATATAAAAGTGGTCAAATAAACTCGAAAAATTATAAAATAAATATCGTGGTGATCGTGTTGACGAGTGTGAGCTAACTAAGAAGACGGATCTCAATTTCGACTTCGGACGACGAAACTAAAAATAGAAACGTCTCCTGTCAAGAGTGAGAATCGTCACGTCTCATCGAGTAAGTTTAAATTGTGGAAAAACGACTCGAGAAGTGTCGTTCCAAGATAGTGCCACTATTTAATACTCTCAGAGACGTTTACAACGGCATATCACACAAAAGTGTTCACAATCAAACAAAGCCTAAAACAAACACGTGCACGGTCAAAAGCACGTGCACGAACAACGTACAACGAAAAGTGGTCGTTACAACCATTGGAAAAGCTCCTCAGTGAACATCATAATCCCATAGCCTCAAGGTGCCATCATCGCTCTTATCGACTCACGCATAGGAGGAGTGTTGCATCATCTTACTGACTCAAGGATCTATTGCACAGAAGCTGTGCCGACCGGGTCTTCATCCACACACGCAGCAGTCGTCGACCTAGCAGAAGTCCCACCAAAGATCTGTACCGACCGGTCTACTTGCAAGAGCCATCAACCAAACGAAGCTGGCGTGCCGAACTTGCCAAGCTCTACGCCATCAACCGCTGGGAAGCCCCGTAAATCCTCTTGCCAACCCTACCACCCAGCGTGCCATCAAGGAGGATCAACAAGTTGTCGACCCCTACTTCTTGCTCTGTCGACCCATGCAAGGCGCCTGCCATCTAACTCTGTCGACCGAGCCCTCCTGTGTGCCATACTCTACTCGCAGACCAAGCAAGCAGCTGCGTGATTGAAGCCCAGTGCTTGCCGCAAGATTGAAGCAAGGGAAGCAATTCAAAAGTTAGTTTGTTTCTCTTTATTTATTTTACCCAGTTCTTTGCTTTTGCAGGCCAACATCAAGTCTTTGGTCCACGGGCACATGTAACAACAAAGATAGCCTAGCCACCAAAAATGCACAGGACAAAGCTGGGCCATCCCTTGTTGATTGATACTGTCACAAGCACATGCAAGCTGGATGCAAGGGTGTAACGACTGCTTTTCTTGTATCTGGATTTAATATAATATAATATATGTTTTGGTGGATTTTCTCCTCTCGTGTGGTTTTCTTCTCCGTAGATTTCATTTTCGATCGATTCGTCGTATTTTCTCGTTTCTTCCTTAGGATCGTCGATTTCGAAGTATGTCATTCGTGACGGGCTTCATAACGGTCATATCTAACTATTAGATCAAGCCTAGGAGTCTTAGGAATCGATCCCGGGGCCCCGCGCTCCGTATCGGTACTTTTGGTGCTCATTAGCCGGTGTAAGAAGGGCCACCGACCGACTAGATGACGATCCAGTCGGTCGGAAATCCTTCTTGGACCGACTAGTTAGCTTTCTAAATTTCTCAGGAGTTACTGTTTATCGTTAGTCGGTCTGAGAACGTTGGTTGACCGACTAGGTTGCAAACTAGTCGGTCGGCAATGCTTCTTTAACCGACTAACACATCATCTTAATTTTAGTTGAGTTACTGTTTACTCTTAGTCGGTCTAAGAACGTTCATCGACCGACTAGATGCTAAACTAGTCGGTCAGTATTTGTTCATGGACCGACTAACTCTAGAATCCTATTTTCGTTCAGGAGTTAATGTTTGCACTTAGTCGGTCTGCGTTGGACGACCGACCGACTAGTTGTCAAACTAGTCGGTCAGTGGTTGCTCTTTGACCGACTAACCAGTGTTGAAACCCTAATTTCTGGGCAGCCGCCAGCCCAACCTATTTAAACCCAACCCAAACGTTTTCTTCTTCCTCAACACGACCCAAAACCCTAAAATCTTCCCCCTTGAGCCCCCATCTTCCTCCAAGCTTCAATCCTTCATTCCAAGCCCTAAATCCATCATCCAAACCATCCATTCACTCTATCTACCCCTCATCTTCCCCAAAATCTCACCAAATCCATCAAAATCCCCAAATCCCCCAAAACCCTAGTTTCCCCAAACTTCTCCATTTGCTTCCATATCTGATCCTAGGGTTCCCCGGAGTGTTTCTTCCGCCTCCTCTCGGTAAGAAATCGATCTACCGTTATTTTCATAACCTATTTATAATTTTGTGAAACCCTAATAAATTTCATGTTGTTTGGTGTTTGTTTCCCCCATAACAGCGATTTCCCCGTAGATTAGCATCCGTGAGACGAAGTGGTCGTCATCCCCGGTGCTAGGCAAGTGAAACTTGCCACTTAGGGTTTAGGCCATGTTTTAGGCCATTTGCTTGTTGTAGGCGTAAAAGAGGCTAGGCGACGAAATGATACTCGCCTAGGCGCAAATTGGGGAACTAGCTTGACAACGAAGCTAGTTCCGACATTTAGCATGTTGCACAATTACCATGTCATGTTTACTTCCCATTAACGGTACACGAATTAATTGTCATGTCATTGCATTCTTTAAGTGTTGCTGTGATTGCGTAGCTTTGCTACGATGTTTGTGTTCCTGGCTCGTGTTCCAGAAGCGAGCCCTGTAGTTGGAAACCCCAACGCTCGGATACCGGCTAGGTGCACCCCTATGCCAAATACACTTCCTGGCTCGTGTTCCAGAAGCGAGCTTAGTGAGTTGGAAATCCCAACGCTCGACACATATGGGTGGGGTAAGAGATAAGCGGACTGAGCCCCGAGTTGGCCTGATCCGCCACTCCGGCCAGCAGGTGGACTCTCTAGTGCACAAGTGATTAATAGTGATAGAGATAAGCGGACTGAGCCACGAGATGGCCAGCAGGTGGACTCTCTATGCACTAAGTGATAAGTGATAAGTGTTATTAATAGTGATAGAGATAAGCGGACTGAGCCACGAGATGGCCAGCAGGTGGACTCTCTATGCACTAAGTGATAAGTGATAAGTGTTATTAATAGTGATAGAGATAAGCGGACTGAGCCACGAGATGGCCAGCAGGTGGACTCTCTATGCACTAAGTGTTAAATGATAAGTGATTAGTGATTTGGTAGCTTTTGCTACATTGTGCGTGCTTGCCTCTCTTTTAAACTGTTGCATCATACTTAACTGTCATGTCATTGCTTAATATTATAAGTGTTAGGTTGCTAGTTACTTTCAGTTTCCTTGCTCAAGTCTTTTAGACTTGCTGACATGTGCCCCTTTCTCTTTTGGGTGACGCATGTTAGACCTTGAGCCTGAGTCACTTGCTGAGGGTGAGGTGTTTGCGGACGCCGAGCTTGCGCCCGTGCTGGACGAGGACTTCGTAGACACTGGAGATCAGTCTTAGTGTCTACGTCTAGTTTTTGTTAGATCTTTTGGGCTGTCGGTGCGTGGCACCTAGTTTGATACTCTGTTATATCTGTCTTTTGTTTGGCCTTGTTCTGGGCCTTTAGACTCTTTCTTTTAGCCTGGCGGCTTTTCTGTGATGTTGAATATTTTGTGGTCAAACTTTGGGATTGGTATTTCATATCCGTCTCATATTATTATTATTGTTGTTGTTTCGATTGCAATTACAGGGACCTGCTTATACTAAATTTACGCTTATCAGGCGTGAGGCTTCACAGCTCCACGCTTGAGCGGACCTTCTCACGTCTTGCCTCCATTTTAGGGAAGCGGGTCGTGACAGGTTTTAGTGGTGGCCCATGCAGGTCCTTCTGTAACTGCAATTATCGGGATAACGATAATAATACAAGATTGTCCAACAAATAAGTTCGACGTCTGAGCCCTAAGCTATGAGTCTAATCGTTTCGTTCTCTGTGTCATTAGATGGCAGGAAGGCGAATCACCCGTGGTGGTGGTAGTGGTGCGCCCCCTCATGACGAGGAGCCTGAGCGGGAGCCCACTAACAGAGAGATGATGCGGATGATGTTGCAGATGATGCAGGTTCAGTAGGGTGTGCTTCTGCAGGTACAGAATGCTCCGGTGGCTCGAGCTGCTCGGGTGGTGGAAGCCCCTCGCCCCGAGCCCGGGGCGAAGCAGTTCAGAGAGCTGGGTCCTGCGTATTTTGATGGAACCGAAGGTCCCCTAGCTGCTGATGAATGGATGAGGAATATCGAGGACAATCTGAAGATGTCCAAGGTCAACGAAGTTGGTTGGGTTGACTTGGCGAAGCGCCAGCTGAAGGATAATGCTCGGAATTGGTGGGATGCTGAAGAGAAGATGTTGGTGGAGCCGATCGTCTGGGCTACCTTCAAGGCCAGATTTGATGGTGAGTTCTTCCCAAAGGCTGCCAGGGAGGAGATGCTGCAGCGTTTTATCGATTTGAAGCAAGGGAGCTCGTCGGTGGACCATTATCACCAAGAGTTCATGAGGCTGAGTCGGTTTGCACCGAAGATGGTGCAGGACGCTGAGGAGAGAGCTCAGAGGTTCCTGCAGGGACTCGCTTCGGAGCTCCAGAGTTTTGTGACCTCTTCTGACCGGGAGTCATATCAGAACGTTTTGGTCGCTGCCAAGAGGCAGGAGCTGCTTGTGAACCAGAGGAAGGGGTCTGTAGTTGGTGCTGGGAGGAGGCCTGTGGAGCAGGCGAGAGCTGTGGTTAGACCTGGATTCAGGCCGAACCAGCCTGCTCAGTTTAAGAGGCCAGGAGGGCCCGTTCGGAGGACTTGCAATTTCTGTGGCAAGGAGGGCCATATCAAGGAATCATGTAGGAAGTTCTTGGGGCAATGTATTGCCTGTGGAGATCCCGCCCTTGTTCTCAGGGAGTGCCCGAGGTTGAGGCAGCCTTGGAGGACACCTATTGCTGCCCCGCCATTGCAGCAGAGTGCCCCGGTGCCCGCTGGTCGTGGGGTGCCCCTCGTTCCGCAGAGGCAGGCTTTTCAGCAGGCTGCTCCGCCAAGGAGGCAGGCATTCCTGATGACTGAGGAGGAGGTTTTGGCCATGGATGAGGTCATTGCAGGTAACTTCCAATCTAGTTGTTCCTTCCCAAATTAGTTGATTGTTAAAATTATGTTGGATGCTTGTGTATGAATGTTGCTAGAATAAGATTTGATTGATTAGACTGTTTATTAGGTGTGGTTTTGGTTTGCACGTTCCCTGCCCGAGTCCTCTTTGACTCTGGTGCATCGATGTGCCTTTTGGCCCAGAGCTTCGTGGAGAAGCATTCCTTGTCGACGTCCCTTCTCTCCAAGAGTTGGAACATCGTTACAGGGAATGGAGTAGTCACGGTGCATCGTGGATGCAGTCCTTGCTCTGTGGTGGTTTGTGGACATGAGCTTTATGCTGATTTTATTGTCCACAACATCACCAACTATGATGCAGTTCTTGGGATGGACTGGCTTGCGAGCTTCTATGCTACGATCGACTGCAGGAGGAAGAAGGTGGTGTTCGAGATTCCCGGACATCCAGTGTTTGAGTTCAGTCGTGGTAGCAGTTCTCTTGGTCCTGTCAGATTTCGGGCCAGGCCGGTGGAGGCTGTGGCTATGCAGATGGAGCTGGAGTGGCCAGCTGTGGTGCGTGATTTTGGCGACGTCTTCCCCGAGGAGATGTCCGGTTTGCCGCCTGATCGAGCTCTGGAATTTTCTATTGATCTTGTTCCAGGTGCGCAGCCGATTTCGAAGGCGCCGTATCGTATGGCACCTGCAGAATTGGAAGAGTTGCGGAAGCAGTTGGATGAGCTTTTGCAGAAGGGTTATATTAATCCTAGCGTGTCTCCGTGGGGAGCACCGGTGCTGTTGGTGAAGAAGAAGGATGGTTCGCGTCGCATGTGTGTGGATTATCGGGAGTTGAATGCGGTGACCATTAAGAATAAATACCCGTTGCCTCGCATCGATGATATTTTTGATCAGCTTGGAGGTTCGAGGGTGTTTTCTAAATTGGATTTGAGGAGTGGTTACCATCAGTTGAAGGTGAAGAAGGGAGATGTTCCGAAGACAGCGTTCAGGACGAAATATGGACACTATGAGTTTGTGGTTATGCCTTTCGGCGTAACTAACACGCCCGCAGTTTTCATGAATCTGATGAACCTGATTTTCTACGACTTTTTGGATAAGTTTGTCGTTATCTTTATTGACGACATTCTGATCTATTCGAAGTCAGAGGAAGAGCATGACGGTGTTGGAGATTTTGAGGAAGCATCGTTTGTATGCTAAGTTTTCGAAGTGCGAATTTTGGCTGGATAGAGTTGCTTTTCTCGGGCATGTGGTGACTGGAGATGGTATTTCAGTGGATCCCGAGAAGATTCGGGCCATCAGGGAGTGGCCTGTTCCGTCGTCGGCGTCTGAGATTCGGAGTTTCCTTAGACTTGCTGGTTATTATCGGCGATTCATTAAGGATTTCTCACGTATTGCTGAACCGATGACCAGGTTGACACGGAAGGATGTTGCTTTTGTTTGGTCGGGTGATTGTGAGGGTGCTTTTGGTATCTTGAAGGAGAGGCTGACGACTGCCCCTATTCTTGTCGTGCCTGATCGCAGCGGTGGATTTGAGATCTTTTGCGATGCTTCTGGCAAGGGTCTCGGTTGTGTGTTGCATCAGCATGGGCACGTTGTGGCGTATGCGTCTCGTCAGCTTAAGGTTCATGAGAAGAATTACCCAACGCATGATTTGGAGTTGGCTGCCGTTGTGTTTGCTCTTAAGATTTGGAGGCACTTCCTGCTGAGTGAGAAAGTGAAGATTTTCACCGATCACAAAAGCTTGAAGTATATTTTCACTCAGAAGGAGCTTAACATGCGACAGCGTCGATGGTTGGAGCTTATGGCGGATTATGAGATTGATTTGCAGTATCACCCTGGCAAGGTGAATGTGGTTCCAGATGCTTTGAGTAGGCTTCCAGCGGTGATGATTTTGACCTCGCAGTGGAGATTGCAGCAGGATTTTTGTGAGTCTGGTGTGGAGATTGTTCTTCCTGGGGAGGCTTCTTCGTTGATGTACATGCAGGTATAGTCGACGATCGTGGATCGGATTAAGGCTGGCCAGGCTGAGGATCCTAAGCTGGTGAGGATTCGGGAGCAGGTGGAAGCCGGTCTACGGACTGACTTTTTGATTCATGAGGATGGCTCGCTGAGGTTTGGAGCCAGGTTGTATGTGCCCGCTGGGGATATCAGAGAGGAGTTGATGGTGGAGGCACACAGTTCGCCGTATTCTGTGCATCCTGGTGGCACCAAGATGTACCAGGATCTTCGTCTGAATTATTGGTGGCATGGTATGAAGAGGAGCGTGGCTCGGAGTGTAGCCAAGTGCTTGGTTTACCAGCAAGTGAAGGCGGAGCATCAGCGTACGGCCGGGTTGCTACAACCGCTTCCGATTCCGGAGTGGAAATGGCAACACATCACTATGGATTTCGTGACTGGACTACCTCAGAGTCCGAAGCAGAATGACGCGATTTGGGTGATCGTAGATCGATTGACCAAATCTGCGCACTTTATTCCGTTCCGAGTGGGACAGTCCACTGAGGCGCTAGCAAGGAGATATATGGAGGTGAAATTCTTTTTACTCTCCGTTTTATTTCCTTTTCCTAGTTTGGATAGTGATGTAACGTGAATCGTGCAGGAGATTATGTGACTTCATGGAGTCCCCGTGAGTATCGTGTCTGACAGAGACACGAGGTTCACATCTCAGTTCTGGCAGAGTTTGCAGAAGAGCTTGGGTACGCGTCTGAGTTTCAGCACGGCGTACCATCTGCAGACGGATGGCCAGTCCGAGAGGACGATTCAGATTTTGGAAGACAAGCTGAGGGCGTGCATGTTGGATTTCAAGGGTTCGTGGGAGGACCATCTGCATTTGGTGGAGTTCTCTTACAACAACAGCTTCTAGGCGAGTATTGGCATGGCGCCTTTCGCCGCCCTTTATGGGAGGAAATGTCGATCGCCATTGAGTTGGGATGACGTTGGTGATCGGGAGTTGTTGGGACCTGAGATGATCGTGGAGGCCGTGGATATCGTCAGGAATATTCGGGAGAGGTTGAGGATCGCTCAGGACCGTTTTAAGCATTGGGCGGATGCTAAACGTCGTCCTTTGGAGTTTCAGCCGGGCGACCATGTGTTCTTGAAGATTTCCCCGAATCGTGGTGTGATTCGTTTCGGGAAGCGTGGAAAGTTGAGCCCGCGATACATTGGACCGTTTGACATTTTGGAGAGGGTTGGCGAGGTAGCTTATCGCTTGGCCTTGCCGCCATCTTTGGAAGGAGTTCACAATGTTTTCCATGTGTCGCAGCTTCGTCGATACATTAGCGATCCGTCTCATGCGGTAGATTTTTCGGAGATTACCGTTCGCCCCGATATGACGTATGACCAGCATCCAGTGCAGATTCTGGACATGCGTCAGAAATCGCTTCGGAACAAGATTGTCAATCTTGTGAGGGTGATGTGGCGACACGGTTCACCTGGAGAGTCTACTTGGGAGAATGAGGATGAGATGCGAGAGCGTTTCCCACTTTTGTTCCCGGACTCGTGAGTGTTTGGAAATTCCGAGGACGGAATTTTTCTTAAGTTGGGGAGGATGTAACGACTGCTTTTCTTGTATCTGGATTTAATATAATATAATATATGTTTTGGTGGATTTTCTCCTCTCGTGTGGTTTTCGTCTCCGTAGATTTCATTTTCGATCGATTCGTCGTATTTTCTCGTTTCTTCCTTAGGATCGTCGATTTCGAAGTATGTCATTCGTGACGGGCTTCATAACGGTCATATCTAACTATTAGATCAAGCCTATGAGTCTTAGGAATCGATCCCGTGGCCTCGCGCTCCGTATCGGTACTTTTGGTGCTCATTAGCCGGTGTAAGAAGGGCCACCGACCGACTAGATGACGATCCAGTCGGTCGGAAATCCTTCTTGGACCGACTAGTTAGCTTTCTAAATTTCTCAGGAGTTACTGTTTATCGTTAGTCGGTCTGAGAACGTTGGTTGACCGACTAGGTTGCAAACTAGTCGGTCGGCAATGCTTCTTTAACCGACTAACACATCATCTTAATTTTAGTTGAGTTACTGTTTACTCTTAGTCGGTCTAAGAACGTTCATCGACCGACTAGATGCTAAACTAGTCGGTCAGTATTTGTTCATGGACCGACTAACTCTAGAATCCTATTTTCGTTCAGGAGTTAATGTTTGCACTTAGTCGGTCTGCGTTGGACGACCGACCGACTAGTTGTCAAACTAGTCGGTCAGTGGTTTCTCTTTGACCGACTAACCAGTGTTGAAACCCTAATTTCTGGACAGCCGCCAGCCCAACCTATTTAAACCCAACCCAAACGTTTTCTTCTTCCTCAACACGACCCAAAACCCTAAAATCTTCCCCCTTGAGCCCCCATCTTCCTCCAAGCTTCAATCCTTCATTCCAATCCCTAAATCCATCATCCAAAACATCCATTCACTCTATCTACCCCTCATCTTCCCCAAAATCTCACCAAATCCATCAAAATCCCCAAATCCCCCAAAACCCTAGTTTCCCCAAACTTCTCCATTTGCTTCCATATCTGATCCTAGGGTTCCCCGGAGTGTTTCTTCCGCCTCCTCTCGGTAAGAAATCGATCTACCGTTATTTTCATAACCTATTTATAATTTTGTGAAACCCTAATAAATTTCATGTTGTTTGGTGTTTGTTTCCCCCATAACAGCGATTTCCCCGTAGATTAGCATCCGTGAGACGAAGTGGTCGTCATCCCCGGTGCTAGGCAAGTGAAACTTGCCACTTAGGGTTTAGGCCATGTTTTAGGCCATTTGCTTGTTGTAGGCGTAAAAGAGGCTAGGCGACGAAATGATACTCGCCTAGGCGCAAATTGGGGAACTAGCTTGACAACGAAGCTAGTTCCGACATTTAGCATGTTGCACAATTACCATGTCATGTTTACTTCCCATTAACGGTACGCGAATTAATTGTCATGTCATTGCATTCTTTAAGTGTTGCTGTGATTGCGTAGCTTTGCTACGATGTTTGTGTTCCTGGCTCGTGTTCCAGAAGCGAGCCCTGTAGTTGGAAACCCCAACGCTCGGATACCGGCTAGGTGCACCCCTATGCCAAATACACTTCCTGGCTCGTGTTCCAGAAGCGAGCTTAGTGAGTTGGAAATCCCAACGCTCGACACATATGGGTGGGGTAAGAGATAAGCGGACTGAGCCCCGAGTTGGCCTGATCCGCCACTCCGGCCAGCAGGTGGACTCTCTAGTGCACAAGTGATTAATAGTGATAGAGATAAGCGGACTGAGCCACGAGATGGCCAGCAGGTGGACTCTCTATGCACTAAGTGATAAGTGATAAGTGTTATTAATAGTGATAGAGATAAGCGGACTGAGCCACGAGATGGCCAGCAGGTGGACTCTCTATGCACTAAGTGATAAGTGATAAGTGTTATTAATAGTGATAGAGATAAGCGGACTGAGCCACGAGATGGCCAGCAGGTGGACTCTCTATGCACTAAGTGTTAAATGATAAGTGATTAGTGATTTGGTAGCTTTTGCTACATTGTGCGTGCTTGCCTCTCTTTTAAACTGTTGCATCATACTTAACTGTCATGTCATTGTTTAATATTATAAGTGTTAGGTTGCTAGTTACTTTCAGTTTCCTTGCTCAAGTCTTTTAGACTTGCTGACATGTGCCCCTTTCTCTTTTGGGTGACGCATGTTAGACCTTGAGCCCGAGTCACTTGCTGAGGGTAAGGTGTTTGCGGACGCCGAGCTTGCGCCCGTGCTGGACGAGGACTTCGTAGACACTGGAGATCAGTCTTAGTGTCTACGTCTAGTTTTTGTTAGATCTTTTGGGCTGTCGGTGCGTGGCACCTAGTTTGATACTCTGTTATATCTGTCTTTTGTTTGGCCTTGTTATGGGCCTTTAGACTCTTTCTTTTAGCCTGGCGGCTTTTCTGTGATGTTGAATATTTTGTGGTCAAACTTTGGGATTGGTATTTCATATCCGTCTCATATTATTATTATTGTTGTTATTTCGATTGCAATTACAGGGACCTGCTTATACTAAATTTACGCTTATCAGGCGTGAGGCTTCACAGCTCCACGCTTGAGCGGACCTTCTCACGTCTCGGCTCCATTTTAGGGAAGCGGGTCGTGACAAAGGGGGCACGCACATGAGCACAAAGGGCTAGCAAGTAACCTGTAGACAACACACTGGGCTATTAGAATGCAATAGCACAAAAAGTTGACCAAACTACGGATCTCGCCTTGGAGCTGTTGGATCAGTACTCCTGCGGGCCATCCATCAATTGATGTGCACACATCCTGATCTGATTTAAGTAGAACTGGAATTCCTATGCACACAGACTCGGTTGCTATTCGACTTCGAGAAGTTACAGATCGAGATCCAGAATTCAGATCGAGACCACAGTTATGTCAGACTGAAGCTGACAATATGCTGATTGACAGAGACGACTACACGAACACGAACTGAGCTTTTCCGAACTCTTTACTCTTTATATTTGTGTATTAGTGTGTTGATCTCTGTAAGGAAAACTTTACCTCTTTTGTGTTCTTTTGGGACTTGTTTAGTCTGGGACTAGACAAGAGGGTCTTGACAAGTGAAACTTGTCAAGATAGAGCATTTACTAGGTTGATAGTGTTCTGCACTCGGGGTGTGTGGTACGTTCTAGGTGGGGGGGCAGGGAGCTCAGGACCCATTGTAGTTGTACAAAAGGAATATATTAATGCTAGTATTTACTTGGTGGCTGGAGTATGTCGTGGGACGACCAAACCTAGGTATATCTATGCGTATTCTGGGATTGCTTTATATTTACCGTGCTTGTGATTATTAACTGCGTGTGATTTCTCATCGGTTGCGCGAGATTTTTTTTATTAGCATATTCACCCCCCTTCTAGGCTAAATCCAGATCCAACAACGTGCTAGCGCCTTCTTGAATGGATCTACTATGTTGTCTTCCGTACAGACGCTTAGGAGTTCTATGTCTTTCCTCTTCTCAATATCCCGTATCAGGTGATATATCCGAAGAATGTGTCTGGACTTTTTGTGGAATCTCGGTTCTTGAACCAGACTGATGGTTACATTTTCTCGCAATACAAAGGTATTGGATTCTTAACTGCTGACACCATCCCTAACTGGTTTATTAACTTTCTCATCTAGACATTTTCCTTTGTCGCGTCATTGGTCGCTATGTACTCGGCCTCCATCGTGGAGTCTGCAACAGTATCTTGTTTGGAACTTTTCAAACTGATTGCTCCTCCGTTGAGAGTAAAACATATCCAGAGATAGATTTGCTATCATCTATATCACATTGAAAGATGGAATCTGTGAAGCCTTTAACCTTGAGTTCTTCACTTCCATAAATCTAGACCAAATCTCTAGTCCTTCGCAAGTACCTAAGAATTTTCTTGACAGCTTTCAAGTTTTCTTCTCCAGGGTTAGATTGTTATCTTCTTACTGCACACAGTGCAAAAGCGACATTAGGTCTAGTACAGATCATGGAATATATGATAGATCCTATTTCCGAAGCATATGCGATCATATCCATGCGTTCCTTTTCCAAGTCAGTCTTTGGGGACATCTTCTTGGAAAGGTTTATTCTATGATTGGCTGGTATAGAACCACACTTACTGTTTTCCATGCTAAACCGCTTTCGCACAGTGTAAATGTACCTGGCTTGGGAGAGACCTAACATCCTTTTAGATATATCTCTATAGATCTTCACACCTAGTATGTAGGATGCTTCTCCCAAGTCTTTCATGGAGAAGTTAGTTGATAGTCATTCCTTAACAGACTTCGACATCTCTATGTTGTTGACTATTAAAAGAATATCAACGTAGATGACTAAATAATTTCCAATGGTTTTCTTATAGATGCATGTATCATCTTCCAAAACCAAACTCTTTGATTGTCTTGTCAAAACGGATGTTCCAACTTCTGGATGCTTGCTTGAGTACATAAATGGACATTTACAGTTTACACGCTTTTTCTTTACTCCCACTAACTTCGAAACCTTCTGGCTGAGTCATATAACTCTGCTCTTCTAAATCACCATTTAGAAACACAGTCTTTACATCCATTTGCCAGATCTCATAGTCGTAATATGTTGAAATAGCGAGTACGATACGGATAGACTTGTGCATGGTGACTGGTGAGAAAGTCTCGTCATAATCCATCCATAGGATCTGACAATAACCTTTCATAACCAGCCTGGCCTTGAACATTTCTATTCTCCCATCTGCACCGATCTCCTTCTTGAAGATCCATTTGCAGCCACTGGGAACACTTCCCTTGGGCACATTTTCTAAGGTCCATACCTTATTTACGTGCATGGACTCCATCTCGGATTTCATTGCATCCAGCCATTTATCAGAGTCTCCACTCTGAATGGCATTTTGGAAGCTAACAGGATCATCATCCATTATGATGCTATCCTCGATCCCTCCGTCTACGAGAAAACCATAGTATCTATTAGGGGCTCGAGGAATCCTGTCAGACCTCCTAATGATTGGTTGGAAAATATCAGGTTCTGACTCTTCCACTGGTTCCAACATATGTTCTTGTGTTAATTATACCTCTGAACATTCGTCCAGATCTACCACCTTGCCAACTGTGTTCTTCATAAGGAACTCCTTTTCTAAAAAGATGGCATGTTTAGAGACAACAACCTTTTGTTGCTCCTGATGGTAGAAGGTTTACCCTGAAGAATGTTTCTGGTAACCAATGAATTTACATAAGCCATATCTTTCTTCCAGTTTGTCTGGATTATGCATCTTGACATATGCAGGACAAACCCATACCTTTAAATGTTTAAGGTAGAGTTTCTTGCCACTCCATATCTGATATGGAGTTGTATGCACGGATTTTGATGGAACCCTGTCGAGAATATAGGCAGCATTTTCTAGAGCATAGCCCCAGAGGGAGGTAGGCAATTCAGCATCACTTATCATGGATCGCACCATGTCTAATAAAGTGTGATTCCTTCTCTCCGACACACTGTTATGTTGAGATGCATAAGGAGGTGTGACCTGATAGAGAATCTCATTCTCTTTTAAATACGTAAGGAATTCATGTCTCAAGTATTCTCCTCCTCGATCAGATCGAAGGATTTTAATACTTTTGCCAGTTTGTTTTTCAACTTCATTACGGTACTCTTTGAATCGCTTAAAGGTTTCGGACTTGTGTTTCATCAAGAACACATGTCCAAACCTAGAGTGATCATCAGTAAACGTAACAAAATATGAATATCCTCCTTTGGCTAATGTAGACATAGGTCCACATACATCTGAATGTACGAGACCCAAGAATTCACTAACTCTCTCCCCTTGTTCTATAAAAGGAGTTTTGGTCATCTTACCTTTGATGCAAGACTCACAAGTGCCATATGACTTATAATACGAGAGGTCCAAGGACCCCTCTTTATGTAACTTGGTGAGTCTCTTCTCTCCGATATGGCCTAGTTTACAGTGCCAAAGGTAGGTTTCATTATAACCAAATTCCTTGTGTTTTCGTGTATTAACATTTAATACAACGTCATTACACAAAGTGTACACACCATTATTTAGATTCCCAAATCCTAGCAATTTATTATCAAATAAAATGTTCATAAATTTTTCGTTGATAGTAAAAGTATATCCCTCTCTAGCCAAGGCCGAGAGGGAGATAATATTGCATAGGGAATTGGGTATATAGTAACATTGCTTCAGAAGCAAGTTAGCGACACTCGCCAATGTTTGTTTGACTTCTCCCAAGGATACAGTAGCAACACTTGCTGCATTGCCGACATGGAGAATGACCTCATTCTTTTCAAGCCTTCTATTAATTCTCATTTCATGTAACTGGTTACAAATGTAGAGCACGCATCGGTATCTAATACCTAGGCATTGGACGTTACGGAAAGAACTATACTTTGTATAACCATTATAAAAGTTGAGGCATCAGCATGCCATTTCTTATTTTGCTCCGTACTGTCATTATATCTCTTACCCACTCATCATTTTTATAACCAGTTGACATATTCTTATCTAGGATATATTTAATCTCACTTGTTATGCTGCAAAAAATGGAACTCCTAAAATTAGCATGCGTTCATAATTTTTAAATATAATTATATTGGTTTTCATCCAATTATATCCTCCCACTATTTTAGCGAACAGTTTAAGCCATAATAATGAAAAAAAATTATTAATTAAATTTAGTAGGAAAGGGATCCAACCACCCTAAGTCTCACAACCTTGAGTTGACTCAACAAGTTGCGTGACTCCGTGATCGGTAGATGACCTTCATCAATCACATCGTATGTGATTTCCTTATCTGTTTTTACCCCTAGTCACTTATGACCTTGAGTTGGCTCAACAAATCTTAATAACTAGTCTACTCAGACCCTTACTTTCTTGTCCAGACCTTAACTTACACCGGTGCTCGGTTATGTTCACGACGCGACAGTTTGGGTTAAGTTGAACTACATCATATGTTGAATGGAATTGGATTCCAAAAGATAGCCATGTTACAACTTGAGTTGACTCAATAATTATAGCATGAATCCATGGTTTCCAAATTCCAAAAGTAAGGAGGGTTAAGATTAAGCTTGAAGAAGATTTTTAACGTATTAGACTAGAAGTGATAGATGGTTTCACATAATAATAATTTGCATCCTTGTGGTCCAGCAGAACACGTCCAGGGATTTTGCTAGGCCAGGATCACTATCCCCGGTCGAGCTAGGGTGATCCACAACATTAGTCATAAAAAATGCTAGACCTGTTCATGATCCTTTAAGGATACGAATTATTTATATGTGTAACATCAATGTAATGTGGCTTCATTAAAACTAGTTAAACCTATCAACTAGTTGAATCCTAAAATTCAAAATTATTAGGATTGGTTAATAACTTTTATTAAAGTCCTTATCAACTATAAGGATTGATTTTCAGTGTGCTATCCTAATCATGTATTAGGAATTTTAAAAACAAGTTTAAAACATAGCCATCTATCTTAAAATTATCTTATAATTTTAGAAAGCTTTTAATGGCTAACCTAAAAGGTTTTCTTGTGTTATCATATAAAGAACAAGAAATGAAATAACCATTTAAACTAGCAACTTACGATTATCACATAAAATTATGTTACAACAATATTTTAAGTGATCATCTCATAATTATTCCATGTTTCTAATAAACATCATATGCATATCATATCATTTGTAAAATTAGATCATAGTATATATGGCTCTGATACCAATGTTGGGTTTTGATGGACCCTCAAAGCATAAAATCTACGCCCATCCTACGCCGGACGGACGATGGAAGCAGAAACAGGCAGCAGAAACAGGCAGTAGAACAGAATTCATTAAACTATTTAATGATAGCCCTAAGGATTTCATTAACCCTAGCCAGGAAAATCTACTATCTTGGGGTGGGTCTCACCAACCCCAAAGATAGATCTAAACTACTACAACAATAAATGAAAGCATTATAAAATAAACCATACCAGGAACTTTGTTTCCGCAGAATACGAAGCGTCATTTTCAGCAACCTTCTTTGCTCCCCGAAGCGAGCCGAATCCGTGCCTCCAAGACTAGACTGTTGGAAGCAACGATCTAGGATCTTGGTTTGATGATGACAAACATGTTATTACATCTGATGTGTGTGTCTAGTGTGTTTCAGGCTTGGCGAAACAATATACTTTCGATATTTGGCGGAATTGCTATTCGTATAGCATATTGGGAGAAAGGGAGTGAGTGCACAAAGAAGTTTGACTTGGTCAAATTGGTGATTGGATCAATTCAAATCTTTTTGAAATGCACATCAAATCCCAAATTGATTGATTCAACCCAATCCCTAGCCAATTACAAATTTCCTAGTTGGTAGTGTCCTCATCCTAGCCAAACTTATTCCTAGCCATATTTCAATTCAAATATACTATCTATTGCCAAGCATTCAAAACCTAGCTTCTCCTATATATATATACCCTTTTAGGGTTGAAAAAGAGAAGTGCGGCAATTAAAACATAAAGAGAGGGGCTACAAAATATTTGAGTGCGGCAGCCAATACAAATTGAAAACATTTTTTTCTAAGCTCCTTCATCCATCTTCATAACATCATCCTATAAGGAGCAACCCAAGACTACGGCCTACAAAAGAGGTGTGCAGCAGTACTGTTTGACAGGTGCAACAAAAAGCTATTGAGGGAGGCCAAACAAAGAGAAAACCCCAGCTCCATGCCGGTTACTGTGCGATAGGCCTAAACACAAAGAAAACTTCATTCTAGCCTCTCACAAGTCTTAGCCCTAACACCACATCTCGTCGTCGGAGAGTTGCAGAAGTCGAAGCCCACACCGCCATCATCAAAAGAAGAAAGGAAGGCTTCGACACCAACTGCAGAACAAGAGCTGAGCCACCTACTCTAATCACCACGCTGCTGTCGCCGCCGTCTCTGTTACCAAGTTGCCGCCATCGAGTCGGAGAAGGCCAAAACTCACCGCTGCCGTGACGAAGTTGCCCACGGATTCGTTGCTGTTGAAGAAACTGTCGGAGAGCACCCCGCCGTATCGAAGAAGAAGATCGAGGCCTGCGTACTCGGACGTCGAAGGAGCATCGCCGATCATGAAGCCATCGACAAGACTTGCTATTGCCGTTCCTCGAAGGAGTTCACACCTCCGACGATCTTGAACCCTCTAGGAAGCCGAAGATCCGTGCCATCGCATTGAGCTTGTCGCTGCCGTCACGCTAAGCCCGTCATCTGTCTCGCCGGAGGTCTGTAGCCATGAAGAAGACGCCAAAGGCATCACCGGAGTTCGCCGCTGCTGCAAGCCTCACTGCACCGCCACCGACGAGCTCGCCGTTGAAGACAGCTGCTGCTGCACGCCGTGAAGAGGAGAAGTCGCCGCACTCGAGTTCGATTTCTTTTCCCCATCGATCATTGCCGAACTCGAAGGAGAGCCGGAGACGAAGAAGTCGAAGAGGAGATCCCCGGTGCTTCGCTGGGTGCATGCATGCCCTAACTACCACGAAGGAGAGAAGCTGTGGCGACTTCGCATCCGCGTGATCACGAATGAACGGCGAGATTAATTCCTTGTATTTGAAACGAAGCGGAGAGTTACGTTGCTGACGTAGAGATCCCAAAAACACAACCGCAGATACAAACATCAATGGAGGGGATTAAGCGAAAACAAGAACGCAAATTCGGCTGACGTGGCATTGCCTATTAAAGGGATTTACTTTGCGCACCGACCAAGATTAAAAAGCTTTGAACTAAACTGCTGAGCGCACCGACCGTTAATTTATTAAGGAGCTGCTGAGCACACAGACCGGCTATTAATTGGATTTGAACTGAGATTTCTTTACACACAGAGCAGTGTGTATTTTGCGATCCAGGAGTCAGATTGAGACACCGTTTGCGTCAGATTGGAGCTGACGACGTGCTGATTGACAGAGACGCCTACACGGACACAAACTGAGCATTTCTAAACTCTTAAACTCTTTTATTTGTGTCTTAGTGTAACGTTCTCTGTGGGGAAACTTTACCAATATTTTGTGACTATTTTGGGACTTGTCTAGTTGGGGCTAGACAAGTGGGACCCAGCTAGTTTGGGACTAGCTGGTTGAAAGCTTTGCTAGGATTGATAGTGAGAGAAAACACTGTGTGTAGGGTACTGAGAGCCTGGCGAGTGTAGGGACGTAAAGGGTGCTCTGAGCGTGCTCTAACTTGTGGTTTTGTACCTATTGCGCTATTCAATACTAGTTCTGCTTTGGGGGCTGGAGTAGGTCGTTGGGACGATCGAACCAGGGTAAATCTGCTGTATACTCTGTGTCTGCATTTTATTTACCCTGCTGCTGCTATAACTGCGTGTGCTTATTCATGGGTTGCACGAAGTATTTTTAAAAGCCTATCACCCCCCCTCTAGGCTAGGATCCAGATCCAACAAGTGGTATCAGAGCCAGTTTAGTAGATCTAGCCTAGTTTGACCATGGACCACATTGATAGTGCTTTTGCTGAGGGTCAGTCTATTTCCCGACCACCTAGATTTAATGGAGTAGACTATACTTATTGGAAAAATCGTATGAGAATCTACTTGATTTCTATTGATTATAAAGCTTGGCAAATTGTTGAAAAAGGCTATAAATCTCCTGTTATTAAAATTGAAAACACTGAGATGCTTAAACCTGATGATAAATGGGATGATAATGATTAGAAGCTTTATTCTCTTAATGCTAAAGCTATGAATGCTCTCATTTGTGCATTAGATAAATCTGAATTCAATCGCATCTCACATTGTTTAACTGCGCAGGAAATATGGCATACTTTGGAGGTGACGCATGAGGGAACGTCACAGGTGAAGGAGTCTAGACTTGCATTTCTGAGCACGGAATACGAGGGATTTCGCATGCTACCATCAGAGACCATATCAGAAATGTTTGCGAGGTTTACCAACATTGTCCACAAGTCTAGTTCGCTCGGTAAGCCATATTCTAGCCTTGAGCAGGTGAGAAAGATATTAAGAGCACTTCCAAGCTCTTTCAGGCCTAAAGTCACTGCCATCCAAGAAGCGAAAGATCTGTCACAGATGAGGGTGGAGGACTTGATAGGCAATCTAATGTCCCACGAGCTTGAATTGCAAAACGTGGATAAAAGGGAGGAACCTGAGGAGAAGGAGAAAGCTATAAAGCCACTTGCTCTGAAAGCTGACGAAAGCGAAGATGATGATGATGACATAGCGCTAATGGTCAAAAATTTTAGAAAATATGTCCAGACCAAGCAAGGAAGAACAGAAATGGCACCCAGGTTTAATCGCTCTAACTTTTTTCAGTCTTCTAAGCAAACTTATAATCAGAATGCTACTAATAGAATGACTTGTTTTAAATGCAAGAAAAGAGGAAATCGAATGAGGGATTGCCCACATGAGACAGCTCAGGTAGCTAAAGAAAAGGGAAAATCCAAGGTACTAACTTGGGACATGGATAGCGAAGCTGAGAGCGAGGAGGAGGAACACGAAGCCCATTCATGCATGGCATTGATGGGAATACACAAAGAGGTAACTTCTGGTAGTAAAACTGAACTCCTTACTCTTTGTAAAGAAATGCAAGATAAAATAGTAGAGCTTGAATCCACTATAGATGACTACCAAAATGAAAACTTTGAAATGCAACAATCTGAATATGAAATGTCTAAAGAGATTGAAAAACTCAAAATTGATATTGTTGCTCGTGACTCTACTATTGATAGTTTGAAAAAGGAAAAATCCAGTTCTAATGATGAAGCACCTTGTCTCTCTTGCGCTTCCTTGATGAATAATATTAGCATGCTTAAACTTGATTTGATTAAGCTCGAAACTGAAAAAGACTATGTTATTAGAGAGCTTAATGATAAATTCTGTATGTTGGATAATGATTTCAAAAGAAAAATGGTTGAATTTGAAAAGAAGGAAGAGGAAAACAAGAGAGCTTTTATAAGTAAATGCACATTGCTTGTGGAAGAAAATAAATTGTTAAAAACCAAAGTCTCTAATCTTGAACTTGCCATTAAGAAATTCTCTACGGGAAAACAATCGTTGGACACTATTTTAGAGAATCAATTATATGGCAATAATAGAAGAGGACTTGGTTTTGGTATGAAAAACGTTGAAAAGCAAAAATTCAAGAAGTTCCACAATATACCGTCTATTGCGAAGAACTTATATGCAAAGTGCTTTACTTGTGATAGTGTAGGCCACACTTCATATTATTGTAAATTTAGGAACACAAATATCAAGTTTAAACAAGTGTGGGTTCCTAAAACTATATTGGCTAACACTGGTGGACCTTGTTGGATTCCAAGGTCACACTTAACACCTTTCATGTAGGTGTGATGGAGTTTTGGCGAGGAGCGTTAAATTCAATGTCTCATTCTTCTAGCTCCTTCGTCAAAAAGCGACGAGAAGGTATAATTTTTATCCCTCTTTGCATTTCATTGCTACCTTCATAGATTTGTTTGTGTGCTTGATTTATTTTGATTTGTGTGCTTGCATGCATGATTTTTTAAATGTTTTTATTTCTGAAAAAAAAATGAAAAAAAAACAAAAAAAATTGTGCTTATTGATTATCCTCTTATGAATCTCTTAAGTGGTATTGTACGAATGATCAATCTATCCCTTGTAGAAGTCAATTTATTATTGTTGTAGCTACATGAACATGATGTTATTCTTTTTAGTATCCATGACATGTCTCATAAGTTTTTAAACTTGACTTCTACACCTACATTTGCACTTTCACGATATTTGACTTTTTAGTACTTTTGGAGATTCTTTTGAAGAATAATGGAAAGTGAATGTAGGAATGATTAATTTCTGAAATTTTCTAAGGGATATGAAGTGTTCAGCCATGAATAAAAATTGAGCACAAAAGAATTGCAAATGAAAAAAAATGAAAATTGCTCCGTATGAAAAATGGATACACTTCATGGCTAATACACAACCCACGAGTATCCAACTTGTGCTAAATGGGTAATCATTAGCGTTGGTGTATATAACTCATCAAGCAATACCACCCCGCATTTAAAAGTCCTTTTAGGCCATGTTTCGGGGATCGGTAACTTGAACTCATCTTTGATGAGGTGGGAAAAATCAATCCTAGTGATATTCATGAAAATTGGAAACCGTGGATTGATTTGGTTGATTTTCTGAAATTGAATCTCCTCTTGTACTTTATTGTCTATATCACTACACTTACACTAAGGTAGAGAAGTCGTGTTATGAAATTCTATGAGCTTGAAGTGTCTATTCTTTGGAAAACTCATGCAAATTGCGCTACAATTAATAATGGTTTATTTTTGCATGGAATATTTTTGTGACTTCATTACTCCACTTTTGGTGATTACAAAGGGGGAGAAAGAAGAGATTTGATGTCGGTATCGGTATTGGTATTATTCGTTGAAGGGGGAGCATGAGAAAATACTTGAATATTTGTTGAAGGGGGAGCTTGAGAGAAGGGGGAGCATGCTTTTATATTTCCTAATTGTTGTGCATGCTTCGTAATGTTTGAATGACTCATCCATGCATCATATATCATTACACCCTTCAACACACTTCACACACCCATACATATTGCTCAAATCTTTTATGGGTTTGTCATCACCAAAAGGGGGAGATTGTTGGAAGCGACGATCTAGGATCTTGGTTTGATGATGACAAACGTGTTATTACATCTGATGTGTGTGTCTAGTGTGTTTCAGGCTTGGCGAAACAATATACTTTCGATATTTGGCGGAATTGCTATTCGTATAGCATATTGGGAGAAAGGGAGTGAGTGCACAAAGAAGTTTGACTTGGTCAATGGAGAGCAAAGTTGGACTTGGTCAAATTGGTGATTGGATCAATTCAAATCTTTTTGAACTACACATCAAATCCCAAATTGATTGATTCAACCCAATCCCTAGCCAATTACAAATTTCCTAGTTGGTAGTGTCATCATCCTAGCCAAACTTATTCCTAGCCATATTTCAATTCAAATATACTATCTATTGCCAAGCATTCAAAACCTAGCTTCTCCTATATATATATATATACCCTTCTAGGGTTGAAAAAGAGAAGTGCGGCAATTAAAACATAAAGAGAGGGGCTACAAAATATTTGAGTGCGGCAGCCAATACAAATTGAAAACATTTTATTCTAAGCTCCTTCATCCATCTTCATAACATCATCCTATAAGGAGCAACCCAAGACTACGGCCTACAAAAGAGGTGTGCAGCAGTACTGTTTGACAGGTGCAACAAAAAGCTATTGAGGGAGGCCAAACAAAGAGAAAACCCCAGCTCCATACCGGTTACTGTGCGATAGGCCTAAACACAAAGAAAACTTCATTCTAGCCTCTCACAAGTCTTAGCCCTAACACCCCATCTCGTCGCCAGAGAGTTGCAGAAGTCGAAGCCCGCACCGCCATCATCAAAAGAAGAAAGGAAGGCTTCGACACCAACTGCAGAACGAGAGCTGAGCCACCTACTCTAATCACCATGCTGCTGTCACCGCCGTCTCTGTTACCAAGTTGCCGCCATCGAGTCGGAGAAGGCCAAAACTCACCGCTACCGTGACGAAGTTACCCACGGATTCGTTGCTGTTGAAGAAGCTCCCGGGGAGCACCCCGCCGTATCGAAGAAGAAGATCGAGGCCTGCGTACTCGGACGTCGAAGGAGCATCGCCGATCACGAAGCCATCGACAAGACTTGCTACTGTCGTTCCTCGAAGGAGTTCACGCCTCCGACGATCTTGAACCCTCTAGGAAGCCGAAGATCCGCGCCATCGCATTGAGCCTGTCGCTGCTGTCACGCTAAGTGATCACTCCATATTTTACACCTTTTTTCCGTGTATTTGCATGCCATTTAGATCGCCCAAATCATGTTTTTCACGATATATCGACGATATTGCGATGCTTTTCACGATTTGTTGTTTTTGTCGCATTTCAGGTGATTTGGCGCGATTTGGATTGATCTCGAGACGCGCTTACTCTAGACGGCCACCGACGACCTCCCCGAGGGATATTTCGCTGTTGGAGAGGAGCGGAAGAAGAATGGACGTCGCAGGAGCGATGAGGAGGCCAAAACAATCAGATTGGGCATCTTTTGTGTCCCACTCGGCCGAGTGGAGGAGCCACTCGGCCGACCAGCGAGACACTGCTCGGCCGACCCGTTCAGACACGATTTCCATGTGTACTCGGCCGAGCGACGGAGACCACATCGGCCGAGTGACGATACCACGTCCGCCCGAGTGGCGCCCAGACGAAGCCCCTCCAAAATATCGAAGTTTCTGTTTTTCGGCCACCTGAGCTTCAGAAGACCCACTCGGCCGAGTGGCAAACCACGTCCGCCCGAGTGCAGTGAAGCCATCGGCCGAGTGACGACAACTCACTCGGCCGAGCCGCCTCCGAACTGAAGACCCTTGAAGCCCCCGACTTACTGGAAAATGACAGGGTTTTCACTCGGCCGAGCGACTTTTGTCACTCGGCCGAGTGCGATGCGCTGCATGTAGCGAAATTTGCGGAAAACAGGCTGTGCAGGGGCGTTTTGGTCAGGATTTTTGGACGATTTTTGGGGCTATTTAAGCCCTGTTTTTACTCTAGTTTGGAGAGCCATCTCTTAGATTTTTTGCAGCTTTTTGAGATTACTTTTTAGCTTTATTATTTGTGATTGGAGAAGAGGAAAAACTTGGATTTTTGTTGGGTTAATTAAAGAACTACATTGGTTTGCATCTCTCTTCCCCAAAAACTCTATTTTTATTGTTTATATCATTGTTGTGATGAATTCCATTGCCTATTTCTTTGATTATTTTTGTGCTATTGCTATGATTTGTGAGTAGTCTCCACGTCTTGGGGCGTGGGGATGAACCCTACAAGCCCAATTTCGTATTTGTGATAAATTGGTAGAAATTGTGCTAGAATCAATAATTAGAGATTAGATTGGGATCGAATTACTACGGATAGCTAGGTATTCATATCAATTGGGATTTGCAAGAGATTGGATCCCAATTTGATAGGAAGCCCTAGAAATCCGAATTGGGTTGGAGTCGGACTTTCAAAGTATCGGTTTGCAAGAGATTGGACCGATACTAGGATCTCCGGCTGCAATTCCGTGCCGATACCCGTTTGCAAGAGATTGGACGGGTAGGAACTATCCTAATTTAGATTGTGGACCGAGTTTGCAAGAGATTGGGCTCGGTGCGCAATTGGACGATGATGTTGATCCTAATGCTAGTTTTCCTAGGCTAGGGTTTGCAAGAGATTGGACCCGACCCTAGGATAGCTATAGACCGGCAACAGCGCGAGAGCGTGAGCTTGGTTCGACATTTAGTTGCAACTAGTTCATCCAAATTCTCATTCTAGCAATTTTGATACCGACGAACCACATTTATGAAATACGGTGAGTAGCGGGGATTCCCCATTCCCTAGACGTTCTTTATTTGATTTGATATATCGCACATTTGTCTGACGATTGTGACAGGATCGCCCAAGGCAATTCTCTCTATTCTTAAATAGCCAGGTTGATTAGGAGCAAGCACGGTCATTCGTCCTCCCTGTGTTCGATACCCGCTCTCCGCTATACCGTGCGCTTGCGGTAAAACTACAACCGTTCTTTGGGTGTACGTCCCGGAGCGATCAAGTTTTTGGCGCCGTTGCCGGGGATCCGGTTATTTCTTCTTTCTTTCTTTCTTCATCCTCCTCCATATCTTATTTTAACTTTATTCGCAGCCCTATTTGCATATTCTCCCCGTATTTTGCATAAAATCTTAACAGGGAGAATGGAGGATGCACTGCCAATAATGGAACTCAGTCGAGAAGTCTATGACTCCTTCACAGACCTGCTTAAGGAGCTTGTTGACGAGGTCCACGCTACCGGAGCATTTGCTATTGATATCAAAGACCCCGACGAACAACTATTTGCTAGTTTTGCGATGGACCAAATCTCCCCGGAAGGGACTATCGGAGGCAATGTCAGAGTTGACGTGGTCGACGACAAATTGTATTTCGAAGACAATAGAGCAAGTGTCGAAGAACACTATGCTCCCGAAGAACCCTTCGAGCAAACCGACATTCAGGGAGTTGCACTCTATGACTCTCACTCTTGTTTTTATGAATCGTCTGATGTGTTTCTTGATTCCAGGTACGAACTGGAGCAGAGTGAAGGTGTTGGCGATGCTAGCACTGAATCAGAGGGTGCCTACTTCGATGCCGCATCCTCACTAAGTAGCGAGTCCGACCCGTCACAAGAAAGCATGCCACCTGAACATGAGCTAAACCCGGATGACGAGGAAGAAGCCGAACTCATGCGAGCCGATGAAGTGGAAGGAGCAGCGCCACCTGAGGTAGAGCTTAAACAATTACCGCCGAATCTAAGGTATGCCTTTTTGGGTAATAAATTGACTTTCCCGGTGATAGTCAATTCCCACCTCGCACAAGATCAACTTGAAAAACTCCTAGACGTTCTTAGGAGTCACAAGGACGTCCTGGGTTACACTATCTCCGATCTAAAAGGGATAAGCCCTAGGCTTTGCACGCATAGGATCCATTTGGAGGATACCGATGCCACCTCCATTGAGCCTCAAAGGCGGTTAAACCCGAATATGAAGGAGGTGGTAAAGAAGGAAATCCTAAAATTGTTAGAAGCCGGTATAATTTATCATATCTCCGACAGTAGATGGGTTAGCCCCGTTCACGTCGTCCCCAAGAAAGGAGGGATGACTGTCATAAAAAATGAAAAAGGTGAGCCAATATCTACGCGCACTGTCACAGGATGGCGAATGTGCATTGACTATAGGAAACTCAATAAAGCCACCCGAAAGGACCATTACCCATTGCCATTCATTGATCAAATGCTTGAACGCCTCGCGAACCATAAATACTTTTGCTATCTAGACGGGTATTTGGGTTTCTTCCAAATCCCTTTGCGCGAAGATGACCAAGAAAAGACAACTTTCACTTGTCCCTATGGCACCTATGCATACCGTAGGATGCCGTTCGGCCTTTGTAATGCTCCCGCCACTTTTCAAAGATGTATGACATCCATATTTTCCGATTATATTGAAAACAGTATGGAAGTTTTTATGGATGATTTCTCGGTTTACGGAAGTGAGTTTGACTCTTGCTTGGAAAATCTCACTAAAGTCCTAAGAAGGTGCCAACAAAACAATCTCACTCTCAATTGGGAGAAGTGTCACTTCATGGTCACGGAAGGTATAGTTCTCGGACATCTTGTTTCCTCAAGAGGAATCGAGGTAGATAAAGCAAAAATTGAGGTAATCGAAAAACTTCCTCCTCCTATTAATGTCAAGGGCATTAGAGGTTTCCTTGGTCACGCGGGGTTTTACCGCCGCTTCATCAAGGATTTCGCCTCGATTGCCCGACCACTTACTTCCTTACTCGCTAAAGATGTTCCTTTTGACTTTTCAGGAGAATGCTTGCAAGCTTTCAACACCTTGAAGGAAGCGCTAGTCTCAGCGCCCATCATACAACCGCCGGATTGGAGCCTCCCTTTTGAGCTAATGTGCGATGCTAGCGACCAAGCCATTGGAGCGGTATTGGGACAAAGGAAAGATAGGAAGCTTCATGCGATATACTACGCAAGCAAGACATTGGATGACGCGCAGAAAAACTACACAACTACCGAAAAGGAGCTTCTAGCGGTCGTCTATTCCATAGAGAAGTTTCGCTCCTACCTCCTCGGTTCCAAGGTGATTGTCCACACCGACCATGCGGCATTGAAGTACCTTTTAAACAAGAAGGAGGCCAAACCCCGGTTGATTAGGTGGATACTCTTGTTGCAAGAATTCGACCTAGAGATCAGAGATAAGAAGGGTACAGACAATGTCGTGGCGGATCATTTATCTAGGCTCATTCGCGACAAGGAGGATGAGAGCTTACCTATTGATGACACATTTGTTGATGAGAGGCTATATGCGGTAAGGACCGGGAAAGTACCTTGGTACGCGGACTTCGTCAACTACTTGGCTTGCGGAATCAAACCGCATGGGATGTCCACGCAACAAAAGAGGAGATTTATGCATGAGGTCCCTAGCTACTTTTGGGAAGATCCTTACCTTTTCAAGATATGCAAAGATAGTGTCATTCGTAGGTGTGTTTCTAAAGAGGAGGCAACGTCTATCATTTTGCATTGCCACGGTCTACCATGCGGGGGACATCATGCCGCCTCTAAAACCACCGCTAAGATCTTGCAGAGCGGATTCTTCTGGCCGACAATGTTTAAAGACACCCACAACTTTGTAAAGGGGTGTGATAGATGCCAGCGGACCGGGAATATCTCCAAGCGCAATGAAATGCCAATGAGACCCATCCAAGAAATTGAGCTTTTTGATTGTTGGGGAGTAGACTTCATGGGACCATTTCCATCGAGCAATGGCAACAAGTACATCCTATTGGCCGTCGACTACGTCTCCAAATGGGTGGAAGCAATTGCCACCCCTACTAATGATGCAAGGGTCGTCTCCAAATTCTTCAAGCAAAATATCTTTCCGCGCTTTGGAGTGCCGCGTACCTTGATAAGCGACGGGGGAAGCCACTTCATAGAGAACAAGTTTGAAGCCATGCTAAAGAAGTACGGGGTAAATCATAGAGTTGGCATGGCTTATCACCCCCAGACAAGCAGCCAAGTGGAAGTCTCAAATAGAGAAATCAAGCAAATTCTCGAGAAAACCGTGGATCGGTCTAGAAAGGATTGGTCAATGAAGTTGAACGACGCTCTATGGGCTTATCGCACGGCCTTTCGCACCCCCATCGGTACCACACCGTTCCGCCTAGTTTATGGGAAGGCTTGCCACTCGTCGGTAGAGTTGGAGCACCGCGCATATTGGGCCATCAAGACCTTTAACTACGATTATAAGAGTGCGGCGGTGAGGCGACTCTTGGACATCAACGAGCTTGATGAAATAAGGAGAGACGCCTATGAGAGCTCGAGAATTTACAAGGAAAGGACCAAGATTTTCCACGATGCCCGCATAACCGTCACGGACTTCAAGGTGGGAGACAAGGTCTTGCTCTACAATTCCCGGCTCCGACTATTTCCCGGTAAGTTGAGGTCACGTTGGTCGGGACCTTTCACCATCAAGCACATGCAACTGGGAGGAGCTTTCGAATTGGAAAGCAAGGATGGTGCCACATTCAAAGTAAATGGTCAAAGGCTCAAGCACTATTCCGAGGGAATCCCGACGGGCGAAACCAATAGAGTATATTTGCTTAAAGAGCGGTCGGATGATCTCATGGACCTCCTTGACGAGGTGATAGAGAAGGCGATTCCTCACTCAATCGGCGCCCTTTTTGATGAAGAATTTGAAGAAGGCCCGGATTTAGGCCAAGATGAAAAGAGTGAAGACGATCCCCCCGACTTCTCCGTTGATGAAGATGAAGGCGATGCTGATGTCGCAAGGATTCGAGAGCTCTGCAAGCTCTTGAAATTAAAGTCTCCAAAGAAAGCTCCACCGGTACGGAAATCAGCATCGCCGGTTAAGCCGTTGACCGGGGCAAATGCTAGCTTGGGGGAGCCTCCCCCCAACACTATTCGAGACAAGAGACCTCCGAGGGAGAACGCTACGCCGCCACGTCCAAATCCAAGCGCGCTCCCCGGGAAGTTTGACGGGTGCATCTCATATGCACCAAACATCCCGCATTGATTGAAAATTATAGGGGGTCGAGCTCACGACCTAAAACGAGCGCTTGTCGGGAGGCAACCCGACGGTTTTTGCTTTATTTTTACTTTTTCTTTATTTTCGTTTTAGAGATTTTTAGTGTTTTGAGTCATTCGACCAAAAATTTTGTGATAACGGGTCCTATTTTTCTTGACAGGAGAGGAGATAGGTAGATCCATCATGAGGAGGATGAACGAGACGACGAGGAGTGCCCCAAGAAGGCGCTCGACGCTTAGGAGGAGGATGAAATCGACTGGAGGAAGAAAGACGGAGTTTAGAGCCCAAATGAAGACAAACAGCAGAACACAAGGCTCACTCGGCCGAGTATACTAGTCACTCGGCCGAGTACAGAAGTTCGTCCGGCCGAGCCGCTCACGAACGAGGGAAGTCTGCTGTACCCAACTCTCTGTTTATTTTCTTGATTTCGATATAACTGCTACTCGGCTGAGTATATATTCTCACTCGGCCGAGTAAAACGGATACCCTCCTAGGGCGAGTCTTGCCGAGTAGCTTGAGTCACTCGGCCGAATGGACTTACGTCACTCGGCCGAGGCTGGCAAAGCCACTCGGCCGAAGCGATATCGGGGAGAAATTTTTATTTGCCTCGCTCGGCCGAGTGAGCACGTCACTCGGCCGAGTCGTAACATTTTTATATATAAGCGGCGAGGGGGGCGCGGAATTCGAAAACGCAAATCCCCAATTCTCGCCCGTGCCCCTTCAGCTCCCACGCCCGATTCCCCCTCGCTCGACCCTCACTCGCCCGACCGCCGCTGCCCCGCCGCCGCTCGGCCCGCCACCGCCGGCCGAGCCCGCCGACGCCTCGCCCGAGTCGCCGCCGGCGGCGCACCTCCCGGTCACCTCCGGTTCGCTTGTTTTCACCGTTTTCTCCTCTTTTCGTGTATTTTTTGAGGATCCATGTGCTAAACGCCCCCCTAACCCAAATCAATTTCTATATCTATCCATTATACCACTATTGCTCCATACATTTTGATTATTACTCGCTGATATCGCTTTTTCACGCGCAGGTTGCTTATTGGAGCTTAGGGGAGGCCAGGGGAGCTTCTACGGGCTGCTCAGGACTACGTGGAGGCGCGGACTTCACACGCTTCCACTGCTTAGCACTCGCGGCGTGTTTGGGTATACTCTTTCCATTCTTTGTGCACACGCCGCACTTTTCACTTTTCGGCGCGCGCTCGGGGCCGATATGCCGCCCCGGACACGGCCGCGGTCGACGAGAGCTTCCGCTAAGCGGAAGCGGTCGGACGAGTCCGGCCCCTCCCACTTGGTGGAGGACTCTCCTCCGCCTTCTCCCACACACCCCGCACAGCCTGCAGGCCCCGCACACCCCGCACAGCCTGCAGCGCACCCACAGCCCGCGCAGCCACTCCCCGCCGCTGCACAGCCACCACCACCGGCTCCACTGGTCGGGCCACTCGGGATCACGTTCCGAGACGACGCACACCGCACCGTCTTCGACCGTATCTCCCAGCGCTCGATCGTACCCTCCAGGTTTGCACACCTCGCTGACCTTGGACGCCTGGGGGTACTTGAGGGGATGCTCACGTTGTACGACAACGTGGGCTGGCGAGATTTTTTCCAGGTGTCGGCGGATACTTATACCCGCCCGACACTTGAGGTTTTGAGTTCGATTGCCCGGACCGATGAGGGATGCTCATTCAGGTTCATGGATCGAGAGTGCCAGGTCACTCTCGATATGATGAGAGCATTTTTCTCATGGCCCGCCGTCCCCGGAGCCGATCGCGGTTACGGCCCCACACATATCCCTCCACCCTCTTTCGACGCCGGCGCCTTCTGGGCCCGGATTACAGGCCACCACGCCACCTTTGACCCTAGTAGGGCCAAGGCCTCGGCCATTGTCCACCCCTGCCTACGTATTGCCCAGCGCCTTATGGCGACCACCTTTTTGGCTAGATATGAGCCGGGCACGATGTCTACGCCAGAGCTCTACATGCTCTATACGATGACACGTCCCAGAGCTCTATCTAGGGATGGACACGAGCTTGTCCCCGCCGTCGTGATCGACATTGCGGCTTGGTTTTTAGACCGTATCATTGTGTCGGTGGGCGCTCGCTCCCCGATATGCTGCGGCAGTCTGATCACCCTGCTTACCATGATGACCGGCGAGGACTTACCTGACGACCTGCGACGCGTTCCGGGCCCCACTTCCTTGTCGATAGACGTTATGGCCCGGATGAAGATGCTGCGTCCGCATGGTGAGCGTCACTGGGTCTGGTTGCACGGCCCTTTCGGTGCCGACTACATGATTCTCCCGAGCCCAGCTCGGACCCAGATTGCACCGGCCCACGTTGACTGGCTCCCAGCGATGGATGTCCTCATCCCCGCTGCGTACGTGCTCGAGGTCGAGGAGGCCGAGCAGGCCCACGCTGCCCACGCTGCCCAGGCTGCTCCCGCAGACCCTGCTACACACCCTGCCGAGCCTGCTGCCGACCCCGTCGACCCTGTGGCCCCTCAGCCTGTTCCTGACGTTTCCGCTGCTCCTGACACTTCTGTACCCACCTCTGTCAGTGTCGAGAGTACTTTTGCTGAGCCCACTTCCACCACTGTCACCACTTCCGAGGCTGTCCCCACCACTCCCGCTGCCACCTCTGGCCCTCTGTCCGTGGAGCCTCTTTGCTCCGCACTCCCCGAGCGCCCGCCGACCTTTGTCGAGAGTGGAGCACCCTCTTTTGCCGCGGTCGTGGAGACCATGGCTAGCATGATCTCCGCTGGGATTACGCCTTTTGGTCCACACATTTCCGCCCCAGCAGTAGAGTCCTCTGTCTCCACAGCCGTCGTATTCTCCGAGAGCGTCGTGGCGTCTGTCCACACTTCTGGGCCACTGACCTCTCTTGCCACCTCGTTGCCACTTTTGCACGCTTCCTTTGCTGCCGCTGCCTCTACTTCTCACCAGCCGGTGTCCCAGCCTCACACTGAGGCCAGGCCCACATTTGCTGGCGCGGCACCTTTTGTCCCCTTCCCTGCTGAGCCCGTTACATACTCCACTCGCGTACGCCAGCCCCGCCCTGCGCAGCCTAGACCGGTGCGTCCCTCTGCACCACCCCCGCCCGACACTGTACTGCAGAGCATACGTGCTCTTGAGTTGGCGGTGAGTGGTCTTAGAGGTGACCTTAGGACCCTGTCCTCCACCGTCTCTACGATGGCTGGACGCTTTGACCTGATCCCTCAGATCCACTACTGCCTGACACAGATCTTAGAGCGACTTCCGCGCGTACCCCCACCCACCCAGCAGGTTCCCACACACACTTCCACACACACTAGACCTGCTTCCACTTCCACGCCCACCCCTGCTCAGCAGCCTACACCACCACCACCACCACCTCCGCCTCAGGACGGAGACGGCGCAGCACCACCTTCCTAGGCACCCTTGATGCCATCGATTCCTTTTGCCGTTGTGCTGCCCGTTTCTGCTGGGTCCTGATGCCTTTTTGCCCACCCCCCCTCCCCTCACTTATTTTGGGATTCTCATTTGCCGTATATTTATATATCTTTTTTGGGAGAGAGGGAGAGCTTTTGGTGACCCATTTATACTCGTATCACTCATATCTGTGCATGCATCATATCCGCATCATATTTTCATTTCTTTATTTTTCATTTTATTATCTTTTTTCTTTCCATCATGCATGCACCCTCACTTGCCCCTCTCATTACTTGTCTCTCTGTGTGCCACACTTTGCACATTGAGGACACTGTGCGGTTTAGCTTGGGGGAGTGAGTTCTCACGTTCTTTTTCGTTTTGCCACCTTTATTTTCAGTTTTTCACACCGTTTTTCACTTTTGCACTCATTTTTCTTTTATTTTGCCATGCATCACGTTTTTCTTATTTCTCTGTGTGCCGCATTGCATAGTTTTATTTTTCTTATCTTTATTTCTTTCCTTTTTCATCTCATCCTAGAGATGAATTTTCTGTGATGATGTCTACGTGGAGTTAGCTTATTCTATATGCATGCTATATTTGTCATGTCTTAGATTTTATTTCTGATATCATATGCTATGACTTGCTTTGCATTTATAAATAGTAACCCACACTTTTTCCACATGAAAATGTATGAAGTTTTATTATTAGCTGAGCCTGAATATTCATATGTATGCTATCACAGAAAACACACCAAGATTCACGCATTGAATGCCTATATCTGGAGTACTGATTTCTTTTCCTTTATCACTTCTATATGCATGAATTGTACACTTCACTTCGGGATGATTGAATGATGTTAGCTATGATATATCTGGATTAGTTAGCTTTTTTGTGATCAAAACTGAGTAAATTAGATTACCCTGCTGAAGTTGTCGTGCATGTCTTATAGAGTGAACTGAGAGTTACATTTATTTCTTTCTCCACAAATCTTGAACATCATTTCTCTACTTTTAAAATCATTGGTGAATCTCCCCTTAGTGATTCTATTTTATGGCATTTCCCCCGCTATTAATTCCTAGCTCCAAGTTTCTTATTCTATAAAAAAAGAGAATAAAAGAGAGAAAAACATTCTTGTATATCATTATCTCTCTCTGAGTTGGGATCATTGTGTATATATTGCTTATTGCAAAGAAAAAAAAAGAGAAAAAAAAAGAGAGAAATAGAGGAAAAATCCTCAATAAGAGATCCCATCTCACTTTCTTTCTTTTTTCTTTCTTTCTATCACTTTTGGAGCTATATGTTTATAAAAATGGGGATGTAAATATTTTTTATGCCACCACGCTTATAGATAAGCTTGGGGGAGGGGACCCATTGATGTGTGAGAGAGTGACTACTTGACATTGCACGACAACCTAGGCTAAGTAATATTCTATACTCGGTGAGATTGTTTCTAGCTTCACGAAATCCAGAAATCTAAGCCTAGCGTTCATTTCATGAAATCCAAACTTTTATATTCTCTCTATTCTATAGTGTGATACTCTTATACTCCAGATAGAAAGCGTTCAATTGAAAAGTGTGTGATCTGTGATTTGTATATCGCTTTAAATGATTCAGGCAATGTTAATTTAAAAATCATTCCGTTCTTCATGATTATATCATTGTTCGTGGGTTTTCTATTTCTATTTGCACTATTATACTATGATATCAAAATAAGATTCTTTGACATGTATTTCTCACTCGGTGCATGCTATAAGAGTAAGTGAAACCCACGTCCTGAGAAAATGATCTAGCACCCTACCTCTTCGCTTCTTTCTTTCGTCTTTATTTTCATTTGGTTTTCATTCTTCTTCGTTTTTCATTTTTTTCGTTTTTTCGCCGTTTTTGTTTTCCGAATCCACCGGGTTCGCCTTTTACTTATCTTCCTCGAGGACGAGTAAGAGGCAAGCTTGGGGGATTTTGATCACTCCATATTTTACACCTTTTTTCCGTGTATTTGCATGCCATTTAGATCGCCTAAATCATGTTTTTCACGATATATCGACGATATTGCGATGCTTTTCACGATTTGTTGTTTTTGTCGCATTTCAGTTGATTTGGCACGATTTGGAGTGATCTCGAGACGCGCTTACTCTAGACGGCCACCGACGACCTCCCCGAGGGATATTTCGCTGTTGGAGAGGAGCGGAAGAAGAATGGACGTCGCAGGAGCGACGAGGAGGCCAAAACAATCAGATTGGGCATCTTTTGTGTCCCACTCGGCCAAGTGGAGGAGCCACTCGGCCGACCAGCGAGACACTGCTCGGCCGACCCGTTCAGACACGATTTCCATGTGTACTCGGCTGAGCGACGGAGACCACATCGGCCGAGTGACGATACCATGTCCGCCCGAGTGGCGCCCAGACGAAGCCCCTCCAAAATATCGAAGTTTCTGTTTTTCGGCCACCTGAGCTTCAGAAGACCCACTCGGCCGAGTGGCAAACCACGTCCGCCCGAGTGCAGTGAAGCCATCGGCCGAGTGACGACAACTCACTCGGCCGAACCGCCTCCGAACTGAAGACCCTTGAAGCCCCCGACTTACTGGAAAATGACAGGGTTTTCACTCGGCCGAGCGACTTTTGTCACTCGGCCGAGTGCGATGCGCTGCCTGTAGCGAAATTTGCGGAAAACAGGCTGTGCAGGGGCGTTTTGGTCAGGATTTTTGGACGATTTTTGGGGCTATTTAAGCCCTGTTTTTACCCTAGTTTGGAGAGCCATCTCTTAGATTTTTTGCAGCTTTTTGAGATTACTTTTTAGCTTTATTATTTGTGATTGGAGAAGAGGAAAAACTTGGATTTTTGTTGGGTTAATTGAAGAACTACATTGGTTTGCATCTCTCTTCCCCAAAAACTCTATTTTTATTGTTTATATCATTGTTGTGATGAATTCCATTGCCTATTTCTTTGATTATTTTTGTGCTATTGCTATGATTTGTGAGTAGTCTCCACGTCTTGGGGTGTGGGGATGAACCCTACAAGCCCAATTTCGTATTTGTGATAAATTGGTAGAAATTGTGCTAGAATCAATAATTAGAGATTAGATTGGGATCAAATTACTACGGATAGCTAGGTATTCATATCAATTGGGATTTGCAAGAGATTGGATCCCAATTTGATAGGAAGCCCTAGAAATCCGAATTGGGTTGGAGTCGGACTTTCGAAGTATCGGTTTGCAAGAGATTGGACCGATACTAGGATCTCCGGCTGCAATTCCGTGCCGATACCCGTTTGCAAGAGATTGGACGGGTAGGAACTATCCTAATTTAGATTGTGGACCGAGTTTGCAAGAGATTGGGCTCGGTGCGCAATTGGACGATGATGTTGATCCTAATGCTAGTTTTCCTAGGCTAGGGTTTGCAAGAGATTGGACCCGACCCTAGGATAGCTATAGACCGGCAACAGCACGAGAGCGTGAGCTTGGTTCGACATTTAGTTGCAACTAGTTCATCCAAATTCTCATTCTAGCAATTTTGATACCGACGAACCACATTTATGAAATACGGTGAGTAGCGGGGATTCCCCATTCCCTAGACGTTCTTTATTTGATTTGATATATCGCACATTTGTCTGACGATTGTGACAGGATCGCCCAAGGCAATTCTCTCTATTCTTAAATAGCCAGGTTGATTAGGAGCAAGCACGGTCATTTGTCCTCCCTGTGTTCGATACCCGCTCGCCGCTATACCGTGCGCTTGCGGTAAAACTACAACCTTTCTTTGGGTGTACGTCCCGGAGCGATCACTAAGCCCGTCATCTGTCTCGCCGGAGGTCTGCAGCCGTGAAGAAGATGCCAAAGGCATCACCGGAGTTCGCCGCTGCTGCAAGCCTCGCTGCACCGCCACCGACGAGCTCGCCGTTGAAGACAGCTGCTGCTGCACGCCGTGAAAAGGAGAAGTCGCCGCACTCGAGTTCGAGTTCTTTTCGCCATCGATCATTGCCGAACTCGAAGGAGAGCCGGAGACGAAGAAGTCGAAGAGGAGATCCCCGCTGCTTCGCTGGGTGCCTGCATGCCCTAACTACCCCGAAGGAGAGAAGACGTGGCGACTTCGCATCCGCGTGATCACGAATGAACGGCGGGATTAATTCCTTGGATTTGAAACGAAGCGGAGAGTTACGTTGCTGACGTGGAGATCCCAAAAACACAACAGCAGATACAAACATCAACGGAGGGGATTAAGCGAAAACAAGAACGCAAATTTGGCTGACGTGGCATTGCCTATTAAAGGGATTTACTTTGCGCACCGACCAAGATTAAAAAGCTTTGAACTAAACTGCTGAGCGCACCGACCGTTGATTTATTAAGGATCTGCTGAGCGCACAGACCGGTTATTAATTGGATTTGAACTGAGATTTCTTTACACACAGACCAATGTGTATTTTGTGATCCAGGAGTCAGATTGAGACACTGTTTGTGTCAGATTGGAGCCGACGACGTGCTGATTGACAAAGACGCCTACACGGACACAAACTGAGCATTTCTAAACTCTTAAACTATTTTATTTGTGAGTGTAACGTTCTCTGTGGGGAAACTTTACCAATATTTTGTGACTATTTTGGGACTTGTCTAGTTGGGGCTAGACAAGTGGGACCCAGCTAGTTTGGGACTAGCTGGTAGAAAGCTTTGCTAGGATTGATAGTGAGAGAAAACACTGTGTGTGGGGTACTGAGAGCCTGGCGAGTGTAGAGACGTAGAGGGTGCTCTGAGCGTGCTCTAACTTGTGGTTTTGTACCTATTGCGCTATTCAATACTAGTTCTGCTTTGGGGGCTGGAGTAGGTCGTTGGGACGACCGAACCAGGGTAAATCTGTTGTGTACTATGTGTCTGCATTTTATTTACCCTGCTGCTGATATAACTGCGTGTGCTTATTCGTGGGTTGCACGAAGTATTTTTAAAAGCCTATTCACCCCCCCTCTAGGCTAGGATCCAGATCCAACATAGACCACTCAAAGCGAGCCAACACCGCGCCTTCGAGCCAACCACTTGCCGAAGAAAGTTTCACTTGAGCACGATCCGTGTCAAAGACATTGGATCCAATCCAAACCTCCTCACCGTCTTGTTATGACTCGAACGGAGGAACAGAAGAATTAGGAGGAGGGAGTAATTTTAAGTCTTGGTTCGAGCATGCTTAAAACTTTTTGGAACTCTCGAATCGAATACTTGGTACCGGTTGTCAAGGGGGGTTAGCCCCAATTTATATAGGGAACTGACCCCCTTCCTCGTCTTATGAGCAGTGTGGGACTAAAGTTAATGGAGGAAAAACAATTTCAAGTTTGCCTTCTATGAAGGCCAAACTTTAGCGAATTATTCCTCCCTCACCGTTGAGCTTCGTAAGTGATATTATATATCAAAACAAAGAGCACTGAATGGTGAACATATAGAAACAAACAAGGCTTAATTTCGACGTCGTTTGACCCCTCAAATGTCATCTCATAGTTGGCCCAAAAACTGCAGAAAGCTGAATCTATATAGATTTGAGTCCAGATTTATTCTTTCTTTGAGTAATTGTTTCTCCCTCACCAGTGATCTCCCAAATGTATACAATATGTCGTTTCGAAGGGCTTTACATGATGAATGAAAAGAAACAAACTTTGTGTAATTCTGATGTCGTTTGACCCCTCAAATGCGTTGTTAAAGTTGACCCCCTTCCAAAAACCGAATCTGGAAATTTCCAGCTGTGTTTTGACTAGGGTAAACCCTAGCTAAGCGGGCCTCCCATTTCCTAATGGGTTGCATCAGAACCAGGCTTGTGCAGCCGGTCCGGGACATTCCTGGGTCCCCGTTTTGTCGAATGGATCCTTTATATGTGTTTGTGTGTACCGCATCATATGCGATCTAAAATATGTTTGCAAACCTTTTGGGATATATTTAATTTATTTGCATCATTTGCAATAATCCCACATCAAATTATTCTCGTGCACACGAGTGCACTCCTCTTTTATTCTTCCTATTATTAAGACACAAATCCTACTCGGTGTGAGACCCTACAGCCTGACCCTGCTACAAGTTGGGGCTCAAACCCCCCTAAACGATAGTGACCACGAGTGGTAGGTGTCGTCCCTATTTCGGCACCATAATTATATGATTGACCCATTGACTAAAGTGTCATCGGGATCACTCTGAATGTGTCCGTAATGAATATCACAGTTGTAGTCCATTCATCATAACTATGTCACTGCATAGCCTAGGATATGATAAACAGCCAACCCTACTAACTAGCATTGGTCAGTATGATTTGGTCTTTGGAATGTCCATGTTGTACTTCCTACAACATACCTTGGCCAAGGTTTTTCACCAAGTACCGTACTAAGCCGATGACACTAACTTCCTATGAATGGAAGAGATGAATCCTCTCTCGATCACTACTCACCTCGTACGCTTCAAGTGTCACCCAAACTAAGACCTTTCAGCAGGACTTGCCTCGAAGCTAGATCAAAGATCTAAGTGACACCGTTCATGCACATGTTCGTACAATGACCTCAAGTCTTAAGGACCAACTTGCCTATCATCACTAGAAAGTTATCAATAACAGTTTAGTTAATGTTAATCATTTGATAACTCTTCCTTGGGTCGCTCAGTGGACTCATTCTCTAATGAGCACATGTGTCTTGTTTCCGACTTCGCGAGGTCGAATGATTATGATATCATCATCACTCTTTTGGTTAAGAAAAAGACACAATGGTCTATCCGATGTGCCGATATCCTTCTCTTGACACATATGACCATGAACGCTTTAAGACTCAAGCTCCTATCGGTCAGATACTTCCCATAATCGAGATCTCTATCTAGATACGTGTATGACTTTGCTTTAAGTCTAAGGAAATTATCCAAGTATTTTAATGAAAACATCATAGCAAAATTATTTAGACAATTGATACCAGAAAGCATACTTTCATTTATGAACAAGATGTTTTACATAGATAAATTGCCTCGAGGTCATACATCTCTCAACACATATCACCTGAGGGCATGATCGACAACTACCTAAAGTCTTCAATATGCCATTCCGAGTGTTGATGTTCCAACGATGAGAGAGAGGGTTAAAAGGAATGGAATGTGTTGTTGCAAATGTAAGGACCCTTGCTATGAGGAAAACACTAGAAGGGGGATTGAATAGTGATTATAAAATTTAAACGTTAGTTATACCAATTTAAATTCCTAACCAACAATAAAAGCGGAATTGTAAATTAACACAAAATGAAACAAACTAACAAAGAGATGTTTCAATTTCGGATTACCCAAGTTCAATCCCAACTTGTTCCAGGTAATCCTACGTCCCTTCCACCCGGATACCTCTGGATACTCAAGTTAGAATCCTAACTTGAGGTTTCCTTTAACCCCACTTGTAGCAACCCTACAAGTGTAATCGATGTACAATCGATGTCCTTAACTCCCACAACTTGGGATCAAGCAAACCCACTCTCACAAACTGAGAGTGTAATCGAAATACGAGATAATGAAATTCGAAATGTAAACACTTACAAACACATATGCCTTGAAGTAGAACTTGAAGGAGCAAGTGTGTATGTTGATGTCTCTTCCAAGATGAGAGAAAGCCCTTGCACTTGTCTCCACCAAAGCTTGAAGCTCAGATTTGGTTTAATTGGGAAGACAAGATTAGAGTTGAGATTTCTAGGGCTTGAAAGTTGAGGAAGAGAGAGCTTGAGAGAATGAGCTTAGGAATTAATGCAAGATTATCTAAGCAGTTGCTCAATGGAACAGTAAGAGACCCACTTGTAGGTTCTCTAAAACCCTCAAGCAAAATACCAAAACCTCCTTTCAAATCCGTATGGAAAAAGCCAACGGATAGAAAATACACGCCAGACAGTCTACTGGTGAAGAACTCACTGTCGCCTGATGCACTGTGTCAGAGGGTAGGTGAGAATTCAAACGGTAACTTACCACGTAGGACAGTCGACTGATGAAGGTCGGACATGTGCCTGTAAACGAACATGCGACTGAATTCCTAAGTGCGTAAGTGGTGAAAACTCAAGAAATCTGGGAAGACGGGACAGGCGACAATAGAAGCATACACATGGGACTGTGCCATGGGCAGGTTCTTACATCGTCTGCAAGCACAAGTGCAAAAGTTTTCAAAACTTGTGAAGTTTAACAAGCTGGGACAAGCGACTATAGAGGCATATACAGGCAACTGTGCCATGGGCAGGCGCCTGTAAATCCTTCTTACATCTCCTGCAAGCGCAAGTACGAAAGATGTCAAAACGTGGGGATTTTAGGCAAGAGGAGATAGGTGACTGACTAATAAGTTACAAGTGCATGTAACTAGACAGGAGCCTGTATTTTGTACAACAGTCGCCAGATGAAAGATAAGAACAGAAAGCACAAAAATCAAGTTAAGAAGTATGTGCATAACAGACGACTGGAGAACAAATCGCAGGCGCCTGTAAGGAGACAGGCGCCTGTATTTCGTTCATTAGTCGCATGTTGAAAGTCCAAAATGCACATGCTTGAGAATTATGAAATGGAGGTCTAAGAAATGAGTTCTAATGCTTTCCTAGGATAGAATGGAATGTGTGTGTGCGCTCCAACATAATTCTACTTCTAAGCTACATACTAACGAGAAAGAAAAGAGAATAAAAAGATTACATTTGTTTTAGCCTCTCTTCTTTCTATAAAATGATCTTAAAGTCTTCTTGAGGCTTCTATCTTTATATTTGATCATCCAATCGACTTTACAAGCGTTGATTGATCCTTGAGTGTCATCCATTGCTAATTGATCTTCATGAAAAACTTAGGCAATTGATTAACTGCAAGTAGGGGATAAGTCAGTATTTATGTTTGATCATCATCAAAACTAAGTAGGGAGAAGTCCAATACTCAACATTCTCCCCCTTTTTGTGATGACAAACAAACATAAACAAAAAGATAAATAGGTATGCTTTAAAATACTTACTATCCCTACATAGTGTCAATCAAGTTACTCAATAAATATATGGGCATCTAGAGATCAAATTAAAGCATTAGTATGATATACATGAATGAAATGAATTCAAGTATTAGAATTTAGGATTTTTGAATCCAAATTCATTATATCTTACTCCCCCTGAATCTAAGGCAACTTCAATCTTAGATTCAAGTTTAGCTCATAATTAGCACAAAAATATGATTTGTTTATTTCTCTTCCCCTATGACATTATCCAAAAAGAGGGAGTATGGAAACAACAACAATAGTGCTAAATAAAACTAAAACAATCATGGGAGTTTAAAGAATGTGATACGTATTTAATGTGATACCAAAAGTAAATCAAGAAAATATGAAGGTGTATCACACACATACATATCAAAGCGCATCAAAAACTAGAAATCTTAGTTGACTAAAGGAATAGAAGTCCAATATCAACATTAATCATGCAAGGTGTCTCACCACACAACAGTATATACATGTATATATACGTATATATACATGTATATATACGTATATATACATGTATATATACGTATATATACATGTATATATACGTATATATACATGTATATATACGTATATATACATGTATATATACGTATATATACATGTTTATATACGTATATATACATGTTTATATACGTATATATACATGTTTATATACGTATATATACATGTTTATATACATATATATACATATATGTTTATATACATATATATATATACATATATAGATATATATATACATATATATATATATACATATATATATATATATATATCCCACGAGAGGGTGTCCCAGTGGTAAGTCATTCTGCTCCAAAGCCAAGGGGTGCGGGGTTCGAGGCCTATGGCCGCCGTGACTTGGTAATTATTGTGGAATTTGTTGTGGAATTATTTACCCTGGGGCTACATCTCCCCTCTCGGACTTACCCGGGGGCCGTTGGGGGCACGGCGGTTTCCCCCCAGTTTGCATAGTCTCGGCCGGGCTCTCGCCTTACCCTCCTAAAAAAAGCCAAAGGCAGGGGGAGGGGGTTGGGGATTTTTCTGGGTTGTCAAATATATATATATATATATATATATATATATATATATATATATATATATATACATATACTATAAAAGAGAGCATATTTTGAATCATGTCCCAGTAGGACAAGATGACTAGGATAAGGGGGTTATGACTAGAATATGGTGATTAGGACTAACTTTTGGTGGGAAGACTTTTGAATTTTGAGTTAGGAGAAAACCAATGGGGGGAAATTCAAAATAAACCATTCAAAACAATGGGGGGAATTCAAAATAACCTACTAATTTATTCTCAAGCTGGAGGGAAATTCAAAACTCCACCAACCTATTAAAAGCTCAACCATTCACTGCATTCTGAAGCGTAGGTTAAAAGCTCAACAATTTAATTCTATCTCTTAAATTCAAAACACCCACATCAAATACTAAGTTCGATTCTCAGTCAACTCCCTAGTTCGGCATGCTCCGTTAATCTCTCAAAGCACATGCTCCGTTAATTTTTCAAGGTAGCTATGTTAATTTTTCGAGGATGGGCACGAGCACGACCTGAGGCAGAAGATTGAGGGAAAGAGATTTAATGTTGAGCTCATCACTTTTCTTGATCTCTACCACTATGATCCTTGGGAGCTTCCTGGTAATTTTTTGCTCTCCCTTTAGCTTTCTTTTATTTTTATAATTTTCTTATAAGAACATGCTTCAGAACGTTTGTAGTTTAAGGAAATTAGTGTGATGAAAAAGCATTCGAATGTATGGGAAGTAAAAAAATGGTTGGATGCCACTTTCTTTCTCTCACTCTCCCCTTTTCACCTCTTTTCCCTTTTTTATTTAATTTATTTTTACTCTCCCCCCAAACCTTATCTCTGTAGATGCTACATCTTATTTTCATGGCTTTTTCTACGTGTCAGCCCCTTTGGAAAATAAAGAAAGCAGTAGCCCGTTGTTTGGATCAAATGACGAACTCCATTTTGGCAATGCTAGTTACGCACCCCTTTGCTTGATTTTTAAGATCAATTACATGTATCAATGGACAACGTGATGGATGACCTCTTTTTAGATGAAGCAAATTGACACATGATTCACATTAACGTCTTATATGCATGAGTGAGTGAATTACACGAAGTTGACGAGCGTAAGCAAGTTAAAGAAAACAAGTATCCACATCTGAGCACCTGTTGTTGCTGCTGTATATAGATGTGTTGCTTTACAAAGTTATCTCTGTAAGAAATGATTTCTCAAATTTCATTAATTCATATGGGTGATATGTTTAATTTCATAGCCCGTGCACTTTGTACAGATCTGTTAAATTCATATGGGAGCTCTGTTTAAATTCATAGACAGTGCATTTTGTGAAGTTCTGTGGAATTTATCTAAGTAGAGTTCTGTTACCAATTAAAGTTCTGTGGAATTCATATGGCACGCTTTGGAAAGTTCTGTGTAATTTATCTATTTTGATTTTAAGTTTTGCTACAAAGTAAAGTTCTGTTACAAAGTAAAGTTTTGTGGAATTCATATGGCAGGCTTTGTAAAATTATATGGAATTTATCCCAAGCTCAGGGTTCAGTAGCTCTATGGAATTTATCTAAGAAGTGGAGCTCAAAATCCTTCACAAGTGTGAAGTGATCAAAAGGCATCTATCTGTTGGATTATCGAATGAAGCTCTCTATATTTACACCCAAAAGCTCACCAATAGAACCCAACAGTAATTGATTCGGTTCTCAAAGCATGTGCATCTCTTTCCCTTGCATTCAGAATCTATCAAGGTTGGGGTAGTCCATGATGTTTTGATAGGTACTGCGTTTATTTCCATGTACTCTAAATGTATTGACCTTATCATACACACGTAAGTTGTTCAATGAAATGCTCGTAACCCATAACGCCATGAGCATCATGCACAGTAACCTTTTGAAGGTCTTGAAGGGTGAGCATTTTGCACTCTATATTCATTCTCTTCAGAGTCTGTTTTTGAATGCAAATTGAGTCATAGCTACAAAGTATCATGATTATATACATACGTTTAAAATCTACCACATGTGAACATATTTTAAGTTGCCCCCAACCATGAAATAGACACCACAATCCTTAAAAATGTATGTTTTTAAAGTTCTGATCTTATTCATATGTTGAAATGATCATCTTATTTTTATCTTAGTTCTATTTATGATCTGTTTTGGTTTCCAACAGATCAAATGATTAGTGTAATGCCAAGGTTAACATCATGTATTACTTCATATATATATATATATATATATATATATATATATATATATATATATATATATATATATATAATACAAACTATAATGGGCTTTACTTTCTTATAGTTGACTTTAATTTCTTATGGGCTTTGTAAAACTGATGAGTACAAGTTCTTGGATTTGGAGGATGGTGAATCTAGCACAGGTTGGGATTTTCGGGTTAGTAGGCTTCAGCTCTTGCAATATAGAGATAAGTTGGAAACATGTGGGGATAAATATGGTGAGGTACGTAACTTTCTTCAAGCATCAGTTGTAGCATAAACATTGGTAATCGGAGTTAGTTTTATACAGGGTATTTTTATCTTGCTTGCTTTAGTTTAAATGTAACAATTATATGGTCTATGTTAACTAATACATGATGTAAGAATGTGTGAACGATTATGATATATTTCATTTAGAAAGTTATAACAAGTAACCAACTTATTTGTGCTTTGTTTGACCTGTTTAACTTTAGTTATGCAAATGATTCTATTATACGATTAAACACCAATCCTTTGTTTCTTTTATTTGAATCTTTATAAAATTAAAACTTTATGTGCAAGTGTTATTGGCTGATTAGTCCAAGAAACAATTGTAAGGACTGTCTACCTTGCTATACTAACAACAAACACTCTAGAGGGGGGTGAATAGAGTAATGGCAATAAATTATGCAATTACAATTAAACTTGCAAATGCGGAATAATAAGTGCAAGAGGAATTAAACAACACAATCAATCCAAACACAAACACAAGAATTACCCTAGTTCCCCAAACTTGGGTACGTCCAGCCACACTAATATCCACTATAACACAGATAAGTGAATACAATCTCACACAGAGATACCTCACACAGAGGATTTGGATTCTCACACAGAGAAATCCTCACTCTCACACAGAGAGACCTCACACAGAGGATTTAGGATTCCCACACAGAGAAAATCCTTGCTTTCACACAGAAAGACTTATGCTCTCACACAGAGAGATCTCAACCAACCCTCACATAGAAGGTTATACTCTCACAGAGAGTAACTAGCTCTCACACAAAAAGCTAGGGTTTCAATGAAATATCAAAGTAAAAAAAATACTCGTACATATGCCTTGAGATGAAATTACTCATAAATGAATGCAAGGTATGGAAGAGGATCTCCAAGTGATGAGATTTGCTTGAAAGCACTTGGATGAATTCCCTTGAGCTGGACTTCAATGCATGAAGAGGAATGAGAGCTCACAAGAGGGAATTGAGAGAGTTTGAGAGTGGCTTAAGGATCTCTTGAGATTATCAATAGCATCAAGAAGTTCTAGAGATATCAGCACACCCATATATATATATATGAACCTATATTAACCCTCAAAACCCAAGAAAACAGCCAATAGCCCAAAGCTGCAACGGCTAGAAACTGGACGAAAACGACATCAACAGTCAACTGATGATCATAATACAGTCGACTGATCAACGGCTAGAAAATATCCAACGGCTATAATCTGAGCCAGGACAGTCGACTGAAGACGACAATACAGTCGACTGAAAACAGGACAGGCGCCTGTAAAACCTTCAGCAGGCGACTACTGTAGGGGATGGAATAAAACAGAGAGTTGCACTCTTTCTCCAGATAAGCATACATGCAACTGATGTCAATAAAACAGTCGGCTGTCGTATAGTCATGCGACTGTAATACCTTCATCAGTCGACTGCTGTATAAGATGGAGAAAAGACAGAGAGATGCAGAGATTGCACTTACGCTACTCAGACGACTGTTGGCCAATTCCCAGGCGACTGTAAACTGAGCAACAGTCGACTGTGCGTAAAGCTCAAGTTTGAGTCAATTGAAAAGTTGACTTGAGCTGTGCATATCAGTCTACTATAGAAGGATTGACAGGCGACTGGAAATCACCCATTCGACTGTGTATCCTTCAGCAGGCGACTGATGGAGAGCCGGAGACTCCAAATGAGTCTTTAGACAATATGAACCTATTGGGTTGGATTCTATGATAATCCTAATGCTCATTAAGATGGTTAGATGTATATGCATGTATGAGTAGACCATCTAACAAGGCATTACATTACCTAGACTCAAAGAGAGAGAAAGCAATAAAGTAAATATTACATGGATTACATTGCTTTCCTTAGAGTCTAAGTCTTCAATCTTGATGCCTTGATTCTCTCCATCATCTCCAAGCTTTGGCACCCCTTGAGTCCAAGCTTTGGCCCTTCTCCACTTGATGTCCATCCTTGCACCAAGTGATTAGTCTCCAAGAAAGATATTCTAGGAATGAAACTGTGAGACTAAAATAAGAGAGTCATTAGCAACAACATAATGTTGTGATCATTATCAAAATAAGATTGGTATGAAACACCAATACTCAACAACAATTGAGAGTCGAGATAGGTTTTACAACATCGGTGTCACCAAATTTTTTTTGAGAAGTGTGGCCTGGTCTTTATCAACCCAAGAATAGATAATCTCAAAAATTGACAGGATAACAAAATGACAGGAGATTATCAGATCTGCAGAGCTTTCTTATTTTCTCTCAATGGCAACTGAATCATATGATGAACTTCGGATGAGAAACCTTAGGGAGAACAAGAGGAAGATGGAAGAGCTCAAGCGGGACCGGTTAGATTTCTTTTTTAAAAAATGTTTTAAAAGTTTTTGACTATAATTTCCAGTTATTGTTGGATATTCTACTGAGTTAGTTTTTAAAGTTTTTGAAATAGCTTATGCTGCAAGCAAATTTTCCCTTTGCGACTTAGGGGATGCTTTGCAGCATGAATTCGTTTCTGACAACATTCGTAGGGTCAAGTCTTGCTCAATAACAAAGGTATAGCGTAAACTCTAACAACATGATCTGGATTCAATTCAATAGCTGAGTTTTTTGGATTTCATGTTTATGTCATGTTTCAGTTGGGTATCTGGAATTTGGTGTTTCATGTTACAGTTGGATTTCAGGTTTGTTTCTAGAAATTCTATTGTTGTAGAAATTTTTATGATATGGTGTTCTGAAGATTTTTGTAACGACCGGTTTTTATCGTTACTTTATCGGTATTTTCTCTCGTGTATTATTTTCTCCGTATCCGTAGTTAGACGTTTCTGTCCCCGTACCCGTTCCCGTGCATGTACCAGCTTTTCATATTAATTATTTCTACCATTATTTTAAACCATTTAGTCAAATCTTTATTATTATTATTATATTATTAAAATATCTCTTATTATAAATTTTAAATTTTCAAATTCAAATTTTGATTTTCAAACCTTTTTTAAAAAGTCAAATGAAACTTTCCTATTAAAACCCCATTTAAATATATTGATTAGCTAATATTTCCCTTGATTAACCCATTGATTATCATCCCATTAATTATATTTCAATTTTTCCTTCCTATTACAACACCAACGTTTTGAACCGTATTGTGGCCGAAATCAATACACTCCCCCAACAGCAAGACTCACACACACAACCACATTTTTTTAAACCCACAACTATTATAGAATAAACCTAAGGAAGCTATAACCAGCCCTATTCACGTGCTACCTCTAAAACAAAGCCCCGCACTATTTTCTTATTTAAACAAACCCAAGCCCTAGGTCATGTACAGCCTACTCCATTCTATAAGAAAAAGAATAATTAATAAAACCCAAAGAGCACTCACGTTCTGGCCCCTACCTCTCATTATTAACCTATTTCTTTTCTTACCTAAGGCCAATAACAGCAACCCTATGATTTCCTTTTATGTGAAACAAACCTTAGGCCTAAGTAACCACAGCCCTACTTCCTATATAATTCATACTCTAGTTTTTGGTTTCTCCTGGCAACACAACGCAGCCGCCCTCCTATATTCTCCTCTTCCCCACGCAAAGCCCCCATCACCGCTGCACCCGTCCTCATCCACGCACGCCAACGACGAGCACCAGCGACTCTCTCCATTCCCCACGCCGGAGCTCCTCCCTCACGCCCAGCGACACACGCGACCCACGCCCAGGCCTACTTCTCGCAAGGGCCTCCTCCCTAGGCCGCTGCACTCACGCCAAGGCCTCCCCTCCACCCTGAGCGACGCCCACGGCCTCCGTAGCTCCCACGCGGACACCGACAGCCATTTTTCCCTTCGCGCATCCCCACGACCAGCGGCATGATCCTATCCGAGCCCCTCCGGCTTCTCCACAACCCGGCAACTCCAGTTCGAGCGTTGTTCCTCTCCTTCCCCACATACTGAGCAGCCGCGCGCGACCTGTGGATAGCATCTTCTCGTGCTCGACCACCTGCAGCGTCAAGGAACAACCACTGCCACACCCTCGCGTGTCGACGGCAGATTTCAGACGCTCAACGTCGCTGTTTTGAAGCTGCATCGCTGTCGCTACCCCACTCACTGCATAACGGTTAGTACCCCTTATCTATAACTCTTAACCCACACCGTAAAGTAGAGAACCTAATAAAATAGATCGGTTAGACGTCGTAGGAGCCCTTTTTAACGCTGTTACGATCAAAAAACGCTTATTCTGATTTTATGTTTTGTCAAACCAGCGAACCGTCATCACCGTAACGTAGTACCCGTTGAGACGTTTCCGATGACACCAAGAACGCCAAAAACAGGCAAGTATACAAATTGATATGAATTTTTGAAGTTTTGGGACTTTTACGTCGCTTTCATGTATTGTTGTATAACTTGAAAATTAGATGTGAAATGACGTAAGAAAATGACACCATGACGATCAGGAAAAAATTTGTGATCCAACGGTATATTATACGATATACTGTAATTTAAAACAATAAGAAAAAAAATACTTTCTGTAGCGAGTTCGACAAAAGCACGTGTTCAATATTATTTTAAGACTGTTATAAAAATTGTTCAACCCCCTTCTGCTGTTTAGAATTGTCACAATAATGAATTAATATTGATAACAGTAAATTTCGGCGAGTCTTGACATGCCTAACAAATAGTGACATCGTGAAAATCGTACGCCTCGAGGGCGGAATCGTGAATTCCTGATGGCGTGTGAGTCGACTAGGCTGGCTCGTGTTCCAGCACAAAATTGGGGTGGGGTTAGGGTTGAGCGGCCACTGGGCGTATGAAGGGTCCTCTCCTCAAGAGCACCACCTGCATGCGTTGGGTTAGCGTCAATCACGGTAAACCCCGTGAGAGGAACGACCTACTAATCACGACCTAAAGGCGAGAACCCTATGATAGGTGTGAACTCTTGACATGAAAACTTGAAATGCTAACTTGGTCTCATGAAGATTGATATGCTAATGAACTCAGAGAAAAACCTTACTTTAATCTTGCAACTATCTAGAACTGCATGTTAGGGATGTTCGTTTCCGTTTCTATATATTTGTCGATGTTAAATTGCTGCAGTCACTTCATTGAAATATGTAATGCTTCTTAAATTCATATCTGTTGTATATCTTGTCTTGGGGTGCTAACTCTTTCTTGCAGACCCCTAGCTGACATACATTCATGTTTTTGGAAGTATGTCAGATTCTGAGCTTGAGTACGTAGAGGACCCGTACGAGACGCCAGATTTGCAGAGCCAGGAGTTCGCACCTGACACAGTGCCTCTTCCAGTGGAGGACTAGTGGACCCCTACACTTTACAGCTTTCTTAGTTTCCTTTCAGACGTTGTAGTTGTTGTGTACATTTCATTTCCTGTTGGTACTTTAGCCCAGATGTGGCTTGTTGATTAATTTTGTGTACGAAAATTATATCTCTGGATGTGGCCTAAATTATGAAATGTTTTTGATTGTTCTGATATGCAAATGCAAGAACCTCATCTGTGTTTTTATCACAGACGCTTATTGAACTCGAGCTTCACCGCTCCAGTTCAAGCGGACCGCGTAACGCTCTCGCTTCCGGTGTCTTTTAGGAAGCGGGGCGTTACAGGTTTTAGTGGTGGCCTATGCAGGCAGGTCTCAAACCTGCGAAATTCAGAACAATGAGAACATTTTTCATTAGCCAAAACATCCAGAATAGTTCGTACGCAAAATTACTCGAATACCTTGTTTCAGCACGATAGGAAACCAATACCAGGATAATAGGAAGGGTTAGTTAAACGCTCGTGCTCGTTAATTAAACGCCCTTGCCATGACTTTGTATTTTCATCTTGGGAGTCACCCTAGCGATTGATCATCCAACTCCGACCATATTAGACTTTTGAGTTCGTTAGTCGTTCGCTTAGATTCATCGAACTAGGGCCTAACCGAATGTAGCGATCGTCATCCGTGCAAGTCGAACCCGAGACGCCTGTGAGAAGTAGACTTCGAAGCGTTAGATATCCCAGATTTATAGATATGATCTCGATCGCGATCCTCAACGAACCCTTACCTCGGCTTTCCTATCGCAGCATAGTACGTTGATGAACCTTAGTGCTAAACCTTAGTCGACCCAATGATTATTTTTCCCCTGATTTTATTATTTTCTGATCATTACACTTCCATGTTAATGATCATAGAAAGCCATCGTAGCGTATTCACGGAGTTACTTCTTAGTCGTACTTACGTTTCAACCATCAAACCTATTCCTTGTTCTCGATTCACATAAACTCTCCAGGTCTGCCATCTTTAACCTTTGAACCTCCCCATTGCCGATCCATGGTCTTTTAAAAAGTATTTTCGGTATTTCTTTTATTGAATTCTTCGCTAAGTTTAAAATCCTTTCGAAAACTTTTACTTAGATTTTCTACACTTCAGTCGACTTAAACCCAAACTTGATTATGAAACTCTTCTGATGTGGTCTTTAACTACTATCTTATAGCGATTTTCTAACGTACATCTTCCGCACTTCTATTTCACATAACCTCGCATAACTAATTTGTTTTCCTCATGTGATGAGTTTCTTTTTAAAACCTTATTTCTAATTTGCTAGTTCAAAATACCATCTCCTTTTCTTACTAACAGACTTCAAAACAATCATACATACATACTTTTAAAATACTTTCCTAAGTTAAACAGAAGTTCAAAATCTTGTGTATCAGCTTCAAAATCATTGTCTTCACATTTTTTTAAAAAAATTCCATTTTACAAACCCATTTCCATTTACAAAACAAGCACTACGACACTATGCCCATATTACTCTTCACCTATTATTTGACTGACCACATTTTACGTTTTAACTACTACCGTATGCTCACTATTTTACGTAAGTTATGAAAATATTGTTATTTTTACACACATCTTTATTTCCTTACTTTTGTTCATAAATATTTTATCTCACCCAACCAACTAACCTCTTATCCATCTCACATTCGGAACCGTCCATCACAACACTAACTCGTTGCCTCATTCGACTCTGAATCCTACCCTATTACTTAGTTACCACATTAGTGCTTATCTTTCCTTATGTCAGCTTTAGTTTAAGTATAGTGTGGCCATTAGCTTGATCGTGGTGTTGTGGTGCATGTATATAGATAGTGAGTGTGGACCCGCGTATGCTAATCTCTATATACACCCATGTATGAGTGTGCTTATCATGAGTATATTAGTATAGTGTGATTATCTATTGCGTCGTATGTGCATGTATGAACGATAATTTGTGATATATATGTATATAGTCGAGTGTAGAATAGTAAGTGTTATATTTATACTTAGGCGAGTGATTGGCTATATCACTATAGGAATATCTGAGCGTATTAGATTTAGTATTGGTTAGTTACGAGGAGTATATGTATCTTAGCCGTACTTGTTAATGGTTGTAATTGCATGCAAGTACAGTGATGTACATGTCAGGTGTAATGATAATAAGTGTACGTATAGTTGTGTGTGCAGATTTATTGTGTGATTTATATGTTAGAATGTCTGGCGTGTACTCGTGTATGTATATGTATGTGGTTAGTTATAGGTGTGTGTATAAATATATATTGTATGAACAAGTGTGTTTTATATATAGTAGAATTGTTATAATTACCCCTACGGGATGATGTATGAGCATGTGTATACCAAGAAGTATGTATAGTCGGATGTTGTGACTACGAATATGGATGTATGTAATGGTGTACTAGCCATAAGTAAATTACCATGGTTGTGAATACCGGTGTGTGTATATAACTGTTCTATATAGATACGAGATAGGCGTGTAGTAGTGTAAGTATGTATATGTATGTGAAATAAACGTATGTATAAGTATTTGAAAGTGCGTGATATATGAGTAAGTGTATGCAAATGGTTGCATATGGTTTCATTATGATGTATGTATGACTGGGATAGAATGAACTTAGTGTCTAAGTCCACTCACCCCTATGTCGGCCTATTTAGGGAAGTCTGAAGACGGACTTGATCCAAAGGTGGGTAGATTACGTTGACCCTAGTGCTAGGAGTAAGGCTTATATAAATCTCTGTATGGTGTAAGGTATTATGTGCATGTATATACGTGTAGTGATTTGTATTATAATGTGTATATAGTAATATGATGTATGTAAAAGTGATCGCATGATTGAAATGTTAATTGACAAAGAATGATTGTATTTTTATTAGTGGTATGTTTACTGTGACATGTGGTACTATATCGGTATAGATTGCGAGTGTATAAGATGTATGGTATTACCTTGTGTATTGGTAATGATGTGAGTGTGGAAAGTGATAGCACACTTACTGCTAGTAAATTGATGTGGTGATGTAGTAAAATGTTACTATGGTTGGATTATATTTGCAGGATGATAATAAACTTGTTTTATTAATACGCAATTAGTAATGGGTGTATGTGTATAGTTACTACTAGTAGCATTGGCGTTGATTAGTATTATCAGTGGTAATACTAATGGGGTTGATGTTAGTACTAGAAGTACTATTTGGATATGGCATGATAGCTATTTTTGGTGTGTATACATTAGAGGGGGAGATGCGAGCGATACCCTTACGTTTCCCCGTGCCCTAGCCGATAAGATTCCGAGGACGGAATCGTTCTTAAGGTGGGTAGGATGTAACGACCGGTTTTTATCGTTACTTTATCGGTATTTTCTCTCGTGTATTATTTTCTCCGTATCCGTAGTTAGACGTTTCTGTCCCTGTACCCGTTCCCGTGCATGTACCAGCTTTTCATATTAATTATTTCTACCATTATTTTAAACCATTTAGTCAAATCTTTATTATTATTATTATATTTTTAAAATATCTCTTATTATAAATTTTAAATTTTCAAATTCAAATTTTGATTTTCAAACCTTTTTTAAAAAGTCAAATGAAACTTTCCTATTAAAAACCCCATTTAAATATATTGATTAGCAAATGTTTCCCTTGATTAACCCATTGATTACCATCCCATTAATTATATTTCAATTTTTCCTTCCTATTACAACACCAACGTTTTGAACCCTATTGTGGCCGAAATCAATACACTCCCCCAACAGCAAGACTCACACACACAACCACATTTTTTTAAACCCACAACTATTATAGAATAAACCTAAGGAAGCTATAACCAGCCCTATTCACGTGCTACCTCTAAAACAAAGCCCCACACTATTTTCTTATTTAAACAAACCTAAGCCCTAGGTCATGTACAGCCTACTCCATTCTATAAGAAAAAGAATAATTAATAAAACCTTAAGAGCACTCACGTTCTGGCCCCTACCTCTCATTATTAACCTATTTCTTTTCTTACCTAAGGCCAATAACAGCAACCCTATGATTTCCTTTTATGTGAAACAAACCCTAGGCCTAAGTAACCACAGCCCTACTTCCTATATAATTCATACTCTAGTTTTTGGTTTCTCCTGGCAACACAACGCAGCCGCCCTCCTATATTCTCCTCTTCCCCACGCAAAGCCCCCATCGCCACTGCACCCATCCTCATCCACGCACGCCAACGACGAGCACCAGCGACTCTCTCCATTCCCCACGCCGGAGCTCCTCCCTCACGCCCAGCGACACACGCGACCCACGCCCAGGCCTACTTCTCGCAAGGGCCTCCTCCCTTGGCCGCTGCACTCACGCCTAGACATCCCCTCCACCCTGAGCGATGCCCACGGCCTCTGTAGCTCCCACGCGGACGCCGACAGCCACTTTTCCCTTTGCGCATCCCCACGACCAGCGGCCTGATCCTATACGAGCCCCTCCGGCTTCTCCACAACCCGGCAACTCCAGTTCGAGCGCTGTTCCTCTCCTTCCCCACGTACAGAGCAGCCACGCGCGACCCGTGGACAGCCTCTACCCGTGCTTGACCACCTGCAGTGTCAAGGAACAACTACTGCCACACCCTCGCGTGTCGACGGCAGATATCAGACGCTCAACGTCGCTGTTTTGGAGCTGCATCGCTGTCGCTGCCCCACTCGTTGCATAACGGTTAGTACCCCTTATCTATAACTCCTAACCCACACCGTAAAGTAGAGAACCTAATAAAACAGATCGGATAGACGTCGTAGGAGCCCTTTTGAACGCTGTTACGATCGAAAAATGCTTATTCTGATTTTATGTTTTGTCAAACCAGCGAACCGTCATCACCGTAGCGTAGTACCCGTTGATACGTTTCCGACGACACCAAGAACGCCAAAAACAGGCAAGTATACAAATTGATATGAATTTTTGAAGTTTCGGGACTTTTACGTCGCTTTCATGTATTGTTGTATAACTTGAAAATTAGACGTGAAATGACGTAAGAAAATGACACCATGACGATCAGGACGAAATTTGTGATCCAACGGTATATTATACGATATACTGTAATTTAAAACAATAAGAGAAAAAAATACTTTCTGTAGCAAGTTCGACAAAAGCACGTGTTCAATATTATTTTAAGACTGTTATAAAAATTGTTCAACCCCCTTCTGCTGTTTAGAATTGTCACAATAATGAATTAATATTGATAACAATAAATTTCGACGAGTCTTGACATGCCTAACAAATAGTGACATCGTGAAAATTGTGCGCCTCGAGGGCGGAATCGTGAATTCGTGATGTCGTGTGAGTCGACTGGGCTGGCTCGTGTTCCAGCACAAAATTGGGGTGGGGTTAGGGTTGAGCGGCCACTGGGCGTATGAAGGGTCCTCTCCTCAAGAGCACCACCCGCATGCGGTGGGTTAGCGTCAATCACGGTAAACCCCGTGAGAGGAACGACCTACTCATCACAACCTAAAGGCGAGAACCCTATGATATGTGTGAACTCTTGACATGAAAACTTGAAATGCTAACTTGGTCTCATGAAGATTGATATGCTAATGAACTCAGAGAAAAACCTTACTTTAATCTTGCAACTATCTAGAACTGCATGTTAGGGATGTTCGTTTCCGTTTCTATATATTTGTCGATGCTAAATTGCTGCAGTCACTTCATTGAAATATGTAATGCTTCTTAAATTCATATCTGTTGTATATCTTGTCTTGGGGTGCTAACTCTTTCTTGCAGACCCATAGCTGACATACATTCATGTTTTTGGAAGTATGTCAGATTCTGAGCTTGAGTACCCAGAGGACCCGTACGAGACGCCAGATTTGGAGAGCCAGGAGTTCGCATCTGATGCAGTGCCTCTTCCAGCGGAGGACTAGTGGACCCCTACACTTTATAGCTTTCTTAGTTTCCTTTCAGACGTTGTAGTTGTTGTGTACGTTTCATTTCCTGTTGGTACTTTAGCCCAGCTGTGGCTTGATGATTAATTTCGTGTACGAACATTATATCTCTGGATGTGGCCTAAATTATGAAATGTTTCTGATTGTTCTGATACGCAAATGCAAGAACCTCATCTGTGTTTTTATCACAGACGCTTATTGAACTCGAGCTTCACCACTCCAGTTCAAGCGGACCGCGTAACTCTCTCGCTTCCGGTGTCTTTTGGGAAGCGCGACGTTACAATTTTGGTCTTCTGCAAATATTTCCACCTCCAATGAGCTCTTGAAACAAGAGTGCAACATATCATATTGGTGAGTACATTGGTGAGTTTTTGGTATCTGGAATCATTTTGCTTCATCTTATATTTCTGTTGTGAGTACATTGGTGAGTTTATGTTCCTATATGTCAATGAAGAACAAATTCAATCTCAAAAAATTTCTGTTACTGCCAATTGAAATATGTATGTATTCTCAAAAAAGATTCAAACTCAGAAAAAAATTGAGATGCCCATGTGCAGTTTTTGAGTTCTATGAAGAACGAATTCATATTTATATTTAAGGTGTGTGTTGATGAAATTGATTGAATGGGAAAACTGAACACATTGTTTAGAGTTCTTATTCATGTTTATATTTAATGTGTGTGCTGAGAAAATTGATTTAACCACATACGTTTAGAGTTCTGTTTTTTTTGAGTTAATATTCAGTTTATGTTCCCATATTTCAATCTCAAAAACAAATTGAGATTCCCATATTTAGTTTTTGAGTTCATATTCCAGTTTATGTTCCGATATGTCAATGAAGAACAAATTCAATCTCAAAAAAATACTGCCAATTGAATATGTATGTAATCTCAAAAAAATTCAAACTCAAAAAAAATTGAGATTCATATATTCAGTGTTTGAGTTCTATAAAGAACAAATTCATATTTATATTTAAGGTTTGTGCTGATAAAATTGATTGAATAGAAAAACAGAACACAATGTTTAGAGTTCATATTCATATTTATATTTAAGGTGTGCGGTGAGAAAATTGATTTGACCACATATATTTAGAGTTCTGTTTTTTTGAGTTCAAATTAAGTTTATGTTCCCCTATTTCAATCTAAAAAAATTCAATCTAAAAAAAATGAGATTCCCATATTCAGTTTTTGAGTTCATATTTCAATTTATGTTCACATATGTCAATGAAGAACAAACTCAATCTCAAAAAATATTCAGTTACTGCCAATTGAAATATGTATGTAATTTCAAATTCAGTAAATACTCAATCACATTCAGGTGATTCATTTCAAATGATATAAAAAATAAAGCCATAACCTGTTATCATAATCACCTGTTATGTACGTAATCTGAGTATTTACAATCTGAGTATTGAGATTAACAAAGCCATACTCATTTCAAATGCATCTCAATGTGATTTGAAATATCATAATCACCTGTTATGCATTTGAAATGAGTATGGCTTTCTTATCACAATACATACACAACAGGTTATCACAATACATCACCTGTCAATCTCAATATGATTGTGATAACCGGTTATGTATGTAATCTGAGTATGTAAGGCAAATTCAAATCAGTAAATACTCAACAAAGCCATAAAATGTGATGCATTTCAAATGGGTCATTTAACAGAACTGCATTTTTTTATATCACATTGAATATCACAGTTTGAATATCACAGTTTGAAAAAAGCATCTCGCTCTCAAGCTCTTAATGGAAACCGAATCATATGATGAAGTTCGGATGAAAACGCTTAAGAAGAACAAGAGGAAGATGGTAGAGCTCAAGCTGGACAGGTTATATTTCTTTTTTTAAAAATGGGTTTAAAGTTTTTGAATGTAATTGCCTGTTATCGTTGGATATTATACTGAATAGTAACTTATTTAACAAATTCTTCATGATATAGTTGCACTAAATTTTGTATAGAAATTTTTTAACTATTAAAACTCATTAGATGCATGAAATTTTGTTATTTGAAAGTCAATAAGAAAACAATTAAAACTAATATCGGGTTTTGGATACATTAGATGGAAATGTTAACTACTGTTTGCTACATTAGCTAATTAGTTTGCTACATTTACTACATTAAGCTGGTAATTTGATCATCAATGGCCAAGGAAAATTTCCATTGACTGAAAATTTGGCACAACATAACAAATAAAATCAGTAAATGGCTCCAGTAATAACCAAATTAGGGAAAACATCATTCCATTTACTATATGGTTAATTGCCATTTTGGTAGCTCTCAAAAATTTATGTATTGTGCAGACTACTATTGTTAATACTTGACAAGTGATGCTATTATTACAATATTGTTATGAATCAACTACTGGGGGAGGAGCCCCCAGCTCTTTATTTATAGGCAAGGGGGAGAGTACAAAGATGGGCTTACAATGATATGGGCCTATCTCTAGGATAGCCCAGAATCTCAACCAACCCGGTTAAATAACCGTTCACAACACTCCCCCTTATCCAGCCATAGGTGTGGACTCTGCTCGTAAATACTTCAGGATTCTGAGCGTAGAAGAGTCTCACATAGGGTGGATACTTCAGGATCCTGAGTTGGTGAGATTTGCCTCGTTAAAACCTTTAGCTATGGAAAACCTAGTGGGAAAAACCATAGTTAAGGAAAAAGAGTACAAACGCTCTTTAACTCCCTCTGCTTTGTACAAGTGACTCTGCTCATGAATACTTCTGGATTCTGAGTGTCACAGAGGGGTGGATACTTCATGATCCAGAGTTGATATGATTTACCTCATTAAAACCTTTGGCTATGGAAAACCCAGTGGGAAAAACCATAGCTAAGGGAAAAGAGTGCAAATTCCCTCAACTCCCCCTGATCTGAAAAAGCTCTTAGGCTTTCAGATCTCTTGGGCTTATCTCATCATTCCTATTTACAACATTCCGAAAATATACACCGATTACAAATATTATCACTATCAAGCAGCTCCTAAATCCAGAAACTCTGGAGAGGTGTGCTAAGTCTCGTCGCCTCTGATGTGGTCTTCGGACTATATGGTCAGCTCCACAAAAACCAGCCTCTATCCCAGTCGTCACTGGGATGTGATGTACCACCAGGCACCCTCCAATACACCATTGGTGTGATTCTGGAATGGTGAGGATCTCGGAATGATAGGATGATGTTGCCTTCATAAGTTGCTTTGCATATTTGCAGTAGATGGCCATCCCACTGTGGATACCCGTTCTGTGATTTCTCAGTATAGGGATCGGACCTGTAACCTGAATTTGCATAAACATTAGAGTATGCTACTTCATATTGTAAGTCCAAATCTTTCGACCCTTGGAGGAAGCGCAGAAGGCTTAACTCCGGTCTAATGGCCCTTTTAGGTGCCAACTATCTCTGGCTAATGAGTTTACTGCAATTGCTATATCGGGACGCGTGCAATTAGCCATGAGTGCCTAATTGCACTTAGATAAGGGACTTTAGGACCAGTTATATCCTCCCCCTCTTCCAGCGATCGGAAGGGTTCTTTTTTGTTCATCCATTAAGTATACTCCCATAGGTGTACGTTTGATGACAATGGTCCTTTTAATTTCTCCAACGCACTTCTGGGCGTATGTAACAGGATTCTATGGGCCATGACTTTATATTTGCCTAGGTCTTTTTATTTCATGTTTAAAAGTTAGGCTTGAACAGATGTCTCGGTTTTCTCTTTAGGAGATCCGATGAGATTTTAGTTGTTTACAACTATGACCTCAAGTCCTGCTCTTTGCTTAGATGCAAAGACAACCCTCGGTAAGAATCGTTGCTTTGTCAAGCGATTCTCTTGGTTGTACATTATTCTTATTGTTTTTCTTCAATAGAATAGACGTCCCGAAGTCTATTCAGGCATTTAAGGAAATGTGGAAATTATCTTTACTAAGATGTTCACGAAGGTATGCCGTCACAACATCCAAAAACAGCATATCCAGAATTTCCTTTGCCAAATCGTAAGGTATTCGCTTTTGATAACTTAGGGACGGATGCATCATTAATGAGTCATGCTCATTTTAATTTGTTCGATCCCTAGTTTCAGCGAAATTTGCCTTGGGCTATAGGTTGTACCTTATAGCATACGATTTTGTATTTATTTTTCTTATGTGTGCAATACTTTATTTTATCCACAGCTTTGACACCTTTTGGTGTCTGGACTTCAGGTCCAAACATTTCATGTTTCATAAGTGAGTCCAGCTCATCTTTTATTGCCATGTTCCACATTTGGCCAATCTCTACGTTTGCCTTCTAGCAATAGAGTATGGAACGATAATTTATAAACATCATCGCTTTTATGATGTATATGGCAATATGATACGTGAATACATTGTCGACAATTTATGTTCTATGTCCAACACCTCCCTAGTACGTACAACATTTACTTTCAATTTCACTTTTTCCCAGCAGTTCCTCTGCAGTGGATTCCGGGAAGGGTGAGGGTATGGACATGAGCTCATTGTCCTGTGGTAATATTGTCTTAAGGTCTCCAGGAGTTTCCGTCCTTGGAGCCTGGTGGTCTACCTCTTTTATGTTGAGGATTAGCCACTTCTGCTGCTGGTGGATTGCATCCATCCTAAGGGATGTCAATCCTAGCTGGAGTTTTTGCAGCAGGGATGTGTGATCTGACAATCTTCTGGTTGTTAGTAAATGATTCTGGTAATTGGCGAACAGTGTTCTGTATGTGGAGGATCTTCGGGATCGCATCTTCACATTTGTTTTATTACCGAATTATAGTGGGTCAAGCTTTTTGTATCCCACGTTATAAGTTGCTTTGCGCCAGATTTTCCAGTATCTGGGCCTATTTTGGGGAAATTCGTCTCATCGAAATCACAGTCTTCAAGATGTGCCTTAAATACGTCTCCCGTTTGGGGTTCTAGGTATCTTATAAGTGAGGGTGAGTCAAACCCTGCATGGATACCTAGGCGACGTTGAGTACTGTTTTGGTCATCTTTGGTGGTGCAATGGGATTTAAAACTGTGCGACCGAAGATTATCAGATGAGAAATGTTTGGTGGCATTCCATATGCAAGTTGCATTGGAGACTCTGACCTCCAGAGGGTCTTATTTTCATTTACGATGCAGCATGCAGAATTTGCATGTCCCCATGCATCCATAGGCAATCGGGATTTAATGGACGTTCAATCCATTGGAGTCTACTTATCAGTGACTTTGCCGACCCAATTTGGGTATGAACATGTGGCACTATGTGTTCATTTTCTATTCCCGTTACTTGGCAGTACTCTTGAAATGATCGGGAGGTATATTTCTCAACATTAACCAGAATTATTTTCTACATTTGATTCTCTGGGAAATGTGCCCGCAACATGTTTATTTTTGTGCCAATAGCTTTAGGAAAAGCTAAGTTGCGGGGCTGTAGTAGACACACTACGAGTGTTCTGAGGATGCATTTATCAGTACAATGAAGTACCGAAATAGCCACTAGGGGTGGTGGATTTTATCCACATCTATCTCCTTGTATTCTTTTTGAGGAAGCGTGGAGATTTTTTTTTCAACTTTTCGTCGAGATGGCCTTGTAATTAGTTTTCCCTTACAGCAAGGGATGCGAGGGAATTCTCCCTTCTGAAGAATCTTCTGGTTCTTCAAGTCATACCCATAGGATAAGATGCAGTGCATCATTACTGATCCTGGGTGGCCAAATCTTATCATGCCAGAGTAAAAACTAGGCTGATGTCGGGCACTTCAGGTGCTCCGTTTAATTCCGCTTCCTTTCTCTGAATCTTTGTATGGTAGAGGCCTGTAAGGCTCTCAAAACATTCAAGTATGGATTTTACTCCTTTTTCTTGAGTCGTTACATACAGTAATTTGTTTTTCATTTACATTTGCTGTTTTCAAATGGAAATCCGTTGAGACAGATATCCTTGAAACTTAGAAAGTTTCTTTTGGAATTCGGAGAGATTAGTGCTTCCTTTTGATTCTGTGTCATTTGGGGGCAATAGTGTTGCATTCCCTGGATCTTCAATATGGCCCTGATATTGGGCTTTGTATTGAAAAATCGTACGTGTTTATTGTCTACTAATCATTTATAAGAGCAGTTTCATCTATTAAAAGATGAATCGTTAGGCACATGCATATTCAGGTACATTTTCATTTATTGTCTACTAAACATTTTCATTCCAAACAGATTGTGTAATTCAAAAGCTCTCATAATATGAAATGTTCTAAACAATTTGCTAGGATAAAAAATAGAGGCTAATCAAGCAGGTCATCATTTTCGAAGTCGTCAGCTGAGAACTTGACTGGAGCATCAGATGTCACCAGGTTTGTTTCAGCTTTATTTTTCTTGCTTTGTTTGTAAAGTTCCTGGAGATGCACTGGGGCCCTGCACACTCTGGACCAGTGACCTGTCATGCCACAGCTGTGGCACTGATCTTCCCAATCCCTCTTGGGTGGAGGTGCATCATTTTTCTTTTTGTCATTTCTGCGCCAGGTGAACTTGTGCTTCCCTTCATTCTTTCACTGTTGTACTTAGCCCTTGGCTCTTTTCGGTTGTCCCCCGTTCTGTGGTCTTTCTTTTCTTTTATTATCTCTCTTCTTTTTGAAGGAAGAGGAATGGTGAGCTTCTGGTAGGGGGCAGTGCCGGGAGGGCGCATTTTGTGAGTGGCGAGAAGAAGCTCTCTGTTTTGCTCGGCCATGAGTAAACATGACAGCAGCTCCGAATACTTGGTGAACTTTCGTTCACGGTATTGATGCATGAGTATCGCATCTTTTTCATGGAAAGACGTATACGTCTTTTCCAGCATGCGATCTTCTGAGACTTTCTCACCACACAACTTCAGGCGTGAGGTGATGCTAAAAAGTGCTGAATTGTATTCAGCAATGGACTTAAAGTCCTGCAGTCTCAGGTTCTCCCACTCGTATCATGCCCTTGGGAGTATAACATCTTTTTGATGTTTATACCTGTCCTCAAGGGCATTCCATAGCTCAAGTGGATCTTCGACCGTAAGGTATTCAGCCTTTAAGGTCTTGTCCACATGGCGGCGAATATAGATGATGGCTTGCGCCTTCGCTATATCGCTAACATTTTCTTTTTCTGTTACAGCAGTAATGAGGGACTTTGCCCGCAGGTGAAACTTTACATCTAGCTGCCAGCTTAGATAGTTTCTACCTGATGCATCCAGCACTTCGAAATCAACGCTTGCAATTTTAGCCATTTATCTAGCAGAGCACAAACATGCATGAATTAATAATTAATCAGAGAAAAACATTTTCATGCGGAGGCAATATTTAACGAAAAGCTAAATGTGTGGATCGGCCAGTCCCACAAGAAAGAGTCCAAAGTCCATAGTCAAAATTATACAAATTTGCAGCTTAAAATGAAAATACAACTTTGAAAACCCCGTAGGTCCCATATGATATCTCCAGCTTCAAGCGTGGCCTCCGTCTCCATGGAAGTTGGTCGTCTTTCTTTGACATTTACATAAATTCCTCGCTACAATTTCTCTCAAAAATAAAAGAAAAGTGCGGGAAATAAACTGTGGAACTTAAACAGCCGATCCAAAAACCACATTTAGCAATTCAAGCAGAAATATTATGCTCATCAACATTTTCATTCACAGACATCGTAGGCAGTTTTATTCACATGAGGATAAAAATATTTAATCACTTAATAATTATTGGACCACTGGGCAACGTCATACACCGTTAGCTTAGGTGACTAACGGCAGAGCGGTCGCAGGATCTTCCTAATTATTAAGTTTTAATTATGATGCACAACCACGCATATAATATCCACATAATTTACCAGAGATGTAAAGCATGTAAAAATATTACGATGCAAGGGTTGTATAGTAAATGGGTTTAATCAATCAAATTGATTAAGAGCTCAAAATAGACATTTTCGTTGAAGAAGGAAAATGGTTTTTCCTTTTTTAATCATCCCAAAAATCCCCCAAAAATCCCCAATAAGCCCTGATATGCCAGATAATCGCCCCATAATTTAACGTGATTTTTCACGAATTTATTTGCCCTCAAATGCCCATTTAGAATTGATTTTTAGCCCAAAAAATTGCCTTTTAAGGCTTATTTATAGCCTTTGCCTCCTCCCCCTTTTTTGGAAATAGTGGCCTGCGGGCCCGGCCCCGGCTGCGGGCTTCAGGCCCGCTGCGAAAAAAAGATTTTTTTTGAAAAATAGTGGCCGGCGGGCCTGAAGCCTGCAGGCCGACTGCGGGCTTCAGGCCTGTTGCCAAAAAAGGATTTTTTTTTTTTTGAAAACAGCCTGCGGGCCCAAGCCCGCAACAGGCCTGCGGCTTCGGAACCGCATGAGAATAATTTTTTTTTGTAATGGGCTTGTGGCCCATTGATGTAGGGGCGGCGGCGGCTAGGGTTTGCCACCGCCGCCCCTTACTGTAGCGACGAAGGGGCCCCCCCTTCGGGGGGGATTTGGGGGCGGCGCCACCCTTAGGGCGACGACTGCGGCCGCCCCCGGCTTCGGGCGGGGGGTGGGGGGCAACCCGCCCTCGGGCGGTGTAAGGAGCCCCCCCCGCCCCCCGCTTCAGGCGGGGGCGCAAGGGCGGCGGCAGCCGCCCTTTTCAGGCGGAGACGGTGGGCGAAAAACCGCCCTTGCGGGCGGTTGCAGAAAGCCGCCCACGCTGCAGGCGGAGGGGGGGCGAGGGCGAGCCGCGAGCCGCCCTATGGGCGGTTCGGTTAGCCCCCCCCCCCCCCCCCGCGAGCCGCCCATAGGCGGTCGGAAAACAGCGGCCCCCCTTCGCTACATGCGGGGGGCAAAGGGCGGGGGCGCGAGAACCGCCCTATGGGCGGGGGCGTGAAGCGGCGGCCGGCGACGAAAAACACCGGTGAAGCCGAATCAACGGGGGAAAACTACGGATCATATTAAAAATATGATTTTTGGGTGATAAATTACGTCGTTTTCAAGGCGACAATCGATCCCCATATTGATCTTGCGAGATATAAGGGTAGAGTAATCATACGTATAATTAAAAACATCGTTTTTAGTGTTTTTACCTCTATATCCATCCTCCAGATATAGCGACGGTTGCACGAAGCCCTACGTGGATGACGACGCTCGATTGAGGAAGCCTTGCACCGCGCTCGTGGATCTCCCGTCTCCTCTCGCCTTCGCAACGAACGAAAAGAATTTTTGTGGAAAGAAAATTTTAGAGGCTCGTGCTGATAACATGTTATGAATCAACTACTGGGGGAGGAGCCCCTAGCTCTTTATTTATAGGCAATGGGGAGAGTACAAAGATGGGCTTACAATGATATGGGCCTATCTCTAGGATAGCCCAGAATATCAACCAACCCGGTTAAATAACCGTTCACAATAAATAGGGCTTTGTATATGCTGACTACTACAGAAATTAAAACAATTTGAGAAGGATATTTCTATATCTATATCTGGAGTACTGCCATCAGTCCCACGGAAGAATGCAATTTTCTGCACTGTAAAATTGGAAACTATTTATGAGAAATAATGTGAAACATTTATGAGACACTAATGGATTATATGTTCCTAATCAATCTTCTGCACTGTAAAATTAGAACAAATTAATTTATTAACATATAAGTGTACATGTTTGAGGTTTTAGGATGGGGAAAAATTACTTTACTACCCTATAAATGTACATGTTTGCATACTGATGGATCATACTGATTGATCAGACTATTCACATCAATGACAACAATGCAGATGAGCAATCGAATGGTGGTATCAAAAATCAAGGAGCGAGCAGGTTGAGTCAAGTGGACTGCGGAACAAGAAGGCTTACATTCATGCGGAGATGGCTAGAATAACAATCTACCTTAAATAGTAGCTATGCGGTGCACTACATAAAAGTGATGGACAAGATTTTGCATCTTCTTTCAATTGTTGTAAAGTATCTTATGGTTCATGCATGTAAATATCATAGAATGATTAAGTTGAATTGAAGGGTCGGATGGAATATAATCGAATGGACATATCTCATACGGATGTATAGTATCTATATAAGAGTGCTGGCTTTAGGATCAGCATTGTTGAGTCAAATATGAAACTTTGAAAATTTACAAAAATGTTAATAGATGTTTGGTTGTCGGAGTAAAATGTTCAAACATTGTGTTATTTGCTGTAATTTAGACATTTCCACCATTATATGTATAAACAGTAATGGTCAATGAACATAGTTATTGTGTGTAAGCCCCTAACCATAAGTTTATAAAGAATTAAAGTTGTAGCATCATCAATTTGTGGGTTGCTTCCATGCATATGCTGTCATGGTTAGAAGAAATGTCTTTGGTGGAAAACCTTAAATATTCAGGGGAACTAAAAATTTTGGAAAATTTTACGGGAACCAAATCTGGAGAGTACTAAATTTTGGTAGCTACATAACCATTATTATGCTTGAATATTACTGTTCATTTACAATTAGCGGATCCAATCTTTTGAGGGGGAAATAGTTTATATGTATGTGGAACCAAAATTTTGGGGGAATTAAAATTCTTGGGACACTATATAACTATTATTGCATTTTAATTATTGTTAATCATTTAAAATTAGGGGATGCAAGCTTTTGAGGGGCGAATATTTTAAATGAACATGTGAACTAAATTTAGGGGAGCCAAAATATTTGGGAGAATAAAATAACAATTATTGTGTTTTAATTATTGATGTTCGTTTAAAATTAGGAGAATCGAGATTTTGAGGTGTGAATATTTTAAATGAACCGCCCCCTGACGGCACTGATTATGGCGTCTATTATATACTTGAGGGATCATTTCGATTGGGTTTGTTGACTATGAAAAAATGGTCGGAACAAATTGCTGAGATTGAATCTTAAGAAATTAATAGGTATGATCAGAGTTTGTAAACATTTTGAAAAGAAAACCTTGAGTGAATTATAATTTGAGGAAAATAAATTCTTTGGGTAAACAAAATTTTGATGGGAACTAAAATTTTTGGAAAGTGAAAATTTTGTGGGGAAACTCAAAAATTTTGAGATAACTAAACTTACAGAGTACTTTTAGGTGAAGTAAATTTGGAGGAAAGTTGATTATGGGGACTAAATTCTTTGCGGGTACTAGAATTTGTAGAAAAATTTGGGGGAAACTATTTCTGATGTCAACTAAATTTTGGGGGAAACTAAAATTTTTGGGAGACTAAATAACATTTATTGCGCTGTAATTATCATTGTTCGTCCAAAAATAGGTGATCCAAGATTATGAGGGGAGAATATTTTAAATGAACCGTGCCCTTAGGGCACGGGTTATGACTAGTATGTATGTATGTGTGTATGTATGTGTGTGTGTGTGTATATATATATATATATATATATATATATATATATCTATCTATCTATATATATATATATATATATATATATCTATCTATATATATATATATTATAAAACAGGGATGTTATCATGGGTTTTTGGATAAGAGTTTTTGATAAGAGATGAGAAATTGGGTATATATGAGGGATGTTGTTAAGAGAAAATTGGATAAGATATGAGAAATTGGATAAGAGAAATTGGATAAGGGATATAAGTTGATGATGACTAAGATAAACTTTGGGGTGAAATTTTGTTATGAAAACTCAAAATTTGAAAACTCAAATAAAAACTCAAATTGGGGGGAAAACAAGAAGGGGGGAACTCAAATGAAAACTCAACCTGTCCTCTCTCTCTCTCTCTCTCTCTCTCTCTCTCTCTCTCTCTCTCTCTCCCCCCCCTCCCTCTCTCTCCCCCCTCAGTCCCCTTCCCCCAAACGATGCAGCACCCCCAAAATCGCTGGCGTTGTTTCTCAATCTTTGAATTTCTTCTATTTTTCTTTTCTTTCTCTCTTTGAAAGAGGGAAAAGATGCTTCCATCTTAAATGGAAGATTTTGGGGGTCACTTACCCTGCCAAATTCGCTAGCTGCTGATTACTCTTAACGACGACGAATGGTGAGCAAACTGACTGTGGTGTCCTCTTATCTGTGTTTCAGGCGAGCAAGGACAGTGACTAGGGATTTTTCTCGAGTTTCCTTGGCATCTCAATTTTTTTTCCAGTGATAGTTTATCGCTTCATGTTGGTCGATGTTGTTTGTCTTCCTTATGTTTCACATTCGAGGGCCTTACATTGGACAGATATGAACATGTTTGCCCTTAAAGATGCATGAAAAATGTAATTTTAGCTACTGCCTATGCTTAGTCAATCCAATTATCCAGCCTATCTCTTGATGTGGTGAGATTTAAAACTGAATATGTAATGAATTATCAGCTGCTGCAGTTGTACAGCTTTTGGCATCGGAGAATATTTTCTGCTTGAGTCTATTGTTTCTTTGTTATAGCCTTAGTTACTCTGTTCAGTTTGTGATGTAGTGATATAGTGTTACGGGCACCTGGCAAACATGCAGAAACATGTGAATTTACGGTTCATTAAGGCTTGCTTTGGTTCCAAACAAAGCAAGAAAGGGATAGTGAAGCTATTGCTTTTCTTCTTAGTTTTATCATTAACGGTTCATTAAGGCTTGCATTTTGATACCATATTGCATCAATTGGCCAAGTATGCAGCAGTTAATTGATAATTTGCTAATTGATTTTCTTAAATCAATTAAACTGATACTTGCAATTAACGGCATTGCTGCATTTTAATGTTCTCAAACTGAGGTTCTGAACTTATGATAACTGGTGCATTTTGATGTTCTCAACCAATTGATAGCATTGCTGCATACTTGGCCAATTGGAAGATACCATATTGCATCTGTTTTATCAATTAACTGCAAGTATCAGTTTGAGAACATCAGTTATTATAAGTATCTTTCTCTTTTGTAAACTTACAAATAAGGTATCTTCCACATTATGGCTGTTATATCTTATGGATTCAATCATTATGTTCTTTATGAGGGAACTTTTTGTATTATAAGGGAATCGAGTTGGGAAATTGATTATGTTCAGTTTGAGAACAAAAAACAGGGGCAAGTATTAGTTTGAGAACATCAGTTATCATAAGTATTCAATCAAGATCAAGTATCTTTCTCTTGCAATAATCTTTATTCAATCATTATGCCCTCAGGGAACAGCTCCTCTTTCACTTGGGGAGCAATCCATTGTATCTGAATGTTAGTTATATCCAAGTTAAACGTTTGCATGAAAAAAATTATGATTCTCCAAATGCAAATGCTTCGAGCAAAGCTGAAAGTATTGGATGTTTCATATTGAACATAGGTTTTCACTTACAAGATATTAGTTTTGATATTTGAAGTTTTACACTTGATCATCATGGAAATTTGGAACACTGTAATTTTACCACCAAAATGAAGTAAATTCTCATTCTATTCTTTTGCTATTCAATTGGGAACTATGCAAATGTTGGATCAAAATTTTCAATGTGAGTGCACTATGAGCATGTAAAAGAATTAGGCCCCTTTTCGTAAGAGAGTCCTTAAATGTTGTAACTGATAAGAAGAAGTGTAATGTCATTTGTTTGCAATCTGTAATGCTCCTTTAGGTACGAGAGCCCTTAATTTGGTAGCTGATTAGATGAAGTGCATCGTTATTTGCTTGTAATGATCTAATAGTCCTTTAAGTAGGAGAGCCCGTAATTGTGGTAGCTAATTAGATGAAGTGCATTGTTATATGTTTATAAAGTTGTAAATAGTAGGCAACATATTTGACAGGAAATGGAATTGGTGTTTATTGCATGCATTATATTCGTAGTCTTGATGGGCTATAACTTGAGCCTGTTGGAATACGAGGATTAAACTTTTTACAGATTGTTGCTTGAAATGTGGTAGTAGCTTTACGCCTAGAGGCACATGCCTAGAGTAGTACAGTTGATCATATTTGCATATCATTCTATTGATGTGTATGAGGAAAGGACATGTTTGAGCCATTTTCTTATATTTTGGGTAATACAGTTGATCCTACATTATATGTATGTGTATCGATTAATATCGGGTTTTGGATACATTAGATTGAAATTTGGATTATTACGCTAATTAGTTTGCTACATTAGGCTAAAAATTTTAACATTAGATAATAGCTGAACTACATATGTTAGTGATGTTAACTACTGCTACATCAAGCTAATTAGTTTATACATTAGTTACATACTCACTATCCCGAGTATCAAATTTTCTGAATTTCCTTTATGACAGATTCACGTGCCTTTGAAGTATATGATTTAATTATGGCTGAACTTAAAACAGAAATTGCCAACTAAGACAAATTTAGCACCAAAGGGGTGTATGCATGATGTTGCATGTGTGTTCTGCATGAATTAGAAAGGCGAAGGATTTATCACTGTATTACTGGTGAAATTTAATATACATAGGCATGTATGCATCGTAGTGTAATTTTATCTCTCAATCATATATGCATCGCAGTGTAACGCTCCTGTATGTGCTCTCAAATAACTAATGTCTTCATGTCTGGAGGTTCAATAACTAATGTGTACATCAAGTTGACTACTCCTATATGCATCACAATGTAACGATCATGTATGTGCTCTCAAATCGTAACCATCAAGTCAGTACTTCGCTTTTAACTTGGTTGGCAGATATTTGCCATGCAGCAAAATATATGATGTTTTATTTTACAAGGTCATCTCATGGAACTCCTTTTTAACATGATGTTGGCTCTTTATTTTATATATTTGTTGAGAAGTATATATTCATACATGTGTCAAGTGATCTGTTGAATACTTCAAATCTACATCTTTTGCATCATTCTTATGTAACGTTTTTGAGGTATATAGACGTGTACCCTGATTTTAACAATATAAGGCATCTTGCATCTTATTCTTAAAGCAATCACAGTTTTAATATAATAATTTTACTGTTCAAGGTATGATCTGCATTTGAATTAGTCTGTAGGTGATGCTGCCCTCGCAAAATTTTGTTTCTTAATTGGTGAAACATGATCGTATCACACCACTGTAGCTAAGGAAGTCTAACATTTATCTTCTATTTCTATTTTGTTTTATTTTGTTCTGTACTTAAGACATTTTATCAAACACTGCTGGTCGTCAGAATTCATTCATTATTCTTGAATGTTTTTTCCATTTTTTAATCTTATTAAGGCGAAGGAAATGTGCCGATTGGTTACTAGCATGGTGCAGCTCGGTAAGCTGGTAGGTTTATGCTAATTTATTTTGATACTTTTTTGTTCATGTGTTTTGCTTTGAAACATGCTGCATGATATTATCAGAAATTCAACCCATGATAACATAAGGATAGCTTGATCTATTCTCATTCCTTGGCACCCTTATTAATATCTTTGCTCAAACTTCTGCATGTTCACATCCAGAGATAGATCTATTATACATTTGAGGTGGTTTTGAATTTGCTACATTATGTGCATGTGTATCAAGTAATATCGGGTTGTGTTACATAATGTAGAAAATTAGTTTGTTAAATGTCTTGAAACTTGATCAAACTTTAAGTTTCAGGATTTCCTTTAACTTGATGTCCTGGAACAAATTAATGTTGATCAAATTGGTGATCAAAATATAAGTTTTAGGAAGTCCTGGATCTTGATGTCCTGGAAAAAATGAGAACAAATGAATAACTTGATCTGTCCTGGAACAAATTATTAATTTTTTAGGATGAAAAATTAAAAAATGAAAAGATCTCATATATTTTCAGTTTAAATATAATATTCTACAAAAGTTAAAATATCAACCTATTATACTCTCCAATTTGATCCCCATTATATTTGAGAACTCATACTTTTTTGAGGTCTTGGAACTCTTCCAATTTGACATGCAAAACTCTAAATTGTGATTTCTAACATATCAAACTTGGATGTTTTAAGTTAAAAAACAGTGAGGTTATATTGAGTGCTTTCTTTTCCAGTTTGATATGCTTTCTTTTCCACTTTGAATAGCATTTTAAGTCTAGAGGCCTTTATTTATAAAGACAAAAGTTAATAATCATTCATATAACAATGAACAAGAAAATTTCATGAAGAATAGTAATTCTGACAAAAAAGAATAGTAATCACTCAATTAACTTGATACATGCTCATTCATGAAGAATAGTAATCACTCAATTAACTTGATACATGCTCATTCATGAAGAATAGTAATCTTGACAAAAAATTCTGTTGGAAGAACTGTTGGAAGAAGTATTTAGTTTTGTTATGTGACAAAGATTGTTGGAAAAAGTATTTATGATTTGTGATTTGTGTATGTGCTCATTTTTACTTGCAATGGAATCCAATTCAAACTCTTTACACCTAATCTTTATTGTCGGTGTAATCTTCTGATAAAACTAATCTCTCATTGTTAATAAGCAAATGTTTTATAAAACCGTGTTCTTGCATGAGTGCATCCATTTATATGAAATGGACTATTGCTAAAGATGTAACAGATGTGTGTCGAATTTCATACAAGTGCATAATATTCATCGAATCTTCTCGGAAGATGATATGACTGCATTGATGATGATTCTGTTTATTTCTCCTTTTCATTGTAAGGAAACCTTTTCATTTGTCAAATGATGGCGTTTGAGACAAAGAAACCTTTTCTTTTATCAAATGCTGGCGTTTGAGACTCGTCCTTGGCCAGGATTCAGAATATGATCGTTAATTAATCCTCTGTTGTTTTGTTGTTTTGCTTCCAAGATGTTGATTAGTTTGTCGAAAATGTTCATTCATTCCCGGTAGTATAATTATGAAATGTGAAATGTTCATTCCTTCAGTTAGCTGGAAATGTTCATTCATCCCAGATGTCCACGCAGCATGTTCATTATATTAACATCGTTGATTAATACTCAGCATGTTCATCCATTCAGTTAGTATACTCAACATCGTTAATTAATACTCATCATGTTCATTCATATTTAAGCTATCTGTAAATGTGAAATGTGAAATAAACAGCATGAGCTTTCAAAAAGGAAAAACATACTCATAACTGGAAATGTGAAAGCACATGCTCATATTCTCACATCATGATCAATACCCTATTTGATTAAAAACATGTACAATTAACAGATAATTTGTTAATTATGTTCCCATATAATGATGGAGAAGTAATAATATTTTGGCTAATAGGAAGATTAATAGGATTTTATATTCATTGCTAATTTAGCTTTTTGTGAATAATCTCTCTCATGATGGTAGAATTTGCAGGTCATTCATTTTCAAAAAACAGTAATTGCTTGGGTGCATGGTGTTTGCTTGGGTGCACATTGCTCTTTGTAGGTACTGTGTTGTTAAATAACACACTTACAGACATTCAATGTTTGAGGTATATGTTAAATTTGATTAATACACATTTTGCATAATACATGATGTTAAATTAAAATTTGAACATGCAATTTGGACTAAAACATTGAACTAAAATTTGAACTTAGAGACATAAAATATGATTTATAGACATGTAATGTTTTCATCTGTAAGTTTTAGTTCAATGTTTTAGAATGAGAATAATATATAAGTATGTGTTCTTTGTGGTATTTGCAAGTTAGATAAAGGTGTTTTAGTTCAATCTGAACTTGAACCCGCATACTTCTCATTATACAGGATGGGAGACATGTAATGTTTTAGTTCAATGTTAAATTAAGTACGTATGTGTTCTTTGATGTAAATATGATTCATACACATACTTACAGACATGCAATGTTTGAGGTATATGTATTTTTGATTAATCCACATGTAAGTCAGCATCCTTTATAAATTAAATTAATGAGATCATCCCGTGCATGTAGGCTTGGGTGACATGTACAGCTCGAGCGCGAGCTCAAAGGTTGCAAATGGCATAGGATTCACAAAGCATGGCACAACAGCAGCATCCAAGATCCCAGAAATCATATGTAAGTCGTCATCCTATATAGATTAAATTACTGGAATTTATGAATTAATAAAAAGAGATTTTAAGATCAGAGTGCTATTTTGCATTAGAATTTGAGGCTTGAGTTTCTACTATGTTTATATCTGTATATTGATATCTGCATGTCTTGAAGGCTGGAAAATGTGAGAGTTCCTGTGTGTTACGCCTATTTGACCGAGACCCCAAAAGACACGAGCCCAGGAGCCCGACTACTGGTCGAAGGCCCACCTGCATCCTCAAGCCCATTGAACAAAGGCCCTGTAAGGGATCTTCTCGAATGTCGATCCGACCCGGCCCCGATAACCCGCTGGACACTCACCCACTCCTGCGAAAACCGTTCCCCCGAACGCGCGACCACTAAATGGCGGTAATGGGGAGGTGCTGGAATGGCGAAGAGAGCGGCGGCGAGGGGGCGGATTGATGGGGCACGATCGAGGGCGGGCGTGGGACGTGGGCCAGAGGCAATCACGCAGGGAGCTCTACAAAAGGGCTCGGAGGACGACGAAGAAAAGGACGGCATGTCAGGTAACAAAACCTAAGGTACTCCATCAACGACCTCGTTCCCCCAATTCATCTCCTTCCTCCCCCCGCTCGCGCCGAGAGACGCCGTTACGATCTCCTCACGAGTCGAACCGTCTCCGCCGGGCCTCCTTTCTCAGATCTCTATCTGACTTAGGCATCGGAGGGGATTTGGCCGGAACCAAGGTCCGGCCCCCTGACGAGCGTTCTCGTCTACGCAGGTGGACAGCTGATCAACGGGCCGAGGCTACCCCTCGCCCCTATCCGACCACTCGATCAACTGGATAGTGAGGCTTCCCCTCACCGTCAGCCTGCCGAGGCCGAGCACGCCCTACCGAGGCCGAGCGTCTTAGTCGGGTCCGAGACTCCCCCTCGCCACCCGTCGGCCGTGCATCTACCCGGGCGACTGAGGCTACCCCTCGTCCCCCTTCCAGCCAAGGCCGAGCGCGTCTATCCGAGGCCGAGCGTCTCAACCAGGGCCGAGGCTTCCCCTCGCCCCTTCTGCACCAATTCAAAGCCCCCCAAGGGACCCAAAGCGGGCCCCTTGACCACGTTGACCGGGTTCTCCACGGTCAACGCTTTGTAGTGAGAAAACACTCTGAAACATCTGGCGCCGTCTGTGGGAACCGAAAACCGTCCCACGAAATAGCAAACCACACCAACAATGGCACGAGCCAGCAATGGAAGGAAGCGCATGCCCCCCATCCCGGAGGAGGGGAATGACGCATCGAATGGCAACCCCGAGGACATGCCCGTCGGCGACCACCATGCCCTCTCAACCGAAGAGACCGGCGGCTCAGAACTGGCCACGCAAGGACAACTCCACGCCCTGGCTCAGGAAACCAACGCAAGCCTCCAGACGTTAGTCGCGACGGTGCAGCAACTCGTCGGCCCGGCGCCGCCCAACAGGGGCACATTGGACGATGGCCATCGATGGACAGGGGATCCCCCGCACTTGCGGTTTGCCATGGTCGACGACCACGGGGCCCAAAAACCGAACACGGAGCGTCGGTTCACGCTGTCTGGCTCTCGTCAGGCGAGGTCACGCGCCTCCTCACCCTATCGTGAAAGGAGCCGAAGAGAGACCGAAGGGACGGACGGCGAATCGAGGACGGCATCGTCTCGTCGATCACGGTCGTCCCGCCGCAGGAGAAGCGAACGACACCACTCGAGAGACCGATCACGGCGGAGCAGGAGCTCCCGCAGGAGGAGTCGGGAGCGTCGGGACAGCCCGACCCCCAGCGTGGCGAAGGCTGCGGAGCCAGCCCCGCTGGCGCCGGTGCTACCTCCACCCCCGATCGATCCAGAGGCAGGCGAGTACCGCATCCCCGGAGGCATCCACGGAGACCGGTGTCCCTTATCACGGAGAATAACCGACGCACGGGTCCCCTCTCGATTCAGGATCCCGGTGCTGGGAAAGTACGACGGAATAGGAGACCCGGCACACCACGTGATGGACTACGAGGGGGACATGGCCTTCCAGGGAGCTGACGATGACCTGCTTTGCCGGGGCTTCTATTCTACTCTCAGGGGAGCGGCGAGGATCTGGTACCACAGCCTGCCCGGCCGCTCCATCGACAGTTTCGAACAACTCGCCCAGTTGTTCTGCAAACAGTTCATGGCGGGGAGGCTGATCAAACCTGGTGCTGAACATCTGTTCAACATAGTGCAAGGCCCGGCCGAGCCACTCCGACAGTTCATGCGCCGCTTCAATGCGGAAAGGCTGAACGTGAACAACCCACCCGACCTGGTGGTCCAGACGGCCCTTAAGAAAGGACTTCGCCACAGGGGCCTCAAGAAGTCCCTACACAACGACCCCCCGAAGGACCTCCCCGGGATCATGGCAAGGGCCGAACGCTTCATGCTGACCGAGGAGGCCTTGGCCGAGGATGCAGGAAAAGCCGCTCGAGGGACCAAGCGCGGCGACGGCAGACGAGTTAGCCCCGAAGGGTACCGGACCGAGAAGAGGCAGAGGAACAGGCAGCGGGGAGAAAGCGCGAGGGACACCACCCCGGACGCCATTCTCACCCAAGTACAGAAGGAAGAGCGAGCTGATCGCCCCCCACCAAAGGCTAAAAGAGGCGGGAAGAACATGGAGAAGTACTGCAAGTACCACAAGGACGATGGTCATGACACAAAAGATTGCTGGCATTTGAAAAAGGACATTGAGAAACTGATGAGCCGAGGGCACGCCAGGAATCAGGCCGACGAGCCGGCCCACGGAGAAGGGACCTCCACACAGCCAGACAAGGGGAAGAAGATCAACACCATCCAAGGCCCCCTCCGCATCATAGAGTGAGCGGACGATGTCTCTCCCCCCGGTTGCAGCCTAGTAAGAGGGAGTTATCTAGGTTTACATCCCTCTGTCTAGCTTCATTTCCTTTCTTTTCCCTTTTTCCTCCAAATGTACCGGTCCGACAGGACTCTTGAGAGTACAAGTGCATTCCTTTTTTTTGTCTTTTCTTAAATCCCCGACGGAATTGACATGCCACCAATAGCGCAAAAGAACGGGGACCGCCGCCTCACTGGAGGAGGAAGAGGAGCTTTGTCCTCGCCGACTGACTCCTGTGCTCATAAGACTGGGGGCAATTCCCCCAGCATGCACGGACGCCGACCGGTCCTAAGCCGAGGAGCTTTGCCCTCGCCGATTGACTCCTGTGCTCATAAGACTGGGGGCAATTCCCCCAGCAGGCACGGACGCCGACCGGTCCTAAGCCGAGGAGCTTTGCCCTCGCCGACCGAATCCTGCGCTCATAAGTCTGGGGGCGATCCCCCCAGCCAGCGCAAACGCCGACCGGTCCTAAGCCGAGGAGCTTGGCCCTCGCAGACCGACTCCCGCGCCCATAAGCCTGGGACAGTTCCCCCAGCAGGCACGGACGCCGACCGGTCCTAAGCCGAGGAGCTTTACCCTCGCCGACCGACTCTTGTGCTCATAAGTCTGGGGGCAACTCCCCTGAGACACGGACGCCGACCGGTCCTAAGCCGAGGAGCTTTTGCCCTCGCCGACCGACTCCCACACTCATAAGTCTGGGGAGAATCCCCCCAGCCGACGCCAACGTCGTCCAGTCCTAGGCCAAGAACAAGGCGACAACGCAAAGTACACGAGAAGTCCGAGTAAGTCAATTTCGTTTATAATAGTTAACCAGAGTACAAAAATGTGTCTTATTTACAGGGGATCGAGGCGAAGGAAACACCCTACAAACAATCTACTCACGACGAATGACAGAGTTCTTCGCCTACAGAAGCTAGATCGACACCGACAGAGCAAAATTGGTTGACAAAAGACCCGAAGTAGGTAGCCCAAGCTAGCCGCCATGCAACCAGCAATTATTGGCCACGGAGCCGATAACGAAGCCGAAGGAGATAGCGGGGGCCAGGGATCCATTTCAAGTAGACTGGCCCAAAGCGAAGCGGATGCTTAAAAATTTGAGGATAAGGCCGGGAGGGACGGCTTAGGGAGCCCGAGCTCGGGAGGACACATCCTCGGGCACTCCGCCCTGCTAGGAGCAAGGGGGATCGACCGGCGGTGGGGCTTGCCGAACACGCTCCGCACATTCCCGGAAAGAAGACTGGACGACTTCGACGATCCGAGGGGCGATGAGGTCTTCATACTTACCGAAGGCCTCCCTGAGAACCTCGAAGATCCTCTTCCCCAGGGTCTCGACGACGCCCTTCTCCACCTCCTCTGCAAGCCGCATCACCTGGCACCGATCCGACAGTTCCCTCTGAAGCTCCTCCCTCTCCAGGCGGAACGACTCCGCCGCTTCCTCAGCCGACTGATGAGCATCCTCCAGCTTTCCTTGGAGGTCAACCACTCGTCCCTCCAACTCGGCCACGCGGAGGTTGAGACACCGAGACTCCATCTGGGCCTCCGTCATAGCCACCTCAGTCGCCCCGGCCCGCTCCTGAGCCCTCATGGAGGACTCCTCCAGCTCCCTCAAGCGTACGGCTCGACACTGTAACTCCACAGCAAGCGCTGAACCCTGAAAAGACGAGACATGGGCTAAGAAGAGGATAAAGAGAAAGAGAGGATAGCTAGATAACCGAACCTGTTGAAGGATCCAGACCAAGGAATCCGACATCTTGTCGGCCGGGATCTTCTTGAGGAAGCTGTGATCCGGGGGAGGGACGGAGACCTCGGCAACCTGCTGGGCCAGAGCTCGGTCAACAAACATAGAACTCCCAGGGACAACGATCGAAGCCAAGTCACTCGCCAACAAGGTCCCGACCCCCGATGATACGGGCGAAGACGCTGCGAGGGGGGTGGCAGACAAAGCTGCCGAAGGATCCCCGACGGTCGCCACGGGAAGCGCGGAACCTGCCGGACTGGAGGGATCCACGTCCTCCCTCCTCTTCTTTCCCCTGTAGGGCTCCGAAGGCGCCGGAGGGGAACGCTTCCGCCCCGCACCATCCTCACCCCCCGGAAGGGGATCGCCAGAAGAAGAGGCGGGAGGCGCGGCCACCACCTTACCCACGGAAGGCTCGGCTCGGCGCACTTCCTCCTCAACGGTCCTCCGAGGCGCCCTTCCAGAGGTACTACCTCGGCTCCGAGCGGCTCCACGACGGATCAGCTCATCGACGTCACGGACGAATTCACAGCCAGCCATCCCTGCAAAGGAGACCGAAATCAGGATGAGTCATAGGGCGATCCGGGGATGAAAAAGCGACCTACCCGGAGACCACAAGACGGCCTTCAGGAGTAGGTCGTCCAACAAAAACCAGATGGACTTCGTTTCCAAAGGAAGAGCCAACAGAAGCGCAACGGCTGCCCGGTCGGCGTCTGAGAGAACTAACGACGGGCGAGGATGGACAGAACTGCCCCAGCTTGTTAGAATCTGGGCCTCACCCAAGAAGACCACGAAAACATAATCCGAGTTCCAAGCCCCTGACCAGCGGGGTAACCCGATCAGGCATTCCCTCCTCGAACGGGCTCAGAGTAGCAGCCATGACCCCGGACCGACCGTCTGGACCTGGTAAAAGTGGAAGAGAAGGGGGAGAGACGGCTCCAGACCACGGGTACAGCAGAGTGTTACGAAGCCCGTCAGTATCGCGATCAAACACGGGGTGAACTGACACAGGGACACTGTGAAATGTTCCATGACCTGGATGAAGAAGGGATGGAGCGGGAAGCGAAGGCCCAGGCGGAACATCTCGACGTACACGCCGACCTCATTGCTCCTCGGAAGGCAAATCCGCTCGTCGACAAATGGAACCCGAACCTCGTATGGGAAGCAGAGATATCTTTCCCGGATCTCCGCGGCCACCGAAGGAGGAGTCCTCGACGGCGTACGGAGGACAACCGGGGGCACATTAAGCCGTACGGCAGCCGACGCCACGTCATCACGGGCGTAGTCTGGAAAAAGTTTCTCCTCCCCCTTATCCTGAAGAGAACGACTCCCGGCGGGGGAACCTGATCCCCCTAGCCGGGGCTCACCCCGCCTGGACTCCGAAGGATCCCTTGCCCTTTGACCAGAACCGCCTATCCTAAGGGCAGCCATAAGATGAAAGCGAGAGAGGAATTACCTTTTTTCGACTAGTCTGGAGAAGGCAAGGAAGCGAAGGCGACGGGAAACTCCGAGTTGTGGAAAGCTTTGAATACCGGGAGGAGCAAGAGAGAAGTGGAGATCAACGCGGCTGAGGATCTTATATACCGGGCGCATGGGTGAATTCGAAGCGGCTGACAAGAACGCGCGGCAGGCTTCGAAGAACTGGCGGCGTTTTGAAACCGGCGCCAGGGGAAGTCCAATCGACCCGCCTCATCATGAACTACATTTATGACCACGCCTCGGCTGAAGCGCCACTCGGAACCCCAGGAGGCGAAGCGGTTATACCAAGCTAGCCGAGGCCGATCGATCCCACCGATGGCGGCGCCCGAACCCCTCAGCTTCTCAATTGAAGACGGCCCCGCGAACGGAGGGGGTAAGTTTGCAGCCACACGTGGCGGCATCAGAGGACCGACGGCGCTTCGGAGCCCGCGCCTTAAAAATATCGAACGGGCCCACCCATGATGACGACTAATAAATGAGTCGGCATCGACTGGCGAGCTTGTCAAAATCGACAGAGGTCACATCGGCCGAGCCGAACAGGCCGAAGCCAATCAACTCGACCGATGGGGGCAATTGTTACGCCTATTTGACCGAGACCCCAAAAGACACGAGCCCAGGAGCCCGACTACTGGTCGAAGGCCCACCTGCATCCTCAAGCCCATTCAACAAAGGCCCTGTAAGGGATCTTCTTGAATGTCGATCCGACCCGGCCCCGATAACCCGCTGGACACTCACCCACTCCTGCGAAAACCGTTCCCCCGAACGCGCGACCACTAAATGGCGGTAATGGGGAGGTGCTGGAATGGCAAAGAGAGCGGAGGCGAGGGGGCAGATTGATGGGGCACGATCGAGGGCGGGCGTGGGACGTGGGCCAGAGGCAATCACGCATGGAGCTCTACAAAAGGGCTCGGAGGACGACGAAGAAAAGGACGGCATGTCAGGTAACAAAACCTAAGGTACTCCATCAACGACCTCGTTCCCCCACTTCATCTCCTGCCTCCCCCCGCTCGCGTCGAGAGACGCCGTTACGATCTCCTCACGAGTCGAACCGTCTCCGCCGGGCCTCCTTTCTCAGATCTCTATCTGACTTAGGCATCGGAGGGGATTTGGCTGGAACCAAGGTCCGGCCCCCTGACGAGCGTTCTCGTCTACGCAGGTGGACAGCTGATCAACGGGCCGAGGCTACCCCTCGCCCCTCTCCGACCACTCGATCAACTGGATATTGAGGCTTCCCCTCACCGTCAGCCTGCCGAGGCCGAGCACGCCCTACCGAGGCCGAGCGTCTTAGTCGGGTCCGAGACTCCCCCTCGCCACCCGTCGGCCGTGCATCTACCCGGGCGACTGAGGCTACCCCTCGTCCCCCTTCCAGCCGAGGCCGAGCGCGTCTATCCGAGGCCGAGCGTCTCAACCAGGGCCGAGGCTTCCCCTCGCCCCTTCTGCACCAATTCGAAGCCCCCCAAGGGACCCAAAGCGGGCCCCTTGACCACGTTGACCGGGTTCTCCACGGTCAACGCTTTGTAGTGAGAAAACACTCTGAAACACTGTGTATGGAAGAAGCCTCCACTGTCTTCAGTCTCTCTTCTACAAATGAGGGATGTTTTCAAATTATTTTGCTTTTAAGGTTCGTTCGACTACCAGGCCTTCTGTTGTTAAAGGGTCAGATCTATCGTATGACAGTAAGAAGCATGTATGCGAGACTTCATCTGTCAGAATGAAACTAATTTTCTCTTTGTTAAGTACTTCATGATCTCATTGTGTGTTGATCGAAACAAATAAGATTCTTATGGTGCATTACCTGCAGAAAAAGTGATCGGAAGTGGGAGAGGTAGTGAAACGATGAGTGATGGTAAAAAGAAAAGATCCGAAGACACTTCAGAGACACTGTTCAAGAAATTCCAGACATGAGAGCTCAAATGCCTCTTCTGTCAAGGTACTAATTATGCTCAAAGAAATATTATTAGGTGCCCAAAGAAAATATTATTAGGAGCTCAAATGCCTCTTTGGTTCTGAGAAGAACATTTGGCTTATTTTTTTGGAATCTCGATTTTTTTTCCCATTTTTAACTAAAACTAAATTTTTCGGAGGATATCATGGCAGAGGAAGGGGCTTATGTCATCTTGCTTGGTTAAATGACAATTGAATCAGCAAGGAGTCGCGAGTTGAAGGCCGACTGGGCATCGCGAGTTGGAGGCTGGCTCGACGTTGCGAGTTAAAGGCAACGATTCAAGCTGACATCGAAACCAGCTTGGTGTTGCGTGTTGAATCTATGGCAGAGCAAGCAATGATGTTGAACATGCTGAGATTCAATTTTGTTTTATATTTATTATTATTATTGGATCTATGGCGAGTGCAAGCAACGATGTTGAAGATGATTATGCCCAACTTGAGATTCAATTGCGAGTTGGATCTATGGCAAAGCAAACATGGGTTGTGCCTAAGTTTCTCTATATATTTTTCGTTTTATGCTTCAAGCTGGATCAAAGTTTAACAATTTGATCTTCATTTTTCAATGAAATAGCAATAAGATATGTTGGCAATCTCTTTGAAACATGTTTCATGAAATCTTTGTTATCAAGTGTTGTAAAATATATCATTACGATAAAGAAATTTTTATGAGAAAAACAAGCACATCAATTGAGTTGTGTTTAAGTTCAACAAAGAACATGTAACTATGTCATCTTCACTTGCATGTTTGTATGCTTCTTTATCCTCGGAGTTTTATGTTGAGTTGATTGATTATGATTGTCAATCTTTTTTTGAGCTCATTTAGTGTAGTATTATGTATCCTTCTTTATCTTATTTTCTTTCAAAATAATTTTATTAGTTTCAAAAAATTGATGTCATTATCATATTTATCTTTTCTGAAATTTTTTTGCGCTCATTTAGGGTAGTAAGTATTATGTAATTATGTTGTGGTTTCAATATATGAAGAAGCAAAGGTACCATTTTTTTGGTTGATTATGATTGCCCAGTGATGATTCACACACCAGCATCCCCCTGAGAAGAAAGAAACATACTAGAAATATGTTACAAAAAGGAGAAGAAAAAAAGATAAGCCATAAGTATACTAGTCATTCTTAAGTTGTTTAATTCCAAGGGGTTATAAGATAGATATTGTTAGAGTTTTTTGGTATTTTATTTTACCATTGTCATATATGTACATATCAATCAAACTAATAGGCAATAATATAATGAATTATGGGTATTCACTGAACTATTTGGATTATTAGCTCATACTATTGACATCATCAAGAATCGGATGAACTCTCGCTTTTTCATGCAACAGTGAATATGTCACTCTTTTTAACTTTTTTTAGGAGGAACTAAATCTGGAGGTAATCAAACTTTTGGATGGAACTTTTGGGGGAACTAAATCTGGTTGGAATTAATTTTTGGGGTGAACTAAAATTTTTGAGGTGAACTAAATTCTCTTTGGAAACTTAATTTTAGAGGAAACTAAAATTTTTGGAAAGTTAAAATTAGCCGGTAAAACCCCAAAATTTTGGAGCAGAACTAAAATTTGGAGTATACTAAATTTTGGGAGGAACAAAGATTTTTGGGAGGAACTAAATTCCTTGGAATGAGTTAAATTTTCGAGGGAACTAAGATTTTGAGGGGGAAGTATCTTAAATGAACCGTGCCCTCGGGCACATGTTATTCGCTAGTATATATATATGGGTATTCACAAAAAAATACCCTAACGTTTTGAGTATCATTCAAATTAATACCCTTAACATTTAAATCGTACACAACAATACCTTTTTGCATGTTTTGGCTAACGGACTACAACGTCGTTAAATTATACCCGTTTTTCCCTGATCAAAGCTTACAAAAAAATACCCTAACGTGTGGAGTATCTTTCAAATTAATACCCTAATGTTTTGGGTATCTTTCAAGTTAATACCCTAATGTTTTGGGTATCTTTCAAGTTAATACCCTAACGTTTGGGGTATCTTTCAAGTTAATACCCGCTTGGTAGGGATGTGCATGGGTACAGGGTACCCAGATACCCGATCGGAACCTACCCGAACGGGTAGGTTCTGGGTAGATAGTTATCGGTTCCGGTTAGGTTCCGGGTAGGAAAATTAGGAACCGATGGGTATCGGGTCAGGTTCCGGTTCCCGTTTATAGGGAACGGGTACCCAGAACTAGAATCGATATTTTATATATTTAATTTTTAATATATTATAATATTAATGATCAAAATATATAAGAGTGATCCACCCTGGATGTATCTAATTTGAACTTATAATATTAGGGAGTACAACTTACATCCTGAAGTTCTGAGCAACGCGTAAGTTCATCAAACAATGCATTTGAATCAAAAATCATATTGTTCTCTTATGCGTTCAAAAGAGTAGTAGAGATAAACGTGAATCATTCTTCCATATGTCTAGCTTAATCTAGTCGAAATGACTGATCAGTATACCTTTATCACTGAAGAAAGAGACTAGAGACAATATTTTACTTCCAGATTGATCTTTAGTCATGTGTATTTGAGGTAATTGTCATGCACAGATCATTTGGAAATCATTGTTCGTAATGCATCACAAATTAGATTTTTTTTACAGGGTACCCGGAACCTACCCGGAACTATAGGGTCCGGGTAGGGTCCGGGAATAAGTCCAACTGGGTATGTTCTGGGTCCAAATTTTAGGAACCGGTCCCTTACCGGGTAGGGTCCGGATAACATAAAAAATAGGGTACCCAGACCCGCACACCCCTACCGCTCGGGACCATGTTTAGCTGCCAGCCCATGTTACAGCATCTTGAACAGATGATCGTCGGAGATGGCTCAACTCCAATTCTTGCTCACGGACTTGAGACAATACAATGATTTAAAGGAAATCCGAGGGAGAATGCAATAAATTATGACCTCAGCCGGCAAGCAGCGCGTCATCTGCTCACATCACCGATGCAGCACTGCTGCCTTCTTAAGCTTTTTTACTGGCTTCAGCTTCTCGTTCCAAGGCTTCCACCAAGAACTAGAAGATCATCCCAAGTATCACCAATTCTCTCATGGCCAATTCTTTACCCTCAATTTCAATCAAACAACCAACTCGTTTGTGACCCTAGCGATCACTATTTCATGCCTTCTTCTCTTCTGCTGCTTCATCCTCACCTCCACCATCGACCATTCAGTTCTACAGCGAATATTTGTGCATCAAGAGGGCTTCTTCTGCACTACTATTTGATTACCATGATGATCCATTAGGGTTGGCTTTGGCTTGTGTAACTAGTTCATTATTCATTTCTGCTCTCACAAAGAAAAAGAAAGAAGAATGATATCAAGCAAAACATTTTTGCTGCATACAAGAAATAATAAAGGAACACACAAAATTAAGACAGCAAGACAATGAACAAGCAGAATGAACATTGAAAGAGAAAACATATAAAAACATACTGCATATATCAACTACATGATTGTTTCATTAGCATCAGATACCGAGTAGCATCACAGTCTGCACCATCTAGAAAACACTAAGCTATTTCAATTTGAGAATCAGAGGTATGCATTACATTACAAAGGTAAAATATATGTCAAAACATGAACGCACAACTGGATGAGATTCTTGAGGCAGTAAGTACGGACGATAAACTAACCAACGAGAATGGACACGATGGCAACCATGAAGACCAAGAAGTTTGAACCGCCAAAAAGAAGCCCTATGGAGCAGGCGGCCCCAAAAGGCAACAAAGATCTCGTCGATGCAGTATTGCTCACCCAAGTACCTTTGAAGAACATGAAGACTGCTAAATTCACCACATTTCATAAGGTGTTAAGACCAAAAATGACCAGGACAGTTGTCAAGCTGACGGAGACTCGAAGCGCTGAGCTAGAGCCTAGTCAGCCTTTGGAGTGGGACCCTCAGTTGGAAGAACCGGGGTCGGTAGTTGGTGGGTGATGATGGCACGACCATTGATCGACCTAAGAACGACCGTCGGGTTGGTCGTTCGAGGTTGAAGAACTCGATATCGACCTTGGACGTTGGATGGTGATCGTCGATCTGCACCAGAGGGAGTTGTTAGGGGGGTCGGAGCTGGGTTCCGACCCAAATCCCCTACGATGCTTAAGTTAGTAGGGAACTTAAGGAAGAGAGTGAGCTTGGCGTAGCTGAGCCCAACTGTCGAATAACCCGTTCGCCCGACTCGGTCATCGCCCGCTCAAAGTGCAGGGGATAACGGGTCGCGGATGCCGAACAGGCTGGGTATGCGGATACCCAAATTGGAGTTGTATCGGTGCACTAACATCAGGCATGCCCACCATATCCCATTTTGTTTAGGTTGTTTGCTACAAAAGAGTGGCAGTTGCATATGAACAGTCTGATGTTCTTGGTCTTCGTCATCTCGGCAGGCGCTGTCGAGGTCTCCTTAAATGCATATATGATGGCATGAATGACATGTCGGTTAGGGGAAGAATCCCAGCAAGCCCAAAAGCTCTTTTAGCAGTCGAAGCAGGAGCATCCCAATTTAGGGGGTTGTTGTTCTTGTTCTTCTTGTTCTTCTATTTGTCTATGTCTTTCTTATCGGAGCAGCAGCAGCTTAAGAGATAGGCAAGTACTTCCTGCTTCTCGGTGAAGATGGCCGAGGCCCGGGCCATGAGAGCGATCGGGCGGGCCGAGAGATGGGAGGAGGGAGGTGGGGGAGGGGTGGGGGTGGGGAGAGGGGTGGACCCTCTTGGCCCCTTTGTTGGGGGAGCGGAACTTCTTCATTTGAGAGAGACGATGCCCTCGAACATTCCCCACCGTTCATCCCAGGGTCCACATCAATGACATATTCTTCTATCGTATGAAGCTATGCGATATTGGTCTTTATAGGCATGTGTCACGCCCCGCTTCCCAAAAATATGGAGGCGAAGCGTGAGAAGGTCCGCTCAGACTTGAAGCTACAAAGCTGCAAGTCCGATAAGCGTCAATCAAATTTAAAACTGCAGGTCCTTGCAACGCGAACGAAACAAAGATAATAATAATGAAATGAGACAAAAGAGATATCTCAGAATATCCATAAAATAAGTTTCAACATCACAGAAAAAGCCACCAGGCTAAAAGAAAAAGAGTCTAAAGGCCCAAACATGGCCAACAAAGGTACACCGTACAAAACAATGGTGCCACGCACCGATAACTAACAACAAAGCCTAAAACAAAAGAACTCAGCAAAGTCACCAAGAAATGGTCTCCGGTGTCCACAAAACTCCTCATGGGCAATCATGGACTCAGACTCAGCGTCAGCAAAACGCCACGTACTCAGCAACGGTCTCTGGCGCAGGTCTAACATGTGACACCCAAAAGAGCAAGGGGCACATGTCAGCAAGTCTACAAGAGACTTGTGCAAGGAAACTGAAAGTATGCAAAAGTAAAGCAACCTAGCAGTTCTAGCATGAATGCGATGACATGGCAGTTAAGGTATGAGTGCAACAGGTAAAGTAAAGTAAAGTAAAGTACGGGCATGGCATCTAAACATGGCATGGATGACAAGTATTACATGAATCATTCACAAGACAAGTACAAGACAAGGAAAGTAAGCACCTCGTGCACAGAGATTCCGCCTTCTGGCTAGAGGGCTGATCGGGCCACTCCTAAGCTCAGGTGACCGTTTATCCCTACCCCTCCACGTGTATCGGGCATTGGCTTTTGACCAACACATGAGGCCCGCTTCTGGATCACAAGCCAGGAAGTGTTTTAACATGATGGCCTAGGGGTGCACCTAGCCGGAAACACGGAAACACGGATTGTACAAGTATTTTGTAGTGTGTGCTACGATGCAACAATCAATTTGGATGATATGTAATATGCAATGCATGGCAGTTAAAAGTGCGTACAGGTAAGGAAAGTAAACATGACAGTTTAGTATGCGTGAACAACAAGTTTAAAGGGTTGGATCTAGCTTCGTTGTCAAGCTAGATCAATTAGGTGACGGATCTAGTTTCGTTGTCAAACTAGATCAAGTAGGCGTCTAGCCAGCTATCATTTCACTGACTAGTCTCTTTTACGCTAAAAACAAGGAAGTGGCCTAAAAACATGGCCCTACATAAGAGTTGGCAAGTTTCACTTGCCTGCAAGTACAACGTCTGAGCACACCGTCCAACGAGTCCAAAATCACAATTATCCTACGTGCACAAGTCCACCGGCCTAAAGTCCATATTATTAATCTTGATTAGTGAATTTAAAACATTTAAAATACTTTAAAAATACTGATTTTAGTCTTTATTAGCATGCAATTGTGTTGGGGGTCCTAGGGGTGCAAAACGTTACCTCAACACGACGTGAAAGCTACACCGGCGTCGGGTAGCGACGCCTGGGGTTGGAATAAGAGAACACGCTCCAAGTCCTGATTCCGATATAGATTCCTCGCTGGAAAGTTCAGAGCATCAACCGGAGCGACGAGTCCAGATTCCAAAGCTAGCACGTGCGACGACGGGCTACGACGTGTTGCAACGTCGTACACGACGAATCGTCGAAGAGGAAGCATCTAGGTGGGGCCCACAGTAGTCCTAGGGACCTATGGGGGACCCACAATACCTCTGGAGAACTTGGGGGGCCCATGGTGGCAAGTGGTGCGACGGGTGCGGGGTTGCGACGAATGGCTCTCGGTCGCACACAGCCAATGCGGGGACTTGGCTCGGTCAGACGCGGGGGACGAGGCTTGCACAGCGCAGCGGTCGGTGCGGGCCTTGGTGCGGAGAGATCTGTCGGTCGGTGCGGGGGACAGCACCGGTCGGGCGCCACAGCGAGCGTTGCAACGTTGCAACGTTGCAACGAAGAGGGGAGCGGGCGGTTGCTTCGGTCAGGCACGGAGCGATGAGGGCGAACGGAGCGGCTTTGGTACGGAGCGGGGATGCGGCTGTGCGGAGCGGGGTGCAGGCTTGAGCTCTCGGTCAGACCGAGAGCTCCTCTCGGTCGGTGTAGAAGAACGGAGCGGAGCGGTGCGGGCCAAGCTAGGTGCGGGGGCGGCCAGCGGTCGGAGCGAGGGAACGGGCTCGGTTTCCTCGGTCGGTGCGGGGAAGTTCGTCGCAACGTTGCGACGGATCGTCGCAACGTCAAATTTGGGTTTTGGGAGCGGCTAGGGTTATTTTCTTGCGAAAATTGGTCTTCCTAGAGGTTGTTTATATAGTGTAGATGGGTTGACTAGGTCTAGGGCTAATCCTAATGAGATTAGGAGTTTAAAATAATTTAAAATTTGAATCTCAACTTCTCCAACTCACACAAGGATTTGCTGTGATCCAAATGAGCTGGAAATTGGCTCAAAAATTCTTTAAAACGTTTTAAACTCAAATAAATTTTATTTGGCCGAAATTAATATAAAAATTAATTATTAAAAATATTATAAACCTTGTTAAAAATATAAAAGTGGTCAAATAAACTCCAAAAATTATAAAATAAATATCGGGGTGATCGTGGTGACGAAAGTGAGCTAACTAAGAAGACGGATCTCAATTTCGACATCGGACGACGAAACTAAAAATAGAAACGTCTCCCGTCAAAAGTGAAAATCGTCACGTCTCATCGAATAAGATTAAATTGTGGGAAAACGACTCGAGAAACGTCGTTCCAAATTAGTGCCACAATTTACTACCCTCAGAGACGTTCACAACGGAATATCGCACTAAAGTGTTCACAAACAAACAAAGTCTAAAACAAACACGTGCACGGCCAAAAGCACGTGCACGAACATCGTACAACGAAAAGTGGTCATTACATCCTCCCCACCTTAGAATAAAGTCCTTCCTCAGACTTTCTAATATAGCTAGTCGCTCTAGTAACTACTCCAATCAAGTCACATTATAATTCAAACCAGGTATATTCATTACAAGTGCTTATATATGCACTAGGTAGTCAAACATTATCACTACCAACATGTATATATATAAATATATATTCACGTACGTCATACACTTATACCTATTATAGTCAGCCAAAATCATACACGTATTTTCAATCATGTATATAAACATACATTCCTTATATAACTACTACTCACAAAAAAATAGTTCAGATACTCACATAAGGATAGTCTTACACTTAGCAAATACATTCATTGCTCTACGTATAGATAGCTACCTATGCACCAACATCAAGGGTATACTACCATCTAATATTTCCTAGTATACATCCAACGCATCAATTCATGTAGTCACACCATGCCATATTTAAATCCAGTTCCACTATATATAATATACATTCACCACTACTATAGTTTCACAATATATATAGTCATTCAAATACATGCAAATAGTTCACCATATATTCTCATCACCTACGGTCCTATAACTGTATTTACGATACGCCACATATATCATAGTCACCAATAACTATAACTAAGCACATACTTACCCGTGCATGGTGCACACCCACGCACGCTAACTTTTCATTCACGTATGCCAATCATATCATTATATAACTAACACACCTACACACCTAGTTTAGCTAGCACACATACGTTCATACATGCAAGTCCTTAGTAATTAACTATACCACAAGACCAACACATATAACTATATACTGGTGTAGCGACCCACAATCATGTGTGTAACACAACCAGGCACGAACACTTCTATTACTATACATACATCAAACATTGCTATATTCAAACTACAAACATACATTCAATATACTTAGAGTATACCCACTCAAGCTTGAGTGAGACACAATACACATATCAGAATATTCTATATACGTAACACGGCATTCATACCTATACCAATACCACTCCCATATATTTATATCTACCAACACAACCATATACATGCCATAATTCGATCACACTTAATATTTAGTCAGGTAATACTCACATAGTTCAATCACTCTATATACCACAATAATAATACAGACATCAGCACACGTATAATTATAATACACTTCTTAATACATACGCATACATCGTATAGTCACACACATGTAACATATATATTCACACCATAGCCTACTACCTATAATTAGTATACTAACACATCTACACATACATAATTAAGATGTGCAATAGTCGTGTATACCTCACGGTATGCACGCATGCAACATCCCGTGAAAGCAAGCAATACGAATCAGAATTATAATCCTACTACCATATGTATATCACCTATATACTCATGCATCAAACATAACTACTTACTCCTAAGCACAATTCATAACTACGTACGAGCACATACTCACACGTACTAATATACAGGTCATATAATAGGCCTACTCACTTAACTATACGTACACCTATTATTATCACACCTAACATACACATAGTTTTACCAACATTTTACTTCAACCATTATAAGTATCTCCTAACTACATACACCCTATTAGATATTCCCACACTAATTCTTATATGCACAGGCATCCTCAGTATGGTAAAGCTAACCACACACCAAACTATAAGTACTAACACACAAACAACTTCATTATATCACGAATAACTCCGAGTATATATATATCACACAATAGGCAAGCATCAATATACTATGGGGGTATACTCATACAAGCCCAAATACACAACTTAAGTACGTGCACTACGACAACATCACAAGGTCAAGGGTCACTAACAACTTAGAGTTGACACAGACATTATCGGGCACTTAAGCCTAAGCAATAAAGGGAGGTCGAAAGTGTGACGAGGGAAGGACCGATAAGCACGAGTTCGGATAGGACGATCACAAGGAGACAGCTTGGTTAGACGAAACATTGACTCAATGGCGATGTTTAGGTTGAGGGAAGAGGGAGATGTAGTGATGCTTATATAGGATACAGAAAAGAAAATAGGGTAAATAGCATAAGCTAAAATACGTGGAGTTCGAAAACTGACGTACTTCAAAAGTTGAAATCCCAGTCTGAAAAGAAATATTTGGAGATCGATAAAACGAGTTGTTCAAAATAAATTTGAGTCGAATATTCATAATAAGAGAAAATGGTCTATTGGTTTTAAAAAATCATTATAAAAGGAAGTAAAATCATTTACACGAATATTAAGGACGTGGTTTAGAAAATTTTATACGTCAGTAATTTAATATAATGTTGTCAAAAGTTTTTGAAAGTCAAAGAATGAAATCAAGTAACGGAAGAATGTAAACTCATGTTGATTGCTTTCAAAACTTTTAGGCTAAGGAAAATCAATATTGAAACTTCTTTGAGAGAAATCAGGATTCGTCCAAAAATAAAACGGGTTACACTAAGCTCTTAGCGTACAAGCACAACGAGCCTGGTACAGGTATAAAAATAATTGAAAGTATGTATGGTGCACGGAAAAATAATATTAACTTAGTAGTAGAATTATCGAAATCGATAGCAAAGCTTTAAAACCAAACTATGGACGGTCCAGATTTAGGAAATGGTTATGAAATAGTAATTTTACAAAATCTGAATTAAGGAAAACGATGAGCATAACTTTGACTTGCGGGGAGCTGAAATCCCAAGTGCCTTGAAAAGTATATGAATGGCATAAATCAGGAGGGAAAATTACAAGTTGAATAAAAGTACGATTCAGAATAAAATTAATATATGAAGGGACGACGCATTTACATAAGTACGAAAAACATAGGCTGGGAAAATACTATAAACTAGTATTCAAAAATTCCGACAAACGTTTTAAAAATTTAAATCAATGAAGGAGTATGAAGTATAAGTATATATATTAAAAATTGAGCAATTTCAAACTCAGGGAAAGAGGAAATTGAAAAATACCTCCTGAAGATTCAAGATTTGTAACGGAGAGGTTCGAAAATTGACGACGATCGTCATGAGGCGATCTCGTGAATCGAGACAATGAAATTGGTCGGATGATCAAAACGTACATACGCCTAGGATATGAATCTGGAGAATCTACAGGGAACTCCTACGATCGACCAACTAAGGATTAAAACTAAGCGCTAAGACTTCTAAAGGTTAGACGGTAAAGAAATGCGTTCAGCTTGGTCCGAAATCGATGAACCCCAGCGAACGACTGAAGGAAATTCTAGAAGTCTAATATGGTCAGGGGTAGACAAGGGCCACTAAGGTAACTCCTACGACGATTAAATCAATTGCTAGAAGGGGGGTCTAACTATCAATCAGGGGCCTCTAAATATCAAGCACAGACGTCTAACTAAGTCTTCCTATCGCCTAGTGACATAGGAAAACGACTAAACTCAGGGCTTATGACTCGGATGTTGTAATTTATTTAATGGACATTCCGTTATTATCGTTGTTCCGTTAATTCGCAATTGCAAGATTGGACCTGCATGGGCCACCAACAAAACATGTCACGCCCAGTTTCCCAAAAATATGGAGGCGAAGTGTGAGAAGGTCCGCTCAGACTTGAAGCTACAAAGCTGTGAGTCCGATAAGCGTTAATCAAATTTAAAACTGCAGGTCCTTGCAACGCGAACGAAACAAAGATAATAATAATGAAATGAGACAAAAGAGATATCTCAGAATATCCATAAAATAAGTTTCAACATCACAGAAAAAGCCACCAGGCTAAAAGAAAAAGAGTCTAAAGGCCCAAACATGGCCAACAAAGGTACACCGTACAAAACAATGGTGCCACGCACCGACAACTAACAACAAAGCCTAAAACAAAAGAACTCAGCAAAGTCACCAAGAAATGGTCTCCGGTGTCCACAAAACTCCTCCTGGGCAATCATGGACTCAGACTCAGCGTCAGCAAAACGCCACGTACTCAGCAACGGTCTCTGGCGCAGGTCTAACATGTGACACCCAAAAGAGCAAGGGGCACATATCAGCAAGTCTACAAGAGACTTGTGCAAGGAAACTGAAAGTATGCAAAAGTAAAGCAACCTAGCAGTTCTAGCATGAATGCGATGACATGGCAGTTAAGGTATGAGTGCAACAGGTAAAGTAAAGTAAAGTAAAGTACGGGCATGGCATCTAAACATGGCATGGATGACAAGTATTACATGAATCATTCACAAGACAAGTACAAGACAAGGAAAGTAAGCACCTCGTGCATAGAGATTCCGCCTTCTGGCTAGAGGGCTGATCGGGCCACTCCTAAGCTCAGGTGACCGTTTATCCCTACCCCTCCACGTGTATCGGGCATTGGCTTTTGACCAACACATGAGGCCCGCTTCTGGATCACGAGCCAGGAAGTGTTTTAACATGATGGCCTAGGGGTGCACCTAGCCGGAAACACGGAAACACGGATTGTACAAGTATTTTGTAGCGTGTGCTACGATGCAACAATCAATTTGGATGACATGTAATATGCAATGCATGGCAGTTAAAAGTGCGTACAGGTAAGGAAAGTAAACGTGACAGTTTAGTATGCGTGAACAACAAGTTTAAAGGGTTGGATCTAGCTTCGTTGTCAAGCTAGATCAATTAGGTGACGGATCTAGTTTCGTTGTCAAACTAGATCAAGTAGGCGTCTAGCCAGCTATCATTTCACTGACTAGTCTCTTTTACGCTAAAAACAAGGAAGTGGCCTAAAAACATGGCCCTACACAAGAGTTGGCAAGTTTCACTTGCCTGCAAGTACAACGTCTGAGCACACCGTCCAACGAGTCCAAAATCACAATTATCCTACGTGCACAAGTCCACCGGCCTAAAGTCCATATTATTAATCTTGATTAGTGAATTTATAAAATTTAAAATACTTTAAAAATACTGATTTTAGTCTTGATTAGCATGCAATTGTGTTGGGGGTCCTAGGGGTGCAAAACGTTACCTCAACACGACGCGAAAGCTACACCGGCGTCGGGTAGCGACGTCGGGGGTTGGAATAAGAGAACGCGCTCCAAGTCCTGATTCCAATATAGATTCCTCGCTGGAAAGTTCAGAGCATCAACCGGAGCGACGAGTCCAGATTCCAAAGCTAGCACGTGCGACGACGGGCTACGACGTGTTGCAACGTCGTACACGGCGAATCGTCGAAGAGGAAGCATCTAGGTGGGGCCCACAGTAGTTCTAGGGACCTATGGGGGACCCACAATACCTCTGGAGAACTTGGGGGGCCCATGGTGGCAAGTGGTGCGACGGGTGCGGGGTTGCGACGAATGGCTCTCGGTCGCACACAGCCAATGCGGGGACTTGGCTCGGTCAGACGCGGGGGACGAGGCTTGCACAGCGCAGCGGTCGGTGCGGGCCTTGGTGCGGAGAGATCTGTCGGTCGGTGCGGGGGACAGCACCGGTCGGTCGCCACAGCAAGCGTTGCAATGTTGCAACGTTGCAACGAAGAGGGGAGCGGGCGGTTGCTTCGGTCGGGCACGGAGCGATGCGGGCGAACGGAGCGGCTTTGGTGCGGAGCGGGGATGCGGCTGTGCGGAGCGGGGTGCAGGCTTGAGCTCTCGGTCAGACCGAGAGCTCCTCTCGATCGATGCGGAAGAACGGAGCAGAGCGGTGCGGGCCAAGCTGGGTGCCGGGGCGGCCAGCGGTCGGAGCGAGGGAACGGGCTCGGTTTCCTCGGTCGGTGCGGGGAAGTTCGTCGCAACGTTGCGACGGATCGTCGCAACGTCAAATTTGGGTTTTGGGAGCGGCTAGGGTTATTTTCTTGTGAAAATAGGTCTTCCTAGAGGTTGTTTATATAGTGTAGATGGGTTGACTAGGTCTAGGGCTAATCCTAATGAGATTAGGAGTTTAAAATAATTTAAAATTTGAATCTCAACTTCTCCAACTCACACAAGGATTTGCTGCGATCCAAATGAGCTGGAAATTGGCTCAAAAATTCTTTAAAATTTTTTAAACTCAAATAAATTTTATTTGGCCGAAATTAATATAAAAATTAATTATTAAAAATATTATAAACCTTGTTAAAAATATAAAAGTGGTCAAATAAACTCCAAAAATTATAAAATAAATATCGGGGTGATCGTGGTGACGAAAGTGAGCTAACTAAGAAGACGGATCTCAATTTCGACATCGGACGACTAAACTAAAAATAGAAACGTCTCCCGTCAAAAGTGAAAATCGTCACGTCTCATCGAATAAGATTAAATTGTGGGAAAACGACTCGAGAAACGTCGTTCCAAATTAGTGCCACAATTTACTATCCTCAGAGACGTTCACAACGGAATATCGCACTAAAGTGTTCACAAACAAACAAAGTCTAAAACAAACACGTGCACGGCCAAAAGCACGTGCACGAACATCGTACAACGAAAAGTGGTCGTTACAGCATGTCCAGGATGTCATTGATTTCGTGATCCCTGGCCAGAGCCTCAACGATGAGCCCATCACCACGAACATCATCATCTCTGGGGAAGGAGAAAGAGAAGGCGAGTCGAGCAACCACAGCACAGCAGCAGCAGCAGCAATATGGCTCCATGGTGATTGTGGCTAATGATTATGAAACTTGGAGCAGTTGTGTGGTGTTTGATAATACCACGGATCAGCCAGGCAGCTGCGACAGTAGCAATCCATTGTCGTCGTCATTCGATGATGTATTTGCTCTCAAAGAACTACTGCCCAGCATTGATGCCTTACCTAGCTTGCTGCCGCTAGTATTACCACCACCATAAGATGTCGAGGCATGGCCATCTTCTTCGGTTCCTTTGATGACTGAAGCTGATCATTCCAACATTGGCCTGATTTTGATCAAGATTGGTCATTTGACCCGACCCTGGAGATAGAATTAGACAGCCTTTTGCTCGAGGACCTCCTCTAACAAGATGTTCATGCCATGGTGCCATCTAGTGGGTGCTATCGATTTTGAGTAGCCTTTCTTCGAGGGAGATGTGGATGTCAGTGTATTAATTTTGTTTCATTGGCATACAAATCCTCTTGTTTCAACAGGATCCATCAGAATTCTTTTCCATAAAGCAAAGGAGAGTAGGATTAACCGCTATGTTGATGGTCATAAGATGCAATTTTTCTACCATTTTGGGTATTAAATTGAAATATAATGTTAAAATTATGGTATTTTTTTGTGATTTCCCAAATGAGAAATGAGGGGAGGGATAAAATCGTCCAGATTTCAGTTTTTTGGACGAAAAATAGAAAAAAGGTATCAATTTAAACCCGACATATAACGTTAGGGTTTAAATATGTACAACTTAAAAGTTCAGGGTATTAACTTGAAAGATAGCCGAAACGTTAGGATATTTTTTTGTGAATACCCCATATATATATATATATATATATATATATATATATATATATATATATATATATATATATATATATATATATATATACACTAGTCATAACCCGTGCCCTAAGGGCACGGTTCATTTAAAATATTCTCCCCTCATAATCTTGGATCACCTATTTTTGGACGAACAATGATAATTACAGCGCAATAAATGTTATTTAGTCTCCCAAAAATTTTAGTTTCCCCCAAAATTTAGTTGACATCAGAAATAGTTTCCCCCAAAATTTTCTACAAATTCTAGTACCCGCAAAGAATTTAGTCCCCTTAATCGATTTTCCTCCAAATTTACTTCACCTAAAAGTTCTCGGTAAGTTTAGTTATCTCAAAAATTTTGAGTTTCCCCACAAAATTTTCACTTTCCAAAAATTTTAGTTCACATCAAAATTTCGTTTACCCAAAGAATTTATTTTCCTCAAATTGTAATTCACTCAAGGTTTTCTTTTCAAAATGTTTACAAACTCTGATCATACCTATTAATTTCTTAAGATTCAATCCCAGCAATTTGTTCCGACCATTTTGTCATAGTCAGCAAACCCATTCGAAATGATCCCTCAAGTATATAATAGACGCCATAATCAGTGCCGTCAGGGGACGGTTCATTTAAAATATTCACACCTCAAAATCTCGATTCTCCTAATTTTAAACGAACATCAATAATTAAAACGCAATAATTGTTATTTTATTCTCCCAAATATTTTAACTCCCCTAAATTTAGTTCACATGTTCATTTAAAATATTCGCCCCTCAAAAGCTTGCATCCCCTAATTTTAAATGAATAACAATAATTAAAATACAATAATAGTTATATAGTGTCCCAAGAATTTTAATTCCCCCATAATTTTGGTTCCACTTACATATAAACTATTTCCTCCTCAAAAGCTTGGATCCGCTAATTGTAAATGAACAGTAATATTCAAGCATAATAATGGTTATGTAGCTACCAAAATTTAGTACTCTCCAGATTTAGTTCCCGTAAAATTTTCCAAATTTTTTAGTTCCCCTGAATATTTTAAGGTTTTCCACCAAAGACATTTCTTCTAACCATGACAGCATATGCATGGAAGCAACCCACAAATTGATGATGCTACAACTTTAATTCTTTATAAACTTATGGTTAGGGCCTTACACACAATAACTATGTGTAATGCCCTGCTAAGCTACTGCACAAGTACTAGAGGGGGGGTGAATAGTACTTTAAAATAATTAAGAGGCTAATTCCTAATTACCTTGCAAACTCTACCAAATAATGCGGAAATGCGGAAATGTAAATGTTAGACAACAAAGAAACAATCGCAAACAAGCAATATTACTGGGTTCAGATCCACCCAAGTCTCCCCGACTTGTTCCCGGTGATCCTACGTCCCAAACACCCGGATCACTTCCGGATACTTGAGTTAGAAACCCTAACTCAAGATTTCCACTATGAAATACTTGTGAAAAACCTTCACAAGTCAAATCATACACAAATAAAATTGTGACTCCCACAACCCGGGATCACAAACACACTCTCACAACAGAGAGTGAATCACTTACAATAACAAAGTAAATTGAAATGAAAGTTCTTACCACAAAATACCTATGTCTTGAGTAAACTTACGATTTAGGGCAAAAACGGATTTTGGGGAAGATGAAGAGGCACCAAACCCTAGCTCCAAGATGTAGATCAGCTATGGAGAGCTATGAGGTTGATGGTGACCTAGGATCAAGCACTTGGCTTGGAAGGCTCACAATCAATGAATCTCTCTTTTGAAATAAGAGTGAGGAGAGATTCAAGATTGGTATGGAAGAGCTTTGAATGAGAGTGAATCCTTTTTCTTTGATCTCTAAACTTCTCTTAATATCAGCCTTGAGTGCAATGAATGCAGCACACCAAGTATTTATAGGTTAGAGGAAAGAGAGAGAGAAAAACGTTTCAATTAAAGCTCCAACGGCTCTATTCTGAACCAAACTAGTCGGTCAAAGAACAACCACTGACCGACTAGTTCATCAACTAGTCGGTCGGTCAATCAACATGAACCGACTAACTGGTGAACAGGGAATAGGTCGAAGTTCAGACTAACAAAACTTGACGAACCGTCTTCGAAAGCTTCGATCCGAATCTTCATGACTACTAAAATGGTCCAAAAGCTTCAACGAAGCTTTAGTCATACGATCACATGCTTTGAGAATTCTCGAGACGTCGCTTTGGATGTTCATATGAATTTGGCGACGATCTCCATAACTGCGCTCACAAATTGTTAGTTCACGATATATTTATGTTTGTTCATCATCCAAAACCAAATCCGGGGAGTCCAATATCCAACATTCTCCCCCTTTTTGGTGATGACAACCCAACATAAATAATAATCAAAAATAATGATTCAAATGAAATTTACTTACTCCCCCTGCATTGATGACATGTTAATTCCAAATTAAACAATAATAATACGCATCAAGCAGACGAGTGAAGTATATAAAATGAGAATCAAATATTGAAATTTAGGATATGAAATCCAATTTTTATATCTTAACTCCCCCTGAATCTAACATATCAAATTAGATTCTAGGAAAAATGCTTAAATTGTCATTTAGCTCATCGTCATTATTATATCTCTCCCCCTTTGGCATAAGCAAAAAGGGTGGGAGGAGATCAACGACAACAACAATGGCTTCAAATAAAAGCACGGGAGTCGTAGAATACGACCACGGTCCAAATGACACCAAAGGAAAATACGAAGTAAATCAAAGCGTGTCAATGAGACCAAAGTCGAAAATCGATAAATAAAATCATCAAAACTCAAATCAATTTTACGGATTGAGTTATGGAATATACTCTCCAATATCAACATTCTTGGTTAATTTAGTGCATGGAAAACAATTCTATGTTTTCATAAAATGAATTCTATTTAACCAAGTATTATCGTAGAGCGACGAAATCAAAACATCAGAGACATATAAAATATAAAATGTGCACAACATAATGTAAAAGTCAACATCGATGTATATATATTAATGAAGCATGAGTACATCAAAAAGATACATCGACAACATACAAAAGCGATCCTACGATCGGGGCATAAAATACATCATAATATCATAACATATAACATATGTCACACCGGACATCAGAGTATCACACTACATCAAAATATCCAAAATATCATCAAAATACATGAAGATACATCAAAATGTCAAAAATATCTAGAACCACACTCTATCCTACCCAAACTCTCTCACACTAGATCTATCATCCAAGGTGCATCGGGAGAGTCCTCAGAGAAGCTCAGGAGGAAGCGGCAGGATCTGCAGCAGCAGCAGGCTCTACAGCAGGAGTGGTGGTCACCGGATCAGCTGAAGTGTCCACGGGAGCGACGGTAGAGGAAATCTCTGGAGCAGCAACAGTAGTGGCCTCGGGAGCACCAGTCGTAGTATCCACCATAGGAACGGTGGCAACAGGTGTGCTCTCGGGGTCACCAACAGAAGAGGCAGCAGCAGCACCAGAAGTGCCCTCAGGGGCACGAGTGGAAACACGAACAAGCTCCTCAATCTCCTCCTCATCCAACTCCTCCTCGTCAGAGACTGACGGAGGGATCTCAGTGCCCAAACGTGAGGTGATACGAGCAAGTATCTCCTCAGTACGAGCATAACGAGACTCCATACGTCTCACTGAACGTGCGAGCTCGTCAAGAGTGGTAGAGGGAGCAGCTGAGGCAGAAGCAGACGCTGAAGCAGAGGGGGTCATCCTCTGAACGTGACGGAGTGCCGCAAGAGACTTCTTGACGGTCGTCGCATTCAGAGGGGGGACCGAGTGGACGCTCATCATCAGGAGGAAGTGTGACACTGAAGTGGCAAAAAACTAGAGTCAACAAGCACGGATATGGGATATGCGCAGACTTCGTGGACTTCCGGATACACTCGAAAGAATCCATCTTATCGAGTATGATCCGAGCCCAGTTAATCTCGCTCCCCATAAAGATGGCATAGATCAACTTCAGGAATGGCTGGAAAGGCAAAGAGGAGGAGCCGTACTTAGGAAGTAAGCACGACTTTAGAATCAAGTTTAGGACCCATCCATTGGGCTTGAATGACTTCGAGGGGACGCCAATCATGGCGGGAGGAATCTCATGGATGATCTCAGAAAGGATGACCTGATCGAGGGAGAATATGTCATCGACGGAGATATCGGAAGGGAGGAGGCCAGACGACGAGCAACCGATCAACTCTCCTAAGATTTCTGCCGTGGGGACAATAGGTGTCCCCAAGACAGTAGTCTCAATCGAGTGGGTCTCGTCGTACTGACCCCGGATCCTATTGGCGTAGAAAAGATTCACTAGGCGAGGGTAAGGGTGAGGATTCGCCTTAGGGTCATATCGAAGGTAATCGATAAGACCGGAAGACGACAGAAGATCGACGAGGCCTGGGAAGTCTGAAAACTGAATGAAATGCTCCAGAAGCAGCGGGCAGTGTTGATCGCTCCAGAATGCAACCCAAGAGCACAACCTAGTCAAAAACTTGGTCAGCCCCGGATATACACCCGGAGAACGATTGTAGTTTTACCGCAAGCGCACGGCAAAGTGGCGAGCGGGTATCAAACACGAGGAGGTGGTGTTGGCTCCAATCTATCCTAGGTTGGCTTGACTACGAATGTTTTATTGGTGGAGATGGTTATGGTATAATGTAATGGCAATGGTGATGGATGTCGGTGTCGGAGATAGAGAAATCGATCAAATATCAATTCAAATACAATACAATAAAAGTGTCTAGGTCTAAGGAATCCCCACTACGGACCGTCATTCGTCATTGTGAATAGTGAATCTCAATATTACTAGACTTGCGTTGAGGTGAACTAGTCGTAACTGAATAGAGAACCAAGCTCACGCTCTCGCGCTATTACCGGTCTATAGCAAACCTAGGATAGGGCCCAATCTCTTGCAAACCCTAGCCTAAGCCACTAGCATTAGGATCGACATCATTGTCCAATCGCTTCTCGAGCCCACTCTCGTGCAAACTCGAGTCACGATCTAGGTTGTGATAGTTCGTATTCGTCCAATCTCTTGCAAACGAATATTGGTATAGATTTACAATTAAAAATCCTAGCTTTGGTCCAATCTCTTGCAAACCAAATCTAGAGAAATCCAATTGTAAATCTAAATCGAATATCTAGGCCTTCCCATCGATTAGAATCCAATCTCTTGCAAATCCCAAATCGATGGAAATCCCTAGCTATCCGTAGTAATTCAATCACAACCTAACCTCCTAGCAATTCTAGCAATTTAGAAATTCATTCATCACAAATATGAAATTAGATCCATAGGGTTCATCCCCAAACCCTAGAACAACAAATCTACTCTAGCATAGCAATAAGGATATGAGAATCAATAGAAATCATTGCTTGCATACAAAAAGATAGAAAAACAAAGATTCAAATAAAAAGAAGAAAATACTTAGCTTGATGAAGATCTTCAATCCAAAATACAAGCTTTTAGATCCAAGAGGGGGCCTAGGGCATGGCCTAACCTCTAAAATAATCCTAAGAAAAACATATGGGGGCTAAGAAAACGTAATGGGGATCCTCTCTAATGGTGGCTACAAACCCCTTAAATACTCCCCCAAAACCCTAGCAAGAAACCCTAAAAAGCCCCTGAAATTCGGGCCCAAAACTGAATCTGCGCGTGCCCAGAAATCTACGCCAGTTACGACTCGGCCGAGTGGAAATCTCACTCGGTCGAGTGGACAGCTCACTCGGTCGAGTGGAAATCTCACTCGGTCGAGTGAGCTTTCCTGCAGAAACTCCAGAAAACAGCACTCTATCAAAACTGTCAAAAACTGTCAAAAACTGGTCACTCGGCCGAGTGGAAAACTCACCCGGTCGAGTGGAAATGTCACTCGGCCGAGTGACACTGACATGCAAATTCCAGCACTGCAGCATCGACTTGCAGAAATTCCCCAGATTTCATCCGACCTCCGATTGACGCTTTCTTAGCGGCGTTGGAATCTTCATGAAGTCTACTATCCATAAAAAATATGAGAAAAATACTTTGATAGCTGAAATGATAGCAGATTTTAAAAGAGTGGGAGGCGGTCTGAAAATCTGGGCGCTGCGTTCCTCGGCATCACTCGGAAGTCACTCGGCCGAGTGACTGTGATCACTCGACCGAGGGGCTTTTGGTACTCGGTCGAGTCGGACCTCGGAGTTTCTCTGACGGATTACAGTAAGTTGCATATTTTCTCCTGCCGTCGTTCGTGTGCCCCTCGGGCGAGTGGTGTCTCCGTGCTCGGCCGAGTGGGATGTCGTCACTCGGCCGAGTGCACGCTGATCTTCAAGCTGTTTGCGTGTCTGGTTTGGCCGGCCGAGCGGGCTTCTTTGCTCGGCCGAGTGAGTCCTTCACTCGGCCGAGTGGCATGCTGAAAATACCCAATCTTCATCTTTTCACTTCCCTGTCGCTCCTACGACGTTCTTTCTTCTTCCGTTCATCCTCTATCGCTGATAGGTCCTCAATAAGTCCATGAGCGATGCTCCGTTATGCGTGCAAGTCCTTTAAGCTCATTTTTGCTCCCAATTGCTCATATTTCCTGAAATCCGACAAAAACAAGAAATAGTGAAAAGTAACACAATATCATCGAATAATCGTGAAAATCGCAATATGAGCAATTGAAATGGCGTGCAAACATGCAAAAAAAGGTGTAAAATATGGACCGATCAAGTGTTCAATACGGTTGTAAGCCGCGAGATATAATGGGTCGTCGTGACATAACGAAATATCGACACCGCCAACCGGCATCGGAGCCTTTCCCTTAGGCTTACGTGTGGAAGTATGGGGTGGAGGAGTGGGTTCCCTATGAGTGGGTGAAGGATCCCTATGTGTCTCAGTCTCGGGAATGTATTCCATGTCGGAATCGGATAGAGGAGTAGGGGCACGGAATGAAGCTGGCTTGGGCTTGGGCTGAGATTGGGATCGGGGCATCGCTGTCGCTGTCCTCTTACTCTTAAGAGGAGGCGAAGACGAAGAAGGTTGGGTGGTCTTCGATCGGCGTTTGGGAGGGGTTCGCATAGGTTGAATGGGATCCGTAGGGGATGGCTCTACGGTCATAGGCGAAGGGCTCGAAGGATGGATCGGGATACGTGTGCGTACCATAAGCGCGACAAGACACAGCGAGAATCTACACACGAGATCGAGATCTAAAACCCTAAAAATAGAAGCCCTAGCCGAAAGCCTAGCAAGAGATTGGAATAGATATAAACCCTAACCCTAGAGAGCTAAACCCTAACCCTAGAAGCTCGGAGAGGGAGGGAGAGAGGTCACCTAGAGGAGATCGACGGACGGCGACGAAAAATCAGCCGGAGATAGGTCGGAAAACGACGGAGAGGGAGGAGGGAGTCGAACGGGCATGGGGGAAATTTTGGCTGAGAGAGAAAGAAGAACCGACTAGAAATGATATTAGTCGGTTAAAATGAGTTTTAAGTCGGTCGGTAATCGAAAAGACGCAACTGTCCCCGTTACAATTAGTCGGTTACCGTTCAAGCACTGACTGACTAGATCACGATCTAGTCGGTCGGTCAATGAGCTTGAACCGACTAATTGTAAACAGTAACTGAAGCCAAAAATCCTGACAAGAATTAGTCGGTCTAAGCTCATTCACTGACCGACTAGAACTGAATCTAGTCGATCGGCCAATGAACTTGGACCGACTAAGAGAGTCCAAAAATTGAAATTTTTGAAATTTTGATTTCTCTCCAAATCGCACTTGGACGAAACATCGAAATACTCTCATTAATCATTATACTACCCCATTAAACATCGAAAATCTGAAATTTGACGTTTACGAACAAATCAAGCGAAAATTCCGAAAATTCAACAAAAAATCCAAAAAATTCCAATAAATCTAGCATGTGCAAATATAATGAAATTGAATAGCATGAAAGATTATTGAATAAAAATGAATCCTAAATCTTGGATTCACCCATAATCCCCAATTCTCGACGTAACCGCACAAAGGAGTCTTCCTTTAGGGGTTTCGTGAAAATATCGGCGATTTGCTTCTGGGTTTCAACGTACACTAATATGATGTCCTTTTTAGCAACATGATCATCTAAGAAGTGGTGTCGGACATCTATGTGTTTAGAACAGGAATGGTGTACCGGGTTCTTGGAGAGACATATTGCACTTTGGTTGTCCACCATGATAGGGCAAGTATCACAGTTTATACCAAAGTCTTTAAGTGTGTGTCTCATCCAAAGAACTTGAGCACACGCGGCACCGGCGGTAATATATTCTGCCTCGGTGGTTGAAAGTGATACGGAATTCTGCTTCTTGGAAAACCAAGAGACAAGAGAATTTCCTATAAAATGGCAAGTGCCACTAGTACTTTTCCTGTCGGATTTGCATCCCGCATAATCTGCGTCACTATATGAGATTAACTCATACGTGCTAGATTTTGGATAAAGTAATCCAAAATCAAGTGTGTAACTTAAATAACGGAAAATACGTTTTGCCGCTACTAAATGTGACTCCTTAGGTTGAGACTGATAATGAGCACATACACATACGGCAAACATAATTTCGGGCCTACTTGCGGTAAGATAAAGTAAACTACCTATCATACCTCGATATAGACGAATGTCTACATCTTTTCTGCCCGCATCTTTATCAAGATGTGTAGTCGTGCTCATTGGAGTCTTTTTCCCGGAGGCATTCTCCATTCCAAATCGCTTTAGCAACTCCACCGTGTACTTCGTTTGGTGGATGAAGATTGCATCGTTCATTTGGCGAATTTGGAGACCTAAGAAATATTTGAGCTCACCCATGTGGCTCATCTCAAATTGATCCTTCATCACATTAGAAAACTCTTCGCAAAGAGCAAAGTTAGTAGCACCGAAAATGATATCATCAACATAAATTTGAACTAAAATTATATCATTATTCGAATACTTAACAAATAATGTGGAATCAACTTCTCCCATTTTAAAACCCAAATCCAAAAGAAAATTCTTTAAACGGTCATACCAAGCTCGAGGAGCTTATCTCAAACCGCAAAGTGCTTTCTTAAGTTTAAAAACATGATTTGGAAATTTTTCATTTATAAAACCCGGAGGTTGAGAAACATAAACTTCCTCAACAACATCTCCGTTTAAAAACGCACTTTTAACATCCATTTGAAAAAGTTTAAAATCCTTATGGCATGCAAAAGATAACAACAATCTAATTGATTCTAATCTAGCTACCAGAGCAAAGGATTCTTCGAAATCGATACCTTCCTCTTGCCGGTAGCCTTGAGCTACTAACCGAGCTTTGTTTCGGACGACGACTTGGTTTTCGTCGGTCTTGTTCTTGAAGATCTACTTTGTCCCTATGACAGTGTGGTTCTTCGAGGGCAATGGAACAAGCTCCCAAACCTCATTCCTCTCGAATTGAATGAGTTCCTCTTCCATGGCAAGGATCCAAGCGCTATCTTCGCATGCTTCATTAACATTCTTTGGCTCTATCGAGGAGGCAAAGGCACAATGAGCGAAGTGGTTGACTTGAGATCTCATCTTGACACTATCATGGATATTGCCAATGACTTGCTCATGAGGATGGTCACGAACGGTATGAAGCTGTTTGGGAATTCCTTGATCACTAGGAACATTCTCAAAAACTTCATTAGTCGGGTTAGTATCAATAGAATCAATAGAATCATTAGAATTAGAATTACCAATTGAATTACATAAAACATCCATGGAGTCATCATCATTAGTAATTCTAGTTGGAACAAATCCTTCATTAAATGAAACATGAAGCGATTCCTCGATCGTTGAGGTTCGTTTGTTGTATATCCGGTAGGCTTTGCTACGTGAGGAATATCCAACAAAAATCCCCTCATCGGATCTTGGATCGAATTTGTCCAAACTACCATACGTGTTTTTAATAAAGCATTTTGAACCAAAAACACGAAAATGTTTAACTTAAGGCAATCTACCAAACAACAATTCATAACAAGTTTGTTTAGTGCCGGGCCTCAAAAGTATTCTATTAAACACATAGCAAGCGGTGTGTACCGCTTCCGCCCAAAATTGACGGCCAAGTTGGCTATAATCAAGCATAGTGAGAGCACACTCCACTAGCGTCCTATTCTTTCTCTCAACTACACCATTTTGAGGAGGTGCACGAGGGAAAGAGGTGTGTGTAATACCAACTTCATCACAAAATGTCTCAAAAGACTCATTCTCAAATTCCCCTCCATTATCACTACGAATAATGACAATGGTGGTTCCAATGAGATTTTGTACTTTCTTAACAAAAATTGTGAAGTTTTCAAAAGCATCATTTTTATTACATAATGAAAATACCCAAGTAAACCTAGAAAAGTCATCAATGATGACAAGTCCATATCTAGCATTACCTAATGAAGCAACTCTAGTTGGCCCAAATAAATATAGATGTAATAGCTCTAGTGGCCGCTTAGAAGAAATGCTTTTCTTATGTTTAAATGAAGATTTTGGAAGCTTGCCTCGTTGACACGAGTCACAAAAGCTTTTCTTTTGAAAGACTAGCTTAGGTAAGCCTCTAATAGAATTTAACTTGGAAAGTTTAAATAGTGTTCCAAAGTTCACATGACCAAAACATCGATGCCATAAGTGTTGTTCACTTGTGTTGGCAATGAGACATTGTTCATATGATCTTGGAAGATCTAGGATATATATATCCTTATGGCATGTGCCGGAAAACAATTATTCATTATTATCTTTTCTTAAAATATGGCACATTCTTTTCGCAAAGCTAACTTTGTAACCTTTATCACAAAGTTGGCTTATTGAAATGAGATTGTGGTTTAATCCTTTAACAAGGTAAACATCACATATAAGAGGTTTAGAAGGATTACCCACTTTACCAACACATATGATGGTTCCGCTCTCGTTGCCTCCAAAGACGACGCGGTTCCCATTTGCAATGGGCACCACTCCGGAGAGCAATTGAGCGTCCCCCGTCATGTGTTTTGAACACCCGCTATCGAGTATCCAATTCCTCTTGGAGCTAAATTTAAATTTGTTGCTCCGTTTCTTTTTCTTTTCCTTGAGTACCTAAAGATAGAAAATATCGTATCATGGTATCCAAGGTCATTGGGTCCAAAAGATTAGACCTTTGGAAGCCAAGTCCAATTGGACTTAGACTTCCCCATATAATTATCATTATCCACTACATTCATAAAATAATCATTCATGTAAACTTGTTTTTCATCCATACTTGTGTCCTTTGGGCTCCAAATTGTGAATATTTTGGGAGCCCTCATCCTATTGGGTGCATGCATGCGTTGTTGATTTCTACGTGATGCATGTCGTGGATAGGCATAAGGAACATGATGAAATGGTGCATGTGGATAATTATTCATACGATGATGTGGGTGAACATATGCATGTGGGGGAACACGTGCGTGAGGATGTCTCACATGGTGTGCACGTGCCCGTGGATGTGTAGCATAGAAATCATCATATGTGTGAGCCGGTGGAGTAGGACGTGTGTTCCTACGTGGCATGGTATTCGTGTACATGTAAGCATGGCCCTTCTTTGGAGGTCCACCCAAAGTGGGTTTCTTTCCAAAAGACGGTGTGTACGAGGTGGAAGCACCATTTGTAGATGAACTACCAATAGAGTGTTTGCTACCACTCGTTGAGGCATCAGAAGTTGGCCTAACAAAGGTAGTGGCCGCTTTGGATGAATTTCCCATCGTATACCCCAAGCCAATGTGGTGATTGGCCGGAAGTAAGTCACTTAGGATTTTATCCAAATGGTCCTTACCCTTATTGAATTTATTAATTCGGCCTAATGTGTTCTCATATTTCTCGGTGAGAGAACGCATAGAAGCATCCAAAGTGGATACTTGCGATGTGAGCACATAAACGCGAGATTTAAGATTTTCATTCTCAATACTCAAAGTCGAGTTTTGAGAAGTCAAATCCGCTATCTTGTGTTCTTCCGGATCCTCAATGCTAACATGTTCAAGTTGAGTCTTGAGATTAACAATCTCATTCTTCAACTCTTCAACAACGGTGTCGTTGTTGGTGATGATAGTTTTAGGCGAGGTTTGGATGCTAGCTAAATCATCTTTTACTTTAGTATACCTATTTACTAATTTAGTGTATTTAGACCATAATTACTCATTAGCATTTCTAAGGTCATCCATGGTTACCTCATCGCCTTCGTTGTCGCTATCATCGGAAGAGGAATCTTTATCTTGCTCCTCTCGAGCCATGAAGCACATGTGTGCTTGCTCCACTTGCTCATCGTCCGACTCTCCGCTTGAGGAATCCTCGGAGTCGGTGAAGGTTGCCCCGACAAGCCCCTTTTTGTACCCTTTCTTGTACTTCTTGGACTTGTCGAACTTCGGCACCTTCCACTTCTCCTTTTGCTTATTTTGATGACACTCCGCTTTCATGTGTCCTGGCTTGTTGCATTTAAAGCACAATGGAGAGGAGGCGATAGTAGAACTAAACTTCGATTTGTTTTTGAAGTTACCTTTCCGGAAGAACCGGTTGAACTTCTTTGCCATGAGATCCATGGACTCCAAGTCCAACTCGTCTTCCAATTTTTCATCATCGGTCGATGTGGATGTGGATGGAGCGGCCTTGAAAGCAATAGCCTTCTTCTTTGGCTCGTCTTGCTTTAGGTAGGACTTCATCTTGTCCTGTAACTTCAACTTGCTATCTTTGCGTACCTCGTATGACATTAAGGTACCCATTAGTTGAACAACGGTATAAGTTTTCATGTCATTACCTTCCTCGATGGCAAAGGTCTGTTTCTCCCAACAAGAAGGAAGTCCATCGATGATCTTCGAGACTTTCTCATTTTGGGTGTAGGTCTTACCGAGAGCTTCCAACTCGTTTGTGATGTCGACGAAGCGAGCGTAGTACTCCTTCATCTTCTCACCCTGTAGCATATGAAATAACTCGTAATCTTTATTAACTACAACGAGTTTAGAGTCTCTTACCCTACTTGTCCCTTCATGCAATATGAGGAGGGAGTTCCATATTTGATATGCACTCTTACATGTGCATATCTTGTTGAAATCCTCGGGCTCCAAGGCACATTGCAAGGCGTTCATTACCTTGGCATTGCTTATCTCCGCGGCGATCTCCGCGGGAGTCCACTTCTCGAAATCTTCTTCGGCGGGCTCGACGTACTCCTTCATTGTGGTCCTCCATAGTGAAGCACTCCGGAGGAAAGTTTCCATCCGGCATTTCTAGTACCCGTAGTTGGTACCGTTGAAGAAGGGAGGCCTCGTCGAGGAGTGTCCTTCCATCACCGAAGACGCTCCTTCACGATTCTTGAAGGTGCTATAGTCAGAAGGTGGACGAACGGTCTTGTTGTCGTTGGCAGACATAGCTATAGACTTGGCTCTGATACCAAATGTAATGCCCTGCTAAGCTACTGCACAAGTACTAGAGGGGGGGTGAATAGTACTTTAAAATAATTAAGAGGCTAATTCCTAATTACCTTGCAAACTCTACCAAACAATGCAGAAATGCGGAAATGTAAATGTTAGACAACAAAGAAACAATCGCAAACAAGCAATATTACTGGGTTCGGATCCACCCAAGTCTCCCCGACTTGTTCCCGGTGATCCTACGTCCCAAACACCCGGATCACTTCCGGATACTTGAGTTAGAAACCCTAACTCAAGATTTCCACTATGAAATACTTGTGAAAAACCTTCACAAGTCAAATCATACACAAATGAAATTGTAACTCCCACAACCCGGGATCACAAATACACTATCACAACCGAGAGTGAATCACTTACAATAACAAAGTAAATTGAAATGAAAGTTCTTACCACAAAATACATATGCCTTGAGTAAACTTACGATTTAGGGCAAAACGGATTTTGGAGAAGATGAAGAGGCACCAAACCCTAGCTCCAAGATGTAGATCAGCTATGGAGAGCTATGAGGTTGATGGTGACATAGGATCAAACACTTGGCTTGGAAGGCTCACAATCAATGAATCTCTCTTTTGAAATAAGAGTGAGGAGAGATTCAAGATTGGAATGGAAGAGCTTTGAATGAGAGTGAATCATTTCTCTTTGATCTCTAAACTTCTCTTAATATCAGCCTTGAGTGCAATGAATGCATCACACCAAGTATTTATAGGTTAGAAGAAAGAGAGAGAGAAAAACGTTTCAATTAAAGCTCCAACGGCTCTATTCTGAACCAAACTAATCTGTCAAAGAACAACCACTGACCGACTAGTTCATCAACTAGTCGATCGGTCAATCAACATGAACCAACTAACTGGTGAACAGGGAATAGGTCGAAGTTCAGACTAACAAAACTTGACGAACCGTCTTCGAAAGCTTCGATCCAAATCTTCATGACTACTAAAATGGTCCAAAAGCTTCAACGAAGCTTTAGGCATACGATCACGTGCTTTGAGAAGTCTCAAGACGTCGCTTTGGATGTTCATATGAATTTGGCAACGATCTCCATAACTGCGCTCACAAATTGTTAGTTCACGATATATTTATGTTTGTTCATCATCCAAAACCAAATCCGGGGAGTCCAATATCCAACACTATGTTCATTGAACATTACTGTTTATACATATAATGGTGAAAATGTCTAAATTACAGCAAATAACACAATGTTTGAACATTTTACTCCGACAACCAAACATCTATTAACAATTTGTTTTGTAAATTTTCAAAGTTTCATATTTGACTCAACAATGCTCATCCTAAAGCCAGGCACTCTTATATAGATATTATACATCCGTATGAGATATGTCCATTCGATTATATTCCATCCGACCCTTCAATTCAACTTAATCCTTCTATGATATTTACATGCATGAACCATAAGATACTTTGCAACAATTGAAAGAAGATGCAAAATCTTGTCCATCACTTTTATACAGTGCACCGCATAGCTACTATTTGACGGTAGATTTTTATTCTAGCCATCTCCGCATGAATGGAAGCCTTCTTGTTCCGCAGTCCACTTGACTCAACCTGCTCGCTCCTTGATTTTTGATACCACCATTCGATTGCTCATCTGCATTGTTTTCATTGATGTGAATAGTCCGATCCATCAGTATGCAAACATGTACATTTATAGGGTAGTAAAGTAATTTTTCCCCATCCTAAAACCTCAAACATGTACACTTATATGTTAATAAATTAATTTGTTCTAATTTTACAGTGCAGAAGATTGATTAGGAACACATAATCCATTAGCTTCTCATAAATGTTTCATATTATATCTCATAAATAGTTTCCAATTTTACAATGCAGAAGATTGCATTCTTCCTTGGGACTGATGGCAGTACTCCAGATATAGATATGGAAATATGCTTCTCAAATTGTTATAATTTCTGTAGTAGTCAGCATATACAAAGCCATATTGTAATAATAGCATCACTTGTCAAGTATTAACAATAGTAGTCTGCACAATACATAAATTTTTTAGAGCTACCAAAATGGCAATTAACCATATAGTAAATGGAATGATGTTTTCCCTAATTTGGTTATTACTTGAGCCATTTACTGATTTTATTTGTTATGTTGTGCCAAATTTTCAGTCAATGGAAATTTTCCATGGCCATTGATGATCAAATTACCAGCTTAATGTAGTAAATGTAGCAAACTAATTAGCTAATGTAGCAAACAGTAGTTAACATTTCCATCTAATGTATCCAAAACCCGATATTAGTTTTAATTGTTTTCTTATTGACTTTCAAATAACAAAATTGCATGCATCTAATGAGTTTTAATAGTTAAAAAATTTCTATACAAAATTTAGTGCAACTATATCTTGAAGAATTTGTTAAATAAGTTACTATTCAGTAGAATATCCAACGATAACAGGCAATTACATTCAAAAACTTTAAACCCATTTTTAAAAAAAGAAATATAACCTGTCCAGCTTAAGCTCTGCCATCTTCCTCTTGTTCTCCTTAAGCGTTTTCATCCGAACTTCATCATATGATTCGGTTTCCATTAAGAGCTTGAGAGCGAGATGCTTTTTTCAAACTGTGATATTCAAACTGTGATATTCAATGTGATATAAAAAATGCAGTTTTGTTAAATGACCCATTTGAAATGCATGACATTTTATGGCTTTGTTGAGTATTTACTGATTTGAATTTGCCTTACATACTTAGATTACATACATAACCTGTTATCACAATCATATTGAGATTGACAGGTGATGTATTGTGATAACCTGTTATGTATGTATTGTGATAAGAAAGCCATACTCATTTCAAATGCATAACAGGTGATTATGATATTTCAAATCACATTGAGATGCATTTGAAATGAGTATGGCTTTGTTAATCTCAATACTCAGATTGTAAATACTCAGATTACGTACATAACAGGTGATTGTGATAACAGGTTATGGCTTTATTTTTTATATCATTTGAAATGCATCACCTGAATGTGATTGAGTATTTACTGAATTTGAAATTACATACATATTTCAATTGGCAGTAACTGAATATTTTTTAGATTGAATTTGTTCTTCATTGACATATGGGAACATAAATTGAAATATGAACTCAAAAACTGAATATGGGAATCTCAATTTTTTTTAGATTGAATTTTTTTTAGATTGAAATAGGGGAACATAAACTTAATTTGAACTCAAAAAAACAGTCTAAACATATGTGGTCAAATTAATTTTCTCATCACAAACCTTAAATATAAATATGAATATGAACTCAAAACATTGTGTTCTGTTTTTCTATTCAATCAATTTTATCAGCACAAACCTTAAATATAAATATGAATTTGTTCTTCATAGAACTCAAATACTGAATACATGAATCTCAGTTTTTTTAGTTTGAATTTTTTTTGAGATTACATACATATTTCAATTGGCAGTATCTTTTTAGATTGAATTTGTTCTTCATTGACATATCGGAACATAAACCGAAATATGAACTCAAAAAGTAAATATGGGAATCTCAATTTTTTTTGAGATTGAAATATGGGAACATAAACTGAATATGAACTCAAAAAAACAGAACTCTAAACATATGTGGTTAAATCAATTTTCTCAGCACACACATTAAATATAAATATGAATAAGAACTCTAAACAATGTGTTCTGTTTTCCTATTCAATCAATTTTCTCAACACACACCTTAAATATAAATATGAATTCGTTCTTCATAGCACTCAAAAACTGCACATGAGCATCTCAATTTTTTTCTGAGTGTGAATCTTTTTTGAGAATACATACATATTTCAATTGGCAGTAACTGAAATTTTTTGAGATTGAATTTGTTCTTCATTGACATATAGGAACATAAACTCACCAATGTACTCACAACAGAAATATGAGATGACACAAAATGATTCCAGATACCAAAAACTCACCAATGTACTCACCAATGTGATATGTTGCACTCTTGTTTCAAGAGCTCATTGGAGGTGGAAATATTTGCAGAACACCAAAATATTCAGAACACCATATCACAAAAATTTCTACAACAATAGAATTTCTAGAAACAAACCTGAAATCCAACTGTAACATGAAACACCAAATTCCAGATACCCAAATGAAACATGACATAAACATGAAATCCAAAATTTTCAGCTATTGGATTGAATCCAGATCATGTTGTTAGAGTTTACGCTATACCTTTGTTATCGAGCAAAACTTGACCCTACGAATGTTGTCAGAAACGACTTCATGCTGTAAAGCATCCCCTAAGCTGCAAAGGGAAAAGTTGCTTGCAGCATAAGCTGTGTCAAAAACTTTAAAAACTAACTCAGTAGAATATCCAACAATAACTGGAAATTATAGAAAACTTTTAAAACATTTTTTTAAAAAGAAATCTAACCGGTCCCGCTTGAGCTCTTCCATCTTCCTCTTGTTCTCCCTAAGCTTTCTCATCCGAAGTTCATCATATGATTCAGTTGCCATTGAGAGAAAATAAGAAAGCTCTGCAGATCTGATAATTTCCTGTCAATTTGTTATCCTGTCAATTTTTGAGATTATTTATTCTTGGGTTGATAAAGACCAACCCACACTTCTCAAAAAAAATTTGGTGCCACCGATGTTGTAAAACCTATCTCGACTCTCAATTATTTCTTGGACTAATCAGCCAATAACACTTGCACATAAAGTTTTAATTTTATAAAGATTCAAATAAAAGAACAAAGGATTGGTGTTTAATCGTATAATAGAATCATTTGCATAACTAAAGTTAAATAGGTCAAACAAAGCACAAATAAGTTGGTTACTTGTTATAACTTTCTAAATGAAATATATCATAATCGTTCACATATTCCTACTTCATGTATTAGTTAACATAGACCATATAATTGTTGCATTTAAACTAAAGCGAGCAAGATAAAAATACCACGTATAAAACTAACTCCAATTACCATTGTTTATGCTACAACTGAAGCTTGAAGAAAGTTGTGTACCTCACCATATTTATCCCCACAGGTTTCCAACTTATCTCTATATTGCAAGAGCTGAAGCCTACTAACCCAAAAATCCCAACCTGTGTTGGATTCACCATCCTCCAAATCCAAGAACTTGTACTCGTCAGTTTTACAAAGCCCATAAGAAATTAAAGTCAACTATAAGAAAGTAAAGCCCATAAGAGTTTGTATTATATATATGAAGTAATACATGATGTTAACCTTGGCATTACACCAATCATTTGATCTGTTGGAAACCAAAACAAATCATAAATAGAACTAAGATAAAAATAAGATGATCATTTCAACATATAAATAAGATCAGAACTTTAAAACCATACATTTTTAAGGAATGTGGTGTCTATTTCATGGTTGAGGGAAACTTAAAATATGTTCACATGCGATAGATTTTAAACGTATGTATATAATCATGATACTTTGTAGCTATGACTCAATTTGCATTCAAAAACAGATTCTGAAGAGAATGAATATAGAGTGCAAAATGCTCACCATTCAAGACCTTCAAAAGGTTATTGTGCATGATGCTCATGGCGTTATGGGTTACGTCATTTATTATAGGTGTTACGACTAATATGCAAGGCCTGAATTACAACGGCCCACGGCCCGACCTCAATGGAGAAGCCCACCAGAGAAGACGGGCCCACCCGAAGGGGGCCCACAAACGGGGCTGAAGGCCCAGCCGCTTCTCCCCCGGAGGCACCTGACTGGCCCCCATTCGGCCGGATTAACCGCCCCCCCTGAATCCGCGATCCCATGATGGCCATTAACTGACCCGTTAATGGGCCACCCCTCCACTACGCGTGAGTGGGAGGAGGCAGAGGCGGATCAGGAGGATGTGAAAGGAGGCAAGACGTGGGGCAATCACGGAGGGCCCTATAAGGGGAAGGCCAGGACGACGGAGAGAGGGATGAAGACTCAGGTAATCAACAGAGAGGTACTCCATTAACGACCTAGGCAGTCGCCACTCCATTTCCTTCCTCCCCCTTTGCTCGCGCCGCCTGGGTTGACGTTCCGGCTTCCTTGCAAGCCGGATCTCCCCCGCCGAGTATCCTTTCAGACCTTGATCTGACTTAGGCATCGGAGGGGATTTGGCCGGAACCTAGGTCCGGCCTCCCTGACGAGTTTCCTCATCTGTTCAGGAAGAAGACATCTGAGGCGCCCGAGGCTACCCCTCAGCGTCGGTCGGCTCCCCCCATCGCAGTCGTCAGGCGGACGGCTGCCCGGGCATCATCCCACTTGCAAGGCGCTGAGGCTACCCCTCGACGCGGATCCGACCAAGGCCGAGCACGACCCAGCCGAGGCCGAGCGCAACTTATCGAGCTGAGGCTTATCCTCAGCTCTTCCACGCCGAGAACAGGAGGGCTCGGCAATCCCAAGGGACCCCCAAGTCAGACCCTTGACCACGTTGACCACACAGCTGACAGTCAACGAACTGTGGTGAGAAAACACTCGTAAACATCTGGCGCCATTGCCGGGGAATGAACTAACACCCACGTAAAACCACCAGAATGGAACCAATCAGCAACGGCCTGGGGCGCATGCCGCCCATCCCGGAGGAAGGCGTGTACCACGCCCCCGTCGAGACCCCGAACGGCTGCGCTGCCGGGGAGACCGACAACGCCCAGCTGGCCACACAGGGGCAACTCCGAGCCTACGCGCAGGAGACAACCGCCAACATCCAAACTTTAGTCGCGACGATTCAGCAGCTTGTTAGCAGCACTCCCACCCCTGAGGGTGGGGAGGGACGGGCCTCTCGCCAGGAAGAGGATCGCCGACCCCTTCGTTCCGCCGTGGTTGTCGACCACGGAAAAGGAGTGCAGAACACGGAAAGGAGGTTCACCATGCCCGGTTTTTTCCCGGAGCGATCTCCCACTCCCACCTCACTCAGAGAGGGAAATGGGGGGGGACTCAGAGCGGACGGGCGACATCTCAAGGACGGCCTCGTCCGCACGTCCGGGATCGCACAAACGTAGGCGGGATGATCGCCGATCAGCGAGCGTCTGATCTCACCAGAGCGGAGGCAGCCAACGAGCAAAGGCCCACCACCAGAAGAGCCGAAAAGAACGTTCGCGCCGATCGAGCCCGGTACCCAAGCTAGCAAGGACCCAAGAGGAGGTCAAGCTTCCGCCGGCCCCCTTGTCGCAGCCGAACGGCAAGGAGTCGGGAGAAGGAGAGCGACCCGGGTGCATCAGCGGAGAATGATGCCCCTTGACTCGGAGGATAACCGAGGCTTGGATACCCGCGAACTTCAAGGTACCGATGCTGGAGAAATACAACGGCGTTAGTGACCCCACAGACCATGTGATGGATTACGAAGGGGTCATGGCGTTCCAGGGGGCCGATGACACCCTGCTCTACAGGGGCTTCTACTCCACCCTACGGGGGGCTGCTCCGACATGGTACCTCAGCCTGCCCGGTCGGTCGATAGACAGCTTCGAGGAGCTCACCTAGTTGTTCTGCAAGCAGTTTATGGCCGGGCGGCAGGTAAAACCTGACTCAGAACACTTGTTCAATGTGGTGCAGTGACCGGCTGAGTTGCTGAGGCACTTCATGCGTCGCTTCAACGTGGAGCGATTGAGCGTGGATAGCTGCCCCGAGCTGGTGGTAGAGGCGGCCCTGAAAAAGGGGCTACGACACAGGGGATTGAAGAAATCGCTACACAGCGACCCACCGAAGGACCTCACCGGAATTATGGCCCGAGCAGAGCGCTTCAGGCTGACAGAAGAAGCCCTGGCTGTGGATGAGGGTAAGACCAGGTGCGGGACCAAGCGCGACGAGAACGAGCGTCGCGGCACGGAGGAGTAGCGACAAGAGAAGAGGGCCAGAGGAAGATCGCGGAAGGAAGAGCCCCGGCATTCCTCGGTGACCACCGCCCCGGGCGTGATCCTGGCGCAAGCCCAGAAGGAAGGACATACGAGCCGACCTCCCCGAAGGACGAGGAGAGGCGGGAGGGATGAAGAGAAATACTGCAAGTACCACAAAGACAACAGCCACGATACCGACGACTGTTGGCATTTGAAGAAAGACATCGAGAAGCTCGTAAGCCTGGGGCACCTGAAGAACTCTGCCAACGACCCCGCCTCAGGAAAAGGAACGTCCAAACAGCAGGGCATGGGAAAAGGGGTGAACGCGGTCCAGACAGTCGCGCGTATCATCGAGTGAGGAGATAGAACAAACAGTCGTCACTCCACCGGGGGAGGGCTACCCTGCCAGAACCTCCCTTGTGTCTTGTTGCCTTTTCCTTTCTTTTTTCATTACTCCAAATGTATTGTCTCATGGAAATGAAGGCATACGTGGTCAATGCAAATTCTATCACCTGTTTTGAGCAGACGATTCAGGATGCGTAGGAGGACTCAATCAAGGCAACCGCGGTCCGACTAATATGGACCAGCCCGAATCATAACAGCCGTAAGTCGAGGGGCAACTCCCCTCGCCACCGAACGGATCTCCTTCGTCGGCCGTAAGTCGAGGGGCAACTCCCCTCGCCACCGAACGAATCTCCTTCGTCGGCCGTAAGTCAAGGGGCAACTCCCCTCTCCACCGAACGAATCTCCTTCGTCGGCCGTAAGTCAAGGGGCGACTCCCCTCGCCACCGAACGAGTCTCCTTCGTCGGCCGTAAGTTGACGGGCAACTCCCCTCGCCATCGAACGAGTCTCCTTCGTCGGCCGTAAGTCGAGGGGTGACTCCCCTCGCCACCGAATGAATCTCCTTTGTCGGCCGTAAGCCAAGGGGCAACTCCCCTCGCCACCGAACGAATCTCCTTCGTCGGCCGTAGGATGAGGGGCAACTCCCCTCGCCACCGAACGAATCTCCTTCGTCGGTTGTAAGACGGGAGGCCACTCCCATCGCCACCGAACGAATCTCCTTCGTTGGTCATAAGCCGAGGGGTAATCACTCCCACAGACTGAACGAAGCTCTCACTCGTAAGGTTGGGGGCAACTTCCCCAGCCGACGAGCACGATGCCCTGTCGTAAGCCGAGGGGTTCTCACCCCTGCAGACCAAGCGAAGCACTCGCTCGTAAGGTTGGGGTCAACTCCCCCAGCCGACGAGCACAACACCCGGTCGTGGGCCGAGGGGTACTCACCCCCGCGGACCGAGCGAAGCTCTCGCTCGTAAGGCTGGGGGCAACTCCCCCAGCCGACGAGCACGACTGCTGGTCACAAGCCGAGGGATACTCACCCCCGCAGACCGAGCGAACCGCCCGCTCGTAAGGCCGGGGGCAACTCCCCCAGCTGACGAACATGACGCCTGGTCATAAGCCTAGGGGTGCTTGCCCCCGCGGACCAAGCAAAGCACCCGTTCATAAGGCGGGGGGCAACTCCCCCCAGCCGACGAGCATGACAGCTAGCCGTAAGCCAAGGGATGACCACCCTCGTGGACCGAATGACTCACCCGCTCGCCTGGCTGAGGACATTCACCCCGACGGACAGGCTCGACGGGAAGAACGACATCCCAAGCCCAACGATCCTGGGACAACACCCCTAGACGAGGGCGAAGATGCCCGTCTGATCTAGGAACATTGAAGGTTATTCCAAAGGAGGGAACCCCCGAAAAGGAGACCAGTGGCACAAGAAGAGCTGACTAAGAAGAAATCGCTTTCATTAAAGGTATGGGTTACACATCACTCAGCAACGTCCTCTCGAGTACTGTTGTTGACAATAAAATTTGTCACCCAAGAAAAGAAAAAAGGCACTCAGCAACGTCCTCTCGAGCACTGTTGTTGACAACAAAATTTGTCACCCAAGAAAAGAAAAAAAGGGGACGGGGTACAAGGGCTCTTCAGGGGTCCGGAGCACGAGAGATAGCGTCATCCGGGGCCTCGCCTTGCTCCGAGCCATGGGGATCGGCGTGTCCCGGTGGAGGGAGGATCGGCTCCCGAGCGAGCTCCACGAACTGCCGGAACGACTCCCTGACGACCTCCACTATGCGAGGGGCGGGGAGGTCCTCGTAAGTCCCGAAGACTTCCCTCAGGACCGACGCAATCTTCGGCCTTATGGCCGTGTCGACGCCCTTCTCAGCCTCCTCGGGGAAGCGGAGCCTCCGACACAGCTCGGTAAGTTGGCCCTAGAGATCTTCTCTCTCCCGCCGGAACTTCTCTTCCGCTTCTCGGCTCAAGTCATGGACATCCACAAGATTTCTCTTGAGATCATGTACTTGAGACTCAAGTTCGTTGGCACGACGGCGTTGCTGCCGAGCCTCCATGCGGGCACCCTGAAGGGCTACGTCAGCTTCCCCGGCTCGGGCGCGTTCCCGACTTAGAGAGTCCTCGAGGCTTCTCAACTGGGTCGCCCGGCGCTGCGCCTCAACAGCCATCGCGGTGGCCTGCAGATGAAAGGGAGGTAGATTATACCAAGGAAGACCGAAAGGCAAAACAATTATCCGAAAGGGGCAGGAATTCGAACCTGTCGGAGGTGACCGACTAGGGAATCCGACAGTATGTCCACGGGGGACAACTCCAAGAAGGAATGGTCCCCCGGAGGGACGGAGTCCGCCGCTGGCCGGCTCGCCAAGGCCAAATTAAGACCTGGAACCGAACCCCCGAGGGGATCAGCGAGGCCCGCTGAGGCGCTCGGCAGGATGCAGATGGCCCCCGAGACCGAAGGGATAGCCGAGGGAGTATCAGCGGCATGGGCGGCGGGGTCAGCCGCGACGGTCGGCGCGACTGCCTTGCCGGGATCCGTCGGCACGACGGCAGGAGTCGGAGAAGAGGCGCACCCGCCGTTCTTCCGCGACTTCTTCCCACCGGGGCCAGCGATAGCTGGGCGAGAGCGCTTGCGACTCCCGCCCATAGACGATCGAGGAGCCGATCCGGAACCCTCAATGAGGAGGGGGTCGCCTCCAGTGACTTCCTTTCCGGGGGCACCCGATGCGACCCGTGGGGGTGACCTGGCCTCAATCCTTCCCGAATGAGGCTCGGACCGGCGCAACTCTTCATCCATAGAGCGGCGAGGCACCCGTCCGGAAGAGCTCCCACGCCCCCGGCGAGATCCCAGCCAAATAAGCTCGTCGACATCGTGGGTGAATTCACGGCCGGCCATCCCTGCGAGAGGGAGCAAAATCAGGGTGAGCCAGAGGTTAAACGGATGGAAGGGAGACAACTAACCAGGGGACCACAGAGTGCACTTAAGAAGCAGGTCGTCTAGCAAATGCCAGACCGACCTCTCCTCAAGAGAAAGTGACGATATGAGGCGGGCCGCGGCCCGCTCGGCCTCGGATAAGGTAACCGCTCTGTCGGTTTGTTGCGAACTCCCCCATCCTGTCAAGATCACCGAGACCCGGGGAAAGACAACGAAAACAAAGCTAGAGTCCCAGTTCCCCGACCAAGGGGGCAGACCGAGCAAACACACCCGCCTCGCGCGGGCTCGGAGGTGCAGCCAGGATCCGAGGCCGACCGACTGAATCCGGTAAAAGTGAAAGAGGAGGGGGAGAGACGGCTCCAGGCCGTGAGTGATATAAAGCGTAATGAACCTGGTCAGCACCGCGACAGAGGATGGCGTTAGCTGGCACAAGGCGACTTTCAAAGAATCCGTGAATTGAATGATAAAAGGGTAGAGGGGGAAGCGGAGCCCCAGATGGAACATCTCGACGTAGACGTCGACCTCGTTACTCTGTGGGAAGCAGATCCACTCGTCCCCAAAGGGAATTTGGACGTCATAGGGATGACATAGGTACCTCTCTCGTATTTCCCTAGTGACTAAGAACGGGGCCATAGATGACGACCGAAGGATCGAGGGAGGGATGCCCAACCGCTCGGAAGATGAGGCCACATCGTCCCCAACGGGATCCGGAAAAAGCTTTCCTTTCCCTTTATCCGGGACCCCCGGGGACGGCGAAGAAACTTTGAGCCCGAGGGAGGGGCACGATCGGGACCAGGCGTCGGTTCGCTAGGACGTGTATCACCTATTCTAAACATGGTCATAGCCTGAGTTAAAGGGTGGAAGAATTACCTTGATCGAAGCTGGAAAGAAGACAAAGGTTGGGAAGAAGAAGCTGTCGGGACGGAGATCAAGAAGGAATGAGCGCGAAAGAGTTGAAGCCCGAGGGATTGGAACATATATATATAGAGGGCGACGGTGGGATTTGAACCGTCAGGGGAGAGCGCGTGGCGACATCAAAACGATGGTGATGCTTCGAAATCTGCACCAACGGGAGTTCAAACGGAGCGGTAATATTGACACCAATTTAATAGCGGAACCTCGACTGACGCACCCGTTGGATCATGAAAGGGTCACATCACCCAAACCGAATCGATGGAAGCCGAACAGTCCGGGCGATGGGGGCAATTGTTACGACTAATATGCAAGGCCCGAATTACAACGGCCCACAGCCCGACCTCAAAGGAGAAGCCCACCAGAGAAGACGGGCCCGCCCGAAGGGGGCCCACGGACGGGGCTGAAAGCCCAGCCGCTTCGCCCCCGGAGGCACCTGACTGGCCCCCATTCGGCCGGATTAACCCCCCCCCCCCCCCCCCCCCGAATCCGCGATCCCATGATGGCCATTAACGGACCCGTTAATGGGCCACCCCTCCACTACGCGTGAGTGGGAGGAGGCGGCGGCGGATCAGGAGGACGTGAAAGGAGGCAAGACATGGGGCAATCACGGAGGGCCCTATAAGGGGAAGGCCAGGATGACAGAGAGAGGGATGAAGACTCAGGTAATCAACAGAGAGGTACTCCATCAATGACCTAGGCATTTGCCACTCCATTTCCTTCCTCCCCCTTTGCTCGTGCCGCCTGGGTTGACGTTCCGGCTTCCTTGCAAGCCGGATCTCCCCCGCCGAGTATCCTTTCAGACCTTGATCTGACTTAGGCATCGGAGGGGATTTGGCCGGAACCTAGGTCCGGCCTCCCTGACGAGTTTCCTCATCTGTTCAGGAAGAAGACATCCGAGGCACCCGAGGCTACCCCTCGGGCGTCGGTCGGCTCCCCCCATCGCAGTCGTCAGGCGGACGGCTGCCCGGGCATCATCCCACTTGCTAGGCACCGAGGCTACCCCTCGACGCGGATCCGACCGAGGCCGAGCACGACCCAGCCGAGGCCGAGCGCAACTTACCGAGCCGAGGCTTCTCCTCAGCTCTTCTACGCCGAGAACAGGAGGGCTCGACAATCCCAAGGGACCCCCAAGTCGGCCCCTTGACCACGTTGACCACACAGCCGACGGTCAACGAACTTTGGTGAGAAAACACCCGTAAACAACAGGCATTTCATTGAACAACTTACGTGTGTCCGATAAGGTCAATACATTTAGAGTACATGGAAATAAACGCAGTACCTATCACAACATAATGGACTACCCCAACCTTGATAGATTCTGAATGCAAGGGAAAGAGATGCACATGCTTTGAGAACCGAAGCAATTACTGTTGGGTTCTATTGGTGAGCTTTTGGGTGTAAATATAGAGAACTTCATTCGATAATCCAACAGATAGATGCCCTTTGATCACTTCACACTTGTGAAGGATTTTGAGTCCACTTCTTAGATAAATTCCATAGAGCTGCTGAACCATGAGCTTGGGATAAATTCCATAGAATTTTACAAATCCTGACATATGAATTCCACAAAACTTTACTTTGTAACAGAACTTAAAATCAAAAGAGATACATTACACAGAACTTTCCAAAGCGTGCCATATGAATTCCACAGAACTTTAATTTGTAACAGAACTCTACTTAGATAAATTCCACAGAACTTTACAAAGTGCACGGTCTATGAATTTAAACAGAGCTCCCATATGAATTAAACAGATCTATACAAAGTGCACGGGCTATGAAATTAAACATATCACCCATATGAATTAATGAAATTTGAGAAATCATTTCTTACAGAGATAACTTTGTAAAGCAACACATCTGTATGCAGCAGCAACAACAGGTGCTTAGATGTGGGTACTTGTTTTCTTTAACTTGCTTATGCTCGTTAACTTCGTGTAATTCAGTCACTCATGCATATAAGACGTTAATGTGAATCATGTGTCAATTTGCTTCATCTAAAAGAGGCCATCCTTCACGTTGTCCATTGATACATGTAATTGATCTTAAAAATCAAGCAAAGGGGTGCGTAACTGGCATTACCAAAATGGAGTTCGTCATTTGATCCAAACAACGGGCTGCTGCTTTCTTTATTTTCCAAAGGGGCTGACACGTGGAAAAAAGCCATGAAGATAAGATGTAGCATCTACAGAGATAAGGTTTGGGGGGAGAGTAAAAATAAATTAAATAAAAAAGGGAAAAGATGTGAAAAGGGGAGAGAGAGAAAGAAAGTGGCATCCAACCATTTGTTTACTTCCCATACATTCGAATGCTTTTTCATCACACTAATTTCCTTAACTACAAACTTTCTGAAGCATGTTCTTATAAGAAAATTATAAAAATAAAAGAAAGATAAAGGGAGAGCAAAAAGTTACCAGGAAGCTCCCAAGGATCATAGTGGTAGAGATCAAGAAAATTAATGAGTTCAACATTAAATCTCTTTCCCTTAACCTTCTGCCTCAGGTCGTGCTCGTGCCCGTCCTCGAAAAATTAACAGAGCTACCTTGAAAAATTAACGGAGCATGTGCTTTGAGAGATTAACAGAGCATGCCGAGCTAGGGAGTTGACTGAGAACCGAACTTAGTAGTTGATGTGGGTGTTTTGAATTTAAGAGATAGCATTAAATTGTTGAGCTTTTAACCTACGCTTCAGAATGCAGTGAATGGTTGAGCTTTTAATAGGTTGGTGGAGTTTTGAATTTCCCTCTAGCTTGAGAAAAAATTAGTAGGTTATTTTGAATTCCCCCCATTGTTTTGAATGGTTTATTTTGAATTTTCCCCCATTGGTTTTCTCCTAACTCAAAATGCAAAAGTCTTCCCACCAAAAGTTAGTCCTAATCACCATATCCTTGTCATAACCCCTTATCCTAGTCATCGTGTCCTACTGGGACAAGATTCAAAATATGCTCTTATATATATATATATATATATATATATATATATATATATATATATATAGTAATGCTATTATGAGATGGTGAGCTCAAATCCTTATCGTGAGCTAGCACAATCGGCAACACCAATTAACGATCGGCACCGTTTATCTTGGGGATCATGTTGATATATCTATACCCTAAAAAAATTAGAGATTATAAACCCCAAAATCCTATAGATCAACCCGTTCCAATTTTGTTACATTTGCAGGCAGCTTGTAAACCGTTCATCTTGCAAACACTTGATGGATCTGATAGAAATGTCCAAATAACAAAAAAAAATTATACATAAAGATCACTTGATAGATAGAAGAAGATGGACGGTTCCGATTGATGATTTGGAAAATAGTTTTGGCTAGTTCAAGTTATAAATATCTCATCTCACCATTCACCATCTCATATTATCATCTTTCTATATATATATATATATATATATATATATATATATATATATATATATATATATCACAAAGAGAGACAAAATTGCACACAATATATATAAGAGATCACATCAGAGTATAATGAGCCAAAGGAAATCAACATGTTATATTTATATATGAGAAAAATACATGGAGTATACAAAAAGATACCAACTCCCGTACACAGAAGTATATGACCAACATATACAACCATCCAACCACACATACAGTTATACCAAAAAATACAGAAAAGTATCCAATGTGCCAACAATCCATACAAAATAATACACTCAACCCGAACAAAAAGAAAATCGTTGACCTAAGGTGAGCAGGCCTCAAGAAACATAAATCGAGATCAATGACAGTGGAGTCCTCAGGAGCACTCCTCTCAATACGGAAGTCCTGGGTCTCCTGATCAGCACAAGTCATGACAGCAGCAGCAGCAGCAACAGAACCACTCTAAGGAGCCTGAGAAGCAGCAGGCTCAGAAGCAAAAACATCAGAAGGATCTGGAATCTCAGTGATGATAGGAGGATGAAGTTCAGCAACAGTAGATGGAATGTACGACTGGAGGCCGATAGGAAAAGGTATGCACTAATGCTGGAATGATATGTGAAAAAGCTCATATAAACCAGAGACCTTTTTGTCAAGCTCGACAAAAAAGGGATCAGTAGTAGGTGCAGCAGATGATGAAGGCAATGACGAATCAACAGGTGGAGTAGATGAGGAGGGGCCAAAGGAGGACTGCATCTTCTTTGATGCAGTCAGAAGAGCCGAAGCAGACTTCGACTTTGCTGACGCATCAAGAACAAGGCCTAGTAGGACTGACTCAAAAGCAGAAAGGTTAATGCCAAAGTGGCAAAATACATGGGTAAGAATCCCTCCATAGGGAATATAAGAGGTAGAGGAGTGGATCTCAACATGGTCCATCTAGTCAAGAATGACCCCTGCCCAGTTCACCTCTATCCCAGAGAATATGGAATACATACATTTTAGAATCTCATGAGATGGCTGGTCAGATGATCCGTATTTTGGCAGGATGTTGGACTTGATCACGTGGTGGACAGCCCAACCTCTAGCAGAAAACTTGGAGGATCTGACTCTAGAGGTGAGAATGGGAGGAATCTACTGGAACATGTCCCGAAGGACGGCTTGGTCTAAATCAGTAACAGAAGAGGTAGATATGTCGGCAGGCAAGGAACCGGTAGATGGAATCCTAAGAATGGTCCCTAATAGCTTGGTGTCAAGCTTGATATGGGTCCCCTAAATAATAGTGTCCACTATCCCAGACTCGGCATACCCACCGTGAATGCGGTTAGCATAGAAAGGCTTCACGAGAAATGGATAGGGACCAGGAGAATCAACATGAGAATACCTAAACAGATCGACCAACTTGGTCGTCGTAAGGAGTTATGATAGTCTCTCGGTGGTAAAAGCCTGATATGAGATAAAACGTTCCTTGAGGAGCTTGATGCCAATAAACGAAATATATTTGGTTAAACATGCGTCGTCACAACACATGGTCACATGAGTGGAAGAAGTTGAAGGCTGTGTAGATTTGGGTTGATAGTGGCCTTGGAGTTTAGGGGTTTCAGGCTCAGCATGAGGCCTAGTGTGGGTTTCTTCCTCACGAGGAGTAGAGGCCAAAGCTAGGGGCTGATCAGCAATATGAATTCCAAAGGAGCGAGACTGTCTACGTCTACGCTTGAGAGGAATCATCTCACCAGACGATGCAGACTCGGACCCAGACTCTGGCATGGCCAAGAACTCAGATGCAGGAGAGGCATTCTTGGAGCAACGGTTCGAAGGGGCTACCTTAGGTTTAGAGTTTCTAGGCTTCCTAACATCAGGAGATTTCCCTTTGGAGGAGGAACTGAGTTTGGGTGGTGCCATAGAAGCAAAGAAATCGACTCGAATTGAAAAACTGGGGCATGATTGAAATGAGAGATGATTGAAATGAGAGATGGAGGTCAAAATTTATACGTAGATGACGTTGGAGGGAAGAGGAGGAGGCCTCGATGGACTGATGGGAAGGCGAAACGACAGCTAGGAGGATCAATCGACGGAGGAGGGCTCAAATCGACAGAGATGAAGATCGGAGGTGGAGAGAGACAGTCGGCTGATATGAGTGAGAGATAGGGCGACCTCGACAACTTAAGTGGGAGTCGGGTGAGATCTAGGCCGTTGGATCAAAAAGAAACGACACAGATCACAGCTTACGAACTGCCAAACTAGTGATACATGCAACTGATGCACAACCCTCAGTCGCCTGGCCGATAAATGAAATAAATAGGCTAGACAGATAGATATACGCTAGTAGAGGAAAACACAGTCGCCTGGGTGATAGCCAGGCACCTATAAAATACACTACAGTCGCCTGAAATTAATTCCAACAGAGTGATGATTTTGAGGGAAACTTCTCAAATCCTGCAACAGGTGCCTGATGACAAAATGTCAGTCACCTGGGTGATAGCCAGGCGCCTGCATTTTGTACATCAGTCGCATGCCTGGGAGTTGCAAAATATAGAGGAAAAATCTAGAGTTTGGGCAGGCACCTCACGAAGAAACGACAGGCGCATGTCCTGGTTCTGAAGCCAAACGAAATAGAGGATTGGGAAGGCGATTGGAGAAGAATTCCCAATCGCCTGTCCTAGTCCAGAATTACATGATAAGGCTAGAGTCAATGGTTTGAGATTACTCACCCTTATACCTATACTCTAATCAATCTACGAACAACAAATCACTATTATAAACATATAGATTAATATACATATCAAGCATAACAATCTAATCATAAAAATCAACAAAAATCTCCAATAAATCTCATTGAAAACAAATGTGAAAATATGACATAATCAAAATGAGATATGGAAATGATCAAATGAGCTCAAATCAGGTTATAACATATAAAAATGTGCTCCTAAATTTTAGATTCACCACTAATCCCTAATTCTCCATGTAACCTCACAAATGAATCTTCTTTAAGAGGTTTAGTGAAGATATCGACGATTTGTTTTTTGTTTTCAATATACTCTAATATGATGTCCTTCTTAGCTACATGATCATTAATAAAATGGTGTCTCACATCTATGTGTTTAGTATGGGAGTGGTGTACCGGATTTTTGAAGAGACAAATTGCACTTTGGTTGTCAACCATGATAAGGCAATGATCGCTTCCGGATATACACCAAGAAAACAATGTAGCTTTATCTCAAGTGCACGGTTAAGTGGCAAACAGGTATCGAATCACAGGGAGGACTAATGAAAATACTCTATTTTGGTTACTAAGCTATTTGGTGGAAAATTCATTTGAGAATGGATGGCGTAACAATCATTTGAGTAACAACGCAAATTCAATATAATAAAGATGTTTAGGGCTAGGGAATCCCCACTATGGATTTTCAAGCCATCGACATGAGTTATGAAATACCATGCAATCAAACTCGAGTCAAGGTCAACTTGCCGCAACTAATTAGAGAACCAACTCACGCTGTCGTGCTATTGTAGGTCTATAGCACTCTAAACTAGAGCCTCGCTGTTGCGCAAGCCTAGTCTAAACTACTAGCATTAAGATCGACAATCTCGTCCAATCCAAACTCAAGCTCGCTGTCGCACAACTTAAGTTCGGATCTAGATCTTGCTTATCCATTCACTGTCGTGCAACGAATATGAGTATAGAAGAACAATAAAAATGCTAACTTTGGTCACCGTCGCGCACCAAATCTAGGGAATTTCGATTGCAAACCTAAATCGAATATTTAGGGCTTTCTTTGGATCATGATCCTCTGTCGATCTCACGAGATCCAAGAGAAATCCATATCTATCCGTAGTAAATTGACGTCCCCCGGTTTTGAATCATGTAGAGTGCAATTGGATAGGGGATACCAGATTTAAATATTTGTACCACAAGCGCACGGTGTTGTAGTGTGGCTTGGGGGTCGAACACAGGGAGGCGTGGTTGTGCTTGTTTCTAAGAGGAACCGGTTCACCCTATGGGTGAGCTAGCCCGCACGATCGATGGTTTGTCACGGAATGTAGATACGGAGGATAGACAATATAAAGGGAAACCTAGGACTTCGGTTTCCACCCTATCATGTGTTCTCGCTATTACGACCTACGGATAGGAAAATGATCGGAATTAGGGTTTAGTGGTGGGACATTTCCTCTGAAAGTGATACCAGAGTCCCATGGGCCCGATATTCCGGTCGATGCCCAGGATGATACGCCAGACTACCCGGGTTCGGTCGATGGGCATTCCCATGTCCATTAACACCGACCGATTCTGGGAGCACTAAGCCCGCAACGATAACTCCCAACATCTCATCATGCGGTTCCCACGCGCTAGGATTCGATGTCAACGCTAAGGGCGTGAGCTGTGGCTAGGGAGTCAACCGCCAAGTTTATTCCCCCTTGGCCCTATGACCAAAGGCAGTCTTTTTCCCTCCGATGACAATGAAACACCCCGCGTAACCGTCTAAATTCTTAATCCCTATCTAAATCATAGTCCTATGGACGCATTACGGAGAACCCACGAAGGGGTTTCCACCCAAATCCCAGATTAGGGAACTACTCACAAATCATGGCTAAAAAGCGATCTAAACAAAAATCAACCATAAAAATCATGATCGGTCGATTGGAATGAAGTAGTAGCAATGATTTTAAGACTATATTAAAGTTTCACAAAGATCAGAAGACTTACAAAAACAGTAAAATTCCAGCCGTCACAAATGGAGAAAAAAGACAGAAAAATAACAGCTCTCGTTTTTGGAAACCTAGGGCAACTATATATAGAAATCGACGTCACCCGATCGGTTGAAGCATCAACCGATCAGGTGAGCTGCTTCGCGGTTCAGCATCGACGGTTTAGAACTTCACCTGTTCGCATGGTCCGGCCGGTTGGCGTCTCCGGGTCGTCTCTTGGAGAAATACATCATCAGGTCACCCGATTGGTTGAGTATTCAACCGATCGGTTGGAAATATCCCAAAAATTGACAGAGATTTTCGTCGATTTCGCACGGTCAGCGGACGTCGGTTGAGCTCTCCGGGTCGTCTTTTGGAAGAATCGGCTACAGATGAACCGATCAGGTGAGATGTCACCCAATCGGTTGGAATTCAGCTCCAAATGGCCGAGAGCCCTGTTGGTTTGAACCGGTCGACGAACCGGTCAGTTGATTTTCACTTCGCTTTAGCTTCCGTCTGGGTCGGATATGTAATGCCCTGTTTTGACCTATACGTGTATTTTACGGTATACGTGTGGTATTTTCACATACAATGCGTACGTAGGCGGGAAATAAACGTAACTATCGATGTATGTAGCGTAGTGAAAGGGGGGTTGTGCCGTAATGGGTGGCTAAGAAACGAGAAAGCGAGATTGAGTGCGGGAGAGGCGTGAAAGGCGTCGTGGGTGCAAACCAACAAGGAAGTGTTGGACGTGTGTGCGAGGTGCATGTAGGCTTGTGTAGGTATGCATGGGTGAGTGTGGGGAAGCCATGCTAGTGTGAAAAGGGTTAGGGGTCAATGGAAACCCCCGTAAATTTTTAGAAATGTCAGGGGCAAAACGGTCATTTGGGCTTAAATTGCTGTGCGTACATACCAAAGTTGTGTGTGTGCAAAGTAAGGACAAACTTGTAATTACTTGAAAGTTGAGGGATATTTAGGCATGGGTATTTTGGTCATTTTATACTTGTCATGATGAGTTATGATGAGTTATGATGAGGATGGGGGAGATTTTTCTTAAGAAAATTCTAGGTTTCCTTCTTTTTCTTCATTCTTATCCATTCTTTTCCTTTCTTTTCATTTTTTTTCTAGACACTTCTCATTTTCTCCATCCCCTTGACCTACCCATCCCCTCCCTCATGCCATGGCCGAAAATCCTTCCACACAAAAAAAAGAGGAAGAAGAAGAAGAAGAAGATGGAGAAGAAAGAAGAGAAGGAGAAAAGGAAAATGAAGCTTTTGAGGTAGGAATCTCTTGGGATTGGAATTCCAATCAATTTAAATTTGTGTAATTTGTTTTTATAGCATGTTTTATCTAATATTTGATGAATAAAACAATTTTTAGATGATATTGCTCAATTTCATAACTTTCTCTTTGAAATTCCTAGCAAAGTCATCTCCTTTTGAATTTCAGAATTCTTGATGTATGTTGTAGCTTCCATTACAGTTACTGTAGCTCGAATCATGTTTCGAAAAAAATATGAGCATGTAGATCATGATGTTCTACCCCAAAATCATATAAATTTTGATATAGTTTCAATTCAGGAATTGGGAGAAATAAATCCATCTTCACAACATGTCTGTTTGATTTTCAGTGTTGACACAGTTTAGTAAATTTTTCCTACAGAGCTGCACACATCTTAGAATTTTATGATTTTAGTTTTATTTTAAATATAACAAGTTTTTCTCAAATTTCATCAGACTGATCTTATGTCGAAATTCTGGCTGGAACATGCCCAAAATTGGTGTTGAACACAGACCCTAAAATCTGTCTGAAAAACAGAATCGACACACTTCACTAATTAAATCACCATAAATCGTATAATTCATATTTTTGATTGAAATTGTATCTGTAGATTCATAACTGTTATATCTTCAATTTCATTTACAAAGTTTTTTTAAATTCCCAAGCAAAATGGATGTATTATGTTGATCTTTATGGATGTTCTTGCAATTTCAGCATGCTGAATACCTTAAGTGCTATTCTTATTCATTAAATATGGTTAATTGGCTTTCATTATTCTTGCTTAATATTGTTGTATGGTAAAATAAATGTTCATGCCCTCGGCACATGTAAATGTTATTGAGTTGCTTTGATATAAATGACGCCCGCCAGGTGTTCGATGAAATGCCTCAATGAAGGCAAAATCCAATAATTTGAGTAACGTGCACATATTAGTGTTTGCTTTGTTCCACGGTGATGATTGGTGAAATTAGAGGCTTGAATGGCATGGGAACGTTATAATTGTGATTGGATGATGTGTTGTGACAGTGGGCATTTCACGTGAGTGCATGACCCTATATTTGATGATGGACGGTTGAAGTGACATGTGCACATCCATGCCATTGAGACCCCTAACGTGTTACTTATGATATTAACTTATAAAATTGAATAAATCTCAGTCCTCTCTAATGAGGGTAAGTTAGCGAAGCCCGGGTTTTAAGTGGGATTTGAGTAAATTGTGGATATGAGGCCTGGACTGAGAAGTTGGGGGAAATGTTATGTGATATGTGATATTTACACCCACTCGCCTTGCCGGGAGTGGAGGGGATATATGGTGGTTGTGTTATTATGTGGAGCGCCTCACTCCTGCCAGGGACGGGGGAGCTGAGAGGCCCGGCGTACAGTGCCCGTGTCCACTACGTCGTGTGTTGTATTCACCCCAAATTTGGGGTGAAGTCCAGGTCCTGGTATCACACAGTTTACCCAAATTCCAATTAACTCAATTATAAGATAATAAAATAAGAATTTGCGTGTTACTCCTGCTGATAGAATTTCCCCTTCCCTTTGCCTGCTTCTTGGTGACTCGGTGTTGTGCCTCAGATAGCTGTACTCTTTTTATTAGATAATGTTGCTTAAACACTTGCGTTATTATTACTATTATTATTATTCGTGCTAACCCTTTCCTTGCAGTAACTCGACATTGGACCGCAGGTATGATTCCCTTGCTTTAACTATTAAATTTTCATTATATCACTTAGTTACATGCTCTATTCCTCTGGCCTGCCTTGGAATTTGATAGCCTTAAATGGAATTCCAAACCCAAGTTGGTTCCTACTAGGGCACACATTGATGTGCTCCCCCTTTCTTTTTCAGGTAGCAGTGATAGCTTGGTTGGTGGTGACTTGGAGTTGGGTTTCATGGGTAGCACGTGGTGTGAGCTGTAGGTTGCGGTATGACGTGGTTGTTGGGAGGTAGATAGGGTTGGTGTGTGTGAAATGATGTACTGGGTTATGTATATAAATGGAAGATGTTTGTAAGTGTGTTGTTATTGTTCTATGTCATTATGAGTTGTTTGATATTTGTGGAGCTTTACTTGTACTATTCCAGCATGTGCGCAGTGACCTGCTTATCCAGTTCTTCTTTCTCTCTCTGTTCTCCTCTCTCATCACCCTCCCTCTTCAGAATACTTGGGAAAAAAAATTTTAAGTATCGAGTATTCTGGGGAATGGGGCGTGACAGTTTTTGGTGGCCCATGCAGGTCACCGCACTGCGATGTGCGTAAGGATAGTACTAGTACTGCTTCAATAGGTGATTGGGATAGATTAGCCCTAAGGTGGGTAGTGACCACAGAGCCTTAAGTGACCCACCCTTAAACCCCTAACTTAGGAAGCGAGAGGATGAACTTCCTACAGTGGAGTATATTATAGATGTATATTGTTGGTATACATGTGTATATGTAACTGGATGAACCTGTGGGTATAAGTGCCTTTGTGGTGCTTAGGGATTTGAATTATACATGTTGAGGTATACTCGTTTATTTGAATGACAAGAACATTACGTGTATCGTGGATGCTTGTAGTGGTATATGGATCGGTGTGGGCGTATATGCTCGGTATGCGACTACTTGAGTGTACGTATATTACGTTTCTATAGAAAAACATGATACAGATATGCGAGGCTGATATGCGTTATACTTGTGTGATAATGAGGAATAGATGACAAGTATATGTTTATTGGTGAATGTTTACTGATGGATACATATCGGCTAGCAGGGATATTATATGTTTACATGGACATGGGTGAGGGTGTGTGCGCATGCGATGTGAGTGCATGTATGCGGTTCACTATCTCCTAAATTATAGTTGTGTTTCATGTGGGGAGTACACTAATGTGTTTACATCTACCCTTGTATGGATAAAGTAGTGGGATGTCCACATTATCCTTGGACATATGTGGGAAAGTGCATTTATGTCAATATATGTGTACCTGTATGGGTAAGTGATGTAGATATATCTGTGGGAAGTAGTGCGTATATATCGCTAGCATTGCATTACTAAGGGTATGAATTCCTAGTGTATTAAAAAGGTTTAAATAACTGAGAATATCTGTATGTGCTGCTTATGTGCCAATAGGAATTGGTATATTGTTTTACTTTGGTATATGGTTGTGGGTTGTACTATTGCGTAAAGATAAGTATTGTTCTATAGCCATACGTGGTATGTATGAAACGATATAGATAAGTAGGGGACATATGGATAGAATGAGGAATGCTCCAGGGTATTTGAAGTAAATTTATCCTAAGGAGGGTAGGGATGCTTTCGACCTGTCCACTCTAAGTTAGACTCTTAGCCATATACCGTGCCTAATATGGGATATGGATATAAGTGTGATGTGTAACATATGTAGAATATGATGAATGTAAAGATTGAGATTATACAGTGCATGTATGGGTGGATGGCTATGTGTTTGCACGGTTAAGTGGAATTGTGGTATATGTATATACTAGTAATAACCCGTGCCCGCGGGCACGGTTCATTTAAGATTTTCCCCCGCAAAATCTTTGTTCTCCAAAAAATTATTTCCACAGTCAAAATTTAAAATAACAAATTAGCGTAAAAATATTTAGCGGCACAGGCGCCTTCAACGCGAAACAACAATTTCGACGTAGAACAACAAATTCTACACGACCGGCTTCGACGCGGACGCGTTCGGCCCGCGAGCCGACGCCCGCAAATTCAAATATTAACCAAGAAAATCCCTTAGACATGGATTCAAATGCTACATTTTAATAATGCCAAATAAATTGCAAGGTGTCTAAGCCATGCCTATAAACATCTTTAAAGCATTCGATATCACAATAAAACAAAAAATGACAATGAAGAAATCACAGATGATTGAAATGTTAATTGGTAATATAAACAAATGAAATATCTCACAAATAAGTTCACAAAGAAATTGTCATGTATGTGAAAGAAAAGAATTTATTGAAACCACTTGTACAATGTTTTTTTATTATTCCTCCATCTACCTGCGTGCCCGCAAGAGAGTCTGTGTCCATTCCCTCTGCCTATATGCTAGAGAGTTAAGACGATTAGAATGGTCTTAGTTTTGTCCCATAGGGTTTCCCTTTAAAATACAAACCCTTCCCCTCAAAACTTTCAACAAAAACTCATCCTAGCCATAAAATGTGCCTGCGGGCACGGTTCAATAAAGATTTTCCCTTGTGAAATCTTTATTTCCCAAAAAATTATTTCCGTAGCCAAAATTTAAAAGGACAAATTATCTTTAAAAACTTTAGTGGAGCGGCCGTAATTGGCATGGAACAACAAATTCGACGCGAGCACCGTCGGCACGGAACAATAAATTATCGGAAAAAAATTTGACAGGCACCTTCGATGCAGAACAATAAATTAACGTCAAAAATTTATCATGCGGGCGCCTTCGGCAAATTCGGCACAGAACAACAAATTAGCGTTAAAAATGGCACGTGCGCCGTCGACGTGAGGGCTAATGTTCAGCTTGTTAACTTACACCGTGAAATACATCTTGAAAATATTGCAAGCTGGATGTGTATATATGATTTCTAGATTTTCCAAAAAAAGCCACATGATATTGTTGTCAAATAAGATCATTTCGAGAGAGACTGTGCGACAACCCAACCAACTTCTCCTTTATCGCATTCCCGAGCTTGGAGTCTGCAACATCAAGCAATTCGCCCTCGCAATGAGCACAAAGAAATTTACGGAGATCCTTGTTAGGCTTGCAATCAATGAGTAAGGTGGAAGATAATAAACAATCAGTAAGGTGGAAGATGATAGTAAGGTGGAAGATGATAAATCCTCTGATATGTTCTCAAATTTACTGAAATTTACTGAATACTTTCAACTTCTCAAATTTACTGAATACTTTCAACTTAACAGCCTAAAACAAAAACATGCAACAAAGGGGGAGAAGGAAAAATTCATGGATTTGTGCATGAATTAGTCTAATAAGCTCATGGAATTCTTATATTTCTGAAATATATAACTGATACCATTATAAAGTCCGTAGTTTTGGTGAATGAAGGTAGAATGATAGTTAACTGGAAACATATTTATTTTATTTGCCGATTTCAAATTGTCTCATATCTGTACAATTTGTTCATATTCAGTGAAGTTTATCATTCTTGCTTGTTTCAAGGGCATTTACGTTATATGACCTTATGAGGTAATTTTATTCAAGTAAATGTGTATATAGTTATAATTTGCTTTTTGGGTGGCTACTTAGTTGATTCTAGTGGATGCTGATATGATTAATTGAGAGTTAAAACTTGGTCAGTTTAGAATTAAATTGGATTTTCTTTTGCAGGTTATTTATGATAAAAAACAGGACAAAGTCGAGGCTTTGGGTTTGTGACAATGTCTACTGTCGAGGAAGTTCAGGCAGCTGCTCAGCAATTTAATGGTCATATGAGTGTCTCCATGGATATAGTGCTGACTTGTGATTCAACGGTTTAATGGTTATGTGAGCAGTCACATTTAATACATTTAGAAGTGGTAAATGGGATAACCTTCTTTGTGTATAATGAATCCACATATATTTCCACAGAATGAATCCACATATATTTCAAAGGAAAATATAAGAAACTTACCATGTGCACAAATTAGTGAACCCAAATAAACAAATAATCAACAAAGAACCCAACCAGCTTCTCCTTTATCGCATTCCCGAGCTTGGAGCCAGCAATAGCAAGTGATTCACCCTCGCAGTGAGCACGAAGAAATTTACAGAAATCCTTGCTGGGCTTGCAATCAATCAGTAAGGTGGAAGATGATAAAACCGCTGATATGTTCTCAAATTTACTGAATGCTTTCAACTTAACACCCGAAAATAAAAACATGCAAAAAAGGGAGAGAAGGAAAAAAAATCATGGATTTGTGAAAAATCATGGATTTGTCCATGAATTAGTCTAGTAAATCTAATACAGGCGAAGTTATCAAGCCTGGTATGTGTTTTTATGTATGTGCAATTTTCTAGCTGATGCATCATCATCAGAGTCCCTTCATGAAGGGCCGCTTGTACATCCACTTTGATGTGTAGTTCCCAGAGCCTGGCATGCTTTCTCTAGAGCAACGTCTTAGCCTGGAGAAAATTCTGCCACCTAAACCAAGCAATCACTTGCAGCGATGCAACTCGATGAATGCGATCAGACCACTTTATATGATAGTAATATTGAAGAGGAGATGAGGCTGAAGCAGCACCTACAGCAACATGAAGCATACGATGAGGATTAGGATGACGAACCGACCACCAGAGGGGTACAGTGCGCCCAGCAATAAGATTCAGATGTCTACTGAATGCCTCGACTTATAGAAAACTGATTGAATCGAAAGTAGCTCATTAAAACATGGCAAACTCTAATTCTGCTTATTTTATGGGCAACAACAAAATATTTACATTGAAATTTAACATAAACTCTGAGTATTCATACATAAATAATAACAACAAATGTATAATAGATGTATAATAGATATATCTTTGTGAGTGTACACGCGCGCGAAAGTTATAGAATTAACCGATAATAAATATTCATGCAAGTTATATAGTTCACAGGAGTTCAGAAATGATGGCTATTTCATTTACCTGTATGGTGGCTCCCCCCTTCCCTGCTGCGTATGTTGTGCTTATAGCACCTATAAATAATCATCCAATGTTAACTGCTAATCCTCGGTCATATACATAAATAGCAAAAGCTGATGTATACATAAAACTCTAAGAAAAGCAGACATAACTAATGGTTTGATACATACCTCATAAAAATGACCTTCAATTGATAAACCACAAAAAATAGGCAGAAGATCTTATTAGTGAATTCATAAACCAGAAAAGGTTAAGTGTATAACAATGTGCATGAAACCTGAGGGCACAACGATTGAATAAAGATTATTGTAAGAGAAAGATACTTGATAATTGATCTTGATTGAATACTTATGATAACTGATGTTCTCAAACTGATACTTGCCCCTGTTTTTTGTTCTCAAACTGATCATAATCAATTTCCCAACTCGATTCCATTATAATACCAAAAGTTACCTCATAAAGAACATAATGATTGAATCCATAAGATATAACAGCCATAATGTGGAAGATACCTTTATTTGTAATTGCACAAAGGAGAAAGATACTTATGATAACTGATGTTCTCAAACTGATACTTGCAGTTAATTGATAAAACTGATGCAATATGGTATCTTCCAATTGGCCAAGTATGCAGCACTGCTATCAATTGGTTGAGAAAATCAAAATGCACCTGTTATCATAACTTCAGAACATCCGTTTGAGAACATCAAAATGCAGCAATACCGTTAATTGCAAGTATCAGTTTAATTGATTTGAGAACATCAATTGGCAAATTATCAATTAACTGCCGCATACTTGGCCAATTGATGCAATATGGTTTTGATGAATTAACTGCTGCATACTTGGCCAATTGACAAACTATCTACCCAACATAGTCTGAAATTAATTCATCAAAGCCATACCATCAATTGTATTCGAACATAAAAAACCTTGTTCAAATTAATTGGCAACTCCTTATTAATGAATTCCTATATCGACTGCGCACTTCGCAGGTTTTGATTGATGAGAATTTAAACATATGAGGGGAAATAACTAATCCTACAAAAGAAGACTTCCCAGGGTGGTGAAAAGGGGAACAGTTCCGGTAGTTTTTTCCTAGAGCGAGCGTAATAGTTTGATTGCAAAGCCAAGATTAATATTTACATGTGATATATGCTCAGAAAATTTGCCCTCTTGATAGTTTTGGCCTCTTGATATACTCTCTTTTAGAATCATTTTTATTGTGCTCTACTTAATCATGAAATTGAGTAGGAAATAATTGATATGATCTGGAATCCTACTTCATCTATTGCATGCATATTGGATCATTCTGAGATTTTCTTCCCTAAATTTCTTTAGATTGCTAATTTTCAGACAAATAATTAACGTGACTGAAATATTCTTCCCTAAATCTCTATGAACTCTGTCACCAAAGTTTCGTTTTAATTCCTTGTTGATGAATTCCTATACCTGGCAAACATCATCATCAATCATCAATGAAATGAAATCAAATGCAGAATATCATCATTTGCAGGCAAAGATGTTGGCAAATGGGGATTCAAATTGGAAGAACAACATATGCATATGTTCACTGTCAATATAAAAATGGCAAGATCAAGAGTAGTTGGCTCAATGCAAAGTCTAAGAGCAGCATCAAGGACAATATTTTTACTTGAACAAAAAAACTACTAACCTCCAATATAGATGCGTGGGTTTTTCTTTTCAATGGACTTTGTTCTCTCCAATTGATGAATCAAAGTGTTTGTATGTATTAATCATGCAAAACACTTGATCTAAATGCAAGAATGATATTTACTACATTAATAACACAGATTTAAAAGTCAAGCCTTCATTTCACATCAAATTAATATAAAATGGTATAGAAACTTATTGCTTTGGGAAGATTTCTGACGTAAATTCTTTTTGGAAGCAAAAATAAGAACACAAACGTAAGGTATAACTTGATAATGGAGTAACATAGCCGTTGTGCACAAAAACTACAAGGCAACAACAAAATGAGATGACAAATGCACTTGGCTAAGTTGAAGTCAATGAGATATCACTTATTTAGTTTGCGAGAGGAGGTACTTTCAGGTTTATCATCTCGATGCTCTAAACCATGTTTATGATATAAAATAAAATAAGCAAACTCTCCATGGTGGTAGATATCAAATAACGTTAGCTGTAAGTTACCATACCGGCTTATGCAAGTTCGCAAGGGCTCTAAACATACATTATCCATACCATTGAAGCTCAAAGACATCTATTTATTTCTTTAGAACCTGATAATACAAAAGGAAAGGTGTTAGTGCAGATCAATAGAGCATAGACAAAAGTTGAGTTTACCACATCTGGTTTGTCATTGTCAACATGCTCTAAAACAATGCACTCTGACTGCCCAATCGTGAAAGAACCTTCATACTGTAATACAAATTTCAACCTCTGCATCAGAACAACATATGACGCTTACCCAAAGTGTTTCAACATCATCAATTCATTGTTGGCATGATGTGAATGAGCATTTGGATGATGACCAGATAAAGGAAGAAACCTAATGTCATTGTTGAAATTATATTATTTATCAACCGAAGCATCTTTTACCGTGAAGAATAAGTATAAAAATTGGCAAAAGGTATGTAACAATGCAACAACAGCTTGTATTATATCAATAATATGATCAAATTACACATATACATCAACAAAGCTGATATAAAAAAACAACCAAATGCTCGATTCCATTAAATACATTACTGATAATGAGGAAAAAAGAAAATTTGAAAAAAGAAATACCTAAGCATTAGAAATTGGCAAGAACATTATTAAATTTTGCAAATGATTCATCTCCCTAGTAATAATTGCTCTGACTAACAGATGGATCCATGGTGACAGTGGTCTTATAACCAACGTTGAAATTAACACCTTACATGGTATTATGCCGATTAGTACTCAGAACTAACAAATATGCAACAAAGAATTGTAATCCTTGCAAGCTTCCCATTGCTTTAAAAAGTCAATCACAAATAGCTCAATGCTTGAAACACAAATTAGCATTATGAACCTTGCATCACAGAGAGTAAACTTGGAATGAATTGGGCAGACGTCGACAGCAAATCTCGTATGTGTTGGTAACACCTTTGTCCAGCCTAGGCTGTGGCCTTACGTTGAGGAACATAATCTTGGCGATGCTGATAATGTTGGTATGAATACATGAGATGTTGATGAAGTTCGACACCTCGGAGACCCTAATCACATTATGGTAAGAAGACATCTGAATCTAAACGAAGAACCAGACGATGGCCATCAATTTGTAGAATCCAACCAAACTCTTTAACTACAAAGCAAATGAGAAACCAAGCAACCTAAACAACATGATGGCTTTTGTCTGGATGGGGCAATAGGTACATAGGGTACTCCTTGTACAACCCAAGCAGTACATGTTGCATTCTCTCGTGTTCAAATCGTCGTGGATATCATAAGGGATACAGAAAATCCCCCTCAGGAGAGGCTTCTGCATTGTCGGCCCAAAATCTTCATTGCTTCCCATTATGTTAACCATCAGACCAACCTTTCAATTTTTTTAAAGAACCAAAAGATGGGTATAATTGGGTTAAAAGAAAGAAAGAATGAATGAATGATGAAACTGAGACATTACCATGACTTTCTTCTGCTTGGTCTTGTACCAACATCCTTTCTATCATTGTAAAAATAAGTGGAAAGTAAAATTTTTTAATGGCCAGAGATGCTTACCTATGTTACTTTCATTTAATATATTCATTTTTTGCAAATGTTTGATAAAAACCTGAAGAGTGCTCCTAAGAATCCTTTGAAATTTATTTGAGAACGTATCCATATCATCATAAATGTGATGAACCCTTTTATATTCCAACCGACCACTCATCATTCTGATCTTAGCAATGAGGATGAATTGACAAATTCCAGTAAAAAAGTAATCATTTTAGTGGGTGTATTTAACTATGATATAATTCTTGAGAATATTAGAAATATTTCTTAATCTTTTTGAAGGAAGTGGGGTTTTAGAGATGGTGAGAGCTTACTTTCCAGATTTAGACTGTAGAGGCCAAAAAGAATCATCATATCCCTGAGTTAGAACTTTATGTAGCTGAACCTGCAAGGAGAAAATAAGAAAAATCATCAATTCAATTAAGCTAGTAAAATTCAGAACAATTGAGCAAGCAAAGATAAAGTGAAAGCACCTGCAAGTGCCAAAGAAATAGTCAAAAGTGAGGGTGTTATTGTTCCAAACAGTGACGGTTATCTTGCTCAGGCCCTCAATCAGAGGAATTATGGTCTTCTATTGAAAAATGGGATGATTTCTTCCATCTGATTTTGATTTCAATGGTATTTAATTTTCAGCAACAAAACAAAATATGTTGGGGTTTTTTTTGGGGTGAATCATCCATACCACTATGTGTCCTTTAGCTTACTGCATCCTACAACTGCCCACCAAAAAACCTACAAAAAATAAAACTAAAACTAAAAAAACTAAATTAAATCATAATCAACAAAATTGACCATTGATTGGGATAAGCAGACTTACCAATGACCTCAAGAAGTTAGCATTCTCTCTCAGAAACCATCGACATCTCATCCCACATAACTTGATACTTCTCCTATTAGATGTGCTTCTACTATCAGATAGCTTCAGCATCATGATCCATATGGAGACTTCTCATCTCAGACTTGGGCTTATATTCACTTCTGGTATGGGCGATAGGCAGACGTAGGGATCTTGATTGATATACACTCCGTGTCCTTCAGCTTCCTGCATCCCACATCTGCTTACCAAACAAACCCACGAAAAATAAGACAAAAAATTAAAAATAAAATTGATCACTGATTGGGATCAATCTCATGTAACATCAAGAAGCTGGCCTTGTATCCAGAGGAAGAAGAAGAAGAAGAAATGGGATTTTGATCAAAAATGAGATTTTTATCAAAAAAAACATTAAGAGAATAGCGAAAATCTAAGAACTGGATTGTACCAAGAGATTATTACCAGTCTTTTCCCATCATGATCTCCTCGCCTCTGTGCTGCTGGGCTCATCAAAAGCGAGGTGACGCCTAAGAACAGCTCACCAACGGCGATTGTGCTGCTGGGCTCATCAAAAGCGAGGCGACGCCTAAGAACAGCTCACCAACGGCGATTGTGAGTGATTTCTTCTTGGTTAGAGGGAAACCTTGAAGCTCCAAAGCAAAGGACTTTTTTGATCATTGATCTGCTGATTTTAGTTTGATTTTTAGACTTCTTTCTTTCTCCTCTTCTGGGTGGAGAACGATGGAAGAAAGTGTTGTGATGTATCCTTACAGACCGTCTGATGTAAAGTTTGGAGGGCTAAGATTTGTTTAATGAGGAGCATGCGGATCGCTTTAAAATTTACAGGTGTGAGTCGGAGGTGGCTGGCAGTCCCCAAAAAATTTCAAAAAACTCTTCGTTTTTCGTGCTGAGTTATGACTGATTAAAAATAAAAATGTTTTTAAAGGGATTTTGGTTTTCCCCAAAAAAAGTTCCCCCCAAAATAAAAAACTTCCCCCCAAATTCTTTCAAAAACTCATCCAAACCGTTGATTCTCCAAGATTAAATCTTGGCCGTCTTTTATCTGCCCCCTTTGTCCTAGTCAGCTTGTCCTAGTCAGCCCTAGGATTCAAAAAACTCTGTCAAATGTAATATAGATGTGTGTACGTTTACCCGTAGGATGGTACTATTGGACTATTTGGATGTATATGTAGTGTATGTATTCCTCTCTATATAGTGGCTTGAGGGGAATTGTGCATTGGTGTATGAGATATTTATATATATATATATATATATGTAGGTGTATTGTAGAAAGTATGGTGCGACTGTGTATATGTGTTATTGACTGTGTATTGGTGTATATTTCATGAGTGGATATATGTGTATGTATGAGAATGATTCCTATTTTTGACATGCATATATTAGTATGTGAATGTGTATGTATATGGGGTGCGACTATCTACTGAATGTGTATGAATATTGAAATAAACTTGTGTGTATACAAGTATGATAGTAAAAGTGTGGATATATTTATGCTTTGTATATACTGGTATGGATGGCTACCGATTACATATTAGTACCATTGGATAAATCGCCTGTATGAGTATGTGATAGCGGGATATGTGTAGCAAGTGTACTCGGGTGTGTGCCCATGCATGGGAATGTATGTGCATGGTTGCATGGACCCTAATAAGTATATATATGTATGTCTGTGTGCATGCCTACCATTATAATACTAAATTGGTGTATGTAAGTGAACATGTATTTGGTTGTGTGTAGGCCTAGATATCTATATATGAAATTGATATGTATATCTCTGCATATACATAATAAGTATGTGAATATAAATTAGGTTATACAGAGTATTCGTGTGGTGTATTGGTTAATATGTACACGTGAATATGTATCATAGTTGTATGAACTTCTATTATACGTGTGATATGTTTATGTATATGTGGTGTGCATGGGAATATACGCAATACTGTATATTTTGGATGAATGAATGAATATATATATAAATACTTAGACATACCTTTGTTTGTTTACCTGCTAATCTATTCTATAGGGTTGTTTATCCAAGTGGGTTACGGTGTGCCTTGGGCAAATGTATTTGTGTTTGTATGCATGTATATATATAGATATGGACAACAGCATGTGCGTATGTATATACATATGCCATGTAGGTATAAATGTGATAGATATGGAATATATGTGTATATACTCGATGAATGTAAGTGAATGGAACTGTTTGATATGTGGGTATGATGATGGGTGTGCTTGTTTGCATATTCATGTGTATAGACGTGTGTGGCGTGTAGATGGATGTTTATAGTTATTTGACTATTATGGTAGTATGTACGTAGGGTGTGCAAAGGTGGATATATATATATATATATATATATAGAGCATATGGTGGGGAATATATTATGTTTGTGCACTCTTGTGTGTATTATGGGTGGTATATGTGCCTATCTGTGTGAGGCAGTAGGTGCATCGTTATGAATGTGAGAGTATGTATGTATTTAACTATAGGTATGATTGTGGACCTTAGGTAATTTGATAGTGCATGTGATAGTGCGTGCATGTCTATGTATGCTGGGAGTGACTAGTTATCGTTTGTATGTAGATATTTATGTACATATGATTGTGGGTGAACTTATATGACTAAGTATTTGGCGTATAGGGATTCGGGGAACATACGTTGTGACACCGTGAAAGTGACCCTGTCTATCAAGTAATGATGTGTATATTAATGTGTATTGTTGTATGTTTGTGCCTAAATGTAAATGTATATGTAAATATATGCACAAGTAGAATATAAGTCGTTATACTGGTAAATAATGTGATATATATGACAGCATGTCATATATAAATACCATATGGATCGTGATATGGATATGATGTAATGTTATATCACATAGGAATGAGTAGTACCCTGGACATGTATAATGATACGTATAGAGATATATTTGTGGTATACATGTGTGTTGTATCTGTTTGTGTGTATATATGTGCTTAGATATTCATGTGAAGAATGCCTATGTGTAAACATATATGTAGGGAATGCATATAGTGATGTGGATGTGCTACTAGATGAATAATAGGATGTATCTCTGATATGTATGTGATGCGGATACGTATGGTTGACAGTGAAGTATATAGTATACATAAGTGTGATGTAGATACGTCTTCTTGTTGGTACTTCATGGGTAGAAAGACCATCATACCCAGCTGACCTTTGGCAAGACTCACGCGCTAGAAAGTTCGAGGACGAACTTTATTTTAAGGTGGGTAGGATGTAATGCCCTGTTTTGACCTATACGTGTATTTTACGGTATACGTGTGGTATTTTCACATACAATGCGTACGTAGGCGGGAAATAAACGTAACTATCGATGTATGTAGCGTAGTGAAAGGGGGGTTGTGCCGTAATGGGTGGCTAAGAAACGAGAAAGCGAGATTGAGTGCGGGAGAGGCGTGAAAGGCGTCGTGGGTGCAACCAACAGGGAAGTGTTGGACGTGTGTGCGAGGTGCATGTAGGCTTGTGTAGGTATGCATGGGTGAGTGTGGGGAAGCCATGCTAGTGTGAAAAGGGTTAGTGGTCAATGGCAACCCTCGTAAATTTTTAGAAAGGTCAGGGGCAAAACGGTCATTTGGGCTTAAATTGCTGTGCGTACATACCAAAGTTGTGTGTGTGCAAAGTAAGGGCAAACTTGTAATTACTTGAAAGTTGAGGGATATTTTGGCATGGGTATTTTGGTCATTTTATACTTGTCATGATGAGTTATGATGAGTTATGATGAGGATGGGGGAGATTTTTCTTAAGAAAATTCTAGGTTTCCTTCTTTTTCTTCATTCTTATCCATTCTTTTCCTTTCTTTTCATTTTTCTTCTACACACTTCTCATTTTCTCCATCCCCTTGACCTACCCATCCCCTCCCTCATGCCATGGCCGAAAATCCTTCCACAAAAAAAGAGGAAGAAGAAGAAGAAGAAGATGGAGAAGAAAGAAGAGAAGGAGAAAAGGAAAATGAAGCTTTTGAGGTAAGAATCTCTTGGGATTGGAATTCCAATCAATTTAAATTTGTCTAATTTGTTTTTATAGCATGTTTTATCTAATATTTGATGAATAAAAACAATTTTTAGATGATATTGCTCAATTTCATAACTTTCTCTTTGAAATTCCTAGCAAAGTCATCTCCTTTTGAATTTCAGAATTCTTGATGTCTGTTGTAGCTTCCATTACAGTTACTGTAGCTCGAATCATGTTTCGAAAAAAATATGAGCATGTAGATCATGAAGGTCTACCGCAAAATCATATAAATTTTGATATAGTTTCAATTCAGGAATTGGGAGAAATAAATCCATCTTCACAACATGTTTGTTTGATTTTCAGTGTTGACACAGTTTAGTAAAATTTTCCTACAGAGCTGCACACATCTTAAAATTTTATGATTTTAGTCTTATTGGAAAGATAACAAGTTTTTCTCAAAGTTCATCAGACTGATCTTATGTCGAAATTCTGGCTGGAACATGCCCAAAATTGGTGTAGAACACAGACCCTAAAATCTGTCTGAAAAACAGAATTGACACACTTCATTAATTAAATCACCATAAATCGTATAGTTCATATTTTTTCTTGAAATTTTATCTGTATATTCATAACTGTTATATATTCAACTTTTATTTATAAAGCATTGTTAAATTCCCAAGAAAAATGGATGTATTATGATGTTCTTTATGGATGTTCTTGCAATTTCAGCAAGCTGAATACCTTAAGTGCTATTCTTATTCATTAAATATGGTTAATTGGCTTTCATTATTCTTGCTTAATATTGTTGTATGGTAAAATAAATGTTCATTCCCTCGGCACATGTAAATGTTATTGAGTTGCTTTGATATAAATGACGCCCGCCAGGTGTTCGATGAAATGCCTCAATGAAGGCAAAATCCAATAATTTGAGTAACGTGCACATATTAGTGTTTGCTTTGTGCCACGGTGATGATTGGTGAAATTAGAGGCTTGAATGGCATGGGAACGTTATAATTGTGATTGGATGATGTGGTGTGACAGTGGGCATTTCACGTGAGTGCATGAGCCTATATTTGATGATGGACGGTTGAAGTGACATGTGCACATCCATGCCATTGAGACCCCTAACATGTTACTTATGATATTAACTTATAAAATTGAATAAATCTCAGTCCTCTCTAATGAGGGTAAGTTAGCGAAGCCCGGGTTTTAAGTGGGATTTGAGTAAATTGTGGATATGAGGCCTGGACTGAGAAGTTGGGGGAAATGTTATGTGATATGTGATATTTACACCCACTCGCCTTGCCGGGAGTGGAGGGGATATATGGTGGTTGTGTTATTATGTGGAGCGCCTCACTCCTGCCAGGGACGGGGGAGCTGAGAGGCCCGGCGTACAGTGCCCGTGTCCACTGCGTCGTGTGTTGTATTCACCCCAAATTTGGGGTGAAGTCCAGGTCCTGGTATCACACAGTTTACCCAAATTCCAATTAACTCAATTATAAGATAATAAAATAAGAATTTGCGTGTTACTCCTTCTGCTGATAGAATTTCCCCTTCCCTTTGCCTGCTTCTTGGTGAATCTGTGTTGTGCCTCAGATAGCTGTACTCTTTTTATTAGATAATGTTGCTTGAACACTTGCGTTATTATTACTATTATTATTATTCGTGCTAACCCTTTCCTTGCAGTAACTCGACATTGGACCACAGGTATGATTCCCTTGCTTTAACTATTAAATTTTCATTATATCACTTAGTTACATGCTCTATTCCTCTGGCCTGCCTTGGAATTTGATAGCCTTAAATGGAATTCCAAACCCAAGTTGGTTCCTACTAGGGCACACATTGATGTGCTCCCCCTTTCTTTTTCAGGTAGCAGTGGTAGCTTGGTTGGTGGTGACTTGGAGTTGGAATTCATGGGTAGCACGTGGTGTGAGCTGTAGGTTCCGGTATGACGTTGTTGTTGGGATGTGGATAGGGTTGGTGTGTGTGAAATGATGTACTGAGTTATGTATATAAATGGAAGATGTTTGTAAGTGTGTTGTTATTGTTCTATGTCATTATGAGTTGTTTGATATTTGTGGAGCTTTACTTGTACTATTCCATCATGTGCACAGTGACCTGCTTATCCAGTTCTTCTTTCTCTCTCTGTTCTCCTCTCTCATCACCCTCCCTCTTCAGAATACATGGAAAAAAAATTTTAAGTATCGAGTATTCTGGGGAACGGGGTGTGACAGGATACGCGTGCACCACCCGATCGGTTGGCTGTGTCCAACCGATCGGGTGAGGGCTGAAAAATGGCGATCTTCGTCGTTTGATCCCCTGGACATGCGTGACTCCTCCCGTTGCTCAGGGGACTCATGATATGTCACGCCCCGCTTCCCAAAAATGGAGAGGCGAGACGTGAGAAGGTCCGCTCAGACTTGAAGCTGCAAAGCTCCAAGCCCGATAAGCGTCAATCAACAATAAATTGGCAGGTCCTTGCAACGCAATACGAAACAACAATAATAATACGGGAATGAGACAATAAGCAATTTATTGAATCTCAGAATATCCATAAAATAAATTACAATATCACAGAAAAGCCACCAGGCTCAAAAGGGATAATCTAAGGCCCAATCATGACCAACAAAGTACACATACAAGCAAGGGTGCCACGCACCAACAACTAACAGCAACCCTAACAAAGGAAGAGAACACAAGCGACCTCCAATGACCACAAACTCCTCCTCGGCAACCATTGGCTCAACGCCAGCAAACACTACGTCCTCAGCGACAAACTCAGGCTCGGGATCTAACATGTGTCACCCAAAAGAGAAAAGGGACACATGTCAGCAAGTCAAAAGACTTGTGCAAGGAAACTGAAAGAAAGGTAAACTAACAACCTAGCAGTTATAGTATGATGCATGACATGGCAAGTATTGTATGGAAGTGACAAGTAAAGGGAAGTACAAGTAGCAAGTAGCAAGTATGTCATGGATAACAAGTTTTACAAGTAAAACACGGACAAGTACAAGTGGTAGGTGTGACATGTATTGTCAAGTAACAAGTACAAGGGATAACCCACACACATGTGAGCGCCCTATTGCCCGCAGGCTGTATTCAAGTACAAGGGATCACTCGGAGAGTGCCCTATTACCCGCAGGCTGTATTCAAGTACAAGGGATCACTCACACACAGGTGAGTGCCCTATTGCCCGCAGGCTGTGTTGAGCTCCTTTTCTGGACCACGAGCCAGAATCGTATTTGGCCTAGGGTTGTGCCCGCAAAACAGGTGCCTAGCCGAAACAAGTAGCACTAGTATGTAGCGATGCTACGCAATCACGATGAGTGTTCAAGCATGCAATGACATGAGCAGATATTCGAGTACCGTTAATTGAATTTAAACATGACAGGAAAAATGCAATGACATGAACAGATATTCACGTACCATTAATTAAATTAAACATGGCAGTTAAAGATGCATGGATGACATGAACAGATTTCGCGTATCGTTAAGTGAAATTAAACGTGACATACAAGCATGATGAAGGTGACAGACCAAGCTTCGTTGTCAAGCTAGGTCAATGGCGTCCAGATGACTATCCTTTCACCGTCTAGTCTCGTTTACGCTAAAGCAAGGAAATGGCCTAAGACATGGCCCAAATCAAGAGACAAGTTTCACTTGCCTGATACCGACGAGGACGGTCGACAAGCACGTCACACAAATGTTATCTACGGTGAATGGACCACTGCTATAGAGAAACAACATTAGAAAATATATCTAGAACCGGTTTCTTAATTGAATCCTATGATGTCTAATAACCATTTTTATTAGAGTTTCACAAAAACACAAATGGGTTATGAGAATATTGAGAGATCGATTTATTACCGTATCGGAAGCGGAAGAACGATGCCGAGCAAGCACGGCAACGGAAGAAATGATCCGGGGAACCTAGGGTTCAGATCTGGAATGGATGGGGTAAATCTGGAGAAATGAGGTTTTGAGGATTTTTGGGGGTTTTCCGGCGATCTAGAGGAGGTGGCCGGCCTAAATGGCGAGGGGGATGGGCTCTTGATGAAGGGGAAGAGCTAGAGGAAGGTTGGGGAAGATCAGAGGTCAAGGGGGAAGGAAAGAGGCCAGGAGAAGAGAAAGAAAGAAATGAAATGAAGTGGGGTTTAAATAGAAAACGACTTGGCGGCTGCCCAGAAATTAGGGTTTCGACACTGATTAGTCGGTCAAAGAGCAACCACTGACCGACTAGTTTCTCATCTAGTCAGTCGACAAATGTTCTTAGACCGACTAACGATAAACAGTAACTCCTGAATAATTGATTCAATGAACTAGTCGGTTTGAGAAGAGTTCCTAACCGACTGGATTGGAATCTAGTCGGTTGGTTCTCCTTCTTGAACCAACTAACGTGCACGGAAAGTGCCGAATTGAAGCGCGAAGCTTCGGGAAGATTCCTACGGCTTCTAGGATCAACCTATCTCTAAGATATGAGCGATTTGAAGTTCGTCATGAGTGACTTACTCCAAGATCAACGATTCTAAGGAAGAAGTTAGAAAATCACAACGAAACGAACGAAAGCAAAAGCTACGAAGACGGAAATCACACGCAAGGAGAAAATCCACCAAGACATATACATATATATCGATAACACTAATATAGAAAAACCAGTCGTTACATCCTACCCACCTTAGAATAAAGTCCGTCCTCGGACTTTCTAACATATCTAGTCGCTCTAGTAACTACCCCAATCATATCACATTCAATCAGGTATAGTTATTACAAGTGCTTATATTCGCACTAGGTAATCAAACATTAACACTACTAACATGCATCATCCACGCACATCATACTCTTATACCTATCATAGCCATTCATACTCATACATGTATCTCAATCATATATATACATACATCCCTTATGTAGTTATTACTTACCTAGCACCAAACATTAGTCCATATACTCACAACCAATTAAATAGTTCACACTAGTAAATACCATCGTAACACTCTAGGTTAGGTAGCTACCTATGAACAAGGCAATAAGAATACACTACTCCCTATATCTCCTAGTATACATCCAATACCAAACACGTCAACACACGTAATCACACCACACCATCTAAACTCAAGTTATTATATTTAATATACTTCCACCATCATTATAATTTCACAATTTATAGCCATTCCAATATGTCACGCCCCGCTTCCCAAAAATGTGGAGGCGAGACGTGAGAAGGTCCGCTCAGACTTGAAAGCTGTGAAACTCCAAGTCTGATAAGCGTATAAATTATCATATGGCAGGTCCTTGCAACGCAAACGAAACAACAATAATAATAAAGGAGAGAGACAAAAGAGAAATCTCTGAATATCCATTGAATGAATTACAATATCACAGAAAAACCACCAGGCTAAAGGAAAAAGAGTCTAAGGCCCAAACATGGCCGACAAGGTATAACATACATACAAAGGTGCCACGCACCAACAACTAACAGCAAACCTAAACAAAGAAGTGAACACGAGCGGTCTTCAAGACAGGCCCCTGGTGTCCACTCACCACCACAGCAAACATCAGCATCAGCAACACCATATCCCCTGCAACAAAGCTCTGGCTCTGGGTCTAACATGTGACACCCAAAAGAGAGAGGGACACATGTCAGCAAGTCTGGAAAGACTTGTGCAAGGAAACTGAAAGAAAGGTAAACTAACAACCTAGCAGTTATAGTATGATGCATGGCAGGGCAAGTATAGTATGGAAGTGACAAGTAAAGTACAAGTAGCAAGTAACAAGTATGTCATGGATAACAAGTTTTACAAGTAAAACACGGACAAGTACAAGTGGTAAGTGTGACAAGTATTGTCAAGTAACAAGTACAAGGGATCACCCACACATGGATGCCCTATTGCCCGCAGGCTGTATTCAAGTGTCAAGTACAAGGGATCACTCAACGAGTGCCCTTTGCCCGCAGGCTGGGTTCAAGTTATCAAGTACAAGGGGTCACTCAACGAGTGCCCTATTGCCCACAGGCTGTGTTGAGCTCGTCTTCTGGAGCACGAGCCAGAAAGTGCAAGTGGCATAGGATTGCGCCCACGCAAGGTGGGTGCCTAGCCGGAACAATAGTACAAGTATGTAGCAAAGCTACGCAATCACGATGAGTATTCAAGCATGCAATGACATGAGCAGTTAATACGCGTACCGTTAATTGAAATTAAACGTGACAGACAAAATGCAATGACATGAACAGATATTCGTGTACCGTTTATTTAAATTAAACATGACAGGCAAAATGCAATAGCAGTTAAGGATGCATGGATGACATGAACATTTAATACGCGTACCGTTAAGGGAAAGTAAACGTGACATACAAGCATGATGAGGGTGACGGACCAAGCTTCGTTGTCAAGCTAGGTCAATGGCGTCTAAACGGCTATCCTTTCACCGTCTAGTCTTTTTTACGCTAAAGCAAGGTAAATGGCCTAAGACATGACCCAAATCAAGAGATGCAAGTTTCACTTGCCTGGCACCGAGGAGAACGATCAACGTAGGCACATCACACAAATTTGTTATCTACGGGAATGGATCACTGTCATGGAAAAACAACATTAGAATGGTAACTAATCTGTATTCACAATCGAACCCTACGATTTCTAATGATCCATTTTATTAGGGTTTCACAAATATCAAGTGTGGGTTATGAGATTATTAAAGGAAGAATACTACCCGTGAAGAAGCGGAGGAACGACGCCGAGAACCATGGCGACGGAAGAACGATCCGGCTCAGATCTGGAAATGGGGGAAATCTGGAGAAATGGGTTTGGATGAGGCTTTTGGGGATTTGATGAGGGTTTGAGGTTGAGGAGAGGTAGGATATGTGAAATGAGGGTTTGGATGATGATGGATGAGCTTGGGATGAAGGATCAATGGTTTGGGGAAGAAGGGGGCTCAATGGGGGAGAAATTAGGGTTTGGGGTGATGAGGAAGAAGAAGAAAACGTTTGGGGCGTATTTATAGAAAAGTGTGGCGACTAGGGCAAAACTAGGGTTTCCTGGGCCGATTAGTCGGTCAAAGAAGGATTAGTGACCGACTAGTTTGGGAACTAGTCGGTCGGTGATCAACGCAGACCGACTAAGAGTAAACAGTAGCTCGCTCAGGAAAACTGGACTATGAGTTAGTCGGTCTGTGAAGGCTTGTCAACCGACTAGTTTGAGAACTAGTCAGTTGGTGAGTGTTCACTGACCGACTAAAGGCTGAATTCTGAGAGAGATCATGGAAATGAGAGTTAGTCGGTCTGAGAAGGATTCCTGACCGACTAGTTTAGCATCTAGTCGGTCGAAAGATGTTCTTAGACCGACTAAAGATAAACAGTAACTCCTGAATTATAATCAAAGCCCACTAGTCGGTCCATTAAGGATTGCCGACCGACTAGATTGAGATCTAGTCGGTTGGTTCTCCTTCTTGAACCAACTAACGTGCACGAAAAGTGCCGATTCGAAGCGCGAAGCTTCGGGAAGATTTCTAGCCATTCCAATACATGCAAATATTTCACTATAACTCCACATCACATACGGCCCTATAATTATACCCACGACACGCCACACATATTATAGTCACCAAAACTTATAACTAAGCACATACTTACCCGTGCATGGTGCACACCCACACACGCTAACATTTCATTCATATTTACAATCATTCAATTATAAACTCAGTACATCGACACGCTTAGTTTTAGCTAGTACATATATATATATATTCACGCAGGCAAGCCCCCTAATAAGTAACTATACCACAAGACCAACACATATAACTATATACTGGTTTAGTGACCCACAATCGTGTGCGTAACACAACCGGACACAAACAATCCAAACATTATACATACATCATCCAACACTATACACCAACCACATACAAATACACCAACGTACATACAGTATACCCACTCAAGCTTGAGTGAGACTCAAAATCATAGCAGAATAATTCCATATACATAACACAGCATCCATACATATACCAATACTATCTAATGCATACACGTCTACCAACATAACCATATACATATCAAAATGTCAAACACCCTTAATATCTAATCAGGCAATATCACATATTTTAATCACTTCATATACCATGATATTATTACAAACCTCAGCACACCTATAATTACAATACTCTCCCTAATAAAAGTATTTATCTATAGTCACACCCAAGTATCGTATATATTCATACCATATCCATCCACATATAATTGGTACATCAATACATTTACTTCATACATTAGTTAAGATATGCTGTAGTCGGGCATACCTCATGGATACACGCATACGACATCTCATAAAAACAAGTAACACCAATCAAACAATTATAATCCTACTATCATATGTTTATCACACTTACACTCATGCAGCTAGTACATAACTACCTACACACAACATACCAATACCAACACACATACAACTTCATATGCATCATGGAATTAAATACACTATGACGACACATCAAATTACACTAATGGGGCCCACCAAACTATATTAAGGTTGACACGGGCGACGACAAGCTCTATTGGCTAGACAAAAGAAAAGAAATCGAAATCAAAAGCGTAATGAATAGAATGATCGGAAAGCGTGAAAACGGTCGTGTAATGATGTAATGATGCTCCATTAGGACACATGGAAAATAGTGTAAATAACATATTCTAAAATACGAAAAGTTTGAAAACCGTTATACTTCAAAAGTTGGAGTCCCTTTTCGTATAAAAATATTTAGAGGTCGATAAAACAAATTGTTTGAAATAAGTTTGAGTCGAATATACATAATAGGAGAAAACAGTTTATTGGCTTACATAAAGTCATTAAAAAGGAAGTAAATCATTTACACGAATTTTGAGGTTGTAGTTTAGAAAATATTACACGGTAGTAACTTAATAACGTTTGCAAAGTTTGAAATGAAATTAAATTAATTGAAAATTTTAAACTCAGGTTGAATGCTTTCAAAATCCTTAAGCCAGGGAAAATTTAAAGTAATCAATATTGAAACTACTTTTAGAGGAATCAGGATTTGCCAAAAAGAGACTGTTTTACACCAAGCTCTTAACATACGAGCACCACGAGCCTGGTGCTGATATATAAAAATAATTGAAATTCCATTTAGGTTAGAAATTATTCTAAAAGCATGTATGGTGAACGGAAAGATAACAATAGCTTATTAGTAGTATTATCAAAATTTGTAGTGAAACTTTAAAATCAAATTTATGGAGGGTCTAGATCAGAAAAGGTTATGAAATAACGATTTTTACAAAAATCTGAAATAGGGGAAACGAGGAGCATAACGGTCGTAGTACTGATATATAAAAATTAATTGAAGTTCTACTTTAGAAATCATTTTTAGAAATATGTATGACGAATGGAAAGATAATAACATCTTAGAGGTATGGAAGTAAGTGGGAGGATATATACATATATAGAAGTATTAAATTGGTAATAAGCTTTAAAACCGAATTTTGGAGGTCTAAATCAGGAAATGGTTCCGAAAGTAATTTTACGAAAATCTGAACTAGGGAAAACGATGAGCATAAAATCGACTCGCTGAAAGCTGAAGTCCCATGTGACTTGAAAGGTATATAAGAAGCAAACACGATGCGGTATTCGAATAAGTTTTAATGGCATAAGTAAGAAAAGAAAATTATAATTCAGGTTAGGAAAAACAGAAGTACGGTTCAGAATAAAATTGGTATATGAAAAGGGGCAAGACATTTATATCGATATGAAAATATAGGCTGGAAAATATTATAAACTAATAATTAAAAATCTCGACAAAAGTTTCAATGTTTAGGAAAGAACAAATAAATTTAAGTCGCGAAAGAGTATGAAATCTAATATATATATTAAAAGTTTTCGAACAAATTTAAACTTAGCGAAAGAGGAACATCGAAAATACTTTTAGGGGAAACAAGGATTTGCCACAAGAACGGGTTGGTATAAAGACTTTGAAGTACGCGTACGACAACATATAATTAGTATATATTCATAAATTAATTGGAGTTCTATTTATCTTGAAGGAAGTATTTTAAAGTACGTATGGTAAATAGCAAAAATGAATTTCGCGATTTAGAAAAGGTGGTATATCGAATTATCGAAATAGTACTAAAGTTTAAAATCAAGTGCGGACGATATATGTTAGAAAGATAGTTACAAGATAGTAATTTAAAATTACGACCAAATAGTCTTCAAAATCTAAGAATGACTTTTAGCTCAAACGGAAGTAATGGAAATATATTGAAAGAAGGTTTAAAATAAAATTTAAATCGAGTGGAAACTTTTAATAAGGAAAAATTTGAAAACGACTTTGGAAGAATCAAGATTTGCAACGGGAAAGATTTGAAGGGTCAACGATAATAGTAAGGAGGGGATCATGAATCGAGGGCAATGAATGTGGTTACGTGAGGCATGCACCTAAATTACGACTCAAGAAAACTACGACGAAAACCTACGGTCAGTAACACAGAAGTGTAGTGACCAGGAAAAGATTGAATCAGAGGGTCCTAATCATCGGTTGACTAAAGGCCAAGAAAAACTTAACACTAAGGCTTCCTAATGGCTAGAGTATATTAGAGGCCTCAGGGAAGGTTCTAAGAGAATCGAGATCATGTTCTGTCGGGCCCGAAATCGATGAACCCAAGCAAACGGCTAAAGAAATCCTAGGAATCTATCATGGTCAGAGCTAGACAGGAACCACTAAGGTAACTCTTAAGACTATCATATCAATCACTAGCATGGAGTCTAACAAACAATCAGGGGCCTCTAACTAGCAAGCACAAACTTCTAACTAAGTCTCACTATAGTCCTGACCTAATGGATTTCCTATCAAGCTGGGACAGGTGCTCTAACACGTCTACTAGCCACCTAAGACATAGGAACGCTAAATACCTAGACTCCGGGCTTATAATTTGGATGTTCTAATTTATTTAATGGACATTCTATAATTATTATCGTTGTTCCGATAGTTCGCATTTGCAAATGGACCTGCATGGGCCACCAATAAAACCTGTCACGCCCCGCTTCCCAAAAATGGGGAGGCGAGACGTGAGAAGGTCCGCTCAGACTTGAAGCTGCAAAGCTCCAAGCCCGATAAGCGTCAATCAACAATAAATTGGCAGGTCCTTGCAACGCAATACGAAACAACAATAATAATACGGGAATGAGACAATAAGCAATTTATTGAATCTCAGAATATCCATAAAATAAATTACAATATCACAGAAAAGCCACCAGGCTCAAAAGGGAAAATCTAAGGCCCAATCATGGCCAACAAAGTACACATACAAGCAAGGGTGCAATGCACCAACAACTAACAGCAACCCTAACAAAGGAAGAGAACACAAGCGACCTCTAAGACTGGTCACCAATGACCACAAACTCCTCCTCGGCAACCATTGGCTCAGCACCAGCAAACACTACGTCCTCAGCGACAAACTCAGGCTCGGGATCTAACATGTGTCACCCAAAAGAGAAAAGGGGCACATGTCAGCAAGTCGAAATACTTGTGCAAGGAAACTGAAAGAAAGGTAAACTAACAACCTAGCAGTTATAGTATGATGCATGACATGGCAAGTATTGTATGGAAGTGACAAGTAAAGGGAAGTACAAGTAGCAAGTAGCAAGTATGTCATGGATAACAAGTTTTACAAGTAAAACACGGATAAGTACAAGTGGTAGGTGTGACATGTATTGTCAAGTAACAAGTACAAGGGATCACCCACACACATGTGAGCGCCCTATTGCCTGCAGGCTGTATTCAAGTACAAGGGATCACTTAGAGAGTGCCCTATTGCCCGCAGGCTGTATTCAAGTACAAGGGATCACTCACACACAGGTGAGTGCCCTATTGCCCGCAGGCTGTGTTGAGCTCGTTTTCTGGACCACGAGCCAGAATCGTATTTGGCCTAGGGTTGTGCCCGCAAAACGGGTGCCTAGCCGGAACAAGTAGCAATAGTATGTAGCTGATGTGCGTCTATATTTCATATATTCACGCACGTTTTCTTTTGTGTTTCTCCGTATTTTCCGCCGTCTTTTATTCGTTTTCTTGTATTTTCTCGTTTTCTTTCACTTTTCTTTGTTTCTCCATGTTTGCAGGAGATTGCCCGCGTAGGGGACGTTTAACGACGATATCTCAAGTACCCGGAGCAACAGAAGGAGTCACGCATGATCCAGGGGGTCAAACGACGAAGATTGCCACTTTTCAACCCCTCACCCGGTCGGTTGGTCATCTCCAACCGATCGGGTGATGCACGCGTGCACCACCCGGTCTCAGCCGGAGCTCAAGTGAAAGTCACCCGACCGGTTCACAGGCCGGTTCAACGGGGGCCAACTCTCTGTCTTCTCAAGCCAAATTCCAACCGATCGGGTGACTCTCACCCGATCGGTTCATCTGTAGCTGATGCTGAGGAGCCGAAGACACGGGCACCCAACCGATCCCTTCACCCGATGGCGCCAAGATCCAACCGGTCACTCCAAGAACTCAACCGACCGATTCATAAGACCGGGTGAAAGCTCGCCTTTTTCTGTTTATTATCTGTAACGGATCACCCGATCGGTTGACTTGTCAGCCGATCGGGTGATACGAGAGCCTATAAATAGAACCCCTATGGTTCCAGAAACGGGGGAGCTGTTAGTTTTTACTGTTTTCTCCTATTGTGACGGCTGTAATTACTTTTCTATTGTAAGTTTTCGGATCTTTCTTAAACTTTAGTATTATCTTAATTGCTCTATTACCTTCGCATTCCAATCGTCTGATTATGATTCCAACGGTTCATTTTCGTTTAGATCGCTTTTTAATGAATTTTTGTGAGTAGTTCCCAAATCTGGGATTTTGGCGGAAACCCCTTCGGGGGCTCTTCCCGATGCATCCATAGGGTTAGGAAATCGATAGTGATTAGGAATCTAACGGTTACGCTGGGTGTTTCATTGTCATCGGCGGGAAAAAGACCGCCTTTGACCGTTGGGCCAAGGGGGAATAAACTTGGCGGTTGACTCCCTAGCCATAGCTCACGCCCTTAGCGTAGACGCCGAATCCTAGCACGCGGGAGAGGCAGGATGAGACGTTGGGAGTTATCGTTGCGAGCTTAGTGCTCCCGGAATCGATCAGTGTTAATGGACACTGGAGTGCCCACTGATCGAATCCGGGAAGTCCGGTGTATCATCCTGGGCACCGACCGGAATATCGGGCCCATGGGGTGCCGGTACCACTTTCAGAGGCAACGTCTCACCATTAGACCCTAATCCCGATCGCTGTCCTACCCGTAGGCCGTATCGACGAGAGTCGCTCGTTGGAGTGGAAACCAAAGTCCCGGGTTTCTTTTCTTATTGTTCATACCTTGCATTCCTTTCCGTGACAACCCATTAACCGATTCGGGCTAGCTCGCCCATGGGGTGATTTTGGTCCTCCTTGACACAAGCACATCCTAGCCTCCCTGTGTTCGACCCCCAAGCCACACTACAACACCGTGCGCTTGCGGTTACAAATATCTAAACCCCGTGCCGCGCGGGTCACCGCCAGTGTGGCACACGTCAAGTTTATGGCGCCGTTGTCGGGAAGGCAACGTGCTTGTTATTTTAGGATCTCTTGAACCCTAGTGTCTAGCTCTTATCCCTACCCCGCGATAATTTTCGCATTCTCCTTTTTCCTTTTTATTTTCTTCTTTTTTATTTCTTATCTTATCTGTTTCTTTCCCACTTGTCGCTTCACGGGTGTTTGTTGTTTTTCATGCGCAGGAGTTCAAGAAGTCTCGACGACTTGATCCCCGTTGATCCAGAGATTAACGTCACCCTTAGGCGCTTGGCCGCTGAGAAGCGAAGAAGAGAGGACCCTAAATCCATGGAGGAGAACACCCCGCCTCGCAAGTCCCTGCTGGAGTACTCGATGCCATCTATCGAGTCCACTTCCGCCATTCGTCCTCCAGCTATTACGGCCCAAAGCTTTGAGCTAAAGCCGTCTTTGGTGACATGGATCCAGCAGGATCAGTTTTCGGGTGCACCCATGGAGAGCCCGATCGAGCATCTAGACTCCTTCTTGGAGAAATGTGACACCTTCCGGATTAATGGTGTCACGACTGAGACGATCCGTCTGAAGTTGTTCCCCTTCTCGTTGCGAGACAAAGCCAAGCAATGGCTTAGGGGGAAGGACCCCAACACTTTAATTACCTGGGAGAAGCTCTCCAATGCTTTTCTGACGAAGTTCTTTCCTCCGGGGAAGACCATGAAGTTGAGGAGTGAGATCTCCTCCTTCTCCCAGGCCAGCCATGAGTCCTTGCATGAAGCTTGGACGAGATACAAGGAGATGCAAAGAAGATGCCCTCACCATGAGCTTCCGAAGTGGCAGATTATTAATCTGTTCTACAATGGGCTGAGGGATGACCTGAAATATTCTATGGATGCCGCGGCTGGGGGTTCCTTCATGTCAAGGAGCGAGGAAGATGCCGGATATATTCTGGAAAATATGGCATCCAACAATGAGCGGTGGTGTGACGAGAGAGCCGCACCCAGGTCTGGAGGTATACACAGAGTCGAGGACGTCGACAAACTTTCAAGCAAGTTCGACTTGCTTTCGACCCAGATCTCCGCACTAATGGTAGGAGCCGGTGGGGCCGGTACACAACAGATTTCAGCGGTAGAATCTGAATTCTTTGGGGAATTCGACGGTGGTGACGTCTCACCACCGTTGGATCATGCGAGCGCACTATTTTACAACCCCACGGGAAATGTGCCGTGTCCGCCAAGAACCAATTCCAACCCGGCCTACTCTCCAAACAACCGAAACTACCCTAACTTTGGTTACCGGCCACCATTCCAGCCCTCGCCGCCTCAGTAGCCGCAGCAACAAACATATCAGCCGACTAGGCCACAGCAGAGTCAGATTCAGCAGCAACAATATCAGCAGCAACCTCAGCAACAATTTTACGCCCCCAGGAATCAGCAGCCAATCCAGCAACAGCAGCAGTATGGCCAACAGAGGGCCGTCTCTCCGGTTGAATCTCTCTTGACTCAATATATAACCAACCAGGAGAAGATCAATCAAAAGCTGGAAATGGGTCAACGGGCCCTCACGGACCAAGTAACCCAGCTGGGGTTACAAGTGGCGAACCTTTCAAGGTCACAAAACCAATTGCTGCCACAACCTGAGGTGAACCCGAGGGGAGCAACCCAAACGTCGGCACTCGTGCACGAGCACGCAAATGTGTCCGCTATCGTTCTGAGAAGCGGGACACAAATTCCCACTAGAGTGCCCCCCAACAGACCGGAAGCACCGTTGGTCGTCGAGCGACCGATCGAAAAATCAAATGACGTCGGTGCTTCGTCATCAAATCCTACGACTCCGGAGGGAGTCTCTGAAGAAGAGAAGAAGAAGAACGGGGAAGGGAGCCCGAAATTTTTCAAACCCGTTGTGCCTTTTCCACAACGGTTAGCTCAGGCCAAAATCGACGAGAAATATGGCAAGTTCTTCGCCATGGTCAAGGACCTGAGCTTGCAAATCCCCTTCCTGGAAGCAATCGAAACAATCCCCTCCTATGCAAAATTCCTGAAGGATTTGGTGACGAGAGGGTCTAGAAAGGAGAAAGTAGTGTTGACGGCGGAGTGTAGCGCTCTCATCCAGAGGGCAAATCCGCCGAAACTTAAAGACCCGGGGAGCTTCTCAATCCCTTGCACGATCGGGGCAGTAAAGATTCATCGTGCACTCGTCGATCTCGGAGCGAGTGTCAGTTTGATGCCCTTATCGATGTATAAGAGGATAGGAATGGGTGATCTGGAGCCCACCGGTATGACCCTACAACTTGCTGACCGGTCGGTCAAATATCCGGTGGGGATTGTGGATGACCTCCCCGTCAATGTAAAAGGGGTGCATGTGCCAGTGGACTTCGTAGTCATGGACATGCCTGAAGACGCACACACCCCCATCATCCTGGGACGGCCTTTCATGGCCACTGCTGGCGTTTTGATTGATGTGAAGAATGGAAAACTTTCGCTAAACGTCAGCGGAGAAAAGGTTGAATTTGATCTGGGGTTGTCCATGAAGTACCCCGATCCCCCAGATGACCCTCGGTGTAATTTGCTGGAGGTGGAAGAAGATAAAGCTGCTGAAGAGAGCTCCTGGGAGATTCTCTTGAGGAATCCCCCCGATAACTTGGGGGATTCAGAAGACCAAGACGGCCCCAAGAACAATGATGCTGCTGGGAAAGCAAGTGCAGCACGTACGACCCCTCCCGGGTTCCCCAAGGCTCCTCCTGCGAGGAAATCGGGGAAAGAACCCATGGACCTCACCAAAGACGAGGTCCGGGTCCTTAAGAAGATGGCGATGAACGTCAATGCGAAAGAGAAGCCCCTGGATCCCAAAAACAAGGAGAGGGTGGTCGAGCAAATCTTTCTCCAGCCGCTGACTACTCCAAAGGCCGTAAGCTCCGATGAAGAAGAGATGCCGAACTTCGGGCATCACCCGTATCAACTACCGTGAACATCACTTGCGGGCGTCGAGCCAACGACGTTAAACAAGTGCGCTTCATGGGAGGCAACCCATGCTCTAAACTTTTGCCCCACTTTTTAGTGTTATTTTTTACTTTATTTTATCTATTTTTATAAATAAAATCAGCCGCAAGAACATCCGTTCAGGGACTTAGACAATCTGTTGGTTTTTGCAGGAAACAAATCCCCAACCGATCGGTTGATCACTCAACCGATCGGTTGGGATGTATCAGATACAATCCGCAACTGTCCCCAAAGGAACCGGTCGGTTGAAGAATGGAGAGACCGTGTAACAGACCGGGTGATCTGGGGAGAATTCTCGGGAAATTTTTGGGGAAAATCAACCGATCGGTTGAGTTAGAGCACGATCGGTTGAGGCAACCAGGTGAGCAACCCCCAATTCTCGGGAAAATGAGTGGAGCGGCCAACCGATCGGTTGACAAGTCAACCGACCGGTTCGCCTGTAGCACTTCTTCGGCAAGAATTTTTGACCTAACCGTCAACCGATCGGGTGACAAGTCACCCGATCGGTTCGACTTAAAACCCTATAAAAACCCCCGACCACCCGTTCGCATTCACCCTCGCCCGATCGCCATTTCCGCCGTCGTTTCGCCTGCCTCTCCTCTCCAACAGCTCGATTCACTCCCCCACGTCCTCCACTCCTCCAATACTCCCTCTCCCCACCTCCTCCATCAATCTCTCCATCATTTACACTCCCTCTTCCCTTTCATTTCGAGTTTCTGACCTAATTCCCCCCAAACAACGCCCATTTCGAAAATTCTTGCTGAAAGAGGTCGCCGCGGCTCCACGCTACTCTCATTGCACAGCGTGGGGACATCTTCGAGCAAGCTTCGCCATTTCGCTTGGGTACACTCGCTCCTACGCTCATATTTCTATTTTTGCCCTATAAATTGTGCTTGCTCATCTTGCTTGTGTTAGTGTGCATCCATTGCTTTTTGCACTCATTCATACACGCACACTCACGCATGGCTAAGGATAAAGACAAGGGGAAGGGCATTATGCGGGAGGAGGAACCGTCTCGAAAGAGACGAAAACAAACACGTCCCCCTTCCCACACATGATCACTTACACTTGGCCCTCCCCCGCCTGTTATCCCCCCTGTGGACCCAATGTTGGGCCCGCATGGGTATATCTTTAGGAACCAGGAACACAAGGATTTTTATCGTAGGCTCTATGCTCGGGGGCATCTATCAACTAAGTTCCCGCATACACAGTCGCTGATCGATCTCGGTGTCTACACCGAAGTCGAATCTCTTTTCGCTAACTTAGGTTGGTTGGCCTTTCTTAATGCATCTGTCGTATCCTACCCGGCACTCACCCTCGAATTTCTCTCTACACTTGTTTGGGAGTCCGGGTCGATCATAAAATTCTGGGTGCGTAACAGGAGTGTCACCACAAATCTGAATACCATTAGCGATATATTTGGTTTCCCCAATCTTGGGGATGACTCCATCCGACACTACGGGTACACGCCCGAGTTTAACGTCGATCAATTCTGGTTCCGCCTCACACTGCTCCATAACTATCCCCGAGGAAGGGCCAAGGCCTCCTCCATCATTCATCCCGTGTTTTGTTTGGCCCACAGGATCATATCATCTGCATTTTTTCCCAGGGACGAGTCCGGCACCGTGACTATCCCTGACCTTTTTATCCTCTGGGCCATAACTTTCCCTTTTGTCCGGGACGATGATGGGATTAGCTTCAGGGCCCCTACCGTCCCCATCCATGGCGGCGATTGGCTTGTTTACAGGCTCCTCGAGATCAGCCGGGCCGGTAAGGGGAAGTTTTTTTGTTGGGGCATCATTACTATCATTTGTTCTTGCGCCCAATTTAATATTCCCATCCCCAATAATCTTCCCGTTACCGCAGGACCCTCACAGCTAGATATTGATGTCCTGCGGCACATTCACATGATTAGACCCCACTCCGATGGCCGCTTCATCTTCAATTATGGCCACCCCCAGCCCCTTACACCATTCTCCCCAACCCCGCTCGCATGACCATAGCTCTTGTGGGAGATTGGACCTTCCCACCCGATCCGAACTTCCTAGCGGGGTTGAACCTTCCTTTCCTTCCCGCGGACGCACGCAGACCACCGTCCCCTGCCGCCCACTTAGGCGAGCAGGATATCCCTGCGTCTCGGGGAGATATAGGGGCTGGCCCGAGTCGTCCTGTTTCTGTTTTGGGGCCCATCACGTCTGAGCACCTCTTAGCGGCCATTTCTGGCCTTGTCTCCTGTGCCGGCATGACCACCGCCGCCGGCACCACTTCCACCTTACCTGGCGGCACCACTTCTGCCTCACGTCAGTCCACATCCTTTGGTCGTTGCCAGGTCTCCGCCCGTCTTGGTCTTGAAAGGGAGTTCGCTGCCCTCCGTGAGCTTGCCATGTCCTCTGCCTCCTCGGACCCATCACCGTCCTCTTTTCTCACTCACCCATGTTTCCTCGCACTTGAGAGGAACGTGGCCGCCATTCTTCGCCTTCTCACTCACATCCACGGTCCACCTCCACCTTCACCACCTCGACCTTCACCACCTCGACGATCTTCTCCTCCACCCTCCCACACATCCCCACATCCATCACCTCCCTCACCACATTCTTCTCCTCCCTCATTTATTCACACCCCGGTATCCACTTCCCCCTACCGACCACTTCCATCGCACCCACCCTACCCCTTCCCTCCTCCTCCATCACTGCATACGTGCGTCGGAGGAAATTGTCGGTGCGCTCCAGATCTCTCCCACCACCACCCACTACAGTCACCACCACATCTTCTTCCCCCATTTCTATTCCTCTCACCACCGCCTTGATCGCCGTCCTACCACCACCACCCACCTCCACCGACACTCCTTCCATCGTTCACACCACCGCTGCCCCTATTCCTCCACCTCATTCCCCACTTCTCCGCACACCCCCAGCCTCCCCCGACCACCCAGCCACACCCTCTTCCGAGGAGGACGAGGACTCACCTTCTCCTGCTTTTTGATTGCCCTTGTTTGTTTTGACTCCCCCTTGCATATTTCTGCATTTCACGATCACATTTTATTTGCTAGCACTGTCATGTCTAGCTTGGGGGACGTCTATTTTGGTGTGTTGTCGTGTTTTGTTGTTTTTCTCATTTTTTGTGTGCTTATTTTTCCCCTTTTGAGTGTCGTGTCGTGTGGTTTTATTTCTATTTTCGTGTCGTTTGATTTTGATTTTGATCTTTCTTTATTTTCAGTTTCATCTCTGTGTTTTCCTCGTTTTCATTTCTTCATGTGTCGGTGCGTATTCCCCCCCCCCCCCCCATCTTCATTGCCCTCCCGTACTCACTCATATTGCATTGAGGGCAATGCAAGCTTCAGCTTGGGGGAGTCGCACTGTGTGCGTCATTTGAGTCCTTTTTCGTTTTTGTGTCGTTTTCATCGTGTTTTTTTTTTATTTTTTCTTTTTTTCTCTTCTCATCTTTTTATCTCTTTCTCCTAGAGATGAACCCTATGATGAATCGCCACAAAATCACACACACCTAGCATGGCATCGATAATCACACTCACTGACCCTAGGATTTCGAGTTCTCTTGCATTTCACGCATCGTGGGTCCACTTAGCTTTTTATGAGTCATGCGTCGTGCCTAGCTGTTTGGTGTGCTTCTACTTTGTGATTTTACTTTATATACCTGTCCAGGAATGACCCCTAGATTATCATGCTTCGATTTGAATATGCGGTATTTGCTTCTACTATATGCATGCTATATTTATATCGTATATTTCAATTCGCATGTGTCGGGATTCCACAATTAAGGACTAGGACAACCCATTTAGCCCATGCTCTATGTAGCGAGAATAGTTTCCTTTGCACAAGTGTTTAGATTTCGACTTCTTTTTTGTTTTACTTGGTGCAATTCCCCTCGTCGTGTACCGTTCTCCCACTTGGGAGAGTACACATGTGTATATCCAAAAATTCAAAAAAAAAGAGAAAAGAAAAGAAAAACCCGAAAAGAAAAGAAAAATTTTGTAAAGCCAAAAAGCCAAAAAAATACAAATACCCAAAAACCCAAAAAATTTCAAGTGTGAATATTTTTTCCTATCTACCGAGAATAAAGGGAAGGCGAGAATTTGCACAGAGTGTTCTACTCCACATCATCTCAACCCCCATCGTTTTCGAAAACACTTGGCTTAGGAACTTTTTAGCTAGTATCTAGGCTATAGTGGCGTGATTTCCTTAACCCTAGTTGTGGAATCCCCGATGCATGATACGCTTCTATTCTTATACTCTTCTCATGCATGCTTGAACTAATATTCACCGCAATTTCAAATTCGAGTTAGTATTTGGGTCATTTCCTGGATTTGCGTATACAAGCTTTATTGCACATCGTAGATAGCGACACCGACTGCTAGCGCACGACCACACTCACTCGTGCTTCACCGCATGGGCACACGACACTTATTTGGACTCGTTTTCCTAGGTTTAGTGATGTGATTTGACGTTTGCTTGCTTGGTGTGTCGTTTTTGATTTTGTTGGCTCTGATGGACGATCTAGGATATAGAGTTTTCTTTTTCTCTCTTTCTCTCTATTTTTCCCCTCCGAGCTCCTACTCTCACTCGTCTTCCTCGAGGACGAGGAAGAGTTCAGCTTGGGGGATTCTGACGTGCGTTTATATTTCATATATTCACGCATGTTTTCTTTTGTGTTTCTCCGTATTTTCCGTCGTCTTTTATTCATTTTCTCGTATTTTCTCGTTTTCTTTCACTTTTCTTTGTTTCTCCATGTTTGCGGGAGATTGCCCGCGTAGGGGACGTTTAACGACGATATCTCAAGTCCCCGGAGCAACGGGAGGAGTCACGCGTGATCCAGGGGGTCAAACGACGAAGATTGCCACTTTTCAGCCCCTCACCCGGTCGGTTGGTCATCTCCAACCGATCAGGTGATGCACGCGTGCACCACCCGGTCTCAGCCGGAGCTCAAGTGAAAGTCACCTGACCGGTTCACAGGCCGGTTCAACGGGGGCCAACTCTCTGTCTTCTCAAGCCAAATTCCAACCGATCGGGTGACTCTCACCCGATCGGTTCATCTGTAGCTGATGCTGAGGAGCCGAAGACACGGGCACCCAACCGATCCCTTCACCCGATGGCGCCAAGATCCAACCGGTCACTCCAAGAACTCAACCGACCGGTTCATATGACCGGGTGAAAGCTCTCCTTTTTCTGTTTATTATCTGTAACGGATCACCCGATCGGTTGACTTGTCAACCGATCGGGTGATACGAGAGCCTATAAATAGAACCCCTAGGGTTCCAGAAACGGGGGAGCTGTTAGTTTTTACTGTTTTCTCCTATTGTGACGGCTGTAATTACTTTTCTATTGTAATTTTTCGGATCTTTCTTAAACTTTAGTATTATCTTAATTGCTCTATTACCTTCGCATTCCAATCATCTGATTATGATTCCAACGGTTCATTTTCGTTTAGATCGCCTTTTAATGAATTTTTGTGAGTAGTTCCCAAATCTGGGATTTTGGCGGAAACCCCTTCGGGGGCTCTTCCCGATGCATCCATAGGGTTAGGAAATCGATAGGGATTAGGAATCTAACGGTTACACTGGGTGTTTCATTGTCATCGGCGGGAAAAAGACCGCCTTTGACCGTTGGGCCAAGGGGGATTAAACTTGGCGGTTGACTCCCTAGCCATAGCTCACGCCCTTAGCGTAGACGCCGAATCCTAGCACGCGGGAGCGGTAGGATGAGACGTTGGGAGTTATCGTTGCGAGCTTAGTGCTCCCGGAATCGATCAGTGTTAATGGACACTGGAGTGCCCACTGATCGAATCTGGGAAGTCCGGTGTATCATCCTGGGCACCGACCGGAATATCGGGCCCATGGGGTGCCGGTACCACTTTCAGAGGCAACGTCTCACCATTAGACCCTAATCCCGATCGCTGTCCTACCCGTAGGCCGTATCGGCGAGAGTCGCTCGTTGGAGTGGAAATCAAAGTCCCGGGTTTATTTTCTTATTGTTCATACCTTGCATTCCTTTCCGTGACAACCCATTAACCGATTCGGGCTAGCTCGCCCATGGGGTGATTTTGGTCCTCCTTGACACAAGCACATCCTAGCCTCCCTGTGTTCGACCCCCAAGCCACACTACAACACCGTGCGCTTGCGGTTACAAATATCTAAACCCCGTGCCGCGCGGGTCACCGCCAGCGTGGCACACGTCAAGTTTATGGCGCCGTTACCGGGGAGGCAACGTGCTTGTTATTTTAGGATCTCTTGAACCCTAGTGTCTAGCTCTTATCCCTACCCCGCGATAATTTTCGCATTCTCCTTTTTCCTTTTTATTTTCTTCTTTTTTATTTCTTATCTTATCTGTTCCTTTCCCACTTGTCGCTTCACGGGTGTTTGTTGTTTTTCATGCGCAGGAGTTCAAGAAGTCTCGACGACTTGATCCCCGTTGATCCAGAGATTAACGCCACCCTTAGGCGCTTGGCTGCTGAGAAGCGAAGAAGAGAGGACCCTGAATCCATGGAGGAGAACACCCCGCCTCGCAAGTCCCTGCTGGAGTACTCGATGCCATCTATCGAGTCCACTTCCGCCATTCGTCCTCCAGCTATTACGGCCCAAAGCTTTGAGCTAAAGCCGTCTTTGGTGACATGGATCCAGCAGGATCAGTTTTTGGGTGCACCCATGGAGAGCCCGATCGAGCATCTAGACTCCTTCTTGGAGAAATGTGACACCTTCCGAATTAATGGTGTCACGACTGAGGCGATCCGTCTGAAGCTGTTCCCCTTCTCGTTGCGAGACAAAGCCAAGCAATGGCTTAGGGGGAAGGACCCCAACACTTTCAATACCTGGGAGAAGCTCTCCAACGCTTTTCTGACGAAGTTCTTTCCTCCGGGAAAGACCATGAAGTTGAGGAGTGAGATCTCTTCCTTCTCCCAGGCCAGCCACGAGTCCTTGCATGAAGCTTGGATGAGATACAAGGAGATGCAAAGAAGATGCCCTCACCCTGAGCTTCCGAAGTGGCAGATTATTAATCTGTTCTACAATGGGCTGAGGGATGACCTGAAATCTTCTATGGACGCCCCGGCTGGGGGTCCTTCATGTCAAGGAGCGAGGAAGATGCCGGATATATTCTGGAAAATATGGCATCCAACAATGAGCGGTGGTGTGACGAGAGAGCCGCACCCAGGTCTGGAGGTATACACAGAGTCGAGGACGTCGACAAACTTTCAAGCAAGTTCGACTTGCTTTCGACCCAGATCTCCGCACTAATGGTAGGAGCCGGTGGGGCCGGTACACAACAGATTTCAGCGGTAGAATCTGAATTCTTTGGGGAATTCGACGGTGGTGACGTCTCACCACCGTTGGATCATGCGAGCGCACTATTTTACAACCCCACGGGAAATGTGCCGTGTCCGCCAAGAACCAATTCCAACCCGGCCTACTCTCCAAACAACCGGAACCACCCTAACTTTGGTTACCGGCCACCATTCCAGCCCTCGCCGCCTCAGTAGCCGTAGCAACAAACATATCAGCCGACTAGGCCACAGCAGAGTCAGATTCAGCAGCAACAATATCAGCAGCAACCTCAGCAACAGTTTTACGCCCCCAGGAATCAGCAGCCAATCCAGCAGCAGCAGCAGTATGGCCAACAGAGGGCCGTCTCTCCGGTTGAGTCTCTCTTGACTCAATATATAACCAACCAGGAGAAGATCAATCAAAAGATGGAAATGGGTCAACGGGCCCTCACGGACCAAGTAACCCAGCTGGGGTTACAAGTGGCGAACCTTTCAAGGTCACAAAACCAATTGCCGCCACAACCTGAGGTGAACCCGAGGGGAGCAACCCAAACGTCGGCACTCGTGCACGAGCACGCAAATGTGTCCGCTATCGTTCTGAGAAGCGGGGCACAAATTCCCACTAGAGTGCCCCCCAACAGACCGGAAGCACCGTTGGTCGTCGAGCGACCGATCGAAAAATCAAATGACGTCGGTGCTTCGTCATCAAATCCTACGACTCCGGAGGGAGTCTCTGAAGAAGAGAAGAAGAAGAACGGGGAATGGAGCCCGAAAGTGTTCAAACCCGTTGTGCCTTTTCCACAACGGTTAGCTCAGGCCAAAATCGACGAGAAATATGGCAAGTTCTTCGCCATGGTCAAGGACCTGAGCTTGCAAATCCCCTTCCTGGAAGCAATCGAAACAATCCCCTCCTATGCAAAATTCCTGAAGGATTTGGTGACGAGAGGGTCTAGAAAGGAGAAAGTAGTGTTGACGGCGGAGTGTAGCGCTCTCATCCAGAGGGCAAATCCGCCGAAACTTAAAGACCCGGGGAGCTTCTCAATCCCTTGCACGATCGGGGCAGTAAAGATTCATCGTGCACTCGTCGATCTCGGAGCGAGTGTCAGTTTGATGCCCTTATCGATGTATAAGAGGATAGGAATGGGTGATCTGGAGCCCACCGGTATGACCCTACAACTTGCTGACCGGTCGGTCAAATATCCGGTGGGGATTGTGGATGACCTCCCCGTCAATGTAAAAGGGGTGCATGTGCCAGTGGACTTCGTAGTCATGGACATGCCTGAAGATGCACACACCCCCATCATCCTGGGACGGCCTTTCATGGCCACTGCTGGCGTTTTGATTGATGTGAAGAATGGAAAACTTTCGCAAAACGTCAGCGGAGAAAAGGTTGAATTTGATCTGGGGTTGTCCATGAAGTACCCCGATCCCCCAGATGACCCTTGGTGTAATTTGCTGGAGGTGGAAGAAGATAAAGCTGCTGAAGAGAGCTCCTGGGAGATTCTCTTGAGGAATCCCCCCGATAACTTGGGGGATTCAGAAGACCAAGACGGCCCCAAGAACAATGATGCTGCTGGGAAAGCAAGTGCAGCACGTACGACCCCTCCCGGGTTCCCCAAGGCTCCTCATGCGAGGAAATCGGGGAAAGAACCCATGGACCTCACCAAAGACGAGGTCCGTGTCCTTAAGAAGATGGCGATGAACGTCAATGCGAAAGAGAAGCCCCCGGATCCCAAAAACAAGGAGAGGGTGGTCGAGCAAATCTTTCTCCAGCTGCTGACTACTCCAAAGGCCGTAAGCTCCGATGAAGAAGAGATGCCGAACTTCGGGCATCACCCGTATCAATCACCGTGAACATCACTTGCGGGCGTCGAGCCAACGACGTTAAACAAGTGCGCTTCATGGGAGGCAACCCATGCTCTAAACTTTTGCCCCACTTTTTAGTGTTATTTTTTATTTTATTTTATCTATTTTTATAAATAAAATCAGCCGCAAGAACATCCGTTCAGGGACTTAGACAATCTGTTGGTTTTTGCAGGAAACAAAGCCCCAACCGATCGGTTGATAACTCAACCGATCGGTTGGGATGTATCAGATACAATCCACAACTGTCCCCAAAGGAACCGGTCGGTTGAAGAATGGAGAGACCGTGTGACAGATCGGGTGATCTGGGGAGAATTCTCGGGAAATTTTTGGGGAATATCAACCGATCGGTTGAGTTAGAGCACGATCGGTTGAGGCAACCGGGTGAGCAACCCCCAATTCTCGGGAAAATGAGTGGAGCGGCCAACCGATCGGCTGACAAGTCAACCGACCGGTTCGCCTGTAGCACTTCTTCGGCAAGAATTTTTGACCTAACCGTCAACCGATCGGGTGACAAGTCACCGATCGGTTCGACTTAAAACCCTATAAAAACCCCCGACCACCCGTTCGCATTCACCCTCGCCCGATCGCCATTTCCGCCGTCGTTTTGCCTGCCTCTCCTCCCCAACAGCCCAATTCACTCCCCCACGTCCTCCACTCCTCCAATACTCCCTCTCCCCACCTCCTCCATCAATCTCTCCATCATTTACACTCCCTCTTCCCTTTCATTTCGAGTTTCTGACCTAATTCCCCCCAAACAACGCCCATTTCGAAAATTCTTGCTGAAAGAGGTCGCCGCGGCTCCACGCTACTCTCATTGCACAGCGTGGGGACATCTTCGAGCAAGCTTCGCCATTTCGCTTGGGTACACTCGCTCCTACGCTCATATTTCTATTTTTGCCCTATAAATTGTGCTTGCTCATCTTGCTTGTGTTAGTGTGCATCCATTGCTTTTTGCACTCATTCATACACGCACACTCACGCATGGCTAAGGATAAAGACAAGGGGAAGGGCATTATGCGGGAGGAGGAACCGTCTCGAAAGAGACGAAAACAAACACGTCCCCCTTCCCACACACGAGCACTTACACTTGGCCCTCCCCCGCCTGTTATCCCCCCTGTGGACCCAATGTTGGGCCCGCATGGGTATATCTTTAGGAACCAGGAACACATGGATTTTTATCGTAGGCTCGATGCTCGGGGGCATCTATCAACTAAGTTCCCGCATACACAGTCGCTGATCGATCTCGGTGTCTACACAGCTAGGGACTACACAGCTAGGGACTAGGAAATCACCACACTATCGCCTAGATAATAGCTTGGAAGTTCCTATTCCAAGTGTTTTCGAAAACGATGGAGGTTGAGAAGATGTGGAGTAGAACACTCGGTGCAAATTCTTGCCTTCCCTTTATTCTCGGTAGGTAGGGAAAATATTCACACATGAATCTTTTTGGGTTTTGGATATATGTATTTTTTTTTGGATTTTTGGCTATACATATATATTTTTTTCTTTTCTCTTTTCTTTTCTTTTTGGGTTTTTTTTTCTTTTCTCTCTTTTTTTGGATTTTTGGATTTTGGGTATATACATGTGTACTCTCCCAAGTGGGAGAACGGTAAACGACGAGGGGATATGCACCAAGTAAAATAAAAAAAAGAAATCGAATCCTAAACACTTGAGCAAGGGAGACTTTCTTTGCTAATCAGAGCATAGGCTAAATGGGTTATCCTAGTCCTAACTGTGGAATCCCGACACATGCGAAATGAAGTATACGATATATATATATATATATATATATATATATATATATATATATATATATATATATATATATATATATATATATATATATATATATATATATATCATGCATATAGAAGCAGACAGGAGAAGCAAATACTGCATATTCAAATCGGAACATGATAATCTAGGGGTAATCACAGGACAGTTATATAAATCAAAATCACAAAGTAGAAGCACACCGTAAGCTAGACACGACACACGACCCACATAAAAGCAAAACGGACCCACGATGCATGAAATGCAAGAGGACTCGGCTTCCTAGGGTTAGTGAATGTGATTATCGAAGCCATGCTAGGTGTGTGTGTGTGATTCTATGGCAATTCATCATTTGGGGTCATCTCTAGGAGAGGGAGGAGAAAAAGGAAGAAAGAAAAAGAAAAACACGGTGAAAACGACTCAAAAACGAAGAAAAAGACACAAATGATGCACGAAGTGCGACTCCCCCAAGCTGAAACTTGCATTGCCCTCAATGCAATAAAATTAAATACTGGAGGGCAATAAAAATGGGGGGAATACGCACTGACACAAAGAGAATAAAAAACGAGAAAAACACACATACGAAACTGAAAAATAAAGAAAGAGGAAAAAGAAATACAGAAAATAAAAGATAGAAAATCACACCACACGACATATATAAACAAACACGCCACATAGAAAAACACGACATCACACATAAAAAATCGAATTCCCCCAAGCTGGATATGATAATGCTAGCAATATGATATGATAATGATGATGCAGAAATATGCAATGGGGAAGATCGAAGAAGAAAAAGAAATCAAAAAGCAGGAGAGGAATCGTCCTCGTCCTCCTCAGCAAAAGATGGAGGGGTGTGGAGGGGAGATGTGGGGGGTATGCAGAGAAGTAGGGAGAGGGGTGCAGGATGTGTGTGGATGGGTGTGGACGATGGGTGGTGTGGTGGTGATGATGGTGAGTGGTAGGGAAATGGCGACCAATGCGGTGGTAGATGGGGTAGATACGGCGACGAGAGAGGATGGTGGGAGAAGTGATCGCGAATGCACCTGCAATTTCTTGTGATGCACGTATAGGGTGATGGAAGTGGAGGGTGGTGGATCTGTGGGATCGACAGAAGTGGTCGTGAGTGGAGGTGAAGTGGCAGGAATGGAAACAATGGTGGCGGGAGGGGATGGTCACCTAAGGGGTGATGGGTGTGGTGATGAATGTGATGGGGGAGGTGAAGATCGTGGCGAGGTGGGAGGAGTGGGTGGAGGGGGACCAAAAATGTGAGTGAGGTGGCAGAGAATGGTGGACACGTTCCTCTCTAGTGCGAGGAAACGTGGGTGAGAGAAGATAGAGGAGGAAGGGTTCGAGGGGGGCAGAGGACGAAACACGAGCGCGCAGTGAAGCTAGCTCAGCCTCGAGAGCGAGGCGAGCGGAGGCGGCTCGGCGAACGGAAGAAGTAGAGGCTGGACGGGAAGTGGAAGTGGTGCCAGCGGCAGTGGTCATGCCGGCACCAGAGGCTAGGCCTAAGAAGGCCTCAGTCAGAGCCTCAGAAGTGATAGGGCCAGAAGCTGAGGTTTATGACTGGGGCCAACCTCGGAGTCTCCTCGGGATGCAGGGATATCCTGCTCACCTAAGTGAGCGGCAGGGGGAGGTGATCTGCATGCGCCCTGGGGAAGTAATGGAAGACATAACCCCCCCTCCCCCCCCAGAAACTCGGGGTCGGGAGGGAAAGTCCAATCTGCCACTAGAACGATAGTCATATGAGCGGGGTTGGGTAGAATGGTATAATGAGCAGGGGGTGTCTGTAGTAAACAGCGAAACGACCGTCGGGGCGGGGCTTGATCATGTGCATGTGCCGCATGACATCAAGATCTATATGTGTGTGTCTTGGGGTAGAAGGAAAATCTCTGGGGATGACGATATCAAACTGGGGATATGAAGCTATGATAGTAATGAGGCCCCCGCAGCAGTTTTTGCCCTTGCCAGCACGGCTAATCTCAAGTAGCTTGTGAATAAGCCACGCACCAGCATGAATAGGAATGTGAGTGGCCTCGAAGGCGATCACGTTGTCACCACGAATGAAATCGAATGTCATGGCCCACAAAATGAAGAGATCAGGGATAGTCACCGTCCCAGACTCATCCCTGGGGAAGAACGTGCAAGATATGATTCGGTGGGCCAAACGAAACACGGGGTGAATGATGGAGGAGGCCTTGGCCTTACCTCGGAGATAGTGATTGTGGAGGGTGATGCGGAACCAAAATTGATCGACGTCGAAGTCGGGGTGATATCCGTAGGGACGGATAGCGTCCCCCCCCCAAGAATGGGGAATCCGAAGATGTCATTGATGGTATTCAAGTGGGTACAGATAGATTTGTTTCGGACCCGAAAATCGACGATCGATCCCGACTCACTACAGAGAGAAGATAAGAATTCTAGTGTGAGTGCAGGGTAGGACGCCGCGTGGGCGTTCAAGAAAGCTAACCATCCTAAGTTGGCAAAGAGGGTCTCGACTTCGAAGAAAACTCCGAGATCGATAAGCGTTTGTGTGTGTGCAAACTTGGTGGAGAGGTGCGAATATGCGTCGAGTCTATGATAAAAATCTTTTTGTTCAAGACTCATAAAACGGTAACCACACGGGCCCAACATTGGGTCCTCAGGAGGGATGATAGGTTGGGGTGGGGGCTATGTGGGCAGTGTAGGAGGAGGACGTGAGAAAGGCAGACGTGTGGACTTCCGTCTCTTGCGAGACGGCTCCTCCTCATGCATGATACCCTAACCCTTATCTTTTTCCCTAGCCATGATAGTGTGTGATGCAAGTGAATGCAAGATATGACAAATGCATACAATCATGGCAATTGAGCAAAAATATAGTAATAGGGCAAAATTGAAAATGGAGCTAAGGAGCGAAGTTACCCAAAAGCGTAGTTAATCCTTGCTCGCAAATCACCCAATGATGTGTAATTGATGGGAGTGTGAAGCCGCGGCACGTCTCTTCAACAATTTTTTCGAAATAGGGGGTGGTCGGGCGAAAATTAGGGCTTGGATGGGGATGGAGGAGAGAGAGGGATTGATGGAGAGAAGGAAGGAGGAAGTGGAGAGATCGATTGAGGGGGATTGGTGGTCGGTTGAGGGAAGAATGTGGCCGGTTGAGGGAAGAACGTGGCCGGTTGGAGCTTGGAGAAGTCGAAACGACGGAGGAGAAATCGAAGTCGGGTGAAGAAAATCAGTCGGGCGAAACGGGGGGTATTTATAGGTTTTAGGCCAACCGATCGGGTGAGATCTCACCCGATTGGTTGGGCAAATTTTTTGAAAAATTTGTTGAAAAGTGGTTACAGGCGAAGCGATCGGTTGAGATTTCAACCGATCGGTTGGCCGCTTCACGATTTTCCCGAGAGTTCTGTGCACTTCACCCGGACGGCCACACGATCACTCTTCTATCAACCGATCGGTTGATTTAATCCCAAAAAATCTGAGAGTTCGGCTCTTCTCACACGATCTGTCACCCGGTCTCTGCTTGTTCCACCCGACCGGTTCGCTGAAGAACAGATATAGGCCATTGTCTGATACGTCACACCCGATCAGTTGAGGGGTCAACCGATCGGTTGGGGCTTGTTTCCTGCAAAAGTTCACAAATAGCCTAAATCCCTCGACGAAAGTTCCCGTGGCTGAATTTATTCAACAAAATAAGAAAAATAAACCTAAAAATAATCCTTAAAACAAAGATGAGGGTTTAGAGCATGGGTTTCCTCCCATGAAGAGCTTTTGTTTAACGTCGTTTGCTCGACGCCCGATAGATGATTTTCAAGGAGGACGGGGGTGATGCCCAAAGTTTGGCATTCCTGTAGATTCTGAAGTGGTGGCCTTTGGTGTCGTTGGCGGTGACAAGTAGACTTGCTCGATGATCCTCCCTCCGTTGATGGTTTCTGGGGGCTTCTCCCTCATATTGGCGTCTACCGCCACTCTTCGCAGAATTTGGATTTCATCAGCATTGAGCCCCATGGGCTCTTTCCCTTTTCTCCTCGTAGGAGCAGCTTTTGGGAATACGGGATGGACCGTATGTGGGACACCCGCTTCCCGAGCAACTTCTTCCTTCTTCAAGTGACATGCTCTTCAAGGTCCCCCAAGCTATCGGGGGGGTTCCTTGAGAGAATTTCCCAGGCCCCAGCTTCCACAGCTCTTTCTTCTTCAATGTCCAGCATATTGCAACCAGGTTCATCCGGAGGGTGCTTCATAGACAACCCCAAGTCAAACTCGACCTTCTGGTCGCCAACATTAAGGGATAACTTCCCTTTCTTCACGTCTATCAGCACGCCAGCGGTGGACATGAGGGCCGTCCAAGGATGATGGGTGTATGAGTTGTAGGATCCTGTCAAAACAGCGACGTTAGGATCGAATAATAAAGTAGAGACTTACGCTCGCGTATGCGGCACCGTAATCTCTGAACTTTGCCCTCGGATTTGCCACAACGGTCGATACTCACGGAGGATCGAAGCAGAGTATCACCGCCTAAATCTCTATTTAGAAGAGGATTTTAATGGAAGGGAGAAGAAGAACATAAGATGCCTTTTGCAAACTTATGGCATGGAAAGTGTGGAATGAATGCCTTACCCTTGGGTCCTATTTATAGGCTTTAGGGGTAGTTATTGTAGGAAATAACCAATTATAAGCTGATTAGCCTATATTAGCACATTCATTTATCCTCTTCTTCATTCACTTATCAAGTGCCTTTATGCACTTATAAAGTGAGTTTTTCCACTTATCGAGTGGCTTTTTCCACTTATCGAGTGGTCCTTTTCACACGAGAAAAGGTTCCATCCACGAACGCTTTCGTGCACGCGACATCTGAGGTCCGTATACCCTCATACATCCCCTCATGGGTGTATTTATGTCGTCCATATCCAACATCTCCCACTCACACTTGAGGGGATTGTAAGGAAACATCTTTCCTTTAACTCTTCTGTTTATCATACCGAGAAATAGGCCGTGTGACCGTCATGCGCATAGAGTCCGCTGTTGTGCACTTGTTAGAGATACACAACACTCCTCGAGGTGCAAAGTTGAGTAGATCAACGCATGCTTTGCCCTAGATTATTTCTTCACATTTCTTATACTTTATATTCAACAATTGAATCCCATCTGGATTACAATTGGCTGGCCAGCTTTGAATCTCTAAAGTCCAAATGTGAATATGAAATTAATCTTCCTCTTCTTGAGATCCTTTTGATCTTGACTTGACTTGCTTTTCTAACATGCACCGCCGGACCGAATTGACCATAGTCCATAAGCAACATGCTAAGATAGCAATCACCCAGTCAAATCTAAAAGACCCAATTAGAGTCCATAAGGGTAATGAGTTAAGACCCATGTGGTCTTTGGGTCTCACATAATAGTAAACACAATTACTATTCTAACCCAATGGTCAAAATGCATACGTAGTATGAATACGTATTACAACATCACTCCTTTCCCAGGGAGCGTATGTCTTAATGATGTTGTAAGGATGATAACCAGACACCACAATGTCTGACTTTGGGTCCCTTTTACTACTCAAATAATCTTCTGGACTCACATCCCGCATATGACAAATAGGATTTCAAAAATCCTCTTAGATCTTTTGAAAGCATCCATATGATGCAGATCTTTTATACGACCATTTTGTTTAAGTCATGACTCTAAATCATCCGTCTGATGATTTTGACTTTAAACAGGTCTCATCTTTATTTTATCTGTCTGATATAATAAAGGCGGTTGCTCATGTGAGAGAGCCAACCTCAATCTGTCCGACATACTAGAAAATCTAGCTGAGATTTCAAAAATGTACACAAACATTTCTTAAAATTTCATATGCAATGTTGAAAAGAACTTATTCTTTTATTGAATTTGATCATTTACAGACATGGGAATTTACATTGATACAACTCAGCTCTTACGCAATCCTTGAGATGATAAGTTTTTGTAAAACACATCTCTGGGGATCGCCTTCGTAAGCAGATCCGCTATCATCTCATGCGTAGATATGTACCTTATATCTACCTTCTTGGTCTTGTCATAGTCTTTTGCAAATTTGTAGCGGATATCTATGTGTTTGGTCTTACAATGGAATTTTGGATCTTTGACATAGGCTATAGATGCTTGACTGTCACTGTGTATTGGTACAGCACCTGAGTCATTTGCATCAATAAGCCTGTCTAAGAACTTCCTAAGCCAAACAGCCTCTTGGACTGCCATGCTAAATGCTACAAACTCGGCTTCCATAGTTGAAAGTGTGATGCAGGATTGTTTCTTGCTACTCCATGATATTGCACCGGATCCGAGTAGAAAAACATATCCTGAGGTCGATCGTCGTTCATTGAGATCACCCGCCCAATCAGCATCAGTGTAGCCTTCGAGCCTCAAGGCATCTCCTTGATAGCATAAAGCATAGTCTGCAGTTCCTTTGAGATACCGCATTATCCTCTTAACCGCTTTCCAGTGTACTTGTACTGGGTTGGATTGGTAACGACTTACCATTCCAACGGCAAAACAGATGTCCGGTCTTGTACACATCATAGCGTACATAAGACTACCAACTGCACTGGAATATGGAACTTTTTCCATAATTTCCTTTTCCTTTTGGTTCTTTGGACATGATTTCAGACATAAATTGTCGCACTTGCTTATAGGAGTATCAATGGACTTGCAGTCCTGCGTATTAAAACATTCTAAAACCTTCTTTATATAAGTCTCCTATGAAAGAGAAAGAAGTTTCTTCAAACGATTCCTTGAAATCTTAACTCCAAGGATATATGCGGCTTCTCCCATGTCTTTCATCTCAAAAACTGATGAAAGCCAAGCCTTGATATCCATCACAAAGCCCTTGTCATTTCCGGCTATTAAAATGTCATCTACATATAGAGACATAATAACGTACTTGCTCTTAATCCTCTTGATATATACGCAGTTATCTTCATCAAGCATGGAAAAACCATTTGATAAGACAACTTCTTGAAATCGTATATACCATTGCCTCGAGGATTGTTTAAGACCATATATGGATTTACGAAGTTTACAAACCTTATGTTCGTTTCCTTCTTTTACAAACCCTGTTGGTTGTTCCATATAGATCTCCTTGTCCAATTCTCCATTGAGAAAGGTAGTCTTTACATCCATCTGATGTAATTCGAGGTCTAAGCAAGCTACCATTGCCAGAATCAGGCGAATCGAGGTAAAACGAACAACAGGTGAGAAGGTCTATTCGTAGTCTATCCCTTCCTGTTGCGTAAAACCTTTCGCGACAAGGCGAGCTTTATATCTGTCAATAGAGCCATCAGCCTTATGCTTGATCTTGAGAACCCATTTGTTCCCAATAGCTCTATGTCCTCTGGGTTAGTCAACTAAGTCCCAGACTTGGTTAACTTTCATGGATTCCAACTCTTCCTTCATCGCTTCCATCCATTTGTCTTTCGCATGGCATGATACGGCATGTTTGAAAGTAGCAGGCTCGTCATCATCCTGTAGCAAAGTCATAAAGGTTTGCGGAAATTCATCCTCAAATCTTAGAGGAGCCAACCTTGTACGATTACTACGTCGTATTTGAGATTCTTCAAGTCCTTGTTGACTCGAATTTAGATCAATTCTAACATTACTCCCATTTGGAATGTCGTTAGAAATGCTCCCACTTGGATCATTATTCCCGTATGGAATAGGATTTGCGTCATTCGTATCATTCATTGGTGAAGTTTGAAACGTATTTTCTTCTTCACCAAGAATTCTCCCACTCGAATGAGATAATCCTTCTTGATCATTAATCTCAAATAGAGATAAGTCCTGACTTATCTCGCCCTGTCTTGGAAACTCGTTTTCCAAGAAAGTGACATCCCTCGACTCAAACTCAATTAGACCTCCATTGTCTTCCTGACTAACGAAAACATAACCTTTGGAGTTTTCTGCGTATCGTATAAAGATACATTTCCTTCCCCTTGGTCCAAGTTTGCCATACTTATGGGAGGAAATATGTGCATAGGATGCACATCCCCAAGGTTTTAAAATGTTTAAGTCAGTAGACCTTTGGTTCCACAACTCATAAGGAGTGGAGCTAACTGATTTTGAGGGTACGCGGTTTAAAATGAAAGCTGCCGTCAATAATGCATCACCCCAAAAGGTGATTGGCAAGTTAGCTTGCGCCATCATTGAACGGACCATTTCCATTAAAGTCCTATTCCTCCTTTCAGCAACACCATTTTTTTGAAGAGTATAATGCATAGTTACATGATGTACTATGCCCTTTTCATCGCAAAGTTCCTTAAAACTTGTTGATTGATATTCACCGCCCCTATCGGTTCGCAAGACCTTAATCTTGCGATCTAATTGATTCTCCACTAAACTCATATATTTTTTAAAGCATGTTAATGCTTCACTTTTGTGGGATATCAAATAGATATGTCCGAATCGGGTGAAATCATCAATAAAAGTGATGAAATAGGACTTCCCGCGTCTTGTCTTGACATTCATCGAACCACATATATCCGAATGGATGAGCTGTAATGGAACCTCGGCCCTTGTGCCAGTTCCAAACGGCTTGCGACAAGATTTCCCCACAAGGCAATGTTCGCAGGTCGATATTTCAACCTTTGAAACATTGGATAGAAGGCCACGTTTGGCAAGTATATCCATTCGTGTTGGTCCAATATGACCAAGCCTTGCGTGCCAACAAATTATATCAGACTCATAAGTCAAAGAATTTGTAACAAGGAAATTTTCATTACAAAATGAAGAGTCATACATTGTATTTAATACAATAAATCCTTTAAATACATACCCAGTGCCAATTAAGGAATTATTACAAAACAAGTCCACTTTACAATTTGAAAGAACCAACTATAACCAAGACCCATTAACACGACCACAGATATTATATTCCTTCGAATATCTGGAGCGAAGAGAACATCATGAAGTAGGAGAGTGCGGCCGTTGTCCAAGACTAGCTTGCAAGTCCCAACGCCTTTCACTTCAACACGTGTGTTGTTTCCTACATAGATCCACTTCGTTCCTTGGGGTATCCGGTGATACTCCACGAAGGACCGTCTGTCCCTTGCTATGTGGTTGGTGGCACCTGAATTAATTATCCAAAATGGATTAGATTCCACAAGAAATATTGAACTAGAAACACATATGTAACTAGCATAATTACAAGTTACCTCGTCGCTTCCACTCGTACACGAACGAGCATAGTGACCGAGCTTGTTGCATTTGAAGCACTTGATCTTCTTCAAGTCTTTCTTCTTGTGCCATTTCTTGTGCCCACCCTTATGTTTGGGTTTATTGGTAGACTCAGGTTGCTTATTACGATCATTAGAAAACTTCAAATGATCTTTCCGTTTCTTTCCTCCGTGTGAGGAACTAGCAACCATGTGCACTTCTGCACTTGGCTTGGCGGCCGCAAGCCGCTCTTCCTCTAATTCGAGGTGCTTGGAAACATCGCTGAAGGTTTTGATGCTCTCATTGTGAGTGAGATGCATCTTCATTTGGTCCCACCCATTTGGTAGGGAACGTATGACTGCTTGGATTTGTTGCTCATCTGTGAGCACATGACCTGCATCCTTTAACTCTGAGATTAGATTCGCCATATATCGCAGATGTTTCCCCATGGAATGATCTGGACGTTTCTTGTATGAATCAAATATTATAGTTAAAGAACGAAGTTTGGACACCGATGTGCTACCAAACTTCTCCTCTAGCTTGGACCATATGTCCATGGCTAGGTTATGCTCTCGGAAGATGTGCATTATGTCATCGGCCATACTGCTCAATAATGTAATGCGAGCTATCTTATTCTTCCGAGACCAAGCATCAAAAGCTTCCTTGTCTCGTCTGTATTGGGCCGTAGTGCCCAACTCGGGTTCAATCATTACGTTCTTTAAAGTTTCGAGCACTTCTTGCTCCTCTACAACGTATTGTATCTTGATGGACCAAAGTTTGTAATTATCGCCGTTGAGTTTTTCACCTCTGTTTAACTAAGCGACGATATTCTTTGAAGCGGAAGACATTTTACTTTTAAAATGCTGCAAAAGACACAAAACCAAAGGTTTGATCAAAAACATTGCATTAAGAATTCTTAAAAAATACAATTCCCACTTGAAATGATAATAGAATATCCCATTTGGATAGTTCTAATTTCAACTCCCACTTGGAATGATATTTATAATTTGATAAGTTACTTTCGAAAAATATTGAAGATGTTGTTATAGAATCGGAAAGGTTTCTACGATTCCAATCACCATCTAGAACAATCCTTCAATATTTCCCCCTCACTTATCAAACGATATTACTCTTATAGTACTTCGCAGCGGAAAAGCGTTTTTGAAAACGTATTTTTCAAAACGTATGAAAACGTATTTTTCAAAAATGTATATTTCAATCCAGTACCCTTATGATACTAGCGAAATATTCGGCACTTCTTGGCCATTTTTCGGGGTTGTTCCGTATCCGTGCCAAGGTCGGATCCCCCTGAGGGGATTTTTCTGCAAGCCATTGTCGCCGGCTCCCGTATGGATCCAGGCGCTTCCCCCCGTATAGGAGAATTTTGCCGCAGACGACTGTCGTTGGCCCCGTATGGTCTAGTCGGCATGTTCGTGTTACATCGACCAAGGCCTCTCGCCGAATTGGTCGACCAAAAATCCCAGATTGGTCGACCAATACCGACTAAGGATCTGGCACCCCCGGCCAGGGCCTCTGCCCTGGCCGAGGCTGGCCAAGGGCCGGTCAGGGCCTCTGCCCTGGCCCCTCGGCCAGGGCCTCTGCCCTGGCTGAGGCCGGCCAGGGCCGGCCATGGCCCTGGCCGAGGCCAGGGCGCCGGCCCTGGCCTCTGCCAGGGCCGGCAGGGCCCTGGCCCCTGGCCAGGGCCGGCCAGGCCCTGGCCTGAGGCCAGGACACCAGCCCTGGCCTCTGCCAAGGCTGGCAGGGCCCTGGCAGAGGCCAGGGCATCGGCCCTGGCCCCTGCCAGGGCCGGCCTGGCCGGCCCCTGGCTCTGGTCGAGGCCGGCCAGGGCCTCCTGGCCCTGGCCTGGCCGGCCCCTGGCTCTGGCCGAGGCCGGCCAGGGCCTCCTGGCCCTGGCCTGGCCTCGGCCAGGCCTGGCCCTGGCCCCGGCCAGGGCCCCCTGGCCCTGGCCCCGGCCAGGGCCCCCTGGCCATGGCCGTGGCCGGCCAGTGCCGGCCTGGCCATGGCCTAGCCATGGCCTAGCCATGGCCCTTTGGCCTTGGCCGGCCATGGCCCATATGGCTATGTCCGGCCACCCCCTTGCATGGGGTTGGCCGCACACCCCGCCGGAGGGGTGGCCGTGGTGGTTATTGGCCGTAGCCAACCCCCTCCGCATGGGGAGGGGGGTGCATTGCCTTCATAGCCCATTTGGCCATGGTGATCAAGCACCAAAAGTCATCTTCCCCGATGGGAATAACTACCATCTTCTTCCTCGATGAAGCACTCGTTCGTCGATGAAGCACCCGTTCGTCGAGAAAGTAGTTATTCTCTAATGGCCGTGTGCCAAAATAAAAAAATAACATACTTTAAAGTTTGTAAACTACACGCTCCATATGAAGAGAGTTCACATTCCCTATGAATGGAGACTCAGCATCCATGAAGAGTGCGAGCTTGACGATATGAACGGTCGGTTCTTCCCGTCACGGAGAGTTCCTGCCATATCCGTAATGACAGAAGACCCTAATGTGAAAAGAACAACCGCTGCGTTCTCTCTGTCACGAAGCGTTCCTACCATATCCATAATGGTAGGATACCCATTCGTGAAAAAGACAACGCCTCGTTCATCGGTTCGACGGGGCGACGGTTTGACCGGGCGAACCCGTATGGCTTTGATACCAATGTAGGATCCTGTCAAAACAGCGACGTTAGGATCGAATAATAAAGTAGAGACTTACGTTTGCGTATGCGGCACCGTAATCTCTGAACTTTGCCCTCAGATTCGCCACAACGGTCGATACTTCGTCACGGAGGATCGAAGCAGAGTTTCACCGCCTAAATCTCTATTTAGAAGAGGATTTTAATGGAAGGGAGAAGAAGAACATAAGATGCCTTTTGCAAACTTATGGCATGGAAAGTGTGGAATGAATGCCTTACCCTTGGGTCCTATTTATATGCTTTAGGGGTAGTTATTGTAGGAAATAACCAATTATAAGCTTATTAGCCTATATTAGCACATTCATTTATCCTCTTCTTCATTTACTTATCAAGGGCCTTTATGCACTTATAAAGTGAGTTTTTCCACTTATCGAGTGGCTTTTTCCACTTATCGAGTAGTCCTTTTCACACGAGAAAAGGTTCCCTCCGCGCACGCTTTCGTGCACGCGACATCTGAGGTCCGTATACCCTCATACATCCCCTCATGGGTGTATTTATGTCGTCCATATCTAACATGAGTATCTTCTGGCATATCCATCACCACAAAGTCTACCGGCACATGCACTCCGCTGACGTTGACTGGTAGGTCGTTTACAATTCCCACCGGATATTTGACCGATCTATCAGCTAGTTGAAGGGTCATACATGTGGGCTCCAGGTCTCCCATCCCTATCCTCTTGTATAATGACAGGTGCATTAGACTGACGCTCGCTCCCAAATCCACGAGCGCCCGATGGATCTTCACTTCCCCAATCGAACAAGTAATGGAGAAACTTCCCGGGTCTTTTAGCTTGGGTGGATTCACTCGCTGGATGAGAGCACTACATTCTGCCGTGAGAACGACCTTTTCCTTTCTGGAACCCCTCGTCACCAAATCCTTTAAAAATTTCGTGTAGGAGGGAATTGTCTCTATGGCTTCAAGGAAAGGGATCTGTAAGCTCAAATCCTTGACCATAGAGAAGAACTTGCCGTATTTTTCATCAATCACCTTGGCAAGTCGTTGTGGAAAAGGCATAACGGGCTTAAATACTCTCAGGTTCCCCTCCTCGTCTTTCTTCTTCTCTTCTTCAGGGACTCCCTCCAGAGTCGTATTCTTTGGTGACGAAGCTCCGTCGTCATTTGATTCTTCAATTGGTCGCTCACCGACCAACGGAGCTTCCGGTTCCTTAACGGGCACTCTTGTAAGAATTTGTGTCCCGCTTCTCAAGACGATAGCGGACACATTCGCATGATCATGCGTTAGTGCCAATGTCTGATTTGCCCCTTGGATTCACTTCCAGTTGACCCGGCAATTGGTTTTGCGCCCTTTGAAGGTTCGCCACCTACAACCTCAGCTGGGTTACTTGGTCGGTGAGAGCCATCTGCCCCATCTCCAGCTTCAAATTGATCTTCTCCTGGTTTGTGATATACTGGGTCAAGAGGGACTCAACCGGGGAGATGACTCGCTGCTGGCCATATGGCTGCTGCTGCTGCTGCATGGGCTGCTGGTTCCTGGGGGCTGTTGCTGAAACTACTGCTGATGTTGCTGATACTGCTGCTGTTGTTGCCAAGGCGACTGATATACTTGTTGCTGCGGCTGCTGAGGCTGCTGATACGGTGCTCGATAGCTAAGATTTGGGTGGTTCCGGTTATTGGGAGAATAAACCAGATTGGAGCTAGTCTGTGGTGGATACGGCGCATTACCCGTCGGGTTAAAGAAAAGTGCGCTAGCTTGATCCACCGGTGGTGAAATATCACCACCTTCGAAGTCTCCCAGGACTTCCGCTTCCACCACTGCTACTTGTTGGGTGCTGGTACCACCAGCTCCTACCATAAGCGTTGAGATCTGGGTCGATAGCAAATCGAATTTGCTAGACAACTTGTCGACGTCCTAGACTCTATGAATGCCTCCAGATCTGGGTGTTGCACGCTCATCGCACCACCGCTCATTGTTTGATGCCATGTTTTCTAAAATGTTCCCGGCATCTTCTTCACTTCTAGACATGAAGGACCCCACAGCCGTGGCATCGATCGAAGATTTTAGGTCATCCCTCAACCCATTATAAAACAGATTTATAATCTGCCACTTTGAAAGTTCATGATGAGGGCATCTCCACTGCATCTCTTTGTATCTCGTCCAAGCTTCGTGCAGGGACTCGTGGCTGGCCTGGGAGAAGGAGAAGATCTCACTCCTCAGCTTCATTGTCTTTTCTGGGGGAAAGAACTTAGTCAAGAAAGCGTTCGAGAGCTTTTCCCAGGAATTGAAGGTGTTCGGGTCCTTTCCACTAAGCCATTGCTTGGCTTTATCCTGCAGAGAGAAGGGGAATAGCTTCATACGGACTGCTTCAGTTGTGACACCATTAATCCTGAATATGTCATGCTTCTCGAGGAAGGAGTCCAGATGTTCAATAGGGCTCTCCATGGGCGCCCTAGAGAATTGATCCTGCTGGATCCACGTCACTAGCGACGGCTTAAGCTCGAAACTTTGGGCTACAATAGCCGGAGATTGAATGGATGAGGTGGACCCGATGGAAGGCATTGAGTATTCCAGCAGAGATTTCTGGGGAGGAGTGTTCTCTCCCATGGCTTCAGCTTCTTCCCTTCTTCTTCTTTCCGCGTTTAGACGCCTCACGGTGGCGTTGATTTCCGAATCAAGTGGAATCAAGTCGTATAGACTCCTTGTATTCCTGCGCATGTAAAACAAGAAATACCCGTGAAGCAAGTATGGGATAGGAACATATAAAAACAGAAAATAAAAATAGAAAATGAAAAATGAAAATGAAGAATGCGAAAACTATCGTGATGTGAGGATATGAACTAGACTCAAGGGTTCAAAGGTCCTAAAATTAACAAGCACGTTGCCTCCCCGGCAACGGCGCCATAGAGCTTGACGTCCCCCGGTTTTGAATCATGCAGAGTGCAATTGGATGGGGATACCAGATTTAAATATTTGTACCGCAAGCGCACGGTGTTGTAGTGTGGCTTGGGGGTCGAACACAGGGAGGCGTGGTTGTGCTTATGTCTAAGAGAAACCGATTCACCCTACGGGTGAGCAAGCCCGCACGATCGATGGTTTTTCACAGAATGTAGATACGGAGGATAGACAATATAAAGGGAAACCTAGGACTTCAATTTCCACCCTATCATGTGTTCTCGCTATTACGACCTACGGATAGTAAAACCATCGGAATTAGAGTTTAGTGGTGGGACGTTGCCTCTGAAAGTGATACCAGCGTCAGATCGCGCCCCGGAAGCACGTCCCGGAGCGGCGACACTGTAGTCTTACCGCAAGCGCACGGTGTAGCGGCGAGCAGGTATCAAACACAGGGAGGCCTAATAACAGTGTCTTCGTCAATCACCTGGCTATAGGAAAAGTCCGAAAATGTTCGCAAATATGCGGTCACAGTCATTCAAATGTATAAAAGAAATAACAAATTAATAAAGACGCCTATGGATAGGGAATCCCCGCTACTTGCCGTATCTCATCATTGTGACTCGTAGGTTTCACAATTGCTAGACTTGAAATTTGGGTGAACTAGTTGTAACTAAATGTGGAACCAAGCTCATGCTCTCGCGCTATTGCCGGTCTATAGCCAACCTAGGGTAGGGTCCAATCACTTGCAAACCCTAACCTAGGCAAACTAGCGTGAAGAAAAACATCATCGTTCAATCGTATCTCGAGCCCACTCTCGTGCAAACTCGAGCTACGACCTAGGTTAAGATAGTTCCTACCCGTCCAATCTCTTGCAAACAGGTATTGGTATAGAATTGCAATCGAACCCCCTAGTTTCGGTTCAATCTCTTGCAAACCGATTCCGGAGAAATTCAATTGCAACCCAATTCGAATATCTAGGGCTTCCTATCGAATTGGGATCCAATCTCTTGCAAATCCCAATCGGTATGAATCCCTAGCTATTCGTATTATAGTAATCCCAAACTAACCCTAATCAATCCTAGCAATAGTTTCACCAATTCATCACAAATTCGAAATTGGGCTCGTATGGTTCATCCCTACGCCCTAAGACGATGAACTACTCACAATTCATAATAAAATGCAATAGAAATTCACAATCAAAATCAATAGAATTCATTGCTATATTCAAAATATCAATAAAAATGTAGTTTTTGAGGGAGAGAGAGACAAACCAATGAAGAACAAGATAGCATCCAACAAAATCTCACTTTTCTCTCCTCCCTAAAAGCTAAATCTAATCCCTAAAAAGTTAATCTAAAAAGGCTGCAAAAAGTTCTGGAAAGGCCCTCTAAACTAGGTTAAAAACTGGGGTTAAATACCCCCCAAAATCGCCCAAAATATCCTGACGAAAATGCCCCTGCGCAGCCTCAAAATCGCAGTTTACGCTACAGACAGCGCGGCTCACTCGGCCGAGTGACAAATGTCACTCGGCCGAGTGAGAGACCCTAACGGATTCCAGAGAGTTGGGGGTCTTGGGGGTCGTCTCCTCGGAGGTCACTCGGCCGAGTGACTTCTCTTCACTCGGCCGATGGGCTTTCTTCACTCGGGCGGACAGTCGTTCGTCACTCGGTCGAGTCGGTATTAGGACTGTACAGACGAAAAACAGAGAGTTGGACTTCTTTTGTTGCCGTCGTCTTGGCTCCACTCGGGCGAGGGATGACTCGGTGTTCGGTCGAGTGGTATGGCGATGCTCGGCCGAGTGCACGCTGATATTGGTTCTGTTGCGTGTCCGATCTGGCCGGCCGAGTGGGCTGTCTATGCTCGGCCGAGTGACTCCTTCACTCGGCCGAGTGGCATGCTGAAAATGCCCATTCTTCATGTTTTTTGCCTCCTCGTCGCTCCTACGACGTTCTTTCTTCTTCCACTCCTATCCAATCGCAAAATACCCCTCAAGAGAGTCGTCGGTGACGCTCCGGAGTGGGTACATCTCAGAATCACTCCAAATCACTCCAAATCTCCTGAAATACGACAAAAATAACAAATCGTGAAAAGTATCGCAATATTGTCGAATAAACGTGAAAAACACGATTTGAGCGATCTAAATGGCATGCAAACATGCGGAAAAAAGGTGTAAAATATGGAGTGATCAAAATCCCCCAAGCTTACCTCTTACTCGTCCTCGAGGAAGATAAGTAAAAAGCGAACCCGGTGGATAAAGATAAAGAAAACGACAGAAAGGCGGAAAACGGAAAACGAAAAACAAAATAGAAAATGAAGAGGGAAGTTGCTAGATCATTTTCTCAGGACGCGGGTTTTGCTTACTCATATAGCATGCATCGAATATAAACCACATGTCAAAGACTTATATTTTTATATCATAGTATAATGGTGCATTTGAAATAGAAAACCCAAGAATATCAATATAGCATGAAAAATGGAATAATTCTAAGATTAACATCGTCTGAAGCATGTAAAGCGGTATACAATACCGTAGATCACACACTTTTCAATTGAATGCTTTCTATAAGGAGTATAAGAGACATCACACGATAAAGTAGAAAGAATAGAAAAAGAGTGGTTTTCATGAAATGAATGCTAAGCGTAGATTTCTGGATTTCGTGAAACTTTAGCAATCTCACCTAGTATAAAATATTACTTAGCCTAGGTTGTCATGCACCGTCAGGTAGTCACTCTCTCTCACATCATTGGATTCTCTCCCCCAAGCTTATATATAAGCGTGGTGGCATATACAAAACGATATTTACATCCCTGTTTCTTATGAAGCTCCAAAAGTCAAAGAAAACAAAAATAAAAGCAAAAGAGGGAAGAAAGAGAGAAAGGATATGAGATGGGATCGTTTTCGAACTTCTTTTCTCTTTCCTTCACTTATTCTCAAATCTCTTTTTTTTTCTTTCTTTTCCCCTTTTTTCATAATGGAATATTTACACAAATGATCCCAAATCAAAGAGAATGATATACAAGTATTTTTTTTCTTTGGGTTTTGGGGAATTTGGAGCATGTGATTTTAATAACGGGGGAATGCCAATAATAGAATCGCTAAGGGGAGATTCACCAATGAATTTAAAATAGAGAAATAATGTTCGAGATATGTGGAGAACGAAATAAATGTATCTCTCAGTTCACTCTATAGGACGTGCATGACAACTTCAGCAGGGTAATATAATCTACTCAATTTAATCTCAAAAAGTAAACTAGTCCAGATTTATCATTGCTAGCAACAATTCAATCAACTCGAAGTGAAGCGTACAAATCATGCATATAGAAGTGATGTGAAAAAGGAAAGCAGTACTCAAGATATAAGCATCAATGCGTGAATCTTGGTGTGTTTTCTACGATAGCATACATATTAATCATCAGACATCAGCTAATTATAGAATTTCATCCATTTTCATACAGCAAAAGAGAGTGGGTTACTATTTCTAAATGCAAAGCGGAACATAGCATATGACATCAAAAATAAAAACTATGACATGACAAATATAGCATGCAGATAGAGAAAAGCTAACTCCACGTCATCATCATCACAGAAAAGTCATCTCTAGCAAAAGATGAAGGAAATAAAGATAAACGAAAAACAAAGATATTTACAATGCAGCATACAAGGAAAATAAGAAAAACGTGATGTATGGTAAAAAAATGAAAAAGTGATGAAAAATGGGTGCAAAAGTGGAAAAAACTTGGAAAAACTAAAAAAATAAAGGTGACAAAAGCAAAAAGTGTGAGAACTCACTCCCCCAAGCTAAAGTGCACAGTGTCCTCAATGTGCGAAGTGTGGCACACCGAGAGACGGGTAATGGGTGGGGGGGGTGGGTATGCATGATAAAAAGAGATAAAAATAACAAAATGAAAAATATGATGCGAATGTGATGCATGCAATGATAAGAGTGATGTAGATATGTGTGTGTCACCAAAAATACTCTCCCTCACTCCCGAAGAAGGATATAGAATGATATGATCAAAATGTGGACAAAAATAGTGATGGGAGGAGGGTGTGGGCAAAAATCATCAGGACCAAGCAGAGAATGGGCAGCATAACGACAAAAAATATCGATGGCATTAAGGATGTGCCTAAGCTGGTGGTGCTGCACCATCTCCGTCCTGAGGCGGAGGTGGTGGTGGTGGTGGCTGGGTAACAGTCTGCTGGGTGGGTGGTGGTGGGGGTGGTGGGCGTGGAACAGTCAGCTGGGTGGGTGGTGGTTGTGGCAGTCGCTCGAGAATCTGGGTCAGGCAATAGTGAATGCTGGGAAGTAGCTCGAGGCGGTGCTGCATGGCGGTGACTGTGGAAGACAGGGCCCTAAAATCACCCCTGAGTCTGCTCATCGCCCCCTCAAGAGCGCGAACGCTCTGAACTAAGGCGTCAGGGGGTGGTGGAGCGGAAGGACGGACAGGTCTAGGCTGAGCAGGTCGGGGCTGTCTAATATGGGCAGTGTAGGTGATCGGGACAGCAGTCATGGGTGGTAAGGGTGCTGTGCTCACTAGTGGATGCCCAGCCGTAGTACGAGGCTGGGACGCAGGCTGGTGTGAGGTGGAAGCAGCAGCAGTGGAAGTGGAAGACAGAATCGGTGACGAGGCGGCAAGAGAGGTCAGTGACACAGACGTGGGAACAAACGTCACGACACTCTCAGATAGAACAGCTACGGTGGAGACAGAAGGGTCGACCACTGGGGAGGAAGTGTGGGATCCAAAAGGTGAGACCCCAGTGGAGATCAAAGTGGATAGGGTCTCCACGACGGAAGCAAAGGAAGACTCGCCGCTCTCAAGTATAGTGGGTGGACGCTCAGGTGGCAGAGAGGTGAGTGGCTCAACCGACAGGGGCACAGCAGTGGTGGGGGTGGTGGTAGACGGGGTGGGCATGGAGGACGGCTCAGCAAGTGTACTCCCGACATTGGCAGAAGTGGGGACAGAAGTGTCGGGAGCGGCAGAAAGTGCAGGCTCAGGCTGAGGGAACACAGGGTCAATGGGTGCAGGGTGTGCCTGCTCAGCCTCCTCGGCCTCAAGCACGTAGGCGGCGGGGATCAGGAGATCCATCACCGGTAGCCAGTCCTCGTGTGCTGGTCCTATGTGTGTCCGAGCTGGGCTCGGAAGGATCATGTAGTCAGCACTGAACGGACCGTGCAACCATACCCAGTGTCGTTATCCATGCAGACGAAGCATCTTCATCCGAGCCATGACATCTATCGATAGTGAAGTGGGGCCTGAAGGTCGACGCAGGTCGGCCGGAAGGTCCTCACCGGTCATCAGGGCTAGCAGGGTGATCAGGCCGCAGCAACATATCGGGGAGCGAGCGCCCACCGATACGATGATACGGTCCAAAAACTAGCTAGCGACATCAATCTCAACGGCAGGGACCATCGTAACACCATCCCTATCCAGAACTCTGGGGCGAGTCATCGCGTAGAGCATATAGAGCTCAGGCGTAGACATCGTCACAGGCTCGTACCTCGCTAGAAAGGTAGTCGCCATAAGGCGCTGTGCTATGCGGAGGCAGTGGTGGACTATGGCCGAGGCCTTGGCCCTACTAGGGTCAAAGGCCTGTGGTAAACCCGTGATCCTAGCCCAAAAGGCGTGTGAATCGAAGGATGGGGGAGGGATGTGTGTGTGGGCATAGGCTCGGTCGGGCACGGGGACTACGGGCCACTGAAAGAATGCTCGAAGCATATCGAGAGTGATCTGACACTCTCGATCCATAAGTCTGAAGGAGCATCCCTCAGCTGTCCGGGCGATCGAGCTGAGTACCTCGAGTGTCGGACGGACGTAGGTGTCCGCCGACACAGAAAGAAAATCTCACCAACCCACGTTGTCGTACAACGTGAGCATCCCCTTAAGTACCCCCAGGCGGTCTAGGTCTGCTAAGTGAGCGAACCTGGAGGGTACTATCGGGCGCTGGGCGATACGCTCAAATCGGACGCGCTGTGCGTCGTCTCGGAACGTAATACCCAGCGGCCCGACGATAGGAGCCGGTGGTGGCTGTTGGTGGATGGGCTCGGCTGGATCGGCAGGCTGTGGCTGTGTGGGGTGAGGTGGTGTAGGCAGAGGAGAGTCCTCCATCTCGTGGGAGGGGCCGGGCTCATCCGGCCGCTTCTGTTTGGCGGAACCTCTCCTAGTGCGTGGCCGTGTTCGGGGCGGCATGTGTGCCCCGAGTGATCACCCAACGAATGGAAAAAATGCGGCGTGCTAAAATAAATGGAACGAAGGTACCTAAACACACCGTGAGAGCAAAACAGCAGATGCGTGCGAAGACGCCGACTCCACAAGGCCAAAAGCGTGCCCAGAAGCTCCCCTAAGCTCCCCTAAGCTCCCTAAGATAGCCTGCACATCAAACAACTATATCAGCGTGTAAAATTCAAAATACATGGGGGTTAGGGGTATAATAGATAGATAATGAAATTAATTTGATTTTGGGGCTCGATTAGTTCATGGATCGTCAAAAAATACGAGAAAATGGAGAAATGGGGTGAAATTGGGGGTACCGGAGGTTGGCCGGCGGCGAGGGAGTCGCCGACGGTCGGTCGGAGCAGCGGCGATCGTCGGCCGGCGGCGGCACGGCGGTCGGACCGGCGGGCGCGGCGGTCGGACGAGTGGGCGGTCGCAGCGGGCGAGCAAGGGTTGAAGAGGCGCGGGTTCGGGCGATCGAAAATTGTGTTGCTTCGAATTCCGCGCCGAGCCCGCGTCAGCTTATATAGGATTAGTTACGACTCGAGTGACTATGTCACTCGGTCGAGTGATCGTAACGAAATTATTTTTAAAAACTCCTCGCCGCTTACGACTCGGCCGAGTGGCTTTGCCACACTCAGCCGAGTGGAAAGAGTCCATTCGGCCGTGTGGCACAAGCTACTCGGCAATTCTCGCCCTAGGAGCGTATCAGTTTCACTCGGCCGAGTGAAGATATATACTCGGCCGAGTGGTAATTTATGCTGAAATCACAAAAAAGAACAGAGAGTTGGGTGCAGCAGACTTCCCTCGTTGGTGCGGCACTCGGGCGGACGTCGTTGGTTGCTCGGCCGAGTGGATATGGTACTCGGCTGAGTGAGGCTCTGTTTTCTGCTGTGATGCTCCGTTTTGGCTCTAATCTCTATTTTTCTTCCTTTAGGTGGTTTCTTCCTTCTCCTAGGCCTCGAGCGCGTCCATGGAGCGCTCCTTTTTGCCTTGGTCATCTTCCATATGATAGATATCCCGTTCTCCTCTCCTGTCAAAGAAAATAGGACCCGTTGTCAAAAATTTTCGGGCAAACGACTCAAAAACACTAACAAAGTCTAAAACAAAAATAAAAACTAAAATAGAAAATTGCGATAACCGTCGGGTTGCCTCCCGACAAGCGCTCGTTTAAGGTCTTGAGCTCGACCCCTTTAAATTTTCAATTTAGCACGGTATGTTGGGTGCATACGAGATGCACCCATCGAATTTGCCGGGAAGACCGCTCGGATTTGGATCATTGTGGTGTGTGGTCTTCCTCAGTGCCCCTTCGTCATGGGCAATGTTGGGGGGTGGCTCCCCCAAGCTAGAGCTTGCTCCGGTCTTCGACTTTGCCGGTGACACCGATGGTCGTATCGGTGGAGCTTTCTTCGGAGTTCTCAACTTCGAGAGCTTGCAGAGCTCCCGTATTCTTACGACATCAGCGTCGCCATCATCAATCGCCATGGAGATATCGGGGGAGTGCTCCATCTTCTCTTCCTCGGCCAAATCTAGGCCTTCTTCGAAGCTATCTTCGTGGGGTGCGCCGATGGAGTGGGGGATCGCCTCTTCGATGACCTCATCAAGGAGGTCCATGTAATCTAGTTCCTCATGATACGGCATGTGCTTCATTGCCTTCGGTATATGGAGCTCCACTTCGATGTTGCCGACGTTCAAGGTAAGGGTCCCCTCCCGCACATCGACGATGACACCGGCGGTGGCGAGGAATGGGCGTCCAAGTATGAGTGATGTATCACCCTCCTCCTTGACGTCCATTATCACGAAATCGTATGGCAAACATATGTCCCCCAGAACTTGAAGTGGGATGTCCTCCGTGATCCCAACCGGTCTTGTAATCCTCTCGTCCGCTAGTTGAATCCGCATGTCGGTAGGCTTCAAATCCGTGCCGGTATTCAACTTCCGAAACATGGAGAGAGGCATGAGGCTAACACTAGCCCCCAGATCTACCAATGCTTTTTGTAGGGGGACGCCGCCTAGAGTGCAAGGAATCCAGAAACTTCCCTGATCTTTAAATTTGGCGGGCTCCTTCTCCCTCTTTGTGAACCAAGTCCCTTCCTCCGCGAGCATTATCTTCTCCTTCCTCTTCCTTCCCGTGATCAAGTCCTTTAAGAACTTGGCGTAAGATGGGATTTCCACTAAAGCGTCGAGGAAGGGGATATTGAGGCTCACCCCCCTCAAATACTCGAGAAACTTGGCTAGACGTTTCTCCATCTTGGCTCTAGCTAGCCGTTGAGGGAAGGGCACCGGTGGCATAAATCGGCGCTCATCAATAAGCTCCTCCATTCTAGATTTTCCTCCTTGCGGCTCCTTTTCTTTTTCAACTTCAATTGTGGGCTCGCTCTCTTGTAGAATCTCCACCACGGGCTCCTTGACTTGAGTCATGGGGGGAGTGGTATCCTTCCCTCCTCTTGTAGTAACCGCAACGACCGCATTGATATGGCCGGTGTTGCCCCGTGGATTCGGCTCGGGTTGAGCCGGTAATTGTTGATTGTTTTTATTAAGCAACGCAAGTTGCTCCCCAATTTGAGCGACGACGGTGGCGAGAGAATCTTGTCCCGCCTTCAATGTGGCATTGATCTTTCGTTGTTCCGCCATAAACTCATCCACCCTAGCTTCAAAATCCAGACGTGGTTGAGCTTGCGGTGGGTTGGGATTTCTCCACCCTTGATTATACCCGGGTGGCCTATAAGGTCCCACTTGTTGCCTCGGCGGGAAGTTTTGTTGTGGTGGCCCCCTTGGTGGATAATTTGGTTGTGGTGGTGGAGCTCGAGCTTGAGGAGGTTGTTGTTGCGGGGGGTTCAATGCACCATCATTATTAGCATATGAGAAACCCGGATGGTTTCTAGCGGCCTGATTGGCCCAATATCCAGAATTCCCGCGACGTATTGAATTTGCTCCAAAGCTCCTTCTCCTTGCTCTCCTCCTACATACATGGCTTGGGATTGGTCTTGCCAATCGCTCATATGATTTTTCGGCGTGGGTGTAGAAGGGGCTCCTTGAGGCTCGGTAATGAATTTCTCCAACCTCTCCACTACCTTATGGAGAGAGTCAAACTTGCTAGAAAGCTCCGCCACGGCCTTGGCCTCATAGATACTTGTGGGCTTCAAGGAGGATGAAGAATGTCTTCGCTCGTCCCCCCATTGTTGGTTGTTCGAGGCCATCTCCTCAAGCAAGGCCGTAGCTTCATCGGGAGTCTTCGACAAAATGGCTCCATTTGCCGTGGCATCAATAATCTGCTTCGTCACCGGTTGGAGTCCATTGTAGAAACTATGGACAAGCTCCCAATCCTCAATGCTATGATGAGGGCATTGATGTTGCAAGTCCTTGAAGCGCTCCCATGCTTCATAGAGAGTCTCTTGTGGTCCTTGCTTGAAGGACATGAGAGCACTTCTTATCTTCACCGTCTTGGAGGGCGGGTAAAATTTGTCGTCGAAGGCACTCGCCAACTCATCCCAAGTGGTGAAGATTCCTTCAGCTTGCGTCCTCAACCAATATAATGCTTTGTCCTTGAGTGTGAAAGGGAAGAGGCGCAGTCTGATAGCATCCACGGAGCAGCCCGGCATTTGGAAGGTGGCACACTTTGATAGGAAGAGCTGGATGTGGTAATGAGGGTTTTCATGGGAGTTCCCATGAAAAGGATCTTGTTGCATAAGAACCACTAATCCGGTCTTCAACACGAAATTTTTGTCGGCCGCCAACTCCGGCATGGCTATGGACGAGGTCGTGGAAGAAGTCTTAGGCCGAAGCCTATCTCTAATGGAGATGATCCTCGCCATTCGCGCCGCCAATTCTTCGGGTGTCTCAGGATGGGTCATAAAATTTTCTTCCGTAACAAGTCTCCTCTCCGCTCGGATCCTCCTCAATGTACGCTCGATCTCTGGATCGTATAGTATCTCTTCGGGGTTCGCCGAGGATCTCGTGTACATGCAAGGGAAACAGAGTTTCAAAGAAATAGTTAGCACAACGGAAGGGTAGAATAAAAATAGAAATAATAGAACAACAAAGAAAAGAAAAATATCTAGGTAGGTAGAATCAAACACTATTGCCTCCCCGGCAACGGCGCCAAAAACTTGATCGCGCCCCGGAAGCACGTCCCGGAACGGCGACACTGTAGTCTTACCGCAAGCGCACGGTGTAGCGGCGAGCAGGTATCAAACACAGGGAGGCCTAATAACAGTGTCTTCTTCAATCACATGGCTATAGGAAAAGTCGGGAAATGTTCGCAAATATGCGGTCACAGTCGTTCAAATGTATAAAAGAAATAACAAATTAATAAAGACGCCTAGGGATAGGGAATCCCCGCTACTTACCGTATCTCATCATTGTGACTCATAGGTTTCACAATTGCTAGACTTGAAATTTGGGTGAACTAGTTGCAACTAAATGTGGAACCAAGCTCACGCTCTCGCGCTATTGCCGGTCTATAGCCAACCTAGGGTAGGGTCCAATCTCTTGCAAACCCTAACCTAGGCAAACTAGCGTGAAGAACAACATCATCGTTCAATCGTATCTCGAGCCCACTCTCGTGCAAACTCGAGCTACGACCTAGGTTAGGATAGTTCCTACCCGTCCAATCTCTTGCAAACGGGTATTGGTATAGAATTGCAATCGAAAACCCTAGTTTCGGTTCAATCTCTTGCAAACCGATTCCAGAGAAATTCAATTGCAACCCAATTCGAATATCTAGGGCTTCCTATCGAATTGGGATCCAATCTCTTGCAAATCCCAATCGGTATGAATCCCTAGCTATTCATATTATAGCAATCCCAAACTAACCCTAATCAATCCTGGCAATAGTTTCACCAATTCATCACAAATTCGAAATTTGGCTCGTAGGGTTCATCCCTACGCCCTAAGACGATGAACTACTCACAATTCATAATAAAATGCAATAGAAATTCACAATCAAAATCAATAGAATTCATTGCTATTTTCAAAATATCAATAAAAATGGAGTTTTTGAGGGAGAGAGAGACAAACCAATGAAGAACAAGATAGCATCCAACAAAATCTCACTTTTCTCTCCTCCCTAAAAGCTAAATCTAATCCCTAAAAAGTTAATCTAAAAAGGCTGCAAAAAGTTCTGGAAAGGCCCTCTAAACTAGGTTAAAAACTGGGGTTAAATACCCCCAAAATCGCCCAAAATATCCTGACGAAAATGCCCCTGCGCAGCCTCAAAATCGCAGTTTACGCTACAGGCAGTGCGGCTCACTCGGCCGAGTGACAAATGTCACTCGGCCGAGTGAGAGACCCTGACGAATTCCAGAGAGTTGGGGGTCTTGGGGGTCGTCTCCTCGGAGGTCACTCGGCCGAGTGACTTCTCTTCACTCGGCCGATGGGCTTTCTTCACTCGGGCGGACAGTCGTTCGTCACTCGGTCGAGTCGGTATTGGGACTGTACAGACGAAAAACAAAGAGTTGGACTTCTTTTGTTGCCGTCGTCTTGGCTCCACTCGGGCGAGGGATGACTCGGTGTTCGGCCGAGTGGTATGGCGATGCTCGGCCGAGTGCACGCTGATATTGGTTCTGTTGCGTGTCCGATCTGGCCGGCCGAGTGGGCTGTCTATGCTCGGCCGAGTGACTCCTTCACTCGGCCGAGTGGCATGCTGAAAATGCCCATTCTTCATGTTTTTGCCTCCTCGTCGCTCCTACGACGTCTTTCTTCTTCCACTCCTCTCCAATCACAAAATACCCCTCAAGAGAGTCGTCGGTGACACTCCGGAGTGGGTACATCTCAGAATCACTCCAAATCGCTCCAAATCTCCTGAAATACGACAAAAACAACAAATCGTGAAAAGTATCGCAATATTGTCGAATAAACATGAAAAACACGATTTGAGCGATCTAAATGGCATGCAAACATACGGAAAAAAGTGTAAAATATGGAGTGATCAGCGTCACATGGGCCCAATATTCCAGTCGATGCCCAGGATGATACGCCGGACTACCCGGGTTCGGTCGATGGGCATTCCCATGTCCATTAACACCGACCGACTCCAGGAGCACTAAGCCCGCAACGATAACTCCCAACATCTCACCCTGCCATTCCCACGCGCTAAGATTCGATGTCTACGCTAAGGGCGTGAGCTGTGGCTAGGGAGTCAACCGCCAAGTTTATTCCCCCTTGGCCCTACGGTCAAAGGCGGTCTTTTTCCCTCCGATGGCAATGAAACACCCTGCGTAACAATCTAAATTCTTAATCCCTATCTAAATCCTAGTCCTATGGACGCATTAGGGAGAACCCACGAAGGGGTTTCCACCCAAATCCCAGATTAGGGAACTACTCACAAATCAAGGCTAAAAAGCGATCTAAACAAAAATCAACCGTAAAAATCATGATCAGGCGATTGGAATGAAGAAGTAGCAATGCTTTTAAGACTATATTAAAGTTTCACAAAGATCAGAAGACTTACAAAAACAGTAAAATTCCAGCCGTCACTAGTGGAGAAAAAAGACAGAAAAATAACAGCTCTCGTTTTTGGAAACCTATGGCAACTATATATAGAAATCGACGTCACCCGATCGATTGAAGCATCAACCAATCGGGTGAGCTACTTCGTGGTTCAGCATCGACGGTTTAGAACTTCACCCGCTCGCATGGTCCGGCCTGTTGGCATCTCCGGGTCGTCTCTTGGAGAAATGCAGCATCAGGTCACCCGATCGGTTGAATACACCCGATCGGTTGAGTATTCAACCGATCGGTTGGAAATATCCCCAAAATTGATAGAGAGTTTCGTCAATTTCGCACGGTCAGCAGACGTCGGTTGAGCTCTCCGTGTCGTCTTTTGGATGAATCAGCTACAGATGAACCGATCGGGTGAGATGTCACCCGATCGATTGGAATTCAGCTCCAAATGGCCGTGAGCCCTGTTGGTTTGAACGGTCGACGAACCGGTCGGTTGATTTTCACTTTGCTTCAGCTTCCGTCAGGGTCGGACACGCGTGCACTACCCAATCGGTTGGCTGTGTCCAACTGATCGAGTGAGGGCTGAAAAATGGCATCTTCGTCGTTTGACCCCCTGGATCACGCGTGACTCCTCCCGTTGCTCCGGGGACTCATGATATCTTCGTTATATGTCCCCTACACTGGCGATCTCCAGCAAATATACAAAATCACCAAAAAGTGAAAGAAAACTAGAAATCCCAAGAAAATGGCACGAGACAACGGAAAACAACGGAAAAACACAAAGAAGACGTGCGTGAATATATAAAATATAAAAAAACGTCATAAATCAATCATGATCTAACCTTTCAATCCAGCCTAATAGCATAGCAATTCAATAGATCTCACAATTCAAACATTAGATCCATATGGTTCATCCCTTTGCCCTAGAGCAAAGGAACTACTCACAAATCATATTAGAAATCGATAGGAAAATAAGATCAACAATAGAATTCATCATGCAATCAAGAGTCAATAAGAGATATAGCATAAAAATCAAAATTTGCAAGAGATCAAGACAAACCAACGTCACCAAAGAAGCTTTCAATAGAAAATTAAGATCCAATCTTCAATCTCTCGCCAATACAAAAGCTTAACTATGATTAGAAACTAAGGAAAAAATAGTTCTAAGAAGTCTCTCTGGTCTCCCTGGGGCTGGAGACAAAACTGGGCTTAAATACATGCCCAAAAGAACTAAAAAGTACAGACCAAACTGCCCCTGCACCGCCAGAAACCATAGTTTTCCCGACGTCACTCGGCCGAGTGGAAGTATTACTCGTCCGAGTGAGAATTCTGGCTCGACTGAGTACGTCAGTCTGCAGATCGTCCAGAAAAACAGAGAAGTCGTCTTGGCTCTCTTCGAAATTTTGGCCTTCACTTGGGCGAGTGTAGTTCTTACTCGACCGAGTGGAATTCACCACTCGGCAGAGTATATCGTGGTACTTAGGCTGGCAGATGTTGTCGTGTCAATCTTGCTTGGTCGAGTAGGCTGCATCACTCAGCCGAATGAACTGCCTTGCTCAGCCGAGTGGCCTGTTTCAGAGCTCATTTCTTCTCCTTTTTGCTTCCTAGTCGATTCCTTTGATGCCCTTCTTCCTCCACTCATCCTCCAGTGCCGTTAACCCTCTGATATGATCATGAGCGACGCTCCGGTATGCTTGCAAGTCCTCTAGGCTCCAAATTGCACCCGATTGCTACATATCTCCTTAAATCAGACGAAAAACAAGAAATAGTGAAAAGTATCGAAACATCGTCAAATAATCATGAAAATCGCGATATGAGCAATCGAAATGGCATGCAAATATGCAGAAAAAAGGTGTAAAATATGAGCCTATCAAAATCCTCCAAGCTTACCTCTTACTCATCCTTGAGGAAGATGAGTAGGAGGGCAAACTTAACGAATAAAATTAAAGAAAAGGGATGAGCAAAAAAGAAGATGAAGAGGTAAAGATGCTAGATCATTCTATGAGAACTTGGAGTTGCACACTCAAATAGCACGACCAATGAATATAAACATGCTAAAGCTTTTCACTTCGATACCATTTCATATGGGTGCTTTTGATGAAAAACTAAGAACATCAAAAATCATATTAAACATGAAATCATTTTAGAATCAACATCGTCAAGGGCATGTAAAACGATATACACAATCATAGATCACACAGTTTTCAATTGACCGCTTCTACTAGGAGTATAAGAGATATCACACATTTCAAATCGATAAGAATAGAAAAAGATGGTTTTCATGAATTTCATGCCAATATTCAATTCATGGACGCCGTTATACTCTAAGTAGTCTCTCTAAGTATCAAAAATTACTTAGCTTAGGTTGTTATGCACATATAGGTAGTCACTCTCTCACTCGTCATTGGATCCCCTCCATCAAGCTTACTATAAGCGTGGTGGCATCAAATATGTAAATCCATCTTTTCCCCAAATTATTGTGGCTCGAAAGAAAAATAAGAAGAAAGAAAAGAGGAAAGAAGGGATTGTGTATGTACAATGGAACTTCCATTTTTTTTCTTTTCTCTTTTTTTTCTTTTTTCTTTTTTATACACAAGAACAATCCCAACTAAGATAAAAGGATATGAATATATATATTTTTTGGATTCATGGAGCGTATTCTTTTTAGCATGGGGAAGATGCAAATATAAGATTCACTAGGGGAGGTTCACCAAAAACTATAAGTATAGAAATGATGTTCAAGATATGTGGAGAAAGAAATATACCTAACGCGCATTTCACTCGTATGTGCACAACAACTTCAGCAGGGTAATTTAATCTACTCAGTTTGATAACAAAAAGGTAAATAATCCAATCATATCAAATGGCAATCATTCATTTAAACTGGAAGTTCAGACCACATTTCATGCAAAAAGAAGTGATAATAGAAAGACAAAGCCGTACTCCAAGTATATGCGATCAATGCGTGAAGCCTGGTGTGTTTTCTACGAAGGGTATATAATAATAGTTTCCAGACTCAGTTAATACTAAAATTTCATTCAAACTCATATAATGAGCGATGGAAGTTCTTTTTCTCAAATGCATATCAATGTATCGCATATGATATCAGAAATGAAAACGATAGCATGGCAAGAGAGTACGTGCATATGAGTAAAGCAAACACCAAGATATAGTCATCATATGGAATTCATCGCTAGCAAAGGAAGTAGGAGAAGTAAAGAAGAAAATAAAAGAAACTAACAATACATATGCAAAGTCACTCCAAAAGGAAGAAAACGTGATGCATGGCAAGAAAATGAAAAAGTGGGTGAAAATGAGTGAAAAATAAAAAATGAAAAATAAAGGCAAAATAAAGAAAATAAAAATGCGTGTGTGAACACACTCCCCCAAGCTAAACATCACATTATCCCCAATGTGCAAAGTGTGGCACGAGGACGCATAAGATAGGGGAGGGTGGGAATGGATGCATGCATGGTAAAAGGAAAAATATAGAAAGTAAAATATGACATGATATATGCAAATGATGGATGCAGCAGGTATGCAAATGATGGATGGACAATGCAAAATGGATACAAAAATGTGGGCCAGAAGTGCAAACTCTCCCCAAGACTGATATATAGTATAGTGCCAAGCAAAAAGTGATCAAAACGTGTCGGCAAGCAAAATGATGGGGCGAGAGGTGGAGCAATAATATTATGGCAGGCATCAGGTGTATGTGCCTAGACTGGTGGTGGAGGGCCGTCACCTCCCTGTGGTGGGGGCGGTGGTGGGGGTGGTGCAGGCTCCTGAGGGATGGGCTGGGGTGCTGGTGGTGGAGGCTGAGGCAAGCGTGTAAGGATCTGGTTCAGCGTGAGCTGACGCATGCCTGCACAGAGCTAACGGTGGCGACGAGAGCCTGAAAATCTGCTCTGAGCCTCACAGCCCCCTCGACAGCACAGAGATGCTGGACAAGGGCATCAGGAACAGGAGCAGAGGGTCTCACTGGAGGAGGTCAGGGCTGACACACACGACCACCATAAACAAGTGGTGTCACTAGTGGGTGTGGGTGAGGGGCGGTGCTCGCTAAAAGATGCTCAGCCTCGGTGGAAGGCTTAGACGTAGGAATGCTCCCAGAAGTATGAGCAGCGGCAGAAGAGGATGAGGCGACGACTGAGGTCGAGACAGGCAGAGAGGTCGTGAACACAGAAGTGGGGACAGACGTCACAACACTCTCGGTGAAAATAGCGGCAGCAAAGACAGAAGGGTCGACGACTAGGGAGGTCGTGAAAGCAACAGAAAATGACTCCACAGGGGTCAAAAAATCGGGTGAGGATAGGGTCACGGCTGTCGAAACTAGGGAAGGCTAGTCTCTCTCAAATGCAGCAGGGGGTGGCGCTCTCAAGGCTCGTGTAAGAAATGGGACCAACACTCAACGGCACAGAGGTGGTGATGGTGGTGGTGGTGGTGACAGACACATCAACCATGCTCCCGACACTGGCAGAGGTGTGGACAGAAGTGTTGGGGGGGCTGGAATTACATCAGGTGCAGGCTATGGGATAGGGATCTCCAGAGCAAGAGGGCCGAGAAGGGGCTCCTGCTGGGCATCCTCAGGCTCGAGTACATAGGCAGCTGGGATGAGGAGATCCATCTCTGGTCTCCACTCCCCACCTGCGGGTCCAATGTGGGTCCGAGCAGGGCTCGGAAGCACCATATAATCCGCTAAAAATGGACCATGTAGCCAAACCTAGTGGTGCCAACCATGAGGACGCAGCATCCTCATACGGGCCATAACAGCTATAGAATGGAAAGTGTGGCCCGTAGGTTAGAGCAAGCCAGCAGGGAGCTCAATCTCGCACATAGGAGGAAGCAATGTGATCAGAACGCCACAACAAATCGTCGTCCTGGCGATAACTGAGGAAATGATGCGGTCAAGATACCAGCTAGCAATATCAATCTGAATGGCGGGGACTAAGATGTCCCCGTTGCCCTCGAAGGCTCTCTCTCTCTCTCTCTCTCTCTCTCTCTCTCTCTCTCTCTCTCTCTCTCTCTCTCTCTCTCTCTCTCTCTCTCTCTCTCTCTCTCTCTCTCTCGGCATCGCGTAGAGCATATAGAGCTCAAGCGTAGACATCGTCCCAGTCTCATACCTCGCAAGAATGGGGGTCGCCATAAGGTGCTGAGCAATGCGTAGGCAAGGGTGGACGATAGAGGAGGCCTTGGCCCGGCTAGGGTCAAAGGCAAGTGGCATGTGATCAAGGTCCAGAATGCGTGTGCATCAAAGGAAGGAGGGGTGTACTGCGTGGGACCAGAAGCGCGATCGGGGTCAGGGACAGGGGTGTTGGATACAATGTGTAGTTGGATACAACGATCGATGACTTCGTGTTTGATGATAACAAACATGTGTGAACGATTTGATGTGTGTGTGCTAAGTTTTTTCAAGACTGGCAAGCACGTAAATATTCAGTTGGAGACTTAGTCAAAAGTACCTAGTGCCGCAACATCAAGCGGATTAACCGAATCGAGGAGGCACAACACTTAGTGGACGAGCTTCTCTCATCAACTCTCATTGGAGAAAATAGCAAAGGAGAGCCAATAATAATGCACTTTCATCCAAGTGAAGAAATGCATAAGACCAAGCTCTATTAATTAAGAGGTGCAAGGGCAATTCAGTTGAATCCAATTTGATTGAGTCCAAGGGCGAGATCATAAATAAACCTAGGTTTTTTGTTTCATTAAACCCCTACATATATCTACAAGGGGCCGGCCTTTAAAAAAATAGAAACAACAGAAACTCATGCACCCTTAAAAGAGAGAGGCTGCCGAAAGAAAAAAAAGAAAACCCTCAAACACAGCCGCCCACATTAAAAAATGCCCAGGACAAAAAAACACAAACTGATGCATTAAAAAGGGAGGCCATTGATGCGTACAGAAGTTCTGGCGGCTATCAAGATAGAGAGGGAGAGAGGGATGAAGAAAGGATGTGGTTTTAAAGTATTAAATATCAAATCTTTTGTCTTAGTTTTTTTTCTCATCCTCTTGTTTTTACAGGTCATCTGACGCAAGCCCCTCTCCAAAAATTGCCCTCTGATGAAAGGTTCATCAAAATAGAACGCACAGAACAGAAGGGGCCGGCCTCATTTCTTTATCACTTGCCTTTTGATTTAATTGCCCATGGCCGCACTAAATATTTTTTAAGGCATGTGAACTTTGCTTTCTAAATCTTTGTGTTGTTGCAGGCAATCCACGCAATGGAGGGACCAAAGTTTACAAGGCAATTAATGCCACAAGGATAAGCCAAAGAAACAAAAAAGAAAACAACAAAAGAGTTGCTTTACCTCAAAACAAACTGTCGACCTTCTGTGTGCCGAATTTGTGTGTGCAATATTTTTTGTGTGCAAGAATTTGTGTGTGCAATATTTATTGGGTGCAGAACTTTGTGTGCAAGACTTTTTGTGTGCAGAACTTTTGTGTGTAAGTTATTCGTGTGCCATCATCAAAGGCGATCAAGGAGAAGGACGCAAGATTACAAACGGAAACGGGTACCAAAGGCCGCAAGTTGTAAGGAGAGCCGCAACTTGAGTTGCACGACTTGCGGAGACGATTACATTACGTCATATACAGATCTGACCTGTGCCTATTGACAGAGACGACTACGATACACAAACTGAGCATTTCTAAACTCTAGTATTATTTTATTTGTGTAGTAGTAGCGATCTCTGTAGGGGAACTTTACCAGTTTATTGTGTCTTTGGGTTCTTGACGAGTTGGGGCTCGTCAAGGGTGAGAGCGTCTGACTAGGTTGATAGTGTAGAGCACTCGGGAGTGCGTACGAGCTAGGTGAGAGTTGATTTGGGGATCTTGACTCATTGTAACTGTATATTGATTACATATCTATCTAGTAGTTGCTTTCGGGGCTGGAGTAAGCCGTGGGGACGACCGAACCAGGGTATATCTGTGCGTACTCTGTGATTGCAGTCTATTTACTATGTTTGTGCTTATAACTACGTGTGTTTGTTCGTGGGTTGCATGAATATTTTTAATAGCCTATTCACCCCCCCCCCCCCCCCCCCCTCTAGGCTACGATCCAGATCCAACAAGTGGTATCAGAGATAGTTTAGAGGATCTAGTCTAGTTCTAATTAGGTGACCATGAATATATCTGATTGTGCATTTGCTGATGGTCGGTCTATAGCCCATCCCCCTAAGTTTAACGGTGTAGACTTTGCATATTGGAAGGCTAGGATGAAAATCTATTTAGTGTCTGTAGATTATGATGTGTGGGATATTGTTGAAAATGGTTATAGTCTACCCACTATTAAAATTGAAGACACTGATATGACTAAGCCTAAAGACAAGTGGGATCTAGCTGATAAGAAACTTTATACTCTTAATGGTAAAGCTATGAATGTGTTTATATGCTCTCTTGATAAATCTGAGTTTAATCGTATCTCACATTGTCTAACTGCGCAGGAAATATGGCAAACTCTGTAGGTAACACATGAGGGAACATTGCAAGTGAAGGAATCCAGACTTGCGTTACTGAGTACAGAATATGAGAGCTTCTGCATGCTACCAACAGAATCCGTTAAAGACATGTTTGCAAGGTTCACAGACATCGTCTACAAAATCCAGTTCCCTCGGTAAGCCATACTCTAGCCATGAACAGGTACGAAAGATTTTAAGGGCGCTCCCAAGCTCGTTCAGGCCTAAAGTAACCGCTATTCAAGAAGCCAAGGATGTATCAACAATGAGAGTGGAGGATTTAATAGGCAACCTGATGTCCCACGAGCTTGAGCTGCAAAGTATAGAAGCTAGATAGAAACCTGAAGAAAAAGCCAAAGCTTCCACACCATTAGCTCTTCAAGCTAACAATGACGATCTTGATGAGGAGAAAGCTCTAATGGTCAGAAGCTTTAGAAGATACATTCAGACCGATCAAGGAAGAGCTGAGATGGGAAAAAGGTTTACCTGCTCAAATAATTTTAATTCTGATAGTATTTCCTCTGAGCAGAAATCTACTAATAAAATGGAATGTTTTAAATGCAGGAGGAAAGGACACATGATGAGGAACTGCCCACAATATACAGCAAATGACGCAGAGATGAAAGGAAAAGCCAAAGTGCTAACGTGGGACATGGACAGCGAAGCTGAGGATGAGGACGAGGAGCATGAATCACACTCTGTCATGTGCTTAATGGGCAAACACAATGAGGTAGAATCCTGCACTAAAGCTGAATTTATGAATATCTGCAAAGGTATGCAAGCTAAAATAGATGAGCTAGAATCTACCATAGATGATTATAGGGAGGGTAGCTTTGAATTGCAACAAGAAAATTATGACTTTTCTCAAGAAATTGATAAACTTAAAGAAGAACTTGTTGCATGTAACTCATGTAGTGCCATGTGAAGCTACTGCACATGTACTAAGGGGGGGTGAATAGTACTTTAAAATAATCAAGATAGTTATTCCTAATTATTGTGCAAGAAACAAACGACAATGCGGAATAAATAACAATCTACAAGAATTAAAAAACGTAAACAAATCATGTAACGGGTTCGGATCCACCCAAGTCTCCCCGACTTGTTCCCGGTGATCCTACGTCCTAACCACCCGGATCCCCTCCGGATACTTGAGTTAGAAACCCTAACTCAAGATTTAGCACTATAAAATTCTTGTAAGAAACCTTCACAAGACCAAATCATACAAATGACATGTGACTCCCACAAAGCGGGATCACACCCTCTCTCTCACAACCGAGAGACACAATTGCAATATCAATTGAAATGAAATAATGAAACACTTACCACAAAATCCTATGCCTTGAGTATAACTTACCAAATTAGGGCAATGATGGATTTTGAGGAGAGAATGTCACCAAACCGAATCTCCACCAATAAGATCAGCGATCAAAGGCTAGGATGGAGGATGGTGACTTTGGATCAAGCTCTTGGCTTGGAAGGCTCACAATGGAGAGAATCTCTCTTGAGGAAATGGCTCAAAGAGTTGAGGGAGAGATTCTTGTTAGGAAGAGAAAGCTTTAGAATGGAGTTGAATAGCTTCACTTTGATTTCTCTAAATCTCTAAAATGGCAGCCTTGAATACAAGGAAAGAACGCCTCCAAGTATATATAGGATAGAGGAAAGAGAGAGGAAAAATCGTTTCAATTAAAGCTCCAACGGCTCTATTTCTGAAGCAGTTAGTCGGTCTAAGAAGGATCACTGACCGACTAGATTGCCAACTAGTCGGTCGGTGATTCTTCATGAACCGACTAACAAGCTAACAGCCAAACAAGAAAGTTCCAGGCAACATGAACTAGTCGGTCTAAGAAGACTTGCCAACCGACTAGTTTCACAACTAGTCAGTCGGTGAGTGTTCTTTGACCGACTAAGAGAGAAATGCACTAGGCTGGAATCAAGTTACACTAGTCGGTATAAGAACAAATTCCAACCGACTAGTTTCACAACTAGTCGGTCGATGAATGTTCTTGGACCGACTAACTGTAAACAGTAACTCAGGCTGAAATCAGGCAATGATAACTAGTCGATCTAAGAAGGATTCCTAACCGACTAAATCGTCATCTAGTCGGTCGGTGAACCTTCTTTGACCGACTAATTGATCAACAGAGCCTGGGCTAAAATGAACAAGGACTTCTAGTCGGTTCATGAAGAGTTGCCGACCGACTAGATCGTCATCTAGTCGGTTGGTACTCCTACATGAACCAACTAAGATGCACTAGAAGCCGAGGGAAGAAGCGATAAGCTTCGAGAAAGTTTCTAATGGCTTCTATGATAGTCCTAGCTCTAAGATATGAGCGAAATGAAGATTATAAAGTAAGTCCTACTCAAGGCTTAACATTCTAATCTATGAAGCTAGAAGACAATAAATAATACATGACGAACCGTCTTCAAAGCTTCAATCTTCATTCTTCTTGACTTCAATACTGCTCCTAGAGCTTCAACGAAGCTTCAGGCACACGATCACGCGTATTGAGAAGTCTTGAGACGTCGCTTTTGATGTACGTATTCTTTTGGCGACGATCTCCATAACTGCGCTCACAAACAGTTAGTACACGATATTTATGTTTGCTCATCATCTAAAACCAAATCAGGGGAATCAATACTCAACATTCTCCCCCTTTTTGGTGATGACAAACCAACATAAATAATAATCTATAATAATGATTCAATTGAAATTTACTTACTCCCCATGCATTGATGACACGTTAGTCTCGTATTCAATAATATTCATACGCATCAAGCAGACGAGGGAAATATAAAATATGAATCCTATTATCGCAATTTAGGATCTAAATCCATTTTATATCTTAACTCCCCCTGAATCTAACATATCAACTTAGATTCATGGTGAATTGCTTTAATATCAATTAGCACATTGTCATTATTATTAATTCTCTCCCCCATTGGCATTAGCAAAAAGAGCGGGAGGAGAACAACGACAAGATTTCAATGGCTAAGAAATTAAAGCAAGAGAGTCTAAGAATACAACTACGGTCCAAATGACACCAAAGTAAAATACCAAATGTAAAATACCGAAGAAAATCAAAGCGTGCCAACTTGACCATCGTCGTAAATCGAAAAACGAAACCATCAAGCCATAGGCGAAAATCGAAATACGAAATCATCAAGCCATAGGCGAAAATCGAAATACGAAATCATCAAACCATAGGCGAAAATCGAAATACGAAATCATCAAGCCATAGGCGAAAATCGAAATACGAAATCATCAAACCATAGGCGAAAATCGAAATACGAAATCATCAAACCGTAGGCAAAAATCGAAATCTCCAAAACTCAAATTAATTTTCACTTATTGAGTTATGGAACATACTCTCCAATATCAAAATTCTTAGTTAAATAGTGCATGGAAAACAATTCTATGTTTTCATAGAAAGAATTTCTATATAACCAAGTTAATCGTCGAGCGACGAAATCAACATCAGAGACAAAAATCCAATGTGAAAACCAAATGTAGAAAAATGATACCAAAAGTAACATGCAAAAAGTGTTATGCCAAACATAGATATAACATCATAAATCTATGGCATACACAATTCTAGCATACTAATTGAAACAAAATGATACCAAAGTAGATATTTTAACAATGTATGCAATCAACACACTTGGATACCAAATGTATATCAAATGTAAGAATATACTTACAACATTAAGCTCCCCCTACTTTGGTGCATCACTTAAGCACCATCAACTCCATTTGAATGAAAATCCTATGCAAATCAAGGAGTTGGTAGGGTTGGTATCCCAAAGTGGATTGAACCTAGAAAATATCATTTTGGTATCCAAAAATCTTTTTGGATCATATGGGTTAGGCAATAAATTTAGCGAACTAAATTCAAATTAAATGTAACCCATATCCTAACTAAATTCAAATGCAATATGAATTTAAGTTTTAAACAAATAGCACATTCAAGATCAATATGCTAATAAAAAGAATATAAACCAATTCTTACCACAATTGCTTTGGTACCCATAAAATGAAATTAAGCTTATGGTACCAAGCAATGAAGGGTCAAAGGAAACTAACCCTTCGGAAACCAAGTCCACGAGGACCGTGATTTCCCAACATAATCATCATTTAAAATAACATCATTAATAAACGATTGCACATACATATCCTTATTATACATGCTTGTGTTCTTCGGACCCCAAATAGTGTATGTCTTGGGAGTCCTAATCCTATTGGGAGCATGCATACGTTGTTGATGTCTATGTGATGTATGTCGTGGGTAAGCATATGGCATATAATGCAATGATGCATTATGATAAGCATTCATATGAGAATGTGAATGAACATTTGCATGTGGTGGACCACGTGCATGAGTGTGTTTCATGTGGTGTGCATGTGCTCGTGGATGCGGAGCATAAAAATCATCATACGTGCTAACAAGTGGAGTAGGATGTACGTTCCTACGTGGCATGGCATACATGAAAGCATGACCCTTCTTTGGAGGTCCACCCAAAGTGGGTTTCTTTCCAAATGGAGGTGTGTACCTAGCGGAAGCACCATTGGTAGGAGAACTACCAATGAAGTGTTTACTCCCACTAGTAGAAGCTTCGGAAGATGGCCTAACAAAGGTCGTGGCCGATTTGGATGAGTCTCCCATCTTACACCCCAAGCCAATGTGGTGATTGGCCGGAAGTAAGTCGTTTAGGATATTATCCAAATGGCCCTTACCTTTATTGAATTCATGAATTTGGCCTAATGTGCACTCATACTTCTCGGTGAGAGAATGCATCGAAGCATCCAAGATGGACACTTGCGATGTGAGTGCGCAAACACGTGATTTGAGATTCTTATTCTCAATACTCAAAGTTGAGTTTTGAGACGTCAAATCCGCTATCACATGTTCATCCGAATCCTCGATATGAACATGCTCAAGTTGAGACTTGAGATTTACAATCTCATTTCTCAAATCTTCAACAACGGTGTCGTTGTTGACGATGATAGGTTTAGGCGAGGTTTTAAGACTATCTAACTCATTTTTAGTCTTAAAAAATCTACTAGCCAATTTAGTAAACTTATACCAAAGTTGTTCGTTGGCTAATCTAAGTTCATCCGTGGTTACCTCACCGCCTTCATCCTCGCTTTCCTCGCTTTCATCGGAGGAAGTCTCTTGAACACGTTCCTCTTTTCCCATGAAGCACATGTGTGCTTTCTCCACGCGTTCATCATCCGACTCTCCACTTGAGGAGTCCTCGTCGGAGTCGGTGAATGTACCTACAAGTCCTTTCTTATGCCTTCTTGACTTGTCGTGCTTGGATGCCTTCCACTTCTTCTTGTGTTTGTTTAGAGGACAATCCGGCTTGATATGTCCTGGCTTGTTGCATTTATAACACACGTGAGTAGAAGCATTAGTAGAACCAAACTTAGATAGATTCTTAAACTTACCTTTTCGGAAGCATCGGTCGAACTTCTTTGCCAAATCAGCCAAAGTTTCCATGTCCAACTCTTCTTCCGATTCTTCTTCCGATTCTTCATCATCGGTAGATGGAGCGGCCTTGTACGCAATCGCCTTTTTCTTTGGCTCGTCTTGCTTCAAGTACGCTTTCATCTTTTCCTTCATCATTATCTTGTTATCCTTCCGTACCTCATAAGACATCAAGGTACCCATTAGTTGAATGACGGTATATTTATTCATATCATTACCTTCCTCGATGGCGAAGGTACGCTTTTCCCAACAAGAAGGAAGTCCGTCAATAATCTTTGAGACTCTCTCCTTTTGGGTGTAGATCTTCCCAAGTGCTTCCAATTCGTTGGATATGTCCACGAAGCGAGCATAGTAGTCCTTCATAGTTTCACCCTATTCCATGTGAAACAACTCAAATTTTTTGTTAGCGACAACGAGTTTAGAATCTTTTACCGTACTCGTTCCTTCGTGCAAGATGAGAAGTTGGTTCCATACTTGATATGCACTCTTACATGTGCATATCTTGTTGAATTCTTCGGGCTCCAACGCACATTGCAAGGCATTCATGGCCTTGGCATTGCTTACCTCCGCGGCGACCTCCGCGGGAGTCCACTTTGCAAAATCCTCTTCGGCGGGCTCGACATACTCCGTCAACGTGGCTCTCCACAATGAAGCACTCCGGAGGAAAGTTTCCATCCGGCATTTCCAGTACCTGTAATTGGTACCGTTGAAGGAGGGAGGCCTAGTTGAGGATTGCCCTTCCAAAACTGAAGAAGCTCCGTGATGATCCTTGAAGACGTTGTAGTCGTTGTTTGTCATAGCTTTGAACTTGTAGCTTTAACCTTGGCTCTGATACCAATTGTAGTGCCCTGTGAAGCTACTGCACATGTACTAGAGGGGGATGAATAGTACTTTAAAATAATCAAGATAGTTATTCCTAATTATTGTGCAAGAAACAAACGACAATGCGGAATAAACAATAATCAACAAGAATTAACAAACGCAAACAAAGCATGTAACGGGTTCGGATCCACCCAAGTCTCCCCGACTTGTTCCCGGTGATCTTACTTCCCAACCACCCGGATCCCCTCCGGATACTTGAGTTAGAAACCCTAACTCAAGATTTAGCACTATGAAATTCTTGTGAGAAACCTTCACAAGACCAAATCATACAAATGACATGTGACTCTCACAAACCGGGATCACACCCTCTCTCACAACCGAGAGACACAATTGCAATATCAATTGAAATGAAATAATGAAACACTTACCACAAAATCCTATGCCTTGAGTATAACTTACCAAATTAGGGCAATGATGGATTTTGAGGAGAAAATGTCACCAAACCGAATCTCCACCAATAAGATCAGTGATCGAAGGCTAGGATGGAGGATGGTGACTTTGGATCAAGCTCTTGGCTTGGAAGGCTCACAATGGAGAGAATCTCTCTTGAGGAAATGGCTCAAAGAGTTGAGGGAGAGATTCTTGTGAGGAAGAGAAAGCTTTAGAATGGAGTTGAATAGCTTCTCTTTGATTTCTCTAAATCTCTAAAATGGCAGCCTTGAATACAAGGAAAGAACCCCTCCAAGTATATATAGGATAGAGGAAAGAGAGAGGAAAAATCGTTTCAATTAAAGGTCCAACTGCTCTATTTCTGAAGCAGTTAGTCGGTCTAAGAAGGATCACTGACCGACTAGATTGCCAACTAGTCGGTTGGTGATTCTTCATGAACTGACTAACAAGCTAACAGCCAAACAAGAAAGTTCCAGGCAACATGAACTAGTCGGTCTAAGAAGACTTGCCAACCAACTAGTTTCACAACTAGTCGATCGGTGAGTGTTCTTTGACCGACTAAGAGAGAAATGCACTAGGCTGGAATCAAGTTACACTAGTCGGTCAAAGAACAAATTCCAACCGACTAGTTTCACAACTAGTCGGTCGATGAATGTTCTTGGACCGACTAACTGTAAACAGTAACTCAGGCTGAAATCAGGCAATGATAACTAGTCGGTCTGAGAAGGATTCCTAACCGACTAAATCGTCATCTAGTCGGTCGGTGAACCTTCTTTGACCGACTAATTGATCAACAGGGCCTGGGCTGAAATGAGCAAGGACATCTAGTCGGTTCATGAAGAGTTACCGACCGACTAGATCGTCATCTAGTCGGTTGGTACTCCTACATGAACCAACTAAGATGCACTAGAAGCTGAGGAAAGAAGCGATAAGCTTCGGGAAAGTTTCTAATGGCTTCTATGATAGTCCTAGCTCTAAGATATGAGCGAAATGAAGATTATAAAGTAAGTCCTACTCAAGGCTTAACATTCTAATCTATGAAGCTAGAAGACAATAAATAATACATGACGAACCGTCTTCAAAGCTTCAATTTTAATTCTTCTTGACTTCAATACTGCTCCTAGAGCTTCAACGAAGCTTCAGGCACACGATCACGCGTATTGAGAAGTCTTGAGACGTCGCTTTTGATGTACGTATTCTTTTGGCGACGATCTCCATAACTGCGCTCACAAACAGTTATTACATGATATTTATGTTTGCTCATCATCCAAAACCAAATCCGGGGAATCAATACTCAACAACTCCACCATTAATATGCTGAAAATGGAGAAAGCTAGCTTGCCTGAAAAAGATGAGTGTTCCTCTTGTCCCTCTTTTGCTAAAAGATATTAGCATGCATAAGCAAGAATTGATAAAGCGTGAAACTAATAATGAATTGCTTACTGAAAAGATTAATATGCTAAATCTTGAACTTAAGGGAAAAAATGAGTGATTTTGAAAAGAAAGAAGAGGAAAACAAGCGAACTTTTATTAGTAAGTACACTTTGCTTGTGAATGAAAATTCTATTCTGAAATCCAAAGTCACCACCCTAGAATTGTCATTAAAGAGATTTTCCATAGGAAAACAAAATGTGGATACTATTCTTGGAAATCAATTGTATGGCAATAATAGACGTGGCCTTGAATTTGGCGGTAAGAATGTTGAACATCTAAGTATAAGAAATTTCACAATGTGCCTTCTATTGCTAAAAATGTTTATGCAAAGTGTCATACTTGTGATAGTGTTGGTCACACATCGTATCATTGCAAATATAGGAACACCAAGAGTAAATTCAAACAAATATGGGTTCCTAAATCGTTGTTGACTAACAACAGTGGATCTTGTTGGATTCCAAGGTCACACATGCATCTACCGTGTTGGTAAGATGGAGTTTTCGGCGATGGACTTTGACTTAAATGATTCATTCTTTAGTTCCTTAGCCAAATTACGACGCGAATGTATGATTTCTTATTTTGGACTTAATGCATACCTTCATAGCATTTTTTGTGTGCTTGACTTCTTTTTATTTTGTGTGCTTGTTTGTTTGATTTTAGCTTGTTTAGTTCTTTATAAATGAAAAAAAATGAAAATGACAAAAAGCAAAAAAAATGGAGCTTTATGGATATCTTTCTCTTTGCATCATTGATAATCATATCCATGTAGAAGGTGTAGTATTATTATTATGGCTACATGCGCATGTTTTATTTCATATTAGCCATGACAAGTTCAATGAATTGATAATACGATTTCTACACCTACTTTCACTTCCACAAACTTCAAACTATGTTGTACATTTGGAGATACTATTTATGAATATTGGAAAGTGAATGTAGGATGAATAATAACTGAAAATCTAAGGGATATGATAAGTGTTGCCATGGATAAAAATTGAGCTAAAAAGAATTGGTTTTCAAGTTATGAAAAATGAAAAAAAAATAGTAAACATGCTCCGTATGAAAAATGGATACAATTCTTGGCAATTACACTATCCACGAGTATCCAACATAAGCTTTACGGGTAATCTTTAGCGTTGGTGTTTTTACTCGTCAAGCAATGTCACCCCCACATCTAAGAGTCCTTTTAAGCGATGTTTTGGGGTGTGATACCTTGAACTCATTTTTAATGAGGTGGGAAAAATCAATCATAGTGATATAAAGCTATTTGGAAAATGTTGGATTGGTTTTCGTTGAGTTTATAAGAGTATCTCCCTTTGCACTTCTATGTTTAATAATTGCACTTACATAATGGTGTAGAAGTCATGTTATGATTTTCATTGAGATTGAATTGCCTATCATATGAATGTCTACATGCAATTGTTGGTTGTAGTTTATAATACTCTTTATTTTAGCATGTGGAATGTTTTTGATTTCAAAAATACACTTTTGATGATAACAAAAGGGGCAGAAATATTTGGGAAAGAAAGATTTGGGAAAGATTTGTGGAATATGTGAAAATGATGTGCTATTGAATGCCATAATGAATGGGTGAATATATGTTCTAGGGGGAGCATGATAATAGGGGGAGCATGCCATCACATCATTGTCGTGAATGGGTGAATATATGTTCTAGGGGGAGCATGATAATTGGGGGAGCATGCCATCACATCATTGTCGTATTATTAGCATGCTTGTATGTTTGCATACATCCTCTATCACACTTCACACACACACATGTCACGATGATATTATATGAATCGTTATTGCTCAAATCTTATATTGGTTTGTCATCATCAAAAGGGGGAGAGTGTTGGATACAACGATCGATGACTTCGTGTTTGATGATAACAAACGTGTGTGAACAATTTGATGTGTGTGCGCTAAGTTTTTTCAAGGGTGGCAAGCACGTAAATATTCGGTTGGAGACTTAATCAAAAGTGCCGAGTGCCGTAACATCAAGCGGATTAACCGAATCGAGGAGGCACAACACTTAGTGGACGAGCTTCTCTCATCAACTCTCATTGGAGCAAATAGCAAAGGAGAGCCAATAATAATGCACTTTCATCCAAGTGAAGAAATGCATAAGACCAAGCTCTATTACTTGAGAGGTGCAAGGGCAATTCAATTGAATCCAATTTGATTGAGTCCAAGGGCGAGATCGTAAATAAACCTAGGTTTTTTGTTTCATCAAAACCCTGCATATATCTACAAGGGGCTGGCCTTTAAAAAAATAGAAACAACAGAAACTCACGCACCCTTAAAAGAGAGAGGCTGCCGAAAGAAAAAAGGAAAACCCTCAAATACAGTCGCCCACATTAAAAAAACGCCCAGCACAAAAAAACACAAACTGATGCATTAAAAAGGGAGGTCATTGATGCGTACAGAAGTTCTGGCGGCTATCAAGATAAAGAGGGAGAGAGGGATGAAGAAAGGATGTGGTTTTTAAAGTATTAAATATTAAATCTTTGTCTTAGTTTTTTTTTCTCATCCTCTTGTTTTTGCAGGTCATCTGACGCAAGCCCCTCTCCAAAAATTGCCATTTGATGAAAGGTTCATCAAAATAGAACGCACAGAACAAAAGGGGCCGGCCTCATTTCTTTATCACTTGCCTTTTGATTTAATTGCCCGTGGCGGCACTAAATATTTTTTTAAGGCATGTGAACTTTGCTTTCTAAATCTTTGTGTTGTTGCAGGCAATCCACGCAAGGGAGGGACCAAAGTTTACAAGGCAATTAATGCCACAAGGACACGCCAAAGAAATAAAAAAGAAAACAACAAAAGAGTGGTCTATGCCTCAAAACAAACTGCCGACCTTCTGTGTGCCGAATTTGTGTGTGCAATATTTTTTTTTGTGCAAGAATTTGTGTGTGCAATAGTTATTGTGTGCAGAACTTTGTGTGGAAGACTTCTTGTGTGCAGAACTTTGTGTGCAAGACTTTTTGTGTGCAGAACTTTTGTGTGCAGAACTTTTGTGTGCAAGTTATTCGTGTGCCATCATCAAAGGAGATCAAGGAGAAGGACGCGAGATTACAAATGGGTACCAAAGGCTACAAGTTGTAAGGAGAGCCGCAACTTGATTTGCACGACTTGCAGAGACGACTACATCACGTCAGATACAGATCTGACCTGCGCCTATTGACAGAGACGACTACGATACACAAACTGAGCATTTCTGAACTCTAGTATTATTTTATTTGTGTAGTAGTAGCGATCTCTGTAGGGAAAACTTTACCAGTTTATTGTGTCTTTGGGGACTTGACGAGTTGGGGCTCGTCAAGGGTGAAAGCGTCTGACTAGGTTGATAGTGTAGAGCACGCGGGAGTGCGTACAAGCTAGGTGAGAGTTGATTTGGGGATCTTGACTCATTGTAGATGTACCTTGATTACATATATATCTAGTAGTTTCTTTCGGGGCTGGAGTAGGTCGTGGGGACGACCGAACCAGGGTATATCTGTGCGTACTCCGTGATAATCTGTGCGTACTCTGTGATTGCAGTCTATTTACTCTGTCTATGCTTATAACTACGTGTGTTTCTTCGTGGGTTGCATGAATATTTTTAATAGCATATTCACCCCCCAGGCTATGATCCAGATCCAACAAGGGGGCCAATGGAAAAAGGCACGGAGCATATCGAGAGTGATCTCCCACTCCCGATCCATCAAGAGAAAAGTCCACCCCCTGGGAGTCCTACGAATAAAACTAAAGACCTCGAGGGTCGGTCGGACGTAGGTGTCCGTCGACACCGAAAGAAAATCATGTCACCCCACGTTGCCGTACAACTGGAGTAGCCCCTGAAATACCCCTAGGCGCTCAAGGTCAGCTATGTGCACGAACCTAGAGGGGACTATCGAACGATGGGAGAGCCTCTCAAATCTGGAACGGTGTGTGTCATCTCTAAAAGTGATCCACATCGTGTCGATGGCCGTGGCGGGATGTGCTAGTGGGGATGGAATGGGTGAAGTGGGAGGCGGAAGTGTGGGTGGTTGATCGCTAGGAGGCAGGGAGTTCGCTCTAGCGGAAGAAGGACCGATCTTCTTCCGCTAGGAAGCGGACTGCCATGCACGAGACCAAGTGCGTGGGGGCATCGTGATGCCATGAGGTGCGTAAACAATCACAACATGCCAAAAAAAATAGGGAACGGGTGTACCAAGCACGATGCGACTCCTCGTAAGCAACCTGAACGAAAGACGCCTCCCCTGCAGCTCTAAATCATCGCTCGATCTGTCCTAAGCTATCCTGAAGCACAAAAACAAAGGATTAGCAATGAATATCAAATAATCAACGGGTTGATAAAGATAAATAGGCGTAAATAGGGTTCAATTTGGATTCGGGGCAGATTTGGGCTTACAAAATGGGAAATAAGAGAAAGGGGTGAACTAGGGCATTGAGGGCTGCCGATCATCGGCTGGCGGCGAGGTGCGCAGCGACGGAGTGGGCTCCGGCGATGACGGGGTCACACCGCTCGGGCGAGTGGGCGGCGGCTCGGGCGAGTGAAGAAGGGCATTCGGGCGAGTCAAGAGAGAGGGGAAGGAATTAGGGATTTGCGAATTTTTGATCCGAGCAGTCGCAATTTTCGAAGTAAATACTGTTAAGTCAGTCAAGTCACTCGGCTGAGTGGAAATATTACTCGGCCGAGTCGCAACAGATTAGGATATTTTCAAAGATTTGCGTCAGTCACCGACTTGGAGAGTAGAAACTATCACTCGGTCGAGTAGACAAAGTTACTCATCCGAGTAGATAGGCCACTCAGAGTATTTTAAGAGCTAAATGTGTAGATTCACTCGGTCGAGTGACAAAGTCACTTGGCCTAGTGGCTTATAATTTCTAGAGTGGGGTTTTTCGAGACTTCCCTGTACAGTACCCTACTCGGCCGAGTAGGGTCTTCACTCGGCCAAGTGGACAAGTTACTCGGCCGAGTGGGCTGTTGTTTTCAGCTCCAGACTCTCTGTTTTTGCAACACTTTCTGTTTTCTTCTCTCCCGTCAGTTTCTTCCTTCCTTTGGCGTTTGAGCGCGCCCTTGGAGTGCTCTCCATCGCCATTGCAGTCCTCCGTTCATATGGTCTCCTATCATCTTTTTTCTGAAATGAAAACTGTAGCCCGTTGTAAGATTCTTCCTAGACTCTTGAATCTATAGATTAATAAAGATCTAAAACAAAAATGAAAGTAAAATTCAACTAAAACCTAAGATGGAACTGTCGGGTTGCCTCCTGACAAGCGCTTGTTTAAGGTCTTGAGCTCGATCCCTTAAGATATGGCATTTAACGCGTGATATTCGACGCATAGGAGATGCGCATGTCAAATTTTGCCGGGAGGCCTTGAGGGTTCAGGTGCGACGCTAATTCGTCCTTGGTCTCCCTAGTGTGCATCTCCTCTCTAATGGTGTTAAGGGATGACTCTCCAAGCTTGCGTTCTTAGTATCTTTCCTCTTTCCTGGCGATTGAGGTGTTTTTACCGGTGGCACCTTCTCCCTTTGCTTCACCGTAAGGAGCTTACAGAGCTCTCTAATCCACGCGGCATCAGCGTTGTTCTTCTCTTCATCGATGAGCGTGATCAATTGTTCAATAGGAGGATCTGGTGGTTCTCCATTTGGGATGTCTTCCTCTGTATTTGGGGCTTCATCAAGGCTCTCCGTGTGTAAGGCTCCAACGGCATAAGGCATGGGTTCATCTATTTCTTCGTCAAGAAGGTCCACGTAGTCCGCTTCTTCCAGCCAATGTCTTTGCTTCATGGTCTTGGGAAGATGGAATTCAACCGCTATGTCACCAATGTTGAGAGACAACGTTCCTTCTCTCACATCTACTATGACTCTGGCGGAGCATAAGAAGGGGTGTCCAAGTATAAGTGATTTATCGCCCTCCTCTTTTATGTCCATTACGACGAAGTCGTATGGTACACAAAGACCTCCCGGTATTTGAATAGGCACGTTCTCAGCAATCCCCATTGGCCTAGTAATTCACCCATCGGTGAGTTGGATCTTCATATCAGTGGCATTGAGGTCGGTCCCCGTGTTGAGCTTCTTGAACATGGTGAATGACATGAGGCTTACGCTCGCTCCCAAGTCTACCAAAGCTTTTTGGAGGGGGACTCTGCCAAGGGTGCATGGAATCCGAAAGCTTCCGGGGTCTTTCATCTTCTTTGGCATCATCTCCTTATTGGCGAACCAAGTTCCTTGCTCGGCTAGCATAATCTTCTCCGTTCGCTTCTTCCACGTGATTAAATCTTTGAGGAACGTGGTGTATGATGGGATTTCAATTATCGCATCCAGGAATGGGATATTTAGGCTAATCTCTTGCAAGTACTCCAGAAATTTGGCGAATCTCTTTTCCATCTTGGCCTCCGCCACCCGTTGAAGAAACGGTATTGGTGGCATGTAGGTTCGCTCCCTTTGAGGTTCATCCGCTTCATATTTTCCATCGTTATTTGCCGTCTGGGGCTCTCTTCTTCATTAATTCGCTCCTTTTCAGCCGGAATTTTCTCCCTTGGGCTTTTAGCTCGTACCATAGCGGGAGTGGTATCCTTCCCGCCTCTCGTAGTCACCGCCACTATCGCATTTATGTGGCCGGTGTTGCTTCTCGGGTTTTGCTCCGGTTAATTGTTGTTGAGCCTTATTGAGCAAAGTAAGTTATTCCGCCAATTGTGCCATGATAGTATTGAGAGAATCTTGGCCCGCCATTAATTTCGCATTAATCTTCATTTGTTCGGCCATGAACTCCTCAACTCTAGCTTCGTGCTCAGATCATGGTGGTACCGGTGGTGGGTTTTGTGATCTCCATCCTTGATTATATCTGTGGGGGTCTCTAAGGCCCCGCTTGTTGCCTTGGTGGATATTGTTGTTGTTGGACGGCCTTTGTTGATACGGTTGTTGTTGTTGAGGAGGCTAGGCTTGTTGTTGTTGCGGTGGTGGTTGTTAATGAAGGGGAGTCAAGGCTCCCTCGTTGTTGGCAAAGGAAAATCCGGGGTGACCCTTGGTAGACGGGTTCACCCAATAACCATTGTTACTCCCACCGGCGACGTATTGCACTTGCTCCACGGCTCCTTTATTTTGCTCGCCTTGGTCTTACTGATCGCTCATGCTTCCTCCGGATGTCGGTGTGTTGGGCACTCCATATGACTCGCACATCCGCTTTTCGATCCTTTCCACAACCTTGGAGAGAGAGTCAAACTTCATGGTCAACTCGGCCACTGCCTTTGCTTCATAGATACTTGTCGGCTTTGATGATGCGATGATTGGCCCCTCTCATCAGCCTATTGTTGATTGTTGGAGGCCATCTCCTCTAGCAACACCGTAGCATCCTCTGGTGTCTTTAATAAAATAACTCTGTTGGCCATGGCATCAATTATCATCTTTGTGTCCGGTCGCAATCCATTGTAGAAACTGTGAACAAGCTCCCAATCGTCGATGCTATGGTGGGGGGATTGATGTTGGAGATCTTTAAACCGCTCTCACGCTTCATAGAGAGACTCTTGGGACCGTTGCTTAAAAGACATTAATGAGTTTCTTATCTTCACAGTCTTGGATGGCGGGTAAACTTTGTTGACGAACGCGGTCGCTAACGCGTCCCAAGTAGTGAATGTTCCGTGTGCTTGCATCCTTAGCCAATATAAAGTTTTGTTACGAAGAGTGAAAGTGAAGAGACGCAACCGGATAGCATCCTCTGGCACATTCGGCATCTGAAAAGTGGCACACTTCGCCAAGAACATTTGTAGGTGATAACTCGGGTTCTCTTGAGAATTCCCATGAAAGGGATCTTGTTGCATCAGTACAATAAGCCCCGTCTTAGTTCGAAGTTCTTGTCGGCCGCCAACTCCGGCATAAGTATGGAAGATGTGGTAACCGAATTGTTCAGGGTAAGCTTATCCTGGATAGAGACAAGCCTAGCGGTTCACCGTAATCGTTCATCTCTAGTTTTCTCCGCCATTTGATTCTCCTCTATAATTGATCTCTTTTCTGCTCTCAGTTTCCTCGCAATGCGCTCTATCTCAAGATCAAATGGTATGTCTTCTTTGGATGCCTTCAATCTCGTGTTCATGCATAAAAAGAGAAACTAGAAAGATTTGTTAGCACAATAGAGGAATAAAATAAAATAAAATAAAGAAAGAAAATAGCTAAGTAAAGAAAATAAAATATCATCACCTCCCTGGCAACGACGCCAAAAACTTGATCGCTTCCGGATATACACCCAGAAAAAAATGTAGCTTTACCGCAAGTGCACGGTTAAGTGTCAAGCGGGTATAGAATCATAGGGAGGACTAATGACAATACTCTATTTTGGTTACTAAGCTATTTGGTGGAAAATTCGTTTGAGAATGGTTGGTGTAACAACCGTTTGAGTAACAATGCAAATTCAATATAATAAAGATGTTTAGGGCTAGAAATCCCCACTATGTATTTTCAAGTCATCGACGTGAGTTATGAAATACCATGCAATCAAACTCGAGTCAAGGTAAACTTGTCGTAACTAATTGGAGAACCAACTCACGCTGTCACGCTATTGTATGTTTATATCACTCTAAACTAGAGCCTCGCTGTCACGCAAGCCTAGTCTAGACTACTAGCATTAAGATCGACAATCTCGTCCAATCCAAACTCAAGCTTGATGTCGTGCAACTTGAGTTTGGATCTAGATCATGATAGTTCGTATCTATTCACTGTCGTGCAACGAAGATGAGTATAGGAGAACAATAAAAATGCTAGCTTTGGTCGTCGATGCACACCAAATCTGGGGAATTTCGATTGTAAAACTAAATAGAATATCTAGGGTTTTCCATGGATCAAGATCCTCTGTTGAGCTCATGAGATCCAAGAGAAATCCATATCTATCCTTAGAAAATCAATCAAGATCTAACCTTTCAATCAAGCCTAATAGCCAAGCAATTCAATAGATCTCAATATTCAAACATTAGATCCATAGGGTTCATCCCTTTATCCTAGAGCAAAGGAACTACTCACAAATCATATTAGAAATCGATAGGAAAACAAGATCAACAATAGAATTTATCATGCAATCAAAATTCAATAAGAGATATAGCATAAAAATCAAAACTTGCAAGAGATCAAGACAAACCAACGTCACCAAAGAAGCTTTCAATAGAAAATTAAGATCCAATCTTCAATCTCTCGCCAATACAAAAGCTTAACTATGATTAGAAACTAAGGAGAAATAGTTCTAAGAAGTCTCTCTGGTCTCCCCTGGGGCTGGAGACAAAACTGGGCTTAAATACATGCCCAAAAGAACCAAAAAGTACAAACCAAACTGCCCATGCGCTGCCAGAAACCCAAGTTTTCCCGATTGGACGTCTGCGCCACTCTGCCGAGTGGAAGTATTACTCAGCCGAGTGAGAATTCTAACTCGGTCGAGTACGTCAGTCTGTAGATCGTCCAGAAAAATAGAGAAGTCGGCTTGGCTCTTGTAACGGTCGCTTTCCGATCGTATCTTCTTCGTGCACGTGTTGTTGACCGTGCACGTGTTTGTTTTAGACTTTGTTGCTTTGTGAACACTTTAGTGTGATATGCCGTTGTAAACGTCTCTGAGAGTATTAAATAGTGGCACTAATTTGGAACGACGTTTCTCGAGACGTTTTCCCACAATTTAATCTTATTCGATGAGACGTTGCGATTTTCACTTTTGACGGGAGACGTTTCTATTTTTAGTTTCCTCGTCCGACGTCGAAATTGAGATCTGTCTTCTTAGTTAGCTTCCTTTCGTCATCATGATCACCCCGATATTTATTTTATAATTTTTGGAGTTTATTTGACCACTTTTATATTTTTAGCAAGGTTTAAAATATTTTTAATAGCTACGTTTTAAATTATTTTCGGCCAAACAAAATTTTGTTACGTTTTAAATACTTCAAAATATTTTTGAGCCAAATCTCAGCTCATTTGGGCCGCATCCAAGCCTTGGGTGAGTTGGAGAGGGTGAGAGTTGAATTTTAAATATTTTTAAACTCCTAATCCCATTAGGATTAGCCCTAGACCAAGTCAACACATCTACACTATATAAACAACCTCTAGGAAGACCTATTTTCGCAAGAAATTAACCCTAGCCGCTTCCAAAACCCAAAATTCACGTTGCGACGAATCGTCGCAACATTACCGCACCAAGCCCGCACCGACCGACGGAATCGCCCCCAAATCCCCGCCCTGACCGACGCTCCCGCCTGCACCAAGCATCGTCCGCACCCCGCTGCACGCCCCGCTCCATTCTCCAGCTCCGACCGAGAGGAGCTCTCGGTCTGACCGAGAGCTTGGCCGCTCCGCACGACCCGCTCCGCACCGCACAGCCCCGCTTCGCAGACCCGCTCCGCACCCCGCTCCGCACCGAGTCTGACCAAAGCAGCCGCCCGCTCACGCCCACATCACTGCATGTTGCAACGTTGCAACGTTGCAACCCCCGCATCCGCAGCGCCCGACCGAGACATCGCCCCGCACCGACCGAGACATCACCCTGCACCTGCCATTGCGACCGACCCCCGTAGCTGCACAGGCCCGTTCCCCCGCACCGACCGAGCAAACCCTCCGCACCAAGCGTGTCTGACCGAGAGCCAATCGTCGCAACCCCGCACCCGTCGCACCACTTGCCACCGTGGGCCCCCCAAGTTCTCCAGAGGTATTGTGGGTCCTCTATTGGTCCCTAGGACTACTGTGGGCCCCACCTAGGTGCTTTCTCTCCGACGATTTATCGCGTACGACGTTGCGACACGTCGTAGCCCGTCGTCGCACGTGCTAGCTTTGGAATCTGGATTCGTCGCTCCGGTTGCTGCTCTAAACTTTCCAGCGAGGAATCTATATTGGAATCTGGACTTGGAGCGCGTTCTCTTATTCCAACCCCTGGCGTCGCTACCCGACGCCAGTGTTGCTTTCGCGTCGTGTTGATGTAACGCTTTGCACCCCTAGGACCCCCAACCCATTGCCTGTTAATCAAGACTAAAATCAATGTTTTTAAAGTATTTTAAATGTTTTAGAATTCACTAATCAAGATTAATAAAACGGATGTAGGCCAGTGGACTTGTGCACGTAGGATAATTGTGACTTTGGACTCGTTGGTCGGTGTGCTCAGACGTTGTACTTGCAGGCAAGTGAAACTTGCCAACTCTTGTGTAGGGCCATGTTTTTAGGCCACTTCCTTGTTTTTAGCGTAAAAGAGACTGGACAGTGAAATGATAGCTGTCTAGACGCAACTTTAGGGTCTAGCTGGACAACGAAGCTAGATCCGTCACCCTGCCATGTCATGCATGCATTGATATCTGTCACGTTTAAATTCCTTATCTGTACGCACTTTTAACTGCCATGCATTGCATCTTACATGTCATCCAAATTAATTGTTGCATTCATAGCACACGCTACACTACTTGTACTTCCTTGTCCGGCTAGGTGCACCCCTACGCCATCATGAACAATACTTTCTGGACTCGTGATTCAGAAGCGGGCCTCATGTGTTGGTCAAAAACCAATGCCCGATCTCCTTGTCCGGCTAGGTGCACCCCTATGCCATATTGAAATACACTTCCTAGCTCGTGATCCAGAAGCGAGCCTACGCATTCGGGGGTAAGGCCCTGGCTCGATACACATGGAGGGGTAGGGATAAGCGATCACTTGAGCTAGGAGTTGGCCACGCAGCCACTCTAGCCAAAAGGCGTAATCTCTGTGCACGACGTGTTTACTTTACTTGTCTTGTACTAGTGAGTGTTTCTTGTAAAACTTGACATCCATGCCATGCTCGTACTTTACTTTACTTTACTTGTTGCACTCATACTTTAACTGCCATGTCATTGCATTCATGCTAGAACTGCTAGGTTGCTTACTTTCACTTTCAGTTTCCTTGCACAAGTCTCTTGTAAACTTGCTGACATGTGCCCCTTGCTCTTTTGGGTGTCACATGTTAGACCCTGAGCCAGAGACCGTAGCTGAGTACGTGGTAGTTGATGTCGCTGAGCCTGATGTCCATGTCTGCCCAGGGGGAGTTTTGTGGTCGCCGGTGACCACTCTTAGTGACTTTGCTGAACTTCTTTTTGTTTTAGGTTTTCTGTTAGTTGTCGGTGCGTAGCACCTTTGCTTTGTACGTTGTACTATTGTTGGCCATGTTGGGCCTTTAGTCTCTTTTTCTTTTCAGCCTGGTGGCTTTTTCTGTGATGTTGAAACTTATTTTATAGATATACTGAGATTTCTCTTTTGTCTCATTTTCTCATTATTATCTTTGTTTCGTTTCGCGTTGCAAGGACCTGCCAATTAAAATTGATTGACGCTTATCGGACTTGCAGCTTTGTAGCTTCAAGTCTGAGCGGACCTTCTCACGTCTCGCCTCCACATTTTTGGGAAGCGGGGCGTGACAGGTTTTGTTGGTGGCCCATGCAGGTTACGTCTTGCAATTGCGAATTAACGGAACAACGATAATAATGGAATGCCCGTTAAATAAATTGCAACATCCGAGTCATAAGCCTTGAGTCTAGTCATTTTTCCTATGTCACTAGGTGGTAAGAAGACTTAGTTAGACGTCTGTGTTTGCTAGATAGAAGCCTGATTGTTAGTTAGACTCCCTGCTAGCAATTGATTTAATCATCGTAGGAGTTACCTTGGTGGTTCTTGTCTAACTCTGACCATAGTAGACTTCTAGAATTCCTTTAGTCGTTCGTTTGGGTTCATCGATTTCGGACCAAGCTGAACGCATTGCATTACCGTCTAGCCCCTTAGAAAGTCTTAGCGCTTAGTTTCTTAATCCTTGGTTGGTCGACTGTAGGAGTTTTCCCCGTAGATTTTCCTAGTTCATATCCTAGGCGTATATATGTCATGACCATCCTACCATTTTCCTTGCCTCGATTCACGAGATCGCCTCATGACGATCGTCGTCAATTTTCGAATCTCTCCGTTACAAGTCTTGAATCTTCTGAAAGTATTTTTTTCGATTTCCTCTTTCCCTAAGTATAAATTTGTTCAAAATTTTAATGCATATATTTATACTTCATACTCCTTCGTTGACTTGAATTCTTAAAACTTTTGTCAAAATTTTGAATACTAGCTTATGGTATTTTCCCAGCCTACACTTTTGTACCTATGAAAATGCATTTTCCTTTCATATATTAATTTTATTCTGAATCGTACTTTTATTTTGTCCAATTCGATTTATAATTTCCTTTCTTATTTATGCCATTCAAACGACACATCGCGCTACCTTTAAATATACTTTTCAAGTCACATGGAACTTCAGCTTTCAGCAAGTCGATTTTATGCTCATCGTTTTCTCTATTTCAGATTTCTGTAAAATTACTATTTCATAACCACTTCCTGATTTAAGACCCTCCATGATTTGATTTTAAAGCTTTACTATCAATTTTGATAATTCTACTACTAAGTTATTATTATTATCTTTCCGCTCACCATACATACTTTTAGAATAATTTCTAAACTAAATTGAATTTCAATTATTTTTATATCCGTACCAGGCTCGTTGTGCTCGTATGCTAAGAGCTCTGTGTAAACCGGTTTTATTTTTGGCACATCCTGGTTCCTCTAAAAGTAGTTCCAATATTGATTATTTTAAATTTTTCTGGCCTAAAGACTTTGAAAGCATTTAACATAAGTTTAAATTCTTCAGTTAAATTTAATTTCATTCTTTAAGCTTTTGCCAGCTTTATATTAAATCACTGCCGTATAATATTTTCTAAACTACGTCTTTAATATTCGTGTAAAAGATTTACTCTTTTTATTATGATTTTGTATAAGCCACTAAATCATTTTCTCTTATCATGAATATTCGACTCAAACTTATTTTGAACAACTCGTTTTATCGATCTCCAAATATTTTATTCAGACGAGGACTTTAACTTTTGAAGTACAACAATTTTCAAATTTCGCGTATTTTAGCTTATGTCATACTATTTCATTTCTCAATCCTATATAAGTATCACTACATCTCCCTTTCCTCTACCTAAACATTCACCAGTGAATCACTGTTTCACCTAGCCAAGCTGTCTCCTTGTATTCGTCCTATCTGAACTCGTGCTTATCGATCCTTCCCTCGTCACGCTTTCGACCTCGATCTCCCTCTAGTGCTTAGGCTTTAGTGCTCGTCAATGACTGTGTCAACCCAAATTTGTTAAGCATGCCTTGGACCTTTGTGATGTTGTCGTGGTACATGTACCTAAGTTGTGTATGTGGGCTGGAATGAGTGTACTTTCACATAGTGTAATAATGTTTGCCTATTGTGTGAAATATATATATACTCGTAGTTATTCGTGATGTTATGAAGATGGTCGTGTGTTAGTATTTATAGATATGTGTGAGGATAGCTATACCACTCTAGGAACGTCTGAGTACATATGAATAGTGTTGGAATATCTAATGGGGTGTATGTAGTTAGAGATACTTATATTGGTTGAAATAAAATGATTGGTAGAGCTACGTGTATGTTAAGCGTGATAAAAATATGTGTATGTATAGTTAAGTGAGTAGGCCTATTGTATGACATATATGTTAGTACGTGCGAGTATGTGCTTGTACGTAGATATGTATTGTGCTTAAATGTAAGTAGTTATGTATTTGCTGCAGATGTACATAGGTGATATAAATATGATAGTAGGATTATAGTTTTGATTGGTATTGCTTGCCTTTACGGGATGTTGTATGCGTGCATACCGTGAGGTATACACGACTATTGCACATCTTAATTATGTGTGTGTAGATGTGTTAGTATACTAATTATAGGTAGTAGGCTATGGTGTGAATATATATGTTACATATGTGTGACTATACGATGAATGCGTATGTATTAAGGAGTGTATTATAATTATACGTGTGCTGATGTCTGTATTATTATTATGGTATATAGAGTGATTGAACTATGTGAGTATTACCTGAATAAATATTAAGTGTGATTGACTTACGGTATGTATATGGTTGTATTGGTAGACGTATAAATATTGGAGTGGTATTGGTATAGGTATGAATGCCGTGTTACGTATATAGAATATTCTGATATGTGTATTGAGTCTCACTCAAGCTTGAGTGGGTATACTCTAAGTATATTGATATGTATGTCTGTAGTTTGAATATAGCGATGTTTGATGTATGTATAGTGATAGGAGTGTTTGTGCCTGGTTGTGTTATGCACATGATTGTGGGTCGCTACACCAGTATATAGTTATAGGTGTTGGTCTTGTGGTATAGTTAATTACTAAGGACTTGTCCGTGTGAACGTATGTGTGCTAGCTAAACTAGGTGTGTAGATGTGCTAGTTATATAATGATACGATTGGTATACGTGAATGAAATGTTAGCATGCGTGGGTGTGCACCATGCACGGGTAAGTATGTGCTTAGTTATAGGTATTGGCGACTATGGTATATGTGGCATGTCGTAAATACAGTTATAGGGCCGTATGTGATGTGAATATATGGTGTACTATTTGCATGCATTTTAATGACTATATATTGTGAAACTATAGTAGTGGTGAATGTATATTAGATATAGTGAAACTTGATTTAATAATGGTATGGTGTGATCACATGTGTTGATGTGTGGTATGGAATGTACACTAGGAAGTATTAGAGGGTAGTATACCCATGTTGGTTGTGCATAGGTAGCTATCTATACGTAGAGCATTGATTGTATTTGCTGGTAGAAGACTAATCTTAGGTGAGTATCTGAACTATTGTTTATGCTAGGTAAGTAGTAGTTATATTAGGGATGCATACATATGATTGAAATATGTGCGTGAATATATATAGGATAGCAGAGTTATTGGTTGACTACCTAGTGCATATATAAGCACTTGTAATATACCTGGGTGAATTATGGTGTGATGTGATTGTGATAGCAGCTAGTCTAGTTAGAGTTATATTTATAGTTCGAAAGTCCGAGGACGGACTTTATTCTAAGGTGGGAAGGATGTAATTTCCGATCGTATCTTCTTCGTGCACGTGCTGTTGACCGTGCACGTGTTTGTTTTATACTTTGTTGCTTTGTGAACACTTTAGTGTGATATGCCGTTGTGAACATCTCTGAGAGTATTAAATAGTGGCACTAATTTGGAACGATGTTTCTCGAGTCGTTTTCCCACAATTTAATCTTATTCGATGAGACGTTGAGATTTTCACTTCTGACGGGAGACGTTTCTATTTTTAGTTTCGTCGTTCGACGTCGAAATTGAGATCCGTCTTCTTAGTTAGCTTCCTTTCGTCATCATGATCACCCCGATATTTATTTTATAATTTTTGGAGTTTATTTGACCACTTTTATATTTTTAGCAAGGTTTAAAATATTTTTAATAGCTACGTTTTAAATTATTTTTGGCCAAACAAAATTTTATTACGTTTTAAATACTTCAAAATATTTTTGAGCCAAATCTCAGCTCATTTGGGCTGCACCCAAGCCTTGGGTGAGTTGGAGAGGGTGAGTTTTGAATTTTAAATATTTTTAAACTCCTAATCTCATTAGGATTAGCCCTAGACCAAGTCAACCCATCTACACTATATAAACAACCTCTAGGAAGACCTATTTTCGCAAGAAATTAACCCTAGCCGCTTCCAAACCCCAAAATTCATGTTGCGACGAATCGTCGCAACGTTGCCGCACCAAGCCCGCACCAACCGACGGAATCGCCCCCAAATCCCCGCCCTGACCGACGCTCCCGCCCGCACCAAGCATCGTCTGCACCCCGCTGCACGCCCCGCTCCGTTCTCCAGCTCCGACCGAGAGGAGCTCTCGGTCTGACCGAGAGCTTGGCCGCTCCGCACGACCCGCTCCGCACCGCACAGCCCCGCTTCGCAGACCCGCTCCGCACCCCGCTCCGCACCGTGTCTGACTGAAGCAGCCGCCCGCTCACGCCCGCATCGCTGCACGTTGCAACGTTGTAACGTTGCAACCCCCGCATCCGCAGCGCCCGACCGAGACATCGCCCCGCACCGACCGAGACATCACCCCGCACCCGCCATTGCGACCGACCCCCGCAGCTGCACAGGCCCGTTCCCCCGCACCGACCGAGCAAAACCCACGCAACAAGCATGTCTGACCGAGAGCCAATCGTCGCAACCCCGCACCCGTCGCACCACTTGCCATCGTAGGCCCCCCAAGTTCTCCAGAGGTATTGTGGGTCCCCTGTTGGTCCCTAGGGCCCCACCTAGATGCTTTCTCTCCGATGATTTGCCGCGTACGACGTTGCGACACGTCGTAGCCCGTCGTCACACGTGCTAGCTTTGGAATCTGGATTCGTCGCTCCGGTTGCTGCTCTGAACTTTCCAGCGAGGAATCTATATTGGAATCTGGACTTGGAGCGCGTTCTCTTATTCCAACCCCTGGCGTCGCTACCCGACACCAGTGTTGCTTTCGCGTCGTGTTGATGTAACGCTTTGCACCCCTAGGACCCCCAACCCATTGCCTGTTAATCAAGACTAAAATCAATTTTTTAAAGTATTTTAAATGTTTTAGAATTCACTAATCAAGATTAATAAAACGGATGTAGGCCAGTGGACTTGTGCACGTAGGATAATTGTGACTTTTGACTCGTTGGTCGGTGTGCTCAGACGTTGTACTTGCAGGCAAGTGAAACTTGCCAACTCTTGTGTAGGGCCATGTTTTTAGGCCACTTCCTTGTTTTTAGCGTAAAAGAGACTGGACAGTGAAATGATAGCTGTCTAGACGCAACTTTAGGGTCTAGCTGGACAACGAAGCTAGATCCGTCACCCTGCCATGTCATGCATGCATTGATATCTGTCACGTTTAAATTCCTTATCTGTACGCACTTTTAACTGCCATGCATTGCATCTTACATGTCATCCAAATTAATTGTTGCATTCATAGCACACGCTACACTACTTGTACTTCCTTGTCCGGCTAGGTGCACCCCTACGCCATCATGAACAATACTTTCTGGACTCGTGATTCAGAAGCGGGCCTCATGTGTTGGTCAAAAACCAATGCCCGATCTCCTTGTCCGGCTAGGTGCACCCATATGCCATATTGAAATACACTTCCTGGCTTGTGATCCAGAAGCGAGCCTACGCGTTCGGGGGTAAGGCCCTGGCTCGATACACGTGGAGGGGTAGGGATAAGCGATCACTTGAGCTAGGAGTTGGCCACGCAGCCACTCTAGCCAAAAGGCGTAATCTCTATGCACGACGTGTTTACTTTACTTGTCTTGTACTAGTGAGTGTTTCTTGTAAAACTTGACATCCATGCCATGCTCGTACTTTACTTTACTTTACTTGTTGCACTTATACTTTAACTGCCATGTCATTGCATTCATGCTAGAACTGCTAGGTTGCTTACTTTCACTTTCAGTTTCCTTGCACAAGTCTCTTGTAGACTTGCTGACATGTACCCCTTGCTCTTTTGGGTGTCACATGTTAGACCCTGAGCCAGAGACCGTAGCTGAGTACGTGGTAGTTGTTGTCGCTGAGCCTGATGTCCATGTCTGCCCAGGGGGAGTTTTGTGGACGCCGGTGACCACTCTTAGTGACTTTGCTGAGCTTCCTTTTGTTTTAGGTTTTCTGTTAGTTGTCGGTGTGTAGCACCTTTGCTTTGTACGTTGTACTATTGTTGGCCATGTTGGGCCTTTAGACTCTTTTTCTTTTCAGCCTGGTGGCTTTTTCTGTGATGTTGAAACTTATTTTATGGATATTCTGAGATTTCTCTTTTGTCTCATTTCCTTATTATTATCTTTGTTTCGTTTCGCGTTGCAAGGACCTGCCAATTAAAATTGATTGACGCTTATCGGACTTGTAGCTTTGTAGCTTCAAGTCTGAGCGGACCTTCGCACGTCTCGCCTCCACTTTTTTGGGAAGCGGGGCGTGACAGCTCTCTTCGAAATTTTAGCCTCCACTCGAGCGAGTGTAGTTCTTACTCGACCGAGTACATTGTGGTACTCAGGCTGGCAGATGTCGTCGTGTCAGACTTGCTCGGTCGAGTAGGCTGAGTCAGTCGGCCGAGTGAACTGCCTTGCTCGGCCGAGTGGCCTGTTTCAGAGTTCATTTCTTCTCCTTTTGCTTCCTCGTCGATTCCTTCGACACCCTTCTTCTTCCACTCATCCTCCAGTGACATTAACTCTCCGATTTGATCATGAGCGATGCTCCGGCACATGTGCAAGTCCTCTAGGCTCCAAATTGCACCTGATTGCTAGATATCTCCTAAAATCGGCCGAAAAACAAGAAATAGTGAAAAGTATCGAAAAATCGTCAAATAATCATGAAAATCGCGATATGAGCAATCGAAATGGCATGCAAATGCAGAAAAAAGGTGTAAATTATGAGCCTATCATGCAAGTATCACAATTAACACCATAGTCTTTGTTGTGTGTCTCATCAAAAGGACTTGTGCACATGTAAAACCTGCGGCAATATATTTCCCTTTGGGCGTGGACAAAGATACGGAGTTTTGCTTCTTGGAAAACCAAGAGACAATGGAATTTCCTAGAAAATGTCAAGTGCCACTAGTACTTTTCCTGTCGGATTTACATCCAGCAAAATCAGCATCATTATATGAGACTAGCTCATATGTGCTAGATTTCGGGTAAAGTAACCCATAATCTAGTGTTTGATTGAGGTAACGAAAAATTCATTTAACCGCAATCAAGTGTGATTCCTTATGTCTCGCTTGATATCTAGCACAAAGACATACTGAAAACATGATATCGGGCCTACTAGCAGTTAAATAAAGTAAGCTATTGATTATACCTCAATAAAGACGAATGTCTACATCTTTCCCGTTTTCATCCTTGTGTAGATGGATGGTCGTACTCTTGGGAGTCCTTTTGCTTGAAGACAATTCCATCCCGAATCGCTTGATAAGCTCCCCGATATACTTGGATTGGTGTAAGAATTTGAAGACCTAGAAAGTAGTTGAGCTCACCCATGTGGCTCATCTCAAATTCTTCCTTCATAGATTTAGATAATTCTGGGCAAAGGTTAAAGTTATTAGAACCAAAGATAATATCGTCTACATAAACTTGAATAAGGAGGATGTCATTTTCATAATCTTTAATGAAAAGAGTTGAATCAATTTCACCCATTTTAAAACCTAAATCCAAAAGGAAGGTTTTGAGTCGATCATACCAAGGTCTAGGAGCGTGTCTCAACCCATATAATGCTTTCTTAAGTTTGAAAACATGATTAGGAAATTTTTCATGGATAAAACCAGGTGATTGAGAAACATAAACTTCTTCATTAACCATGCTATTTAAAAATGCACTTTTAATATCCATTTGAAATAATTTAACATTCTTATGAAATGCAAAAGATAAATGCAAACTAATAGCTTCTAATCTAGCTACGAGGCCAAAGGATTCTTCGAAATCAATACCTTCCTCTTGCAGGTAGCCTTGAGCTACTAATCTTGCTGTGTTCCTTGTGATGACCTCGTTCTCATCCGTCTTGTTCTTAAGTATACATTTGGTCCTAATGACTTGGTGACCACTTGGAAGAGGGAAGAGCTCCCAAACTTCATTTCTTTCAAATTGCATGAGCTCCTCTTCCATTGCAACTATCCATGAGCTATTTACACAACCTTCTTGGATGTTCTTTGGCTCAATGGTAAAGACAAAGGCGCAATAAGAGAACTCATCAATCCTTGACATTGTTCGAACACCCACACCAATGTCTCCAATTATTTGGTCATGGGGGTGGTCACGAACGGTCGGATAAGCTTTGGGAATACCTGGATCACTTGGAACATTCTCAACATTTTCATTAGCATTGTTAGTCTCAATAATAGAATCATTAATTTTAACATTAATAATGGAATCACACAGAACATATACACTACCATCGACAACATGAGGAACATCAAAATCTTCATGAAATGAAACGTATAATGATTCCTCGATCGTTGAAAAGGTTTTGTTGTAGATCCGGTAGGCTTTGCTACGTGTGGAATATCCAACAAAAATTCCTTCATCGGATCTTGGCTTAAATTTGTCTAAATTACCAAAAGTGTTCTTTATAAAACATTTTGAACCAAAAATCATAAAATAATTCAAAACAAATTTTGTTTGTTTGGGGCCTCACTAGGATCCTATTGAGCACATAACATGTCGTGTGCACCGCCTCTACCCAAAATTGAAGTCCAAGATGACTATCATAGATCATGGTGCGTGCACACTCAATAAGAGTCATATTCTTTCTCTCAACAACACCATTTTGTAGTGGTGCGCGAAGAAAAGAAAAATTGTGAGTAATCCAGTTGTCATCAAAAAAAACTTAGAGAAAAGTTCGTTCTCAAATTCCCTTCCATGATCACTACAAATAGTGATAATTGTGGTTCCTAAGAGATTTTCAACTTTCTCTGCAAATTTGGTAAACTCATCAAAGGCTTCATTTTTATTGGTTAAAAATGATACCCATGTAAATATAGAAAAGTCATCTACAATGACTAATCCATAATGAGTATTTCTTAAAGGTGCTACTCTAGTAGGCCCAAATAAATCTAAATGAAGTAATTCTAGGGGACTCTTAGAAGTTATGTCATCTTTAAGTTTAAATGAAGATTTACGAAGTTTATCTCGTTGACATGAATCAGAAAAACTTTACTTATTAAAAGATATTTTCGGAAAACCTTTGAATAAATCATGCTTAGCTGATTTATATAAATGCTTAAAGTGAACATACCCAAAACGGCGATGTCATAATAATTGTTCATTAGAATGATCAACTAGGTAATGTTCAAAAGATTTAGGCATATTTAACATATAAATATTTTTATGTATAATGCCAGAAAATAAAATATGTGAATCATTATCAACTATACTATACAAACCTTCTCCAAAGTTAACCACGTAACCTTTATCCCCAAGTTGACTTAGATAATGAGGTTATGAAATAAGCCTTCTACTAAATAGACATTATCAATTAAAGGTTTAGATGAGTTACCGACTTTGCCTACTCCGATAATGGTTCCCTTTTGATCACCTCCAAAGGTGACCGTTGCACCTCCTTGACGCGGATCACTTCAGAGAGCAAGGATGGATCTCCCGTCATGTGTTTGGAGCAACCGCTATCGAGTATCCACCCTTTTCTTTTAGAGCTAATATTTCTTTTATTGCTCTTTTTCTTGTTCTTGTGTACCTACATAGTATACCATAAGCTCATGGTACCCAAGTGTGTTGGGTCCAATGGAATTAGCCCTTTGGAAACCAAGTCCAAGTGGACTTTGGCTTCCCAACATAGTTACCACTATGTATCACATCACTAAAATAAGAATTTACATATGCGTTCCTAACATTTGCGCTAATGTTCTTGGGATCCCAAATTGTGTATGTTTTGGGTGTCCTCTTCCTAGTTGCATGCACATTAGGTTGAGGTCTATGTGGTGCATGTTTCCTAGGATCATGAGATCTAACATATGAAGGTGGAGGAGGATATGCATGAGACATATACGGGTTATATGCAAAATGAGGTGCATGCATATTATATGGTGCATACAGAGCATACATGTGATGTGAAGGATATGGATGAGCATGCATATGATGTGTATGAGCATAAGAGTGATAGGAGCACGTGCATTAGTATTTCTCATATGTGGGTTTGCACGTGCTCATGGGTGTGGAGCATAAAACTCATCATGCGTGTTCACAAGAGAAGTAGGATTGTTCCTACGTGGGTGAGTGTTAGTGTACATAAACGCATGTCCTTTCTTTTGATTTCCACCCTTAATGGGTTTCTTGTCAAACGAAGGAACGTGTGTACTTGTGACTTTCTTCGTAGGCTTGCTACCAATAGTATTTTTGTCACTACTAGTGGAGTGGATGCACCGGAGGATGGCCTCACAAACTCTAAAGTTATATCACTATAGGAGGTGCGTGATTTGGATGCGTTTGCTTCCACATAACCAAGTCCAACACGATATGTGGCCGAAAATTGGTTGGAAAGAAATTCATCCAATTGCCCTTTCTCTTTGTTAAATCTCTTAACATAGGAGGACATGAGCTCATATTTCTCCTTTAAAGAAGAAATGGTAGTGTCCAAGGTGGACACATGTGTAGTGAGCTTGTGCACTTGGGTTTTGAGAGAATCATTCTCAAGACGCAATTTTGTATTTTGTGAAATTAGATCATCATTATCTTTAGAAGGAATGTGATCTAATTGAGGTTTGAGGAGATTCACCTCATTTCTCAATGTGCCATTTTGAGAAACCAAATTGGTTTTCTCAAGAGTAAGTATGTCAACAATGGTGTCATTGTTGGTGATGGATGTCATGGATGAATTATTAGCATTTAATTTATTCAAATTGGTAAACCTAAGCATGAGAGATTGATACTTTGAAAATAACGTTTCGTTAGCAATACGAAGTTCATCCATTGTTACCTCGGTTTCATTGTTCTCACTATCACCTCCATCGAAGGGTTTATCCTCACCTGCCATGTAGTACATGTGTGCATTCTCACTCTTCTCATCTTCAGATTCGCTTGAAGTATCCTCGCTCTAATCATCAAAAGTCCCAACGAGTGCTGTCTTCTTATCCTTCTTGAATTTGTCGGACTTGTGGTACTTTGGTGCCTTACACTTTTCTTTGTTCTTTAACATTGGACAATCCTTCTTGATGTGCACTAGCTTGTTAGATTTAAAACAAAGAGAAGATGAATTGTTAGTGGAATCAAATTTAGATTTGGAAGGGAATTTACCTTTGCGAAAGAAGCGTTGGAAATTCTTTTCCATTAACGCCATTTCTTCCAAATTCATTTCGTTCTCATATTCATCACTATCGGAGGATGAAAAGGTAGCCTTGAACGCTAACGCCTTCTTCTTTGCCTCTGTTGGATTCATCATAGCTCTAATCTTCAATCCGTTTTCCCTTCTTACTTCGTAACACATGAGAATACCGATGAGATTCACCACGGTATAATTCTTCATGTCATTAACCTCCTCAATGGCAATAGCCCTTCTTTCCCACTTTGCGGCCATTTTCATGATTATCTTTCTTACCTTCTCTTGTTGTGTGTATCTTGTCCAAGAGCTTCAAGCTCATTGGTGATTTCGGTGAAGCGTCGTACATTGTTGCAATGTTCTCACCTTCATACATTTGGAAACATGTCGAAGTTTTGTATAGCAACATATAAATTTGACAATTTTACCTTTTTCGTCCCCTCGTGGATGACGATGAGATGGTTCCATATTTGATATGCACTCTTACTATGCATATCTTGTTGAACTCATCCGGATCCAAAGCGCAATGAAGAGCGTTCATTGCTTTGGCATTGTTCACCTCGGTGGACTTCTCGGTGGCAGTCCATTTGTCGAAATCTTCTTCGGTGTGTTCAACATAATCCTTATGGAGGATTCTCCAAAGAGAAGCACTCCTTAGGAATGTCTCCATCCGACACTTCCAATAATTGAAATTCGTGTCATTAAAGCACGAAGGACGAACCGTTGATTGACCTTCGAATACGGTAGAAGCACCATCACGATCTTGATTGTTATATGAAGGAGGTGGAGGAACGTTGTTATTGTTGAATGCCATATCTATAAACTTGTGCTCTGATACCAATTGTAAGGACCCTGACTATGAGAAAAACACTAGAAGGGGTTGAATAGTGTTTATAAAATATAAACGATAGTTATACCAATTTAAATTCCTAACCAACAATAAATGCGGAATTGTAAATTAACATAAAATGACAAACTAAAAAAGAGTTGTTTTAAGAGTTCGGATTACCCAAGTCCAATCCTAACTTGTTCCTGGTAATCATACGTCCCTTCCACCTAGATACCTACGGATACTCAAGTTAGCACCCTAGCTTGAGGTTTCCTTTAACCCCGCTTGTAGCAACCCTACAAGAGTAATCAATGTACAATCGATGTCCTTGACTCCCACAACTTGGGATCAGGTAAACCCACTCTCACAAACCGAGAGTGTAATTGAATACGAGATAATGAAATTCGAAATGTAAACACTTACAAACACATATGCCTTGAAGTAGAACTTGAAAGAGCAAGTGTGTATGTTGATGTCTCGTCCAAGATGAGAGAAAGCCATTGCACTTGTCTTCACCAAAGCCTGAAGCTCAGATTTGGTTTAATTGGGAAGACAGGATTAGAGTTGAGATTTCAAGGGCTTGAGAGTTGAGGAAGAGAGAGTTGAGAGATTGAGCTTAGGAATGAATGCAAGATTGTCTAAGCAGTTGCTCAATGAAACAGTAAGAGACCCTCTTATAGGTTCTCAAAAACCCTCAAGCAAAATACCCAAAGCCCCCTTTGAAATCCGCGTAGAAAAATCCAACGGATAGAAAATACGCGTTAAACAGTTGACTGGTGAAGAACTCACAGTCGCCTACTACATTATGTCAGAGGGTGGGTGAGAATTTAAACGGTAATTTACTACGTAGGACAGTCGACTAATGAAGGTCGGACATGAGCCTATAAACCAACAGGCGACTGAGAAACCTTCTACATGTGACTGAATTCCTAAGTACGTAAGTGGTGAAAACTCAGGGAATCTGGGAAGACATGACAGGCTATTATATAAGCATATACAAGCGACTGTGCCATCGGCAAGCGCCTGTAAATCCTTCTTACTTCGCCTGCAGGCGCAAGTGCAAAAGTTGTCAAAACTTTGAAAGTTTGACAAGCTGGGACATGCGACTTTAAAGGCATATACATGCGATTGTGCCATGGGCAAGCGCCTATAAATCCCTCTTACATTGCCTGCAGGCGCAAGTGCGAAAGATGTCAAAACTTGGAGATTCTTGGCAAGAGGAGACATGCGACTGATTAACAAGTCACAGGCACCTGTAACTGGACAGGCACATGTACTTTGTATAGCAGTCACCTGATGAAAGATAATAACAGAAAGTCTAAAAATCAAGTTAAGAAGTATGTGCATAACAGACGACTGGAGAACAAATCTCATGCGCCTGTAAGGAGACAAGCACCTGTATTTCGTTCATTAGTCGCATGTTGAAATTCCAAAATACACATGCTTGAGAATTATGAAATGGATGCCTAGGATAAGAGTTCTAATGCTTTCCTAGGATAGAATGAAATGTGGGTGTGTGCTCCAATATAATTCTACTTCTAAGCTACATACTAATGAGAAAGAAAAGAGAATAAAAACATTACATTTGTTTTAGCCTCTCTTCTTTCTATAGAATGATCTTGAAGTCTTCTTGAAGCTTCTATCTTCATCTTTGATCATCCAATCGACTTTACGAGCTTTGATTGATCCTTGAGTGTCATCCATTGCTAATTGATCTTCATGAAAAGCTTAGGCAATGGATTAACTGCAAGTAGGTATTAGTCACAAGTATTTATGTTTGATCATCATCAAAACCAAGTAGGGAGAAGTCTAATACTCAACAGCGAATTTTAGTGATAGAAAGTAATGGGAAGCTCCAGAATCATGGTAGGTAAAGCTGGTGTAGATGCTACAGACGATACCTAGAGTATGATAAGGTATACTTAGCGGTCTATAGTAAAGCGATGAGCATCTAGTTAAAGTAAATGAGAAAGATCTTAGATGTTACATGTGATTATTGGCTCCGTAGCCTTAGCTTCTTCAGTAGTCATGGTGAACACTTGGCGCTTGGGCTGTTTTGGATTAGCCTATTGGAATGCCCTCTGATGTGTGATAAGATTGGTCCACACGATGTCAAAGCTCCTGCAGTCAGAGTCACTTGTTTGTTAATGCACCGAGGGCAGTCCTTGACAGAATGTGCAGATGCTCCATAGATCAAGCATTGGTTCAGCAGCAGGCGACAGTCCTTCTTGACATGACCCGGTCGGTTGCAATGGAAGCATGTCACTTGGGGTCGATTGTTGATCGGGGGAGCAGCTGGTCGGTTGTTGTTTGGAGCTGCATGCATCTTTAAATTGGTGGTCTGCATTGGTTCGAGGTTGTTTCTAGGTGATTCCATAGGATGCTTACCCTGGGCTTCTTTGCGAAGTTTGTCAATAGCATGATGGTTACGTGTTGCTTCCATTATTTTCTCATAGATGGTCAAGTCGGCAGAGGTCATCGAAGCTTGGATGTTGAAATTTAAGCCTTGACGGAACTGGAAAGCATGGTCCTCGGGATTCTCGACCATATGAGGAGCGAAACGACTGAGCATAGAGAACTCAGCATCATATTAATCAACAATCATGGATTCTTGTTTTAAGTTGATGAAATGCTGTTGAAGTTGTAATACCCTAGTAGCTACTACACAAGTACTAGAGGGGGTGACTAGTACTTTAAAATAATTAAGAGGCTAAGTCCCAATTATCGTGCAAACACAAACAACGATGCTGAATAAGGATAGACAACACGAATAACACAACACAAACAATAGATCTAACGGGTTCGGATCCACCCAAGTCTCCCCGACTTGTTCCCGGTGATCCTACATCCCGGACACCCGGATCCCTTCCGGCTACTTAAGTTAGAGTCCACTAACTCAAGCTTCCACTAAAAACTTCTTGTAGCAACTACTACAAGACAAATGAATACAAAGATTCAATCGTGACTCCCACAAACCGGGATCACGTACCTCTCACAAACCGAGAGCAAACTTTAATAAAGAGTTTAATGAAATATAAAATACTCATCACAAATTCCTATGCCTTGAGAGATACTTACAGTATTAGGGCAAGGAAAGATGATGGAGCGAAAAGATCACGAAGAACGATTCAAACCCTAGCACCACTGGAACAGATGGAGACGGCTAGGATGATAATCGTGATCCTTAAATCCTTCAGGAGAATGAACGCACAAAAACCAATGATCTCTATGAAGGATTAGGTCGAAAAGAGAGAGAGAGAGCCTTTTTCGAGAGAGATCAAGCCTTTTTTAAATTGATAATCGATATGTGTAAAACTAGATCTGAATGTCTACTCATAAGGAAAGAATTTCCATGTTTGAAACGCATCAAACAGATATGGAAAGAATCAAAATAGATCCAGGAAAATCGTGGAAATAAAATCTCCAACGGCTGGAAAATTAAAGCAGCTTAATCGGTCTAAAAAGGATCATTAACCGATTAGCTGCAGAACTAGTCGGTCGGTGAGCCTTCTTGGACCGACTGGTTTGAAACAGAGAGTTTAGTAAAAAAATCACGATAATCTAATCGGTCTAAGAAGAAACACTAACCGACTAGTTTGATAACTAATCGGTCAGTGAACCTTCTTGGACCGACTAGTTAGTCAACAGAGATTAGGCTTAAGATTCAAAAGATGGCTAGTCGATTCAAGAAGAATTCCTAATCGATTAGAATGACATTTAATCGATTAGTTCTTCAACTTGAACTAACTAAGATGCACCAGAAGCCAGGTAGAAGAGCGATAGGCTAAGGGACCCTATCTAATGGCTTCTACGGCATTCCTAGTAAATAGATAAGATAGTTAAGAGGGATACTAAGCAAGTATGACTCAAGGCTTAAAATTCTATAAAGTTAGAGAAAGAAGACAAAGAGATAAACATGAATAACCGTCTTCAAAGCTCTAACATGATGAGTCTGAATCTCTTGACTTCATCAACAAGTCCTTGAGCTTCAACGAAGCTTCAGGCACAACGATCATGCGCTCTAAAGAAGTCTTGAGACATCACTTGAGATCTACAGAATAAATTGGCGACGATCTCCATAAATGCGCTCGAAGAGAATTAGTACACGATATTTATGTTTGTTCACCATCAAAACCAAATCAGGGGAATCAATACTCAACAGAAGTTCCCTCTTAGCCGAGTTGGAAAAATATTTGGGGTCGAATTGCTCGCGAAACGAGGCACATGCAATAGGCCTCATTAGCTTTTCTTGTGTCTCCCACCTATTTTATGAGTTGTCGGTCAGTTGAAGCCTTGCTACCTCTACCCACACTGCCTGTGAGACACATACAGTGCTCGGGTTGTCCTCGGTGCTTCATGCCCATTCGTCTGCTTCAAGTGGGCCTTCTTTCCTAGAGAACATCCTTGGATGTAGTTCTCAAAATTGTTTCACTCCGGCATCACCTCGTGGAGCAGGTTAAGGTTCTCGTTGAAGAATGTGAAGTTGGGTTTCCAACATTTCTCTAATGACTCACATAAGGTCGTGGTCGGAGACACAGTTAACTCCGTTAGCATTTCGGGTGTTAGGTCGACCTACCATGCTACAAAACAAACATCAATGTGAGTTAGGTACGAAATATATTCTAGCTAGAGACTTCGATAGTAATGTCGTCCAACTTATTTCTTAATTATTCTCATGAGCACGACCTGCATGGGCCACCACATAAACCTGTCACGCCCCGTTTCACATTCTACTAGGAGCTAGAAAGCGAACGGGCCCGCCATGTGCTTAAAACAAGGAGGAGTATTTTTTCTTTTTAAATCTTTTCTTTCCTCCTTGGCTTAAATACAATGACACATCTGTTAAATACAATCGTGCATGCTTATTCAAGAAATAGTACATATAACATTATTACAATACCAAAGCATCTGGAAATAAAATACAACATAGGCCTAAAATGGCCGAATCAACATAGTACACAAATCACATTATTTCAAAGTAAAAATACGAAGCGCAAAGGTAAAAGTCTAGTCTTCGGTAGGTAGGTACGCCACGTACTATTCGTCAGTGAGGTTTACTCGGCAAATATTCTTTGTAACAAAAAGGTTAAGTAATTTAATTAAGCCAAGCTAAAATTAAGATATAACCATAATCAATGTTTTCATTGATGATAATTAGGATTCTAGCATTGATCTAGATGAACACAACCAGTCAGGTTTTGCTAAGCCAGACACTATCCCCATAGGGTGATCCAGACTTGGACATAAATGATCATAGATACCGGCTTGGGGACCAATATTAAGAATGCCAATTATCAACTTCTGATCCATCGAATTTAGTTATAACTTTACAGACAAACATAGTATGAGTACATAGACGCATATAACAAATTTAATTTGTAAGAGCTGCAGCAGCAGTCAAACATTTGTTAGAAATTTGCAATTTGTGAGGAAAAGACGGTACAAGATGTTAAAGCAATATCTGATAACCAACTGTTCTAGTGCTAAGTCCGTGTCTGAGGGCACAATGTGCAACTGAAATGCACACTATCATCGGGAGCTCTCTGTGGCACTACTTACCGACTCCTTCCATTGGGTGACGGTCAAGTACTTTCCTCCACCCCGTCTGAGTGGAGGCAAAGTTGTAATGCCCTTCCAGTCACTCACATTCCCTCAATGACAACTGGATTACTCCAAATCCCACAGGTCAACTCAAGTGTTGGGTCAAGACGTATAATATCTATTTGATATTTTAATAATATAAGTTCCATCAGTCGCTCAGTCGTTTCTGTTCAATTGTATCATATCAAATGCGTACAACCTGTCCACAGTGTCTCATGAGTCCATACAATACTTCCACAGAATTTCCCAATTTTACATATACAATTTTACAAGTTTACAATACGTTAAAACACATAATTAAGCTAAGACATGTGCACAGAAATATTTAAACCTAGACAGATGAATATATTTAAGTATAAAATATTTTTCTAAGGTTAACAAGTACTTTTCATGATATTAAAATAATTATTAGGCATTTTTATTAATTTAAAAAGATAAAACCGAATTTTTAAACTAAGAAAATGATTTTCTCAATATATTCAATGATATATTCAAAGCAAACTACATGTCATAATTCTTTAAACAATGTGTCAAAATGAGCGTCTCATCTAGCACTACAACATATAATTTTTTTGTATATCAGTGTACGTGAAAAATTAATGATATTAATTTTAAGTGAAAATAGCATAATTAGAATTTAACTTTGAAAAATTATTGTGCGAGATATACTTGCCCGATTATAACGAAACTGGCGTCAATGCATTGTTTCGTCATGTTGGATTTTCTGGCACTTCACGTGTATTTTTCTGATTCCTATAAAATTTACTATGAATTTAATATAGTTTCTCTCTTAAAAATGTATGCGTATATACATATATACGTATTAAAATATATTTTTATTGTGCATTCCTCACATATATTGCGATTACTATTCACGCGAGTGGGCTTTTGCATTTGACGAGGCCGTCGGCGGCGATTGAGGGCCGCTGTCGGCGTTAGTAGGCCGCGACGGACGGCAGTAAACTTGGCGCAGTCGACGGCGGCGGACTCGGCGCAGTCGATGGCAACGGGCAGACGTCCCGGTGACACGCGGCAATGGCGAGCAGCGTCGTGAGGGCTGCAACTGGGTTTCTCGGGGCTGTGCTCGACGGCGGAGGAGGAGATGTTGACGGCGGGGTGGCTTGCGGGATGGCACGAAGGAGGGGCGGTGCTCGTGGGGTGGCGCGGGAATGGGTGCAACCGGGGGGGCGCTGTGAGGGTTGAATGAAGAAGCTGTGTGGTTTATATATATTAAGTATAATATAAAATTATTAGAGATTAATTAAGGCATTAAAAAGTTTAGTTAGGAAAACTTGATTAAGCATAGAAATTGCTCATTCATGAACCACATGGGGCTACGTTTGGTCAGAGGTTAAAGTAATTAAGTAATTAAGCTAAGATAAAAATGTAATTAGTAGATGTGATTTAAAAACTATAAAAATTATTTTTTTTAATATTAAAATACCATTTTTCACATATGACTACGAAAAATTCCAAAAAAATGTCACGGGTTCGTATCGTCGCGAGGATCATGAAAATGAAGTCTATTTAGAATTTTGAGTTATGAAAATACGTGTTTCGGACCAAAACGTTTGGGGTGTAGGTGTGCGGGTTCTAGGTCGAGTTGAGCATGTATAAATACGTAAAGTTTATTGGGAATACTAGATTACCATAGAATCATATTGTAGATGTTTGAAATCATTTTGATCGCATTTACGTAGAAAATTAACTAATAAGGCTATTTAAGTTATATTTAAATAGAAAATATCATTTAAACCATTTAAAAATATTTGATGATACTCAAAATTACTAAAACATGCTTTAACTATTTTGATGATACACAATATTATCTTAATAGTTGTTTTGAAATTATTTTTGATATTATAATCCTGACAAACCATTTTAAAAAATTGCATAAACTTATTTAAAAATATTATTGGAATTATTTATATTATAAAATTGGTATGGATGGATTCAGGCCGTTACATCCTGCTATAAATTGCCTGCAAAAGATTTGAGACAACAATCTATTGTACCACCCGTCTGTCGCATTTGTCAATGTGGTGTGGAAAGCTCAGCATAAATATGGCCCATCTACTCTGTGTAGCTCGATCACACTTTGGTATCTTAGGATGTGCTCCCAATGGTCACATGTGCCATCATACATCTGCAAAGGTGGAATTTTGAACTTGGAGAGCCGCGGGGTGGATATGATGTCTCCTTCAAAGGAGTACACGTACTAGGGAGAACAATCGGAACTGGCTCCTCCTCGCAATGTTTAGGAGAGGCACTGGAAGATTGGTTGGGACTTTCTTCACGTTCCTTTCTTTTCTGGCCCGTCGTAGCCTGGTAGGACTGAAGCTGCGGTCTTGGTAGCGGTAATCTCTCACTTGATCTATGACGCTGCGAGTGATCCGCCCATTGTTGGAGGGCCCCGGACCCGTAGGATGCCCGCATGAGCGGTTGTTGTTAACCAATTCCCCTTTCCGTTGAGATGTAGGAGTGGTATTGAGCTGTTGATTCGGAGTAAAAAGTGTAAATCTATACCCCCTAACTACCCCTATTTTGTGCTAAAGATTAGGCTTAAACGTGCTCTTTTTGGGTATATTTTCATTTCATTTCATTTTAGGGGCTTATTCTCATTCTTTGCACAAAATACGATTTTTATCGTCCTTATTGGCTTCCTATTATTTTTCATATGCTCATGCTATTATTTTGATCATATCTCTATTTTTTGGGAATTATTTGAGCATGCGAATAATTTATATGGAATTTTGGAAGTCAATATAGTGTTTTATAATAGCCATTATATTTATCTTATCATAATATGGACTAATTTATCCTTCTCCTTTTTTTCGGGTACTCCTGGGAGTTTTGGGGATTTTTCAGAATTTTCTGGAATTTTTCTGAGATTTCTAGGTATTTTTTGGAATTATTTGGAGGAGAAATGGGGGAGAAAAGCAGGAAAAAAGAATTTATTGGGGGCGCCACGTGGCGCAATCTGGAGGCGCCACGTTGTGCCATCTGCGCCTTACGTTGAACCCCGCAGGCCGCTGCGCGTTGTTATAAAAAAAATAAAAAAACAAACAGGTCGCGGCCCGCTCTTGGAGCGGGCCGCTGGGCCGCAGCAATTTTTTAAACAAAAATATAAAAAAAAATCTTTTGCGGGCCGACCTGCTAGCCGGCCCGCCACTTAGCAGCAATCGGGGGGCACGCAGACCGCACGTGCCCCCGCTAATTCAGCTGCTTGCGGGCGCTGAGGTGTATCGAGGCCGGATCCGACCCGATCCGGCCCCGCTTCGTTTGTTGCTGTGCGCGCGGCAAATAGTGCGGGCAGCGGGCGCGCTGCCCGCCTGGATCCGACCCGATACATGTTTAAGTTGGCCTGTTGCGAAATTTGTTGGCAGTTTTCGTTTTTTTTGTGCTTCTTCTTGCTGTTCTTCGGCCAGTTTTAGGGTTTTTTGTTTTTTTGGGCTTGGGTGAGGAAGGAGTCCATTGGAGCTTGGTGGAGCTTGGAGGAGGTGCTCAAGTGAGAGGGAAGCTTCATTGATGAGAGATTGGTGATCTCTTTCCTATCTTTTGTGTAATTTTTGCATTTCTCTTTTGTATTGAACCCTTGATGAATGTTTCTATGAATTCCATCTTATTTGGTATGATTAAGTAGTGTGATTGGTGTGGGTTGTGATTCATGATGATGGGTTGTTGATCTTAGCCCTAATTTCATCTTGCCTATTATATTGTTAATCTTGTATGAATTGTAAGGGCACACTTTAATTGGTAAAGACCCGAAAGGGCACAATTATAGATGAATCCATGCTCCTAATTTGTTTAGTGCTATGATGATGCATCCATGCGTATTGCAAATTTCCGTGTTCATGAAAGCTAAATTTTCCGATTGAGTGTCCTTAGCCGGATAATCAATTGAGTTATATGCGGTAATTAGAGCTTAATTAACACCAATCTTATTGAACCCACAACCCATGCTCTCTCTTCTTGCTATCCTAATTCTTCATTTGGTTCTCTAACCCTACCCACTTAAGTTAGGATTGTATTTTCACCACACGATTTTCCCACTTTTCCACCGTTAATTGAGGTGGTTGTTTCACACTTTATTTTTCTTTATAGATCAACTTTGTGAATATAGAACGACTTGTCCCTGTGATCCGACCCGGTACTCACCGGTTATTTTTATTTGCATTGACACTCCTACGCTTGGTAGTGGAAGGCGTGCTTCCTTGCATGTTTTCCCGTTCAACCAATTGGCACCGTTGCCGTGGACAACGGTTTCTATTAGTAGCAGTTTTTGATTGATTTTGAAAGTTTTAGTGTGATATTTCTATCTCTTAGTGTTGTGTCTTTCCATTTTATTTATTTTCCACTTATTGGGTCGTTAGGTTGTTTATTTTCATTTTCTTGAGAAATTTTTTTACAACAAAATGACATCATCTTCAGATTTTTCCGACATTGATTTGGAGGATATCCCACTTCCGCCATACTTTCATGGTTCGGAGTGGGAGAACCCTCATTTACATATTAAAAAATTTGAAGAATGGATATTTTCATGTCTTGGTGGGAAAATTTTTGATAATTGCATATACTTTAGATTTTTTTTCGCTCTTCTTTACTAACTGATGGTAGATTGTCGTTTGATTCATTGTCTCTCGACTCACATTTTACTTGGTTGTCATTTCAAGCTGAATTTCTCCGAGTGTTCTTGCCTATTTTCTTGGAGTAGTTACAGAGGCGGCAGGCCATGGAGCAGTACATAGCAAGCTTTACCCAAGATGATGGAGAGGCCTACCATCAGGCTTGGCAGAGGTTCAGTGACTTGATGTTGGCTTGCCCGTACCATCATTTCCACGAGGATCATCTCCTGCAGATATTTTATACTGGATTATCGCCATCTGGGCGGGATTTTGTGCAGATGAGCTGCGGTGGAGAATTCTTTGATTATTCGACCAAGGATTCATGGTGTTACCTGAGGGACCTGGCAGAGTATGAGGAGACAGTTCAGCAGGTCCAGGACCAGCCTGAGGAGCCAGCTGAGGGCTCATTCCAATGCGACCATATGGAATACCAAGAGAAACATGTGAAGAGGGTGCATTGGGGACAAGTAGAGGAATTTGAGTATATACATTTGGATGAGACGGAGGAGATGGATGATGGAGTGCGTGTCGACCATGCTGAGGACATGATGCATTTTTATGTTGGTGGTGATGTTGTGGTGGATGCATGTGAAGGCACGAGCAATATGGATGATATTGGAAAGCCTAAGTTTTGTTTTCCATCTACTACATCCGCCCATTTTGAGGTGTACGAGTGCATGGGACGGACTGCTGCGAGAGTTTTCTTTGATGATGATGATGATGATTTGGGCGAGGGAGTGAGCTTACAGACCTTGACGGAGCCCAATCCAGACTTTCCTCATACTTCAGTGCAGCAGGTCATATACCCTTCACCTCAGGATACGCACCAGACCATCATTTATGGAGATTTTCAGGATACACTTCATAGTCTGGGGAGATCTGCAGAACCCACACTTTCTGATAGCGAGGACGATTGCGAGATGGTCTACATTGAGCCTGAGCCGTCGTCTCCTCTAGATTCCTTTCTGCAGCTGCTTTCCCCTCCTCCTAAGGCAGAGTATCATGCCACACCTAGCGACATTTTTCAGGGAAGTTCCCACCATCTCTTGCCTTGCATTTCTGAATCCAAAGTTTCACTTCCACACACATTTGATTCAGATTGTCGTCCATTGCATTTATATTCTTTTATTTGTTTTGACGACCTGTTTTGGAATGCTTTTGCAGGGCATGAGGACATGACTTGGATTAATGCAGTCGTCTCCCACATGACACATATTATCCAAAGGGGTCGCTGGGAGTTGCATTGCTGGAATCCAAGGAGGCCACGGTGGCCTTGCTCCAAAGCAGCTGGCGGAGGAGCAAAAGGATATGATTGAGTAGTTGCCACCACCGTTATACGTTCGAGATCCGCCTTTTACCACGGTGTGTTCTTTCCAATAGTGTAAATAAATAAATGTTTTATTTTAGTGTTTTTGTGTGTTTTTCTTTTCTTTGCTATGATCTTTTGTGAGATCTAATACTCTCCCAACATTACGGACAATGTTTATTTTAAGTTGGGGGGAGAGTGTTAGAATCTTTAGGATTGTTAGGATTTTGCTTTTAGCTTAATTTTTCTTTGAGATACCTCCATGTTTCCATCACCAAATGAACTTTATTGCATATCATATTTGTCCTCCTCGTCCCTACGCCATTTGCTTTGTGCTTAGTCCCTACATGCTTAATGACATGTAATTTTTTCGGATTATTAGTTTGGCATCAAACTTATGGATATTTGATTGGCGTGTTTTAATTTCTTTTCCAATTTGGATTCAATTGCTAATATGCCATAGTCTTTTCCAATTTGGATTCAATTGCTAATATGCCATGTATGAGACTATTTCATATGTCGTGATGCTCGCTTTGAAACAATTTGGGAAACGTTTGGTGTAAGCGATTTCATGTTGGGATGAATGGTGTAGTTTTTGGTTGGATTGGGTTTGGCCAATTTTGTTATGCTTTGTTTTCTTCTAAGGAATGGGTGGATGAATTGCTAACTTGTGTTGGAATGAAAAAAAGAATTAGTATAAGCGAATGTTTTTTCTAATCAAATCGAGTAGCCGGTGCCCCACGAAACATTGGGGAGGACGCCAAAGATGAGATTTAGGGAATCATTCCATCCATTTGCATATATAGCGTCTTCGCGTGTATGCAAATGTGGTCGTGTTTGCATTTCATAGTGTTATCGCATGAATGCAAAACATAAACATCAAAAACAAAAAACAAAAAAAAAGAAGGAAAAAGAAAAGAAAAAAGAAAAAATGAATGAATACATGAAAGAATAAGCAACATGAGTGATGCAATCTCATCTCCCACCACTTAGAGGAATTTCTTTTGTTTTGGCCATTTCCATAAATTTTGGAAGCTTTGTCATTTGAGATATATCCCGATATATCTGATACGGTACTTATTACCTTACTTTCTTTGAATTGGATTGAGGGGAGTGTCATTTTTTACTTTCATACATTGGGTATATTGGCTTTGAAATCATTTGGAAATATCATTTGGGGTATGCCATGAGGGTATCTTGAGTTTGGTGCATGTTTTTCACTTTAATCCGAATTTATCGCATATTTTGCTAGGAACTAGCAAAAAGCTAGTTGGGGTGTGATTCAGAGTGAAAATTGTATATTTATACCCCCTAACTACCCCCATTTTGTGCTAAAGATTAGGCTTAAACGTGCTCTTTTTGGGTATATTTTCATTCCATGTCATTTTAGGGGCTTATTCTCATTCTTTGCACAAAATACGGTTTTTATCGTCCTTATTGGCTTCCTATTATTTTTCATATGCTCTTGCTATTATTTTGATCATATCTCTATTTTTTGGGAATTATTTGAGCATGTGAATAATTTATATGGAATTTTGGAAGTCAATATAGTGTTTTATAAACATTATATTTATCTTATCATCATATGGACTAATTTCTCCTTCTCCTTTTTTTCAGGTACTCCTGGGAGTCTTGGGGATTTTTCAGAATTTTCTGGAATTTTTCTGAGATTTCTAGGTATTTTTTGGAATTATTTGGAGGAGAAATGTGGGAGAAAAGCAGGAAAAAAGAATTTATTGGGGCGCCACATGGCGCGATCTGGAGGCGCCATGTGGCGCCATCTGCACCTTACGTTGAAACCTCGTGGGCCGCTGCGCGTTAGTTAAAAAAACAAATAAAAAACAAACAGATCGCGGCCCGCTCTTGGAGCGGGCCGCTGGGCCGCAGCAATTTTTTAAACAAAAATATAAAAAAAATCTTTTGCGGGCCGGCTTGCTGGCCGGCCCGCCACTTAGCAGCAATCGGGGGGCACGCAGACCGCGTGTGCCCCCGCTAATTCAAGCAGCACCGGCTGCTTGCGGGCGCTGAGGCGTATCGGGGCCGGATCCGACCCGATCCGGCCCCGCTTCGTTTGGTGATGTGCGCGCAGCGAATAGTGCGGGCAGCGGGCGCGCTGCCTGCCTGGATCCTACCCGATACGGGTTTAAGTTGGCCTGTTACGAAATTTGTGGGCAGTTTTCGTTTTTTTGCTTCTTCTTGCTGTTCTTCGGCCAGTTTTAGGGTTTTTTGATTTTTTTAGGGCTTGGGTGAGGAAGGAGGCCATTGGAGCTTGGTGGAGCTTGGATGAGGTGCTCAAGTGAGAGGGAAGCTTCATTGATGAGAGATTGGTGATCTCTTTCCTCTCTTTTGTGTAATTTTTGCATTTCTCTTTTGTATTGAACCATTGATGAATTTGTCTATGAATTCCATCTTATTTGGTATGATTAAGTAGTGTGATTGGTGTGGGTTGTGATTCATGATGATAGGTTGTTAATCTTAGCCCTAATTTCCTCTTGCCTATTATATTGTTAATCTTGTATGAATTGTAAGGGCACACTTTAATTGGTAAAGACCCGAAAGGGCACAATTATAGATGAATTCATGCTCCTAATTTGTTTAGTGCTATGATGATGCATCCATGCGTATTGCAAATTTTCGTGTTCATGAAAGCTAAATTTTCTGATTGAGTGTCCTTAGCCGGATGATCAATTGAGTTATATGCGGTAATTAGAGCTTAATTAACACCAATCTTAATGAACCCACAACACATGCTCTCTCTTCTTGCTATCCTAATTCCTCATTTGGTTCTCTAACCCTACCTACTTAGGTTAGGATTGTAATTTCACCACACGATTTTCCCACTTTTCCACCGTTAATTGAGGTGTTTGTTTCACACTTTATTTTTCTTTATAGATCAATTTTGTGAATATAGAACGACTTGTCCCTATGATCCGACCCGGTACTCAGCGGTTATTTTTATTGCATTGACACTCCTACGCTTGTGAGTGGAAGACATGCTTCCTTGCACGTTTTCCCGTTCAACCAGTTGTAGGTTGACATGTCGCTCAGGCTCTTGCTCATTAACCCTTTGGTTTCTGGGAGTAGCTCTCCCTCTTACTAGTGTTTGAGTTGGATTGGGGGGTTGCTGCTCTTCGGCCACATGCTATGAACGTTCGATGTTTCGCTAAACAGCATCAGCCAATACTGCGAGGCTGTCTTCGACTGATTTAGCGAACTTGTCGAATTGTTTCTGAGTAACCAAGTGTACACTTGGCACATTTAACGAAGATCCAGAATCTTCGGCTTCTTCGCTTTGATCATTCTCATTTGGACCAAGGATTGGTCTAGTGTTGTCGGGTCCTGTCAACATGTCTTAACGGTTGCCTTGGAATGTAGACTGTGATTTTCCACAGACGGCGCCAACTGTTGACGGCTAGGTTCCAGTCAACAGTGATTGGGACTGACGTGAACTCCTTTGTTGAGGTGGAGCCTCGTCAGCTGGTGATATTGGACCCTTGGTTGGTAAAACCAGGGTCGATGAAGGCTAAGCAGAGAGCGTTGGGCTGATGCTTGATCGATCTTACGGTCGAATGCGATGACCGTTCGATCGTTCTACTAGGTCGTGCCTTGAATGATCTGCACCAGAGACAATCGTAAGGGGGGTCGGATATGGGTTTTGACCCAAATCCCCTCCGATACTTAAGTTAGTATGGTCTTAAGAAAGGCTTGGGGCTGTCAAGATCGACGCAAGGGGGATCGTCCTGATTCAGTCATCTCAAGTGTACGGAGGAAGAAATTTAAGAATGGAATGAGATAAGTTTGTCAGAGTACCTGGTATTCAGTACCTCTGGAGTTTGTCTTTTCTTATGTTTGTCTCTTCTTTATTTATAGACCAAAATGTCTCTTCAGTGACGTTGGAGAATAACGGTCACTAATTATGGTGGCACGATCATTCCTCATACGTAGACATAACCGTTATCCACTCCTCCACCATTTATGAGCCTATTATCAACCGCCTCCTTAAGCAACGGAAGCTCAATAGGCAAATGGCACGCGGGCTTTGACCAGGTCTACGGTTAGCATTCTTCGTAGGCTTCATGTGCCTAGTGGGCCCAGATGTTATCTTAGTATGCTTCTTGATAACAACATTTTCCCTTCCTCAAGTGCCGGCCCAAGGATTTAACAGTCTTTCTTCTCCTTTTGTACAAGAAACTCGGGTGTTTCTTTTGGGACTTTATTTGTGGGTTCTGGTCCTATCAACTAATCCCCTTGTACTTTTTATTCTTACATTCCGATATAGTCAGCATCAAGCAATTAAATATGAAAATTCAAGAAAATAATTGGAAAGTGAATCCATAAAACTATCTATCATGACTCCTTATGGTAACATTAATCTACGTACAATTACAAGAATGTCTTTAGATATATAACAAATTTCAATTCAACACTTGTCACAAGATAATAATATGATTAGAATTATATGGGTGATATAAATAACTTTTCACAAGAGATAATAATAAACTAAACTCACTTTATTTTAAAAATGAGTCTACACTTAAACATAGTCAAAATAGAATTATATAGATGAAAATTTTATCAAAATAAATGGACAAACAAAACATTTTGATTTTCCATGGATAAAAAATATTGTTTCAAACTTAGTTCAAGAGCTCAATTAGATGAATCGACATTCGTTAGGTACTCAGGGTCATAGCAGTAAACAAATATATATATAAATTTTGGGTTGGTTGAAAATAACCAAATCGATATATGTACCATCATCGAACATAGAAAAAGATATGATTTCGGCAAAAATTAAATAGCAATAAATCAAATGATTTAATTGGACTGTATTATTTCGACCGGTAATAAAAAAACTTTCCATATATGCGATAAAATTTGTATGATGAAACAAAAACTGTTATTAGACTCGATGTATCTAAGAAGAAAAATAATTGGATCTTTTTTGGCAGGTAAATGTGCAACTGTCATATAAATTTAAATTTACTTATAATGTTAAGCTTTTATACATTAAGATAAATATATCCGTCAGTCAACATTTGTAATCTTAAAGAGCATGAATGAAATCGAAAATTGGTCTATTGTTAAATAAACTTAAAGAAGGAGTAACCATGGCTCATAGCCATGGTTCTCTATATATTCATATCCATGAAATACCAAAGGTCCACACTACTAAGTAGTGGGGAGTAATGGAGGGATAGAGAGGTGGGGAGGCCAAAAGCCTCCCTCACTCATAACACTCCCCCTTATCCATCCATTTCTTTGGTCTTAGCGTATAAAGCTAAGTGGGTGGATACTTCTGGATCCAGAGTAATCGTGTTTGCCTCGTTAAAACCTTAGCTGTGGAAAACCCAGTGGGAAAAACCAACAGCTTAAGGGAAAAAGAGTACAACCCACAGGTTACTCCCCCTGAACCATACAAGCTTCAGGCTTGTAGATATCCTATGTATCTATACACCAATATCCTAAGTATCTATACATCTTCCACGAAATTCCAAAAAGAAAAACAAAATACAATAATCACTCATCTATACAAGTTGCACTCATATCTGGAAGCCGCTGAAACAAAAGGGGGCTCTGACCTGGTATGCTCTGCGAAACTTGGCAGATGGCTACATGTCTGTAGACTTTGACCCAGTCGTCACTGTATCTGCAAGGTACTGTAAGACCTGGTTGTGCATATATTCGATTTGATTCTTGGATGATGAGCTTCTCGGAATAGAAATTTGATGTAGACTTAGGATGATGCTGTGTATATCTTCAGGAAATGGCTGTTCATTTTGTGCGTAGTCATCGCAATGATCTTTAACCTGCATATGCAAATATATTTCCATGGTTTCTGATCCTTGACCCTTGGAGAGCGCAGAAGATATGTATCCATGGTCCAGTGTTGCGCTACAGGCACTGCACTGTATCTGGCTAACAGCTTTACTGCAAACATTCTATAAAGACATGTGTAGTTGGCCAGATAAAGGAGTTGGGTACTTCAGGACCTAGGATATTCTCCCCCTCTTCCAGCTAGGGGAAAAGGTCTTCAATATGCATCCAGACACCCAGTTGGTGTATATAGTGGAATGCAATTGTCCATGTTTCTTCATCAACTTCGGGTTAATGAAGTTCTCATCTGCAGGATGATGAGTCATCTTCAGGATGATGTTTTCATCTTCTGGTTGATTATTCATCTTCTGGATGATTATTTCATCTTCAGTATGATGGTATAATCATAAGGATGATATTTTCACATTCGAGATGTACAGTCATCTTCAGGATGATGTTATCGTGTACAGAATGAGTATTTCATCTTTAGGATGATAGTTTCATCTTCAGGATGATGGTATCATCTTCAGGATGTACATTCATCTTCAGGATGATGGTATCATCTACAGAATGAGTATTTCATCTTCGGGATGATGGTTTCATCTTCGGGATGATAATTCATCTTCGGGATGATAATTCATCTTCAGGATGATAGTCTCATCTTCAGTATGATGGTCTCATCTTCAGGATGATGGTTTCATCTTCGGGATGATTATTCATCTTCGGGATGATGGTTTCATCTTCAGGATGATAGTCTCATCTTCAAGATGATGATTTCATCTTCAGGATGGTAATTCGTAAGGGTATGTTGTCACAACATCCATAGCAACATAGCCTAAAATTTTCTTTGCCAATCGTGTGGTTTTCGCCATATGACCAGAGAGCCTGATGCATCAGTTTAAATAATTTTGTAAGTGAGTTAAGCTCATCTTACATGGTTACTTCCTGGTTTCTGCGAAATAAACCTTTAAGCTATAGCGTTTTGCTTATAGTATACGATTTTATTTATTTATACAATACTCGGCAACCCACAGGTTTGATATCTTTTGATATTAGGACTTCAGGTCCAAACACTTCACATTTCATAAGTGAGTCCAGCTCAACTTATTATTGCCTCGTTCCACATAATTTGGCCAAATTTCTGCGTTTGCTTCAGGAAACGGAGATTGGGAACGGTATCAATGGCAAAATGAAATGTGAGTAATTGTCGACAAGTGTGTTTTATCCAAATACCTCTCCGTATACGTACATTATTCAATTTATTCCAGATTCATCTCTTCTGGAGGTTCTGGAAAGGAAGAGGATATGGAGATGAGCTCACTTTCCTGTGGTGGTATTGTTTTAGGGTCTCCAGGAGTTATTTCTCGTTTTGGAGCCTCGTGGTATGTCCTCTCATCCGTTGAGGATATCCACTTCTGCTACTGGTGGATTGCATCCATTATATTTGGTATGTCAATCCTAGCTGGATTTTTAGTAGCAGGGATGTGTGAATTTGACAATATTTATATTGTCAGTAGCTATGTCTGATAACTGTTTAACAGTTTCATAAGTGTGGATCTTCAGGATCTCATCACTATTCATGATAATCAGATCATATGTATTAATATTTTAAATGGTCAAATTGAGCTTCAGGCTCATGGATGATTATAGTATTTTTGTTAAACCTAATACTGGGGAATTAAGGTTATGAAGGATCTTTAGGATCACATCAAGTCTTTAAAAGAGGGTCCATCAATGCACGTCTTAGGAGAAGTGATTTTAAATGCTTCCCCTGTTTAGAGTGCTCGGAATCTATTTATCTGGGGTAATTACTTTTGATAAATAGTTCTGTATTATAATGGTCCATAGTGGTGATATGCGGATGTATACTCATCATGGCGCCATCGATAAGATGTGCTCTAAACGCTTCCCCGTTAGGGGTTCTCGGAAACTGTTTATATGAGGTGATCAGGCTCATATAAATAGGTTCTAAGGAGGCGTTGTGATGGTTTGCATGTTCCCACACGATCACCTACAACTAGATTTTTAATGGATAAGTAATCCGTTTGAATCATTTTGATGATTTATATATAACCCATTTCTGGGTGTGAACACAAAACTTCAGGGTGTTCAATTTTCTTCCAGTTGTTAAATATAATTTATTTCCCAGTGTTATCCACAAAAAATCCGCAATAAGCTCGACTTCAACGAAATCGAGCAAAGAACTGGGGATATGAACCCGCCAAGGCACAATCTATAAGATGTGCAGTAATGCCTCCCCCGTTTGGGGATCTCAGAATATATTCATACAGGATGGTTAATCCCGATGAATAAGTTCCACTGTGTCATTTTTTAGGGTTGTATGAGGGTAAGTAACAGCCCAACCAATATCCCAGTAAGGTAACATGTCCGTTGTGATTAATAATAATCTGGACTGCGATTGGATAACAAAGGTTTGATTATGACCATTTTAAGAGGATATATAGATGAGTACACTAATGTACATCATCGGCCCTATTAGGGAGTGAAAAAGTTTAACTTTTATCCCTAAAATACTCTCAAGAGACCAAGAGGTCTTCATAATTTAATGATGATAGTAAAATATATCATATAAATTCTATTAGAGGAAGTATCGAGATTCAATATCCACGTGAAGTGGAGATGTTCTCGTAATCATTTTTCCCGTTTAATGGGATAATGAAAATGTCACCATATTTGAAGAAACTTATAGTTCTTTGTTTATATAAGATTGGTAAATGATGTTTTGCATCAATAACAATCCAAGGTGGCATATTATATCGTGCCAAAAGTAAGATTTGGACGAAAGAGAGCACTACAGGTGTTCCTTTATCTTCATATGTTTGAATTTATTTGGGAAAAAGCTTCTGGCTTTATTGATTTTTAATATTTGAGAGTACGGGCGTATCCTTATATAGAGTATTCAGGCTTTGTAAAGCTTGAACCTCAAGTAGACGTCCCAAAAAATAATTATCTTCTGGATAAAATTAAGGGTGAAATGCTTTTTAAAGCATACGTCCGATGCTATTTTTGAAAAATACTCACTAATAACTATGGTCTGGTACAAGATTAAATTTTATTTTCATAAATTTATTTGTCCTCGTAGAATATCTATGTACACAAAATAGGTAGATCGACAAACGTCGTCTAGACTAGATAAGTACATATATTTTCAATGGCATAATCTAATGACCTATCATATTACAAAAGCAATATTAGACTTTTCAGAACTTCTGGGTCTGATATAGGTCTGACATTGATTATTCCAAGTAGAGGTATATCATATCTTCCCTTCTATATTTATGTCCAGGACATTATAAGTCATGGTCTTCCCCCTTTTTAAGTATTCCACTAATCTAATTTATGATAGACTTTTCAAAGTTCATGTGAATGTTCTAGTATGGTCTTCAGGCCATATTATTGAGTCATTCTGGATTTATGTGGATAGAGGAACATGAATACTGGGAGTTAAGATACGTTGGTGCGAAAAATTTAGATCTAACTTTTATGCATGCACGACTTCAGGCGCGTGCATTATGCAAGGCTAGATTCAAGAATCTTACCTAGTAACGTGAGTGTACTCAATAAATTAGCGGATTTATGGCATCTTCGGGTGCGCCTAATATTATATATTAAAATAGATATGATATATCTATTTACTGCGAAGTACGCATCATTTAGACATATGTCCAGAAGATGGAAGCATTAATGGTCGCATATTCCAACGTATTTTATTTGGTTAGAAGGTTATTGACATTCTATTTGAACTTCAGGTTCATTTGTCAATGTAGATATGATTTATAAAAATTTTATTTTGAAAAATTATTATTGTACCAGAATCATAGTTTGAGTACAAAAGCATGAATAAATCATGCAAATAGCAACTAAACATGTAGTTCATATATATTACAAGCAACAACATATGCAAAAATTATGAAACTACTAGATATAACATGCATACGATGTATTTTCAACATAACAAGCAATTTATATAAAAATCACATTTAATAATTACTTGGACCACGGGGAAACGTCATTACCCGTTAGGTTAGGTAACTAACGACATAGCGGTCTCAAGGTATATGTAATTATTAAATCGTGAAGGATTAAAATTAAATCCAATTTTTATATAATTTGCATTTTTGTAGAATTTAACATAATATTAAAAAAAATAATTAATATTATGAACCAAATCAACCAAAATTTTGGCAAAATTAATGATTTGATGTTTCCTAATTTTTACAGAATTTTCCAGCAATATTCTAGATTTTTCTGCTAATTTTAAGGAAATTATAGTGGAAAACTGATACAAAATCTATTTTTAATTATTTTAAAAGCATATTGGGCTTATGTTAGAGCTTCAGGCCCAAAACAACCAATAAAACTTAAATATCTAGTATTGGGCTGCAGGCCCATGGGCTAATTTTTTTTTTAATTTTAAATGCACTAGAGTGAGTGTTAGGTTCATGAGGTGACAACATAGACACATGGCCCTTCGGTGTATCAACAGAAAATAGACCTGCTAATTTCTTGAAGATGTGGGACGAAAAAAATGATGTAAGATGGCAATAAATATTCGCCAGTAATTTCATCATTTGTTAGCCTTAAGTTTGAAATGTTAAAAGCAAGATTTCGGCACCAATGCAGTTAACATCATGACTATGATTTTGTTTGCTGAGCATGCATGATACACAACTACTCATGTACTGAGTTCATCCATGTGTGGCATAATGTTAAAGAGTCCAAGTCCAATTCAGAATTCATTGAACTGAAAGGATTTTAATGCTCTCATTTTGTTTACTTTTTTTTTGTTGCTGTGAACAAATTATGGCTAAATACCAAGATAACATCTTGGACTTTGAGTCCTTCTAATAAAAGCATTCAAAATTTTTCTTCTTAGTTTCATGTACAATTTCGGCCACTGCCTTTTGAGCTAGTTACTCCTTACACACCAGTGATCATTGGCTCTTGTAGGCAATCATGCAACAAAAATCAGGCTTTAAAATTCCAAAATAAAACATAAATTGCCTTTTAAGTCACTTCGAAAAAGAAAGACATTTAATTGCCCCAAATAAAAACAAATCCTTCAAAGACTTCCGGCTTCAAAACATCTCCATTGGGATTTTAAATTTTATTTTATTTTTTGAATTTTATTCGATAAACTATGTTATTATATTATTAATGATAATCTAAAACATAGATTATGCACAATTTTACTTTGATATGATAATATTATTGGTCCAAAAATATTAGATCTAAATAGATTCAATCTAATCTAGTTTTAGATCTAAAAATTTATTATGGATCGATGAATTACCTCTAACCGGAAAAATCTGGAAAAAGAGATCCGAAGAGAATAGTATGATCGACATCCTTGCGACGTCGACGAACGAGCCGCCAACGAGAATAGATTCCATATCGCAACCTCCATGTGATGGTGGCTATCAAAATAGCCAAGAAATTGATTCCTTCGCTTTTAGAAGAGAAGAAAATTTGATGTGTAGAAATTTTTTTTAGAGCAAGGTGCTGATAACGTGTTAAATAAACTTAAAGAAGGAGTAACCATGGCTCATAGCCATGGTTCTCTATATATTCATATCCATGAAATACCAAAGGTCCACACTACTAAGTAGTGGGGAGTAATGGAGGGATAGAGAGGTGGGGAGGCCAAAAGCCTCCCTCACTCATAACATCTATTAGATAATTGAATTGGACCATAACTTTGTATTTATAATTAGACCTTAATTTACAATTTGTGTGATTTGCAAGAATATTAATTAAATTAGTTGTACTAAACAAAAACCAAAAATATTAGCAACTAATTCAATAAGGAGGATGCAATGTCTGAGAATTATAAAATAACTAGAAATAACATATGCACGGTGCACTACGCAAAAAAAACACCCAAAGAACATGATGCGATGCAGCACACAATTGCAAGGGATTGAGAAGTGTGGGTTCGCAAGGGAGTGAGAAGTGTAGTGTGTGTGTCGGTGTCGTCGGGGTAAAATGTGTAAAAATCTCAATGGCAATCACGTAAATAATAGGGTATCAAGGGAAGAGGGGAAAATGGCAATGTCACACTTGTAAATAAAGGGAGGCTTTTGGGTGGTTTTTGTGTTTGGGGTGATGTGGAGGGTGGTGTGGAGGGTGATGTGGAGGAGGGGCCCACCTTTGCCATATTCAAATTTTAGCCTACATCTAAGACAACTTCACCAATTGTACAAAGGATAGCTTGATCTTTTGAAGCCACACAATGTAACTATTTTAAGAGAATCTGTTAAGCGAATTATTACACAAAATTCATTGACTGCATATTTACAGAGCAAGCATGTTGCATAATTTTTATATCTAATGATTTATTAAACAATTAAAACACAACATAGCGGGATAGTTAAGGTGGATGAAATGGGATATGTATTAAACATGAAAATATGAGGGAAAAATACATTAAAAGCGTTCACACATAATAATTAATTATTCTAGGTTTCAAAATTTATTATTTTGATAAATTGAAAGTTTATTTTTCTGTTTTAAAAATGTCCAACTGCTTACTTATGCTCGTGGATTTTTATTAAATTTTCGCTTATGGACCTTTTAGTTAGAATGTGCGTTGTTAGCGTAGGAAAATTCCCAAACTAATAGTTCACGGACAGCTTAAAAAAATTTGAAAATTTTTTAACGGTTGTTGTACACATTTTAAACCCCAAAATTCCAAATATGGATGAATTCAATGTGTATTTGACCATTGATCCACCCTTCTAAATATTTCTATTCCTTGGAAACTGTTGAATTTGAAACGAGTAAATCAAGAGTCAAATAGCATCGGATTCACTTGATTTTTTGTGTGGTGACCATGAATGAAGTGCAGAACAAAAACCTAAAAAGTGAGAATCGTAAGGTAAAAGGTGTAAGTGGTTAGGAGCCCCCTGCCCTCATATATATATCTTTTCAATGATGTGTGGATACCCAATGGGCCTGATGGGCCTATTCAAAACACTTCCCTTTATCCAACCAATCATGGAATAAGAGGTGGATTCTTTAAGATCCATGTTAGGATAACTGCCTTGTTAAGTAGAGAACAGTTTCTCCATAACTTCTCATGTTCTAGGGATGTGTCTAGGGGTGGATACTTCAGGATCCAGAGTCAACGAGGTTGCCTCATCAAAACATTGGCTATGGAAAACCCTGTGGAAAAAAACCAAAAGCCAAGGGAAAAGATTACAACACTACTGTTGACTCCCCTTATCTGACCAAGCTTCAGGCTTGCAGATTTTCTATGAATCTATACATCAGTCTCCTATGTATCTATGCATTCATAGTTCTCTCATCCTGACCCAGTTTACATTTTCTCACTCTTCTCATCCCAATCCCACTTACAAGTTTCTCAAAGATACTAGTAGGCAGGGATTTGATAAGCAAATCTGCCAAGTTATTACAAGATTGGATCTTCTGTACATTAATCTACTTTTGCTTCTGAAGGTCGTGCGTCCAGAAGAACTTGGGAGAGATATGCTTCGTTTTGTCGCCTTTGATGTAGCCGTTCTATAGCTGGGCAATACATGCTGCATTGTCTTCATAAAAAGTAGTAGGCTCAAGAATGCCGAGCTCCAGGCCGGTAGAGATGAGAATGTGCTAGATCACAGAACGTAGCCAGAAGCTCTCTTTGCTTGCTTCATGGATTGCTAGAAGTTCTGAATGTGTGGATGAGATGGTCGTCATGGTCTGCTTCACAGATCTCCAAGATATGGCAATGCCGCCATAAGTGAACATATATCCGGTCTGAGACTTCTTTGTATGAGGGTCGGATCTGTAACCTGCATCAACATAACCAACTAAACCTGTTGTTGCCCCTTTCCTGTAGAATAGACCTAAGTCTATGGACCCTTGGAGGTAGCGCAGAAGATGCTTAACTCCGGCCCAGTGTCGCTGTGTAGGTGCATCATTATACCTGGCTAGTAAGTTGACTACAAATGCGATGTCAGGGCGAGTGCAGTTTGCCAGGTAAAGTAGTGCACCAATAGCACTTAAATAAGGCACTTCAGGGCCTAGTACTTCCTTTCCCTCTTCCAACGGCCGGAAAGGGTCTTTATGTATATCCAATGATCTCACGACCATAGGGATACTGAGGGGGTGGCACTATCCATTTGGAACTTATTCAGTAAGTTCGATGTATAAGTTGACTGATGTAACAGGATCCCATCGTTTAGATGCTCTATTTGAAGGCCTAAACAGAACTTTGTCTTTCTGAGGTCTTTCATCTCGAAAGTTTCTGTCAAGCTTCTAGAAATCTCAGTGATCTCTCTAGGAGATCCGATGAGGTTCAGTCGTCCACATAGACGGCGATAATGACAAATCATGTTGCCTTTGCTCTAATAAAGATGCAAGGACAGACTGGGTCATTTGCGAATCCTTGCTTTGCAAGGAATTCGCTCAGTCTGTTATACTACATCCTTCCAGATTGTTTCAGACCATCTTTGCAGTTTCACTGAGTAGACGTCATGTTGTCTCTCTTTTAGTGTTGCAGGCAAAGAAAAATCATCTGGTAATCTCATAAAGATGTTCCTGTCTAAATTTCCATATAGGTATGCAGTCACGACGTCCATAAGCTGCATATCCAAACCTTTTTGAGCTGTTAAGCCAATAAGGAATCGGAAGGTGATCGCGTCCATGATCGGGGAGTATGTGGCATCAAAATCCACCCATGGACATTGGGTAAAACCCTGCGCTACAAGCCCTGCTTTGTAGCGAACTATCTCGTTCTGTTCTTTTCTTTTTCTAACAAATACCCATTTATAACACGCATGTTTTACACCTTTTAATGTCTAGACAATTGGTCCGAAGACCTTGCGTTTTGTGAGTGAGTCCAACTCCACTCCTATTGCCACTTTCCACTTTTGCCAATCATCTCTGCTTTGACATTCTGTCAGAGAGTGTGGTTCAATATCATCGTCGCAATCCACGACGTTGATGGCAATATTGCATGCAAAAGTGTCATCTATAATGGTGATCTTTCTGTCCCAATGCTCCCCAGTTCGTACATAGTGTATCGAGACTTCATTTTCTCCCGGTTTTTCCTCTCTTTGAGTGTTTGGAAGAGATAGTGGAGCAGGGCTTATAGTAGCATCCTGTGGTGGTATTGTTTGACCATTGCCAAGGGTCCTGCTCTTTCGAGGGACTTGATCCTTGGATCCCGGTGGTCATTCTCTCTTTTTAAGAGATCCAACCATCTCTGCTGCAGGCGGATTGCATCCATTTTGCGGTATGTCAATCCTAGCTAGAGTGTTAACAGCAGAGACGTGTGATCTAACAATCTTCTGGTTGTCAGCAAATTTGTACGGCAAGAGATGGAAAGTGTTTTGGATATGGAGAATCTTCAGGATCTCCTCCTCACACTGGCTTGTGGGCGGATCAAAGTGACTTAATTTCTGTGTATCCCAAGAGACACTCTCTGAATCTTCAGGCTTCTTGGTTCGTAAGCCTAGTCTTGGAAATGATGTTTCATCAAATTCACAGTCTTCTAGATGTGCCTTGAAAACGTCTTCCGTAAGGGGTTCTAGAAATCTTATTATGGAGGGTGTGTCAAACCCAACATAAATGCCTAGGCGACGTTGTGGACCCATCTTTGTTTTGGATCTGGATCCTAGCCTAGAGGGGGGTGAATAGGCTTATAAAAATAATTCGTGCAACCCACGAATAAGCACACGTAGTTATAGCAGCAACAGGGTAAATAAAAAGCAGACAGAGAGTACACAGCAGATTTACCCTGGTTCGGTCGTCCCAACGACCTACTCCAGCCCCCAAAGCAGAACTAGTATTGAATAGCGCAATAGGTACAAAACCACAAGTTAGAACACGCTCAGAGCACCCTCTACGTCTCTACACTCGCCAGGCTCTCAGTACCCCACACACGGTGTTTTCTCTCACCATCAATCCTAGTAACGCTTTCTAACAGCTAGTCCCAAACTAGCTGGGTCCCACTTGTCTAGTCCCAACTAGACAAGTCCCAAAAATAGTCACAGAAAAATAGGTAAAGTTTCCCCTACAGAGAACGTTACACTAAGACACAAATAAAAGAGTTTAAGGGTTTAGAAATGCTCGGTTTGTGTCCGTGTAGGCATCTCTGTCAATCAGCACGTCGTCAGCTCCGATCTGACGCAAACGGTGTCTCAATCCGACTCCTGGATGTCAAGTTGTACACTGGTCTGTGCGTAAAGCAATTGTAGTTCAAATCCCAAGTATAGTCGGTCTGTACGTTCAGTAACTCCTTTTAAATCAAGCGGTCTGTGCGCAGAGACGTTTCAGTTCATTTCCTTTAATACTCGGTCGGTGCGCAGAGCAGCTCCCTTAAAACGCAAGGCCACGTCAGCTCAGGGAATTCGCTTTGTCTCGTTCGAACTCAGTTGCATGCATCAATCTCGCCTGTCGGTTCGCTTCGTTTTCATGGGGATGCTGCCTCCACGTCAGCACGAAAGGATGTAGTGCGGGGGCTTCGTCGTTCGTCTTCGCGGCCTCGATAATTACCTCAACGACGACGAAGGCAGATTCGTGGCAGTGATCTTCGACAGCTTCGGTGGACAACGAGGCGGACGTCTGTTGGTGAAGATGACGGCGATAGCACAGATCTCGTCGACGTCTTCTTGGTGATGATGTAGCGGCGAGAGCTTCTTCGACAGCACCGGCATCTCCTTCTCAGATGGTGCAGCAGCTACTCCGATGTTGTTCTTCTCCGGCGTGCAGCAACTAGGCGATGTCTCGTCGGTGATGACTCGATCTTGAGGATGACAGACGGGGAGGCGTTCGCTCCCTTGGCACGACGGCGAGCAGTCCCTTCTCCGATGATGCAACGACGACGGCAGCGGGCTCGTCTCCTAGTTCTCCGGCGGTGAACTGCCCGTGGAAGACGACGGCTGCTCGTGGAAGACGACGGTGGCGACAGGGTCTACGGCGTCAGCAGTGTGGATCTCCATGTTTCCTTCGACAGCGTACGGTGTCGCTCCGACTATAGCAGTGCTTAACGGCGATCTCCGCAGCGTCGACTTCAATCACTTCTTCAGGCGGCGACGGTCTTCGTTCGACTGCGGTGGCAGCCTCGTCTTCGACAACGGCGACGACTTCTTCACACGACAGCAGCGGGATTCTCCGAGCAACTTGGAGATGTCGATGGCGTTGATCTCTTCCTTTTGCTTGCAGACGAAAGATGTGGGTCACGGCAGCACGACGACCCTCTAGGTATCTCTTTCTCTCCCTGGATCTCTCTCTTTCTCTCTACCGTTTGCGTAATGGTGGCTTGGAGATGTAGAAAGAGGTTGAAGAGATATTGCGTGAAGCTCTTGGGTTTTTAGGGTGTGGCTTAGAGTTTTTAATGACGGCTGCCGTAAAAAATTTGTTGCCATCTTGGATTTTTTGTGTAGCCGTAATCCCACGTGGTGATCGATGGTAAAGAGCTTTTGGCCGTGGCTTAGGGTAGGAGAGAGAACTAGGGTTTTTATATTTAGAAGCTGGCGGCTCAAAAAAAAGCAGGGGCTAGTTTTTTTGTATGAGATGTCTTTTTAAGGATATTAGCCTAGGCCCCTCCTCGGGTCTTTACATGCCGCAACTTTTTGTAGCCCTCTTCTCTCTCTCTCTCTCTCTTGAGTTGAGGGCTTTTATAGAGAAAAAAGATAGGAGACTTCAAATCCTTGTAGGATCTCTTAATAGAGGAGATTGGAAGTTTGAAATATGGTTGTATGTGATTTGGTAGAGATTTGAATTGGGAATTTGTATTTTTCTAGGAATTGGTCTTGGCTAAGGAGTTTGTATGTCCATAGGATATATTCCAATAGCCAAATAAGATTTGGCTCCATCTCTTCATATTGGACCAAGTCCACTTTGCTCCATATTGGACCAAGTCCACTTTGCTTTAGCCAAAGCTTTCTATCTCACCCAAATAGCTATATGAATAGCAACTCCTCTAACTCAAGTAGCGAGAGATGTATCGTTTTGCCATTCCTGAAACACACTAAGCACACACGTCAGATATAATGACACGTTTGTCATCATCAAACCAAGATCCCAGATCGTTGCTTCCAACACTTTGTCCTTTGTGGTGGTGCTATGGGGACGTATACTGCACAACCAAATATTCTCAAATGTGAGCCAATTGGTGGTACTCCAAGTGCTAATTGTATACGAGAAGATGACTGACCTCCAGAAGGTCTATATTTTATTAAAGATGCAGCATGCAATATTGCATGACCCCATGCATTCACTGGCAACTGGGATTGAAGTAGTAATGGACGAGCAAACCATTGCAGTCTCTTTATCAGAGATTCTGCTAACCCATTTTGGGTGTGAACATGTGCTACAGGATGTTCGACTTCAATTCCCGATGCTTGGCATTAGTCTAGAAAAATTTGTGATGTAAACTCCCCTGTGTTATCCGGACGAAGTTTCTTTATCTGGTGATCGGGAAAGTGGGCCCACAACTTGATTATCTGAGCTAAAAGCTTAGAAAATGCCAAGTTACGGGTGGACAGTAGACACACATGCGACCACTTAGTAGATGCGTCTATCAGGACCATAAAGTACCTGAAAGGACCACTTAATGGGTGCATATGCCCACAAATATCCCCATGGATTCTCTCCAGAAAGCTAGGAGACTCCAAATCCACTTTAAGTGGAGAGGGTCTCGTGATTAGTTTACCCTTGTAACAGGGTGGACATGGGAAATTACCTTTTTGAAAAATCTTCAGGTTCTTCAAATTTATACCCCTTGAGCTATTTATGATGCGACGCATCATAACAGATCCAGGGTGTCCCAGTCTAATATGTCAGAGTTGGAATTCTGGTATTTGAGGGCACTGCAGGTGCTCCGTCATGTATACTTCTGGAGAGTGAATACTTGTCTGGTAGAGACCCGTGGGGAGTCCCTCGATACGTTCTACAATGGTTTTTATACCATTTGTAAAGACGTTATGTGCAAGTATTCTTTTTTATTATCTTCGACCGTCTATAAGTGATACCCGTTTAAACGGATATCTTTAAAACTTAGAAGGTTTTGGATTGATTTAGGTGAGTATAGAGCATCTCTGAGTATAATGTGTGTGTTATTGGGGAGCAAAATGATTGCTTCCCCTGATCCTTCAATTATGTCGGCTGGTCCTGAGATTGTTCTCAATAGACCAGAGTAATGACGTGCGTTTATATTTCATATATTCACGCACGTTTTCTTTTGTGTTTCTCCGTGTTTTTCGCCGTCTTTTATTCGTTTTCTCGTATTTTCTCGTTTTCTTTCACTTTTCTTTGTTTATCCATGTTTGCAGGAGATTGACCGTGTAGGGGACGTTTAACGACGATATCTCAAGTCCCCGGAGCAACATGAGGAGTCACGCGTGATCCAGGGGGTCAAACGTCAAAGAATACATCTTTCAGCCCCTCACCCGGTCGGTTGGTCATCTCCAACCGATCGGGTGATGCACGCGTGCACCACCCGGTCTCAGTCGAAGCTCAAGTGGAAGTCACCCGACCGGTTCACAGACCGGTTCAGCGGGGGCCTGTTCTCTGTCTTTTCGAGCAAAATTCCAACCGATCGGGTGACTCTCACCCGATCGGTTCATCTGTAGTTGATGCTGAGGAGCTGAAGACACTGGCACACAACCGATCACTTCACCCGATGGCGCCAAGATCCAACCGGTCACTCCAAGAACTCACCCGACCGGTTCATATGACCGGGTGAAAGCTCGCCGTTTTCTGTTCATAATCTGTAACGGATCACCCGATCGGTTGACTTGTCAACCGATCGGGTGATACGAGAGTCTATAAATAGAACCCCTAGGGTTCCAGAAACGGGGCAGCTGCTAGTTTTTACTGTTTTCTCCTATTGTGACGGCTGTAATTATTGTTCTTTTGTAAGTTTTCGGATCTTTCTCAAATTTTAGTATTGTCTTAATTACCCTATTACTTCCGCATTCCAATCGTCCGATTATGATTCCAACGGTTAATTTTCATTTAGATCGCTTTTCAATGAATTTTTGTGAGTAGTTCCCAAATCTGGGATTTTGGTGGAAACCCCTTCGGGGGCTCTTCCCGATGCATCCATAGGGTTAGGAAATCGATAGGGATTAGGAATCTAACGGTTACGCGGGATGTTTCATTGTCATCGGCGGGAAAAAGACCGCCTTTGACCGTTGGGCCAAGGGGGAATAAACTTGGCGGTTGACTCCCTAGCCGTAGCTCACGCCCATAGCGTAGACGTCGAATCCTAGCACGCGGGAGCGGCAGGATGAGACGTTGGGAGTTATCGTTGCAAGCTTAGTGCTCCCGGAATCGATCAGTGTTAATGGACACGGGAGTGCCCACTGATCGAATCCGGGAAGTCCGGTGTATCATCCTGGGCACCGACCGGAATATCGGGCCCATGGGATGCCGGTACCACTTTCAGAGGCAACGTCTCACCATTAGACCCTAATTCCGATCGCTATCCATACCCGTAGGCCGTATCGGCGAGAGTCGCTCGTTGGAGTGGAAACCAAAGTCTCGTGTTTATTTTCTTATTGTTCATACCCTTCATTCCCTTCCGTGACAACCATCTACCGATTCGGGCTAGCTCGCCCCCGGGGTGATTTTGGTCCAACTTGACTCAAGCACATCCTAGCCTCCCTGTGTTCGACCCCCAAGCCACACTACAACACCGTGCGCTTGCAGTTACAAATTTCTAAACCCCCACGTGGGTCCCCCCGGCCATTTGCGGATAGCAAGCCGGGGCGGTCACGTCAAGTTTATGGCGCCGTTGCCGGGGAGGCAACGTGTTTGTTATTTTAGGATCTCTTGAACCCTAGTGTCTAGCTCTTATCCCTACCTCGCGATAATTTTCGCATTCCCCTTTTTCTTTTTTATTTCTCTTATTTTTATTTCTTATTTTATCTGTTTCTTTCCCACTTGTCGCTTCACGGGTGTTTGTTGTTTTTCATGCGCAGGAGTTCAAGAAGTCTCGACGACTTGATTCCCCTCGATCCAGAGATTAACGCCACCCTTAGGCGTTTGGCCGCCGAGAAGCGAAGAAGAGAGGATCCCGAATCCATGGAGGAGAACACCACGCCGCACAAGTCCCTGTTGGAGTACTCGATGCCATCCATCGAGTCGACTTCCGCCATCCGTTCTCCAGCTATTGCGGCCCAAAGATTTGAGCTAAAGCCGTCTCTGGTGACGTGGATCCAGCAGGATCAGTTTGCGGGTGCACCCATGGAGAGCCCGATCGAGCATCTAGACTCCTTCTTGGAGAAATGTGACGCCTTCCGGATTAATGGTGTCACGACTGAGGTGATCTGTCTGAAGCTGTTCCCCTTCTCTTTGCGAGACAAAGCCAAGCAATGGCTTAGGGGGAAGGACCCCAACACCTTCAATACCTGGGAGAAGCTCTCCAATGCTTTTCTGACGAAGTTCTTTCCTCCGGGGAAGACCATGAAGTTGAGGAGTGAGATCTCCTCCTTCTCCCAGGCCAGCCACGAGTCCTTGCATGAAGCTTGGACGAGATATAAGGAGATGCAAAGAAGATGCCCTCACCACGAGCTTCCGAAGTGGCAGATTATTAATCTGTTCTACAATGGGTTGAGGGATGACCTGAAATCTTCTATAAACGCCGCGGCTGGGGGTTCCTTCATGTCTAGGAGCGAGGAAGATGCCGGACATATTCTAGAAAATATGGCATCCAACAATGAGCGGTGGTGTGACAAGAGGGCCACACCCAGGTCTGGGGGTATACACAGAGTCGAGGACGTCGACAAACTTTCAAGCAAGTTCGACTTGCTTTCGACCCAGATCTCCGCACTAATGGTAGGAGCCGATGGGGCCGGTACACAGCAAATTTCAGCGGTAGAATCCGAATTCTTTGGGGAATTCGACGGTGGTGACATCTCACCACCGTTGGATCAGGCGAGCGCACTATTTTACAACCCCACGGGAAATACGCCGTATCCGCCAAGGACCAATTCCAACCCGGCCTACTCTCCAAACAACCAGAACCACCCTAATTTTGGTTACCGGCCACCATTTCAACCCTCACCGCCTCAGCAGCCGCAGCAACAAACATATCAGCCGGCTAGGCCACAGCAGAGTCAGGTTCAGCAGCAACCATTTCAGCAGCAACCTCAGCAACAATTTTACGCCCCCAGGAATCGGCAGCCAATCCAGCAATAGCAGCAGTATGGCCAACAGAGGGCCGTCTCTCCGGTTGAGTCTCTCTTGACTCAATATATAACCAACCAGGAGAAGATCAACCAAAAGCTGGAAATGGGTCAGCGGGCCCTCACGGACCAAGTAACCCAGCTAGGGTTACAAGTGGCGAACCTCTCAAGGTCACAAAACCAATTGCCGCCACAACCGGAGGTGAACCCGAGGGGAGCAACCCAAACGTCGGCACTCGTGCACGAGCACGCAAATGTGTCCGCTATCGTTCTGAGAAGCGTGACACAAATCCCTACTAGAGTGCCCCCTAACAAACCGGAAGCACCGTTGGTCGTTGAGCGACCGATCGAAAAATCAAACGACGCCGGTGCTTCGTCATCAAATCATATGACTCCGGAGGGAGTCTCTGAAGAAGAGAAGAAGAAGAAGGAGGAAGGGAGCCCGAAAGTGTTCAAACCCGTTGTGCCATTTCCACAACGGTTAGCTCAGGCCAAAATTGATGAGAAATATGGCAAGTTCTTCGCCATGGTAAAGGACCTGAGCCTGCAAATCCCCTTCCTAGAAGCAATCGAAACAATCCCCTCCTATGCGAAATTCCTGAAAGATTTGGTGACTAGAGGGTCTAGAAAGGAGAAAGTAGTGTTGACGGCAGAATGTAGCGCTCTCATCCAGAGGGAAAATCCGCCGAAACTCAAGGACCCGGGGAGCTTCTCAATTCCTTGCACGATCAGGGCAGTAAAGATTCATCGTGCACTCGTCAATCTCGGAGCGAGTGTAAGTTTGATGCCCTTGTCGATGTATAAAAGGATAGGAATGGGTGATTTGGAGTCCACCGGTATGACCCTACAACTAGCTGACCGGTCGGTCAAATATCCGGTGGGGATTGTGGATGACCTCCCCGTTAATGTAAAAGGGGTGCATGTGCCAGTAGACTTTGTAGTCATAGACATGCCTGAAGACGCACACACCCCCATCATCCTGGGACGGCCCTTCATGGCCACTGCTGGCGTTTTGATTGATGTGAAGAACGGAAAACTTTCGCTAAACGTCAGCGGAGAAAAAGTTGAATTTGATCTGGGGTTGTCCATGAAGTACCCCGATCCCCCAGATGACCCTCGGTGTAATTTGCTGGAGGTAGAAGAAGAAAAAGCTGCTGAAGAGAGCTCCTGGGAGATTCTCTTAAGAAACCCCCCCGATGACTTGGGGGATTCAGAGGATGGAGACGGCCCCAAGAACAAAGATGCTGCTGGGAAAGCGAGTGCAGCAAGTACGACCCCTCCCGGGTTCCCCAAGGCTCCTCCTGCGAGGAGAATGGGGAAAGAACCAATGGGCCTCACTAAAGACGAGGTCCGGATCCTAAAGGAGATGGCGGGAAGCGCCAATACGAAAGAGAAGCCCCCGGATCCCAAGAACAAGGAGAGGGTAGTCGAGCAAATATTTCTCCAGCCGCTGACTACTCCAAAGGCCTTCAGCTCCAATGAAGAAGAGATGCCGAACTTCGGGCATCACCCGTATCAACCACCGTGAACATCTCTTGCGGGCGTCGAGCCAACGACGTTAAACAAGTGCGCTTCATGGGAGGCAACCCATGCTCTAAACTTTTCCCCCATTTTTTAGCGTTATTTTTTACTTTATTTTATCTACTTTTATAAATAAAATCAGCCGCGAGAACATCCGTTCAGGGACTTAGACAATCTGTTGGTTTTTGCAGGAAACAAAGCCCCAACCGATCGGTTGATAACTCACCCGATCGGTTGGGATGTATCAGATACAAGCCAAAATCTGTCCCCAAATGAACTGACCGGTTGAAGAATGAAGAGACCGGGTGACAGACCGGGTGAGCTGGGGAGAACTCTCGGGAAATTTTTGGGGAATATCAACCGATCGGTTGAGTTTGAGCGCGATCGGTTGAAGCGACCGGGTGAGCAGCCCTCAATTCTCGGGAAAATGAGTGGAGCGGCCAACCGATCGGTTGACAAGTCAACCGACCGGTTCGCCTGTAGCACTTTTTCGGCAAGAATTTTCGACCTAACCGTCAACCGATCGGGTGACAAGTCACCCGATCGGTTCGACTTAAAACCCTATATAAACCCCCGACCACCCGTTCGTTTTCATCCTCGCCCGATCGCCATTGTCGCCGTCGTTTCGCCTGCCTCTCCTCCCCAACGACCAATTCTTACTCCCCCACGTCCTCCACTCCTCCAATACTCCTTTCCTCCACCTCCTCCATCAACCATTCCATCATCTTCACACTCTCTCTCCTTCCATTTCAAATTTCTGACCTAATTCCCCCCAAACAACCCCCATTTCGAAAATTCTTGCCGAAAGAGGTCGCCGCGGCTCCACGCTTCTCTCATTGCACAGTGTGGGGACATCTACGAGCAAGCTTCGCCATTTCGCTTGGGTACACTCGCTCCTACGTTCATATTTCTATTTTTGCCCTATAAATTGTGCTTGCTCATTTTGCTTGTGTTAGTGTGCATTCATCGCTTTTGCACTCATTCTTACACGCACACTCACACATGGCTAAGGATAAGGACAAGGGGAAGGGGATTTTGCGGGAAGAGGAATCGTCTCGAAAGAGACGTAAACAAACACGTCCCCCTTCCCGCACACGAGCACTGACACTTGGCCCTCCCCCGCCTGTTATCCCCCTGTGGACCCAATGTTGGGCCCGCATGGGTATATCTTTAGGAACCAGGAGCACAAGGATTTTTACCGTAGGCTCGATGCTCGGGGGCATCTATCTACTAAGTTCCCGCGCACACAAACACTTGTCGATCTCGGTGTCTACACCGAGGTCGAATCTCTTTTCGCTAACTTAGGATGGTTGGCCTTTCTTAATGCATCTGACGTATCCTATCCGGCACTCACCCTCGAATTTCTCTCTACACTTGTTTGGGAGTCCGGGTCGATCATTAAATTTCTGGTGCGTAACAGGAGTGTCACCACAAATCTGAACACAATTAACGATATATTTGGTTTCCCCAATCTTGGGGATGACTCCATCCGACATTACGGGTACACGCCCGAGTTTAACGTCGATCAATTCTGGTTCCGCCTCACTCTGCTCCATGACTATCCCCGAGGAAGGGCCAAGGCCTCCTCCATCATTCATCACGTGTTTCGTTTGGCCCACAGGATCATTTCATCTGCATTTTTTCCTAGGGACGAGTCCGACACCGTGACTATCCCTGACCTTTTTATCCTTTGAGCCATGACTTTCCCTTTTGTCCGGGACGATGATGGGATTAGCTTCAGGGCCCCTACCGTCCCCATCCATGGCGGCGATTGGCTTGTTTACAAGCTACTCAAGATCAGCCGGGCCGGTAAGGGGAAGTTTTGTTGTGGGGGCATCATTACTATCATTTGCTCTTACCACCAATTTAATATTCCCCTCCCCAATAATCTTCCCACTACCGCAGGACCCTCACAGCTTGATATTGATGTCCTGCGACACATCCACATGATTAGACCCCACTCAGATGGCCGCTTCATCTTCAATTATGGCCACCCCCAGCCCCTTACACCATTCTCCCCAACCCCGCTCGCATGACCATTGCTCTTGTGGGAGATTGGACCTTCCCACCTGATCCCAACTTCCTAGCGTGGTTGAACCTTCCTTTCCTTCCCGCAGACACACGCAGACCACCGTCCCCTGCCGCCCACTTAGGCGAGCAGGATATCCCTGCGTCTCGGGGAGATTTAGGGGCTGGCCCGAGTCGTCCTGTTTCTGCTCCGGGACCCATCACGTCTGAGCACCTCTTTGCGGCCATTTCTGGCCTTGTCTCCTGTGCCGGCATGACCACTGCCGCCGGCACCACTTCGATCTTACCTGCCGGCACCACTTCTGCCTCACGTCAGTCCACATCTTTTGGTCGCCATCAGGTCTCTGCCCGTCTGGGTCTAGAGAGGGAGGTCACTGCCCTTCGTGTGCTCGCCATGTCCTCTGCCTCCTCGGACCCATCACCGTCCTCTTTTCTTACTCACCCACGTTTCCTCGCACTCGAGAGGAACGTGGCCGCCATTCTTCGCCTTCTCACTCATATCCACGGACCACCTCCACCTTCACCACCTCCACCTTCACCACCTCGGCGATCTTCTCCTCCACCCTCCCACACATCCCCGCATCCATCACCTTCCTCACCACATTCTTCTCCTCCCTCATCTATTCCCGTCCCGGTATCCACCTCCCCCCTCCCGACCACTTCCATCGCACCCACGCTACATCCTCCCTCCTCCTCCATCACTGCATACGTACGTCGGAGGAAATTACCGGTGCGCTCCAGATCTCTTCCACCACCACCTACCACCGTCACCACCGCATCTTCTTCCCCCATTTCTATTCCTCTTACCACCGCCTTGATCGCCTTCCTACCACCACCACCCACCTCCACCGACACTCCTCCCATTGTTCACACCACCGCTGCACCTATTCCTCTGCCTCATTCCCCACTTCTCCGCACACCCCCAGCCTCCCCCGACCACCCAATCCCACCCTCTTCCGAGGAGGACGAGGACTCACCTTCTCCTGCTTTCTGATTTCACCTTATTTGTTTTTGACTCCCCCTTGCATATCTCTGCATTTCATTGATCATATCATTTTGCTAGCACTGTCAGGTCTAGCTTGGGGGACGTCTATTTTGGTGTGCTGTCGTGTTTTGTTTGTTTTTTCTCATTTTTGTGTGTGTGCTTGTTTTTCCCCTTTTCAGTGTCGTGTCGTGTGATTTTATTTTTATTTTCGTGTCGTTTGATTTTGATTTTGATCTTTCTTTATTTTCAGTTTCATCTCTGTGTTTTCCTCGTTTTCATTTCTTTTTGTGTCAGTGCGTATTCCCCCACATCTTCATTGCCCTCCCGTACTCGCTCATATTGCATTGGGGGCAATGCAAGCTTCAGCTTGGGGGAGTCGCACTGTGTGCGTCATTTGAGTCCTTCTTTTTTGTTTTTGTGTCGTTTTCATCGTGTTTTTTATTTTTTTCTTTTTTTTCTCTCTTCTCTTCTTTTTAGCTCTTTCTCCTAGAGATGAACCCTATGATGAATCGCCACAAAATCACACACACCTAGCATTGCATCGATAATCACACTCACTAACCCTAGGATTTCGAGCCCTCTTGCATTTCACGCATCGTGGGTCCACTTAGCTTTTTTGTGAGTCGTGCGTCGTGACTAGCTATTTGATGTGCTTCTACTTGGTGATTTTACTTTATATACCTGTCCAGGAATGACCCCTAGATTATCATGCTTCGATTTGAATATGCGGTACTTGCTTACATTATATGCATGCTATATTTATATCGTATATTTCAATTCGCATGCGTCGGGATTCCACAATTAAGGACTAGGATAACCCACTTAGCCTATGCTCTATTTAGCGAGAATAGTTTCCTTTGCCCGAGTGTTTAGATTTCGACTTCTTTTTTGTTTTACTTGGTGCAAATCCCCTCGTCGTGTACCGTTCTCCCACTTGGGAGAGTGCACATGTGTATAGCCAAAAAACCCAAAAATCCAAAAAAAAAAGAAAAAAAGAAACGAAAAACCCAAAAAGAAAAGAAAAGAAAAATTTTGTATAGCCAAAAAGCCAAAAAAAATACAAATGCCCAAAACCCAAAAAAATTCCCGTGTGAATATTTTTTCCTACTTACCGAGAATAAAGGGAAGGCGAGAATTTGCACCGAGTGTTCTACTCCACATCATCTCAACCCCCATCGTTTTCGAAAACACTTGGCTTAGGAACTTTTTAGCTAGTATCTAGGCTATAGTGGCGTGATTTCCTTAACCCTAGTTGTGGAGTCCCCGATGCATGATACGCTTCTATTCTTACTCTTCTCATGCATGCTTGAACTAATATTCACCACAATTTCAAATTCGAATCGGTATTTGGGTCATTTCATGGATTTGCGTATATGAGCTCATAGCACATTGTAGAAAGCGACACCATTTGCTAGCACACGACCGCACTCACTCGCGCTTCACCGCGTGGGCCCACGACACTTATTTGGACTCGTTTTCCTAGGTTTAGTGATGTGATTTGACATCTGATTGCTTGGTGTGTCGTTTTTTATTTTGTTGGCTCTGACGGATGATCTAGGATATAGAGTTTTCTTTTTCTTTCTTCCTCTCTATTTTCTCCCTCCGAGCTCCTACTCTCACTCGTCTTCCTCGAGGACGAGGAAGAGTTCAGCTTGGGGGATTTTGACGTGAGTTTATATTTCATATATTCACGCACGTTTTCTTTTGTGTTTCTCCGTGTTTTTCGCCGTCTTTTATTCGTTTTCTCGTATTTTCTCGTTTTCTTTCACTTTTCTTTGTTTATCCATGTTTGCAGGAGATTGACCGTGTAGGGGACGTTTAACGACGATATCTCAGGTCCCCGGAGCAACGGGAGGAGTCACGCGTGATCCAGGGGGTCAAACGTCAAAGAATACATCTTTCAGCCCCTCACCCGGTCGGTTGGTCATCTCCAACCGATCGGGTGATGCACGCGTGCACCACCCGGTCTCAGCCGGAGCTCAAGTGGAAGTCACCCGACCGGTTCACAGACCGGTTCAGCGGGGGCCTGTTCTCTGTCTTTTCGAGCAAAATTCCAACCGATCGGGTGACTCTCACCCGATCGGTTCATCTGTAGCTGATGCTAAGGAGCTGAAGACACGGGCACCCAACCGATCACTTCACCCGATGGCGCCAAGATCCAACCGGTCACTCCAAGAACTCACCCGACCGGTTCATATGACCGGGTGAAAGCTCGCCGTTTTCTGTTCATAATCTGTAACGGATCACCCGATCGGTTGACTTGTCAACCGATCGGGTGATACGAGAGTCTATAAATAGAACCCCTAGGGTTCCAGAAACGGGGGAGCTGCTAGTTTTTACTGTTTTCTCCTATTGTGACGGCTGTAATTATTGTTCTTTTGTAAGTTTTCGGATCTTTCTCAAATTTTAGTATTGTCTTAATTACCCTATTACTTCCGCATTCCAATCGTCCGATTATGATTCCAACGGTTAATTTTCATTTAGATCGCTTTTCAATGAATTTTTGTGAGTAGTTCCCAAATCTGGGATTTTGGTGGAAACCCCTTCGGGGGCTCTTCCCAATGCATCCATAGGGTTAGGAAATCGATAGGGATTAGGAATCTAACGGTTACGCGGGGTGTTTCATTGTCATCGGCGGGAAAAAGACCGCCTTTGACCGTTGGGCCAAGGGGGAATAAACTTGGCGGTTGACTCCCTAGCCGTAGCTCACGCCCATAGTGTAGACGTCGAATCCTAGCACGCGGGAGCGGCAGGATGAGATGTTGGGAGTTATCGTTGCAAGCTTAGTGCTCCCGGAATCGATCAGTGTTAATGGACACGGGAGTGCCCACTGATCGAATCCGGGAAGTCCGGTGTATCATCCTGGGCACCGACCAGAATATTGGGCCCATGGGATGCCGGTACCACTTTCAGAGGCAACGTCTCACCATTAGACCCTAATTCCGATCGCTATCCATACCCGTAGGCCGTATCGGCGAGAGTCGCTCGTTGGAGTGGAAACCAAAGTCCCGGGTTTATTTTCTTATTGTTCATACCCTTCATTCCCTTCCGTGACAACCATCTACCGATTCGGGCTAGCTCGCCCCCGGGGTGATTTTGGTCCTCCTTGACTCAAGCACATCCTAGCCTCCCTGTGTTCGACCCCCAAGCCACACTACAACACCGTGCGCTTGCGGTTACAAATTTCTAAACCCCCACGCGGGTCCCCCGGCCATTTGCGGATAGCAAGCCGGGGCGGTCACGTCAAGTAACTACCGATGCTCACAAAGTAGTCAATACATTGAAGAATAGAGTGCGTTGATGCTGTAGGGATTTCTGGGACCCTTAGGGCACAAAAACTATATGCCCGTCCTAAGTCGGACGGAACATAGACAGAAAGGAAAAATAAATATGTTAATCTAATTAACATTTAACCCTAAGGTCCAAGACCCTAATCCAAGATCTATGCCGACTTGGGATGGGTCTGACCATCCCAAGAAGGATCTAGCCTACTGCAATTAAATTAAACTAATGCTTAAACACATACCCGGAATCTCAACCCTGGAGCAGGCGAGATGTTCTGCACCGTCTTTCGAGCTGCTCCCGTCCCACGCCGAGCCGCTCCTTGAACCGCTCCCCGAACCGCTCCTCGAATCGCTCCGCATCTCGAGGCGATCAATCCCCGTGTCGTTGAGCCAACCACGCACCGAAGAAAGTTTTCACGCGAGTGAAACCTTCGCCTAGATTTCGGATCTGAATCCGAACCCCTTCGCGGCTTTGCTAGAGCCCTTAGGATCAAGGTAGAAATATAGGGAGAGAGGAAATATTAATTTAAGCTTAGATCCGAGCGTGCTCCAACATTTACGAGAGCCGCTCAGATCTAGAGCTTGGGACGAGTTTTGAGGAGGAGAGCAGACCCCTATTTATATAGGCGGCTGACTGCTCCCCTTTCTCAAAATCCGATGTGGGACTATTAATTGGATTAATTACAATCAAGTTAGTTTGCACTTCACAAAGTGCAAACTTCCGTGAATTTTAACTCACTCACCGTTGAGCTTCATGATCGATACAACCTATCAATACGAAGAGCGTTCAACGGTGAACGCATAGGAAAAAACCGTTCGTCAATCGGAGTTCATTTGACCCTCCAATTGATCACTCAAAGTTCAGCCCACGGCTAGTTTTTCGCAAAAACTGAGCCGTCAAAACTGTTCTGCCCTAGGGCCAGAATTTCTGCACAAGTGGGACCCACCAAGCCAGCTGGGCGAGCCCAGACCAGGCCAGAACCTGGTCTGGGCGCACCCAGACTGGCGCGCCCAGCCTGGGCGCGTGGCCCAGGCCAGGGCGCCTGGCCCGGGCCTGGGCACCAGGCGCCCAGGGCGCCTGGGCGGCCCGCCTGGGCCAGGCCCAGGCGCCCAGCGCCCGGGCGAGCCCGCCTGGGCACAGGCCCAGGCGCCCAGCGCCCGGGCGAGCCCGCCTAGGCACAGGCCCAGGCCTGCCCCTGGGCCTGAGCCGGGCGCCCCAGTCTGGCCGGGTCTGGCCAGGCGCCCAGGCCAGACCCAGTCTGGCCTGGGTCAGCCTGGTCTGACCCGATCTGATCTAATGGGCTGTTTTGGGCATATCTTGAGAATCTGGCGTCCCATTTGGGCGCCGTTCGAACCTAATGAAGGTCGCACTCTTTGTGTGACCTTACGGCCTGACCCTACTACAGGTTGGGCTCGAAGCCCTATACGACAAAGACCACGAGCAGTGGCTGCCGTCCCTGTTTCAGCATCATCATAATGTGGTTAGCTCATCAACATGAGAATTGTCGGGACCACCCTGACCGTGTCTGTGATGATTTCTGCAGTTATAGTCTCTTCGTCTAAACTATGTCGTGTAGATCAAGTCTAGGGTATGGTTAAACTGTCAACCCCAATAACTTGACTCCGGTTAGTTTCTATCGATCTTTAGCCAATTAATGTTGGACTTCTTCCAACATACTCTGCGCAGAGATTATACTAAAGACCGAACTAACTCTACGACACCAACTCCCATTGACCAGGAGAGACGAATCCTCTCTTGGTCATTACTTGCCTCGTACGTTTCAAGTGACACCAAATCAAAAGACCTTTCGACAGGCATTGCCTCGAAGCTAGGTCGGTTGATCTAAGTGGCACCGTTCACGCACAGGTTCGTCAAATGACCTCAAGTCAAAAGACCAACTAGCCTATCATCACTAAGAGTTATCATTGACAGATTGGTCAATGTAACCATATGATAACTCTTGTGGATCGTTCAGTGAACTCATTCTCTAATGAGCACCTGTGTCTCGTCTCCGACTTCGCCAAGTCGAACGATCATGAGATCATCGCCACCGCTTAACGGTGAAGACTAAGACACAATGGTCTATCCGATGTTTCGATATCCTTGTCTCGAAACATCTACGACCACGAACCCTTTTAGACTTATGCTACAGACGGTCAAACATTTCTACATGATTGAGATACTCATCTCGATATCTGTTTGACCTTGCATAAAGTCTCAGGACTTTACCTAAGTTGATATCTAATGTTAACTACATTATAATATAACTTAGATAAATCATTACCAAACAGCTTACTGTTATTTCGAACAAGACGTTTGTGCTATTCACACAGAGATAAATAGCCTGGAGGGCATCATTCTCCTACAGACACACTGTCCACTTGGCATATTGATTCCATATCTAAAAAATGAAAAGCATTCAATAAATAATACGAAAAAGAGAATACTTTCATTAATGTTTTAAAAGCGTACGAACAAAGTAGCTAACATGGTATAGAAAGACATAAATTAAGTGCTAGAACGAACATAAATTAAGACAAAAATCTGTTCAAGCTTGTTCATTAAGCTTCCTGAACGAACATAAACGAATATGTACCGAGCTTGTTCACAAGTAGTTCGTCAAACGTTCTATTTGTCAACAGCCCTTGTTGCATAAGGATCATGTCCTTCTCATGAAAAGACGTAAACGTTTTCTCTAGCAACATCCTCTCAGTCACATTCTCACCATACAACTTCAGGCGTGAGGTGATTCGGAATAATACTGAGTTATACTGTAACGGCCTGTTTTCGGGCCAATTTGAATTTTGTGTGTGCACAACAATTAGGTCTGTGCGTAAAGTGATTTGGTCTGTGTGCATAACAGATGTCGTCTGTGCACACAGTAGGACCCTAGAACCTTGCTTGAACCTATAGATAGCCTCCGTGACTCGTGTCCGACTTGGGAACACGTGTCAACCCAAGCCAACACCTCGTTCACACTGGAATTGCTTTATGCACCGATCGTTTGAACGACACGCTATATACACGCAAATCGACGGGCGATTCTGGGACGAACCACACGTATATGACCGTACTTGTGACAGGAACCCGTAGGCGACCCCCGTAGACCAGTGAGACCCTGCATGCACGAACAGAACGCGTATCTCGGCAGTATCACGCGTATCGATCCGATACGGCGTTTTCCGCTGTATCAGCGTAACCGGACCCAACCAACCCCGCACGCATGTGCACTTGGGTGTCTCGGAGCTCCGTGCATGCCCCGGACCCATGCCTCGATGCACGTGCACGTAGCGCACATGCAAACCCTAGTTTTAGCCTTGTAGAAGAGACTTAAGCCTATAGCATCTAACCTAAGCCCCGACCTTTGAGCCCCAAGCCCCCTACATCAGCCCTACAACTTGTGCACGCGGCCCAAGGCCCAGCTGCCGGCCGTAGCCTAGGGATTTGCGCAGAAACCCTAACCCTAAGGATACTTAAACCCTCATCTCTCTCTCCCTCTCTAGACCACGGCAGCCGCCAAACCCAAACCCCATGGCCTCGCCTGGCCCTCCTCTCGCGACTGCAAGGCCTCCCCGCCATTGCAGTGGCCTGCTTCGTCTTCCCCAAGCCCGAACACCAACGCCAGCAGCCCCGACGCCTTTCCACGCCTCGCGCAGTCGCTCCGGCCGCTTCCACCGCCGACCACCACGTCCACCACCTCGGCACCGACCCCCTCTCTCCTCCAGGCCCGACCACCCTCGCCGCCGTGGACCAGGTCGCCGGCAAATCGTCCCGCAGCCTCCAAACCCTAACCCTAGCCGGAGAAGCTTGCGTCGCCGTTTTCCGGCGATGCAGCCGTCGCCGCCACCGGCCTCCACCTCCGTTGAACTCCCCTCGGCCCCCTCCTCCAGCTGCAAGCAACCAGAGCCTCTGCCATGGCCCCGATCTTCTTCTTTGTTTCTCCACGCTCCAAACCCTAGGTTTGGGGTTCTTTCACCGTTTTCCGGCGACTGGGACCTCGCCTTGGAGATCCATCGGTACCGTGAACCCTCGGTCGGCCTGTAGGATCCTGACAAAATAAGGACGTTAGGATCGAATAATAAAGTCGAGACTTACGCTTGCGTACACGGCACCGTAATCTCGGAACTTCGCCCTCGGATTCGCCACAACGGTCGATACTTCGTCACAGAGGATCGAAGCAGAGTTTCACCGCCTAAATCTCTAACTAGAAGATGATTTTAATGGAAGGGAGAAGAAGAACATAAGATGCCTTATGCAAACTTATGGCATGGAAAGTGTGAATGAATGCCTTACCCTTGGGTCCTATTTATAGGCTTTAGCGGTAGTTATTGTAGGAAATAACTAAATATAAGCTTATTAGCCTATATTAGCACATTCATTTATCTTCTTCTTTATCCACTTATCAAGTGCCATTTTGCACTTATAAAGTGGCTTTTTCCACTTATCGAGTGGCTTTTTCCACTTATCGAGTGGTCCTTTTCACACGAGAAAAGGTTCCCTTCGCGCACGCCTTCGTGCACGCGACATCTGAGGTCCGTATACCATCATACATCCCCTCATGGGTGTATTTATGTCGTCCATATCCAACATCTCCCACTCACACTTGAGGGGATTGTAAGGAAACTTATTTTCCTCTAACTCTTCTCTTTATCATACCGAGAAATAGGCCGTGTGACCATCATGCGCATAGAGTCCGCTGTTGTGCACTTGTTAGAGATACACAACACTCCTCGAGGTGCAAAGTTGAGTAGATCAACGCATGCTTTACCCTAGATTATTTCTTCACATTTCTTATACTTTATATTCAACAATTGAATCTCATCTGGATTGCAATTGGCTGGCCAGCTTTGAATCTTTAAAGTCCAAATGTGAATGCGAAATTAATCTTCCTCTTCTTGCGATCCTTTCGATCTTGACTTGACTTGCTTTTCTAACATGCCCCGCCGGACCGAATTAACCATAGTCCATAAGTAACATGCTAAGATAGCAATCACCCGGTCAAATCTAAAGGAACCAATTAGAGTCCATAAGGGTAATGAATTAAGACCCATGTGGTCTGTGGGTCTCACATAATAGTAAACACAATTACTATTCTAACCCAATGGTCAAAATGCATACGTAGTATGAATACGTATTACAACATCACTCCTTTCCCAAGGAGCGTATGTCTTAATGATGTTGTAAGGATGATAACCAGACACCACAATGTCTGACTTTGAGTCCCTTTTACTACTCAAATAATCTTCTGGACTCACATCCCGCATAAGACAGATAGGATTTCAAAATCCTCTTAGATCTTTTGAAAAACATCCATATGATGCAGATCTTTCATACGACCATTTTGTTTAAGTCATGACTCTAAATCGTCCGTCTGACGATTTTGACTTTAAACAGGTCTCATCTTTATTTTACCCGTCTGATAAAATAAAGGCGGTTGCTCATGTGAGAAAGCCAACCTTAATCTGTCCGACATACTAAAATTCAGCTGAGATTTCAAAAATGTACACAAACATTTCTTAAGAAATTCATATGCAATGTTGAAAAGAACTTTATTCTTTTATTAAATTTGATCATTTACAGACATGGGAATTTACATTGGTACAACTCAGCTCTTACGCAATCCTTGGGATGATAAGTGTTTGTAAAACACATCTCTGGGGATCGCCTTCGTGAGCGGATCCGCTATCATCTCATGCGTAGATATGTACCTTATGTCCACCTTCTTGGTCTTATCATAGTCTTTTGCAAATTTGTAGCGGATATCTCTGTGTTTGGTCTTACAATGGAATTTAGGATCTTTGACATAGGCTATAGATGTTTGACTGTCGCTGTGTATAGGTACAGCACTTGAGTCACTTGCATTAATAGCCTGCCTAAGAACTTCCTAAGCCAAACAGCCTCTTGGACTGCCATGCTAAATGCTACAAACTCGGCTTCCATAGTTGAAAGTGCGATGCGGGATTGTTTCTTGCTACTCCAGGATATTGCACCAGATCCGAGTAGAAAAACATATTCTGAGGTCGATCGTCGCTCATCGAGATCACCCGCCCAATCAGCATCAGTGTAGCCTTCGAGCCTCAAGGCATCTCCTTGATAGCATAAAGCAAAGTCTGCAGTTCCTTTGAGATACCGCATTATCCTCTTAACCGCTTTACAGTGTACTTGCCCTGGGTTGGATTGGTAATGACTTACCATTCCAACGGCAAAACAGATGTCTGGTTTTGTACACATCATAGCGTACATAAGACTACCAACTGCACTAGAATATGGAACTTTTTCCATAATCTCTTTCTCCTTTTGGTTCTTAGGACATGATTTCAGACATAAATTATCGCTTTTGCTTATAGGAGTATCAATGGACTTGCAGTCCTGCATATTAAATCGTTCTAGAACCTTCTTTATATAAGTCTCCTGTGAAAGAGAAAGAAGTTTCTTCGAACGATTCCTTGAAATCTTAACTCCAAGGATATATGCGGCTTCTCCCATGTCTTTCATCTCAAAAACTGATGAAAGCCAAGCCTTGATATCCATCACAAAGCCCTTGTCATTTCCGGCTATTAAAATGTCATCTACATATAGAGACATGATAACATACTTGCTTTTAATCCTCTTGATATATACGCAGTTATCTTCATCAAACATGGTAAAACCATTTGATAAGACAACTTCTTGAAATCGTATATACCATTGCCTCGAGGGTTGTTTAAGACCATATATGGATTTAAGAAGTTTACAAACCTTATGTTCGTTTCCTTCTTTTACAAACCCTGTTGGTTGTTCCATATAGATCTCCTCGTCCAATTCTCCATTGAGAAAGGCAGTTTTTACATCCATTTGATGTAATTCGAGGTCTAAGCAAGCTACCATTGCCAGAATCAGGCGAATCGAGGTAAAACGAACAACAGGTGAGAAGGTCTCTTCGTAGTCTATCCCTTCCTGTTGCGTAAAACCTTTCGCGACAAGGCGAGCTTTATATCTGTCAATAGAGCCATCAGCCTTATGCTTGATCTTGAGAACACATTTGTTCCCAATAGCTCTACGTCCTCTGGGTAAGTCAACTAAGTCCCAGACTTGGTTAACTTTCATGGATTCTAACTCCTCTTGCATCGCTTCCATCCATTTGTCTTTAGCAAGGCAAGATACGACATGTTTGAAAGTAGCAGGCTCGTCATCTTCTTGTAGTAAAGTCATAAAGGTTTGCGGAAATTCATCCTCAAATCTTAGAGGAGCCAACCTTGTACGACTACTACGTCGTATTTGAGATTCTTCAAGTCCTTGTTGACTCGAATTTAGATCAATTCTAATATCACTCCCACTTGGAATGTCGTTAGAATTGCTCCCACTTGGATCATTATTCCCGTATGGAATAGGATAATCGTCATTCGTATAATCCATTGGTGAAGGTTGAAACGTATTTTCGTTTTCACCAAGCATTCTCCCACTCGAATGAGGTAATCCTTCTTGATCATAAATCTCAAATAGAGATAAGTCCTGACTTATCTCGCCCTGTCTTGGAAACTTGTTTTCCAAGAAAGTGACATCCCTCGACTCAAACTCAATTAGCCCACCATTGTCTTCCTGACTAACAAAAACATAACCTTTGGAGTTTTCTCCGTAGCTTATAAAGATACATTTCCTTCCCCTTGGCCCAAGTTTGCCATACTTATGGGAGGAAATATGTGCGTAGGATGCACAACCCCAAGGTTTCAAAATGTTTAAGTCAGGAGACTTTTGATTCCACAACTCATAAGGAGTGGAGCTAACTGATTTCGAGGGTACGCGGTTTAAAATGAAATCGGCCGTTAATAATGCATCACCCCAAAAGGTGATTGGCAAGTTAGCTTGCGCCATCATTGAACGGACCATTTCCATTAAAGTCCTATTTCTCCTTTCTGCAACACCGTTTTGTTGAGGAGTATAAGGCATAGTTACCTGATGTACTATGCCTTTTTCATCACAAAGTTCCTTAAAACTTGTTGATTGATATTCACCGTCCTTATCGGTTCGCAAGACCTTAATTATGCGATCTAATTGATTCTCCACTAAACTCATATAGTTTTTAAAGCAAGCCAATGCTTCACTTTTGTGGGATATCAAATAGATATGTCCGAATCGGGTGAAATCATCAATAAAAGTGATGAAATAGGACTTCCCGCGTCTTGTCTTGACATTCATCGGACCATATATGTCCGAATGGATAAGCTGTAATGGAACCTCGGCCCTTGTGCCGGTTCCAAACGGCTTGCGACAAGATTTCCCCACTAGGCAATGTTCGCAGGTCGACATTTCAACCTTTGAAACATTGGATAGAAGGCCACGTTTGGCAAGTCTATCCATACGCGTTGGTCCAATATGACCAAGCCTTGCGTGCCAACAAATCACATCAGACTCATAAGTCTTAGAATTTGCAATAAGGAAATTTTCATTACACGAGGAATCATACATTGTACTCATTACAATAAATCCTTTAAATACAAACCCAGTACCAATAAGAGTATTATTACAACTTAAGTCCACATTACAATCATGAAAAAACCAATTATAGCCAAGACCCATTAACACGACCACAGAAATTATATTCCTTCGAATATCTGGAGCGAAGAGGACATCATGAAGTTGGAGAGTGCGGCCGTTGTCCAAGACTAGCTTGCAAGTCCCAACGCCTTTCACTTCAACACGTGTGTTGTTTCCTACATAGATCCACTTCGTTCCTTGGGATATCCGGTGATACTCCACGAAGGATCGTCTGTCCCTTACTATGTGGTCGGTGGCACCTGAATCAATTATCCAAAATGGATTAGATTCCACAAGAAATATTGAACTAGAAACACATATGTAACTAGTATATTTACAAGTTACCTCGTCGCCTCCACTCGTACACGAACGAGCATAGTGACCGAGCTTGTTGCACTTGAAGCACTTGATCTTCTTCAAGTCTTTCTTCTTGTGCCACTTCTTGTGCCCACCCCTGTGTTTGGGTTTCTTGGTAGACTCAGGTTGCTTTTTACGTTCATTAGTGAACTTCGAACGATCTTTCCGTTTCTTTCCCCCATGTGAGGAATTAGCAACCATGTGCACTTCTGCACTTGGCTTGGCAGCCGCAAGCCGCTCTTCCTCTAATTCGAGGTGCTTTGAAACGTCGCTGAAGTTCTTGATGCTCTCATTGTGAGTGAGATGCATCTTCATTTGGTCCCACCCATTTGGTAGGGAACGTATGACTGCTTGGATTTGTTGCTCATCAGTGAGCACATGACCTGCGTCCTTTAACTCCGAGATAAGATTCGACATATGTCGCAGATGTTTCCCCATGGAATGATCTGGACGTTTCTTATATGAATCGAACCTTATAGTTAAGGCGCGAAGTTTGGACACCGATGTGCCACCGAACTTCTCCTCTAGCTTGGACCATATGTCCATGGCTAGGTCATGTTCTCGGAAGATACGCATTATGTCATCGGCCATACTGGACAATAACGTAATGCGGGCTATCTTGTTCTTCCGAGACCAAGCATCAAAAGCTTCCTTGTCTCGTCTGTGTTGGGCCGTAGTGCCCAACTCGGGTTCAATCATGACGTTCTTTAGAGTCTCGAGCACCTCTTGCTCCTCCAGAACGTATTATATCTTAATGGACCAAAGTTTGTAATTATCGCCGTTGAGTTTTTCACCTTTGTTTAACTCAGCGACGATATTCTTTGAAGCGGAAGACATTTTACTTTTAAAATGCTGCAAAAGACACAAAAACCGAAGGTTTGATCAAAAACATTGCATTGAAAATTCTTAAAATAAATACAATTCCCACTTGAAATGAGAATAGAATATCCCATTTGGATAGTTCTAATTTCAACTCCCACTTGGAATGATATTTGCAATTTGATAAGTTACTTTCGAAAAATATTGAAAATGTTACTCTAGAATCGGAAAGGTCACTACGTTTCCAATCACCATCTAGAGTAACTTTCAATATTTCCCCATCACTTTATCAAATGTTAGTACTCTTATAGTACTTCGCAGCGGAAAAGCGTTTTTAAAAACATATTTTTCAAAACGTATGAAAACGTATTTTTCAAAATTGTATATTTCGACTTAGTACCCTTATGATACTAGCGAAATATTCGGCAATCCATGGCCATTTGCCGGGGTAGAGCCGTAGCCGTGCCAAGGCCGGATCCCCCCTGTGGGGATTTCTCTGCAAGCCACCGTCGCCGGTTCCCGTATAGATCCAAGCGTTCCCTCCTTCAGGGGAATTTGCCGCAGAGAATTGCCGTCGGACCCGTAGGGGTTGTCAATGCAAGCCACTGCCATGCATGCCCCCCCTTTCGGTCACGAAAGCCCCATCCCTAAAAATTTGGACAACCAAGGCTCGGCAATGGCCCCATTCCCTCGGTCAAGGGCCTCTGCCCTGACCGGGGCTGGCCAACGCCGGCCAAGGGCATAAGACTGGCCGGCCAGGGCCTCTACCCTAGCCGGCCAGGGGCCCTGGCCCCTCAGCCAGGGCCGGCCAGGGGCCCTGGCCCCTCGGCCAGGGCCGGCCAGGCCCTGGCAGAGGCCAGGACGCCGGCCCTGGCCACTGGCCGAGGCCGGCCAGGGCCGGCCCTGGCCTGGCCGCGGTCGGGGCCGGCCGGCCCTGGCCAGGGCCGGCCAGGGCCGGCCGGCCATGGCCCGGCCATGGCCTATTGGCCTCGGCCGGCCCTGGCCCTTTGGACATGGCCGGTCTCCCCCCTTGCATGGGGTGGCCGCATGCACTCCTCCCCCTCGACGGGGTGGTCGTGGTGGTTTTCGTCGTTATTGGCCGTAGCCAACCCCCTCCGCATGGGGAGGGGGAATGCATTGCCTCCATTGCCCATATGGCTATAGATTTCATGCACCAAAATTCATCTTTCCCGATGGGAATAACCACCATCTTCTTCTCCGGTGAAGCACCCGTTCGTCGAGAAAGTAGTTATCCTCCAATGGCCGTGTGCCAAAAAAATAACTTACTTCAAAAAGTTCGTAAACTACGCGCTCCACATGAAGAGAGTGCCCATTCCCTATGAATGGAGACTCAGCATCCATGAAGATAGCGAGTTTGACGATATGAACGGTCGGTTCTTCCCGTCACGGAGAGTTCCTGCCATATCCGTAATGGTAGGAGACCCTAACGTGAAAAGAACAACCGCTGCGTTCTCTCCGTCACGAAGTGTTCCTACCATATCCATAATGGTAGGATACCCATTCGTGAAAAAGACAACGACTCGTTCATAGTTTCGACGGGGCGACGGTCTGACCGGAGCGAATCCGTATGGCTCTGATACCAATGTAGGATCCTGACAAAACAAGGACGTTAGGATCGAATAATAAAGTCGAGACTTACGCTTGCGTACGCGGCACCGTAATCTCGGAACTTCGCCCTCGGATTCGCCACAACGGTCGATACTTCGTCATGGAGGATCGAAGCAGAGTTTCACCGCCTAAATCTCTAACTAGAAGAGGATTTTAATGGAAGGGAGAAGAAGAACATAAGATGCCTTATGCAAACTTATGGCATGGAAAGTGTGAATGAATGTCTTACCCTTGGGTCCTATTTATAGGCTTTAGCGGTAGTTATTGTAGGAAATAACTAAATATAAGCTTATTAGCCTATATTAGCACATTCATTTATCTTCTTCTTTATCCACTTATCAAGTGCCTTTTTGCACTTATAAAGTGGCTTTTTCCACTTATCGAGTGGCTTTTTCCACTTATCGAGTGGTCCTTTTCACACGAGAAAAGGTTCCCTTCGCGCACGCCTTCGTGCACGCGACATCTGAGGTCCGTATACCCTCATACATCCCCTCATGGGTGTATTTATGTCGTCCATATCCAACACGGCCTACTCTTCGATTCGACACCAAGAACAGCGTCTACGAACGTCGTTTGAAGTTTCGTCGCAGATCCGGGCGTCGATCGACCATTTCACACTTCCCGAGGGTGATCCGGTGACTTCTGCCACTGACGATCACATCTGGGTACCCTCAGTCGCTGATTGCGACAACGTGGAGCTGACGGATCGCTGATAGGAATCTGTGCTCCAGGCCTTCCACCCTTGACCTACCGTCGGGTGACGTGGCGTTGTGTCAGAATCGTCATCGACGTGGAGCTTTCGCATCTGGCTAGGTAACGATTCTCAAAAGCCTTGTTGCTCTAGTAATTAGGGCCAACTTGCATGAAGTAACTCACATAGAACGAACTCATTAGAGAATCGCCTCGATCGATCAATGGACTTACTCTGCTGTGCACATAGGATAAATGGAATGATCGATCGAACTAGGCAGCATACCATAGGTCTGGTGACCCAAAGCGGGCCCAGTTAATCTGGCTTATCTTATGTCGTTTCCTGTGGATGTTGGAGTGCATGATTGTGATGATAGGATTATCGTACATGTTCCGTAGATCCGTTGGTTGACCCAGACCCTGCTGGACTACATCCTTGCCGGAATCTTTCAGGCAAGGAATGGGACTTTAGTTACTGCTTTTATGCTTTTCTAGAATTGATGTTAGAACTGCTAGATTTATTTCTGCAAAATACTTGAAAATGATCACATGTTACTTTCTGCTCGAACCCACTTTTAAGATGCAACTTAAACCTCACATGCTAATTAATAAGCCAGACATTATAATTGTGTGGATCTTCGTAGAAGATCACAGGCATGGGCCTCTCCTATACGAAGGTTGGCACTACTCTTGTGGAGCGTCTGCTGGCTAGCCCAGAGATGGCTCGCTTACGGACTTGTGGAGCGTTTGCTGGCTCATCCAGGAATGTCTCGCTTACGGATAGTTAATCGATGATGGGGGTGACCATTGAGGACTGGTGCTCCCCAGCTTTGGCTCACTGGTGACTGGTACGTTCCGGTATGATACGTATTATCATTCATGATTAATGTTTTGTTTCGGATCGATGACGGGGGTGACCATTGAGGACTGGTGCTCCCCAGCTTTGGCTCACTCGTGACCGGTGCGTCCCGGTATGATACGCAGTATCATTCGTGATCATTGTCTTGTCTCGTGTCTAGATGGAGCGTTTGTTGGCTCGTGTCCATAACACAAACGACTCGCGGGTGGGGTTGGACAACAGAGTCTAGCTGGGCCTGGGGGGTAGCTCCCCTCCGCCTATGCAGCTTGAGTCCTTATGCATTATCTTTGTATCGCAGTTGGTGCACTCCTGTCTGCTTCGCAAGGATGCATTCCGGTCGTTTGACCTTTTCTAGACTTGGACAATCTGACCAGATGGACACCCCTGGTAGATTGACAGAACTACATGAACAACTCTTAGACGATCTGACTAGATGGACACCTCTAGTAGATCGATTAGAATAACCATTACTTATTTCCTGCTTTCTAGGACTGCCTGTGTAGTTTGTCATTTAAATTCCATTTAGAACTGCTAGAATTGTATAACTGCATTTAACTTATGGTCTCATTAGTTCGTTGCTGACATGTGTTTTGCACATGTCACAGACTTGACCGAGCTGCCACAACCTGAGGACCCCAGCAGACTCTTTCCTCTTTAGTTGCCTCAGGTACATACAGTTTTAGTCTCCATGTTAAACTCTTTGTTGGTTACCTTCTGCTTTTGAATAATATCTTATTTTACTACTAATTCTATTGTTTCATGCTAAATCGTTCGATCGGACCTTCCCCTCCGCATCATGACTTGCCATAGACGCTTATTGGACCCCGAGCCTCAACGGCTCTAGTCCATGCGGGGCTGGCCATGCCTCGTTGCCCAACCTTTTGGGAAGCAGGGCGTGACATATACTCAGCTACAGATTTGTAATCCTGTATGCGGAAGTGAGTCCACTCGTACTGCGCAAGAGAGAGTATGACATCCCTTTGATGTCTGTACCTCTCCTCAAGTGCGTTTCACAGCTCATAGGGATCCTCTACAGTAAGATACTCGTCCTTCAGGGTCGAGTCTAAGTGTTTCCTGATATAAATAATGGCTTTCACCTTAAGTATATCGGAAACTTCTTCTGCATTAGGGGCTTCTATAGAAGCATCCTTTTCAACTGTGGCAGTACCGGTTGTTACCTTTGCTGTGGGTGTTAGATTGAACCGATGAGAACGCAGATGAAACTTCAGGTCCAACTGCCAACTCAAGTAGTTCGACCCATCGGCCTTCAGGACCGAGAAATCAACATTAGCAAGTCTGACCATCTTTGCAATTTAGCAATATAAAAATACTATTAAAGTTAAACATCCACGGATTTAATATGAGTAAAGAATTAATTTAGAACTATGGGGATCAGCCAGCCGAGCACTAAAAAAAGAAAAAGTCCGCATATACATCCCATAAATTAAAAAAAGTGCATGAAATAAAGACAACTTGTGAACTTTAAGGAAAGCCACTTTCTCTTTATGCTAGCGCCTTCATCTTCATGGGATGGTCCTTCAGCTCTGACTTTTTACATTTAACCTCACATACAAGTTCTCTCAAAATGAAAAAAATTGCAGCAAAAAAGTAAAAGTGTCGGAAACCCAGCTGATCCCTAAAACCATAGTTCTAATAGCACATCCACACAGATATTATATACAAATACAACCATGCAGATAAATGACATCACATGCATAGATTAAGAAATAATCTAAAAATGAAGTCCGTGCTAAAGAAAAGAAATTTTTTAAAGCCTTTAATCATGATCCATTTTTCACTTTTATTTATTTTTCCGTCCAACACTATCGCAATTTAATATTTCTTTAATTATTGGGTTTCTGAAGGCCCAAACAAAAAAACAAAAATTAAGTGAAAAATTCGCTAATTTCCATGCTTTTGGGCTATGAAAACAACAAAAATAGGGTTAATGGGCCTCCCCCCAAAAAAGCCCGTTTAGGGTTAGGGTTTCGAAAAACCCTAGGAGGCCCGCGCCCGTTTAGGGTAAGATACTCGTCCTTCAGGTTTTTAGACATGCGGATCTAAAAAAAATTGATTTTTTATCGTGTTCATGAATTACGCGATCTAAAACATGCAGATCTATCGGAAAAGTAAGTCTAGATCTAAAAATATTTGATATTTATCTTCTAAATTCGGCTATGGAATTTAAGCGACGGTCGATGAAGGATGCCCTTTACGCTCCCCGTTGAGAAGATCAAGATCTTCTTAAATTGACGTTGGGGATGAACTCCTCCTTGAGAGCCGTCGTCTTCTTCCGCCGAGCAAAATCGTGCTGATAACGTGTTATGAAGGGAGAATCGTAAAGTAAAAGATGTAGGGGTTAAGAGCCCCTATCATTATATATATAGCTTTTCAATTATGGGTGGATACCTAATAGATCCGATGGACTTATTCACAACATTTAAAAAATTTTGAAAAATCAAATTACGCTGAGAACTAAAAAAACCCTGGACCCGGACTTGAAAAGACAAGACAAAACCGGACCCGTTTGCGTTGTCGCGAGGTAAACAAAGGACCATCCGCTCAGCTGAACCCCTCACGTGATCCCGGCCCGTCACCGCCCAATTTATGTCGTGGGCAAATCATAAGTCGGTTTAAAATAACTAAAGCCGCGCGGAATCAAAGGCCGAAACCAAAACCAGATTTAATCACCGACCTTTCACGTCCACCCTATATATACCATCATAACCCCATCTCTTTTCGCCGCTCTCCTAACATCGTGTCGCTGCCGTCATCGCCCCCGAACCCTTTCTAGGGTTTTCCTTGCTCCCTCTCCGTATCTTCCAGCTTTTCCAAAGCATTTACCTATCTTCTCTCCCATCGATCTTGTCTGTTATGGACTCTTTTGGAGCAGCTCGGAAGAGGGGGCGGCCCGATGCGGCCAATGGCAACGGAGGGTTCGCCGGATCGAAGCGGGCTAGAGGTAACGAACCGTTTGGGGTTTTCTCTTGCTAGTGGTTTAATGGTTTTGTATAGCTTAGAAACCCTAGTTCTTTGTTTGATTATATCTCATGCTGATGATTAGTTAGTATTTTTGTTAGATTTAGGGCGGTATCGTAATTTATTGCTGGAGCTGCCTTTTTTCTCTTGAGATCTAAGCGTTGAGCTTGGGCTGAGGTTTTTTATTGTCGGTTTCCATGTTCAAGTTGAGTTCTTTATCAGTTCTTGCGTTAGGCTGGTCCGTTGGGCTAGTAGATCTAGTTCTGGCTGGGGTTGTTGCTGGATCTTTTCTCGATCTAGGGGTTCTTTGCATAAGCGACGATAAAAATTCGATTACTTTGAATCTAGCAGTAACTATGTCGGAATCAAACCTTATAGTCTTTGTCTTATCACTGGAGAAAGGAAATAATACAGGATGTTTATGTCATTACCAGAGTCTAAAATCAACCTGTTGATAAGGTTATTTTCAGGTCAGTATGGAAGGGAGCTAATGGTTTACCTTTTGGTAAGTTTATGTCATTGCAAGAGTCATTGTTACCAAGACATCAGATCGGGTTCAATCTCAACAACAGTTTCAGGCGCAACACTGTCTGTACCTTCAATCGAGTCAACCACCTTGTTGATCTAGAATTTATTTGGAAAATTGCTTCTTTTGTTCTTCTTGCAAGAGATGTATCCTAAATTAACTACTGTGAAGAGAATTTTTCAGAAGGTGAAATGAAAATTTTCTTTTTAATTAACCTATATCGTGGTGTTATGCTGAGAAACCTAATATTAATTTCTGTATAAGCTCTCAGAAACAGTTGGCTTTTTATGAACCTAATTGCTAAATGTAACTATTTATTTCTTATCTGTTTGCTATCTAAATGCTCTCCTATCTGTATTACATCATTGTTAGTAGTTTCCTTTGTATTTCAAGATTAATAACCCTGGAAAATTTATTAAGATATCATCATGTAGGAGCCAACATTAGCAGATGATTCTTAGTGGATTAATTGAATACATTGCAAAGAACTTGTTGAAAGTGAAATTTGAAAGTAATTACTTGAGAATGAAATTTACACGAACTTGTGCAAATATTACTTCTCAGATACTGCTTGTTTTTTCCCTTCAACTCTTCTCATAATTCAAATTTCTTGTAGCAGATCATTGCACTTGCATAGATCAAATATATGCAACCTTTTGGTCTTACGTGTAACAAATTACTAGACTGACTGAAGAAATGAACTGGGAACTTATTATTATTTTCTGCCAGTTTATTCTCAGCAGTGCAAACCAGTGAATAGGTCTTATAATCAATCAACATTGGTTGTCAATAGACCATAAGAGACCAATTGATTATGGATCAGGATGCACTTCTTGTTAATTAATGTTCAAAAGAGGAATTCAAGTTCCAAGTTGATGATTAAAATTTTTTACGTAAAGGCATCGTTTTGAGTCTTCCTACACAGAACTTTTTGTTTAGGCATTTTTGAAGCCAATTTTCACATTCTTCTTCTATACTAGCAATATTTATGCTTTGTAAGTTTTGTGCGAGTCACAAGATCACTATAGAAAATTTTAAACATGATAATAATTTAAATATTTGCATGGTTTAATTGTTTTTTTGTCAATAATTTTTCCTCCAAAAAGCATTAAACGCTTTAGTTAAGTAGAAGATTTACTTCGTTGCAATGCCAAATTGATCAGTGTAAGTATTAGCGTTTTAAAGTATCAAGATTAAAAAGTATTGGAATTAACTGAGAGCAAATAACTAATGTTATGCAACAGAAACGGACTCGGTACAACCTGGTTTAGGAAGCAAATCGAAGCCATGCATGAAGTTTTTCAGGTTCTAATCTTAACTTGTCTAAAATAAATATGTTAAGTGCAACTTATCTCCTTTTATTTATCTAATTTAATTTTAGATATCATTTATAATTTTTAAGCACATTGAATCTTGTAAGGCTAATGAGTTGGGTATTAAGCTTTGATACAGGTTGTTCTTTAATCAAGTTAACAAGCTTGTAAAACAGAAAATTTGGTGGCTAAATGTAATCTGCTCTTTGGAACTTAAAAGCAATCCTATTCTTCAAGGAAGTTGCAAAACCATTGCTCAGTTTATACATATCGTCTAACGCGTTGTGTGATTGGCTGCTCTGTCTGCAAATTAAACATTAAAATGTGCAGAATCTATCTACAATTGTTTCTAATACCTCTTATATTTGAAGAAGAATCCCAACTTTATACAAAGGTAAAATGTTGCTGTCTATGCCGGATATATAAGGTAAGAATCTAAATTGCCTGGCAAGTCAGACTCAAGCACAATAAATGAGTTGGAACTGTGTAGTGATTTCGTTTACGGATATTACTGCCACATCTTCTGTTAGGCATACAAATGCCCATCTTTTTTGCTAGTGTATCACAACTTAATGTTTTCGTATTATGTGTTTGTATTATGTGTTTTTGTTCAGGTTAACCGTAATATCTGTTTGCTTCACTATTTACTAATTATTAAGAATATACATTTACCTTATGAAGCATACACTTATTAAGGGATCAAACAATTATGAGTAGCTCAAAATATGTTTTGAACCGAACATATGTTGTATATGTCTATTATTCACATAGTTGCAAGCACATTGGTTAAAACTAATTTATAATGTATTCTATACCTTGATGACTGTTTACAAGTTGTTTGTCGGTTATGTTATTACATATGACGTCTGTTCTACTTTTATCCTATTCTTAGTTTGATAATAATGATTATGCATGATTGCCAATTGCTTCCCTTTATTATGGGTTTTTATTTATTAGTGGTTTTTAATAATGAAAAGTCATTTTAAAAGTATTTGTGTTAAATTATTTGAGACATTGAACACTTGTTGTTTGGATGGTGGCTTGGCCTTGAGATATGGGTAACTGCCTATAACATAAAAATTGCTTAATGGCGGCTTACAGTTTAAAAACACAATGGCTGTGCATGCTTATTTGGAAGCAGACAATTAGTATTGTCGATGGTATGGTTGGTTTTCACCCAAAGAATCATCCTGGTCGGCAATACACTGGTGCTGATAAATTTGTTGTTATTCTGAAAATTATAGTAATATGTACAATAATCTGAAAGTGATTGGGTTGATTATTGTGGAACGCGATAGAATTTTGAACAGTTTAAGTAAGCGAGTGAGGGTGGATGTTAGGATGATGAATGCTTCAAATGTTAAAGGATTCATTGAAGAGTATTGTAAGTGGAGAGAGGCAGCAAGGTGTGTGGAGTGTTATTTTAGGATTGTCCATTTTGTTTATGTTTTTTGTATTATGCTGTATTGTATTAAATTAATGACACAAAATTTCTCAATGACATTATTCTTGATTTTAATCATATAAGATGACACTGCTCTAGATGTGGATCACCGCACCTAAACCAATTTTATTGTTGGTCTGGTGAAAAAAAGTTCATATTGGGATATGAACTTGTGTTTCCTATGAAATTAACCTTGGGTTCCTTGGTAATGAAACTCAAGGATCAGCATCAGACATAACCGAACATAAGCATATCGATAGGGTGGTGATCGGCAATAGACTTAAGGGGGGTGTCAAGGAGGGGTGAATTTAACTTTACCTGCCATACACAAAAGGTGCTCATGGAAGCAAAGGTGTTAAGCTGTTATAACTTGCCAAGTACACGGTGACAAATGAGTTAAGATAATTCCTTTACATCTGTCTATAGGTGTTAGTATTTCAAAATGAGGGTTTCACTAATTTGCTTCTTTAAATGGGTTAATGGATAAAGTCAGTCATTTTAAATGTGTTAGATTGCTATTATCTCTTTGTATCCAGTGTTTAACATAAATTAGGGGGTGTCCTCATTCCTTCCTTGCGTTTTAAGGCTTCCCTTGAATCTTCGTTGATGACCCTATAGGTTTTTTCTGTGTTATTTGGCTGATTCTGTCATTAAAGTTTTTACTCACATGCTCATTTTTTATTGAAATACTTGAAATATCCCATGCACTGGGACCTAAGAAAAAAAACCACACAAAGGATGTAGGGCCCGCTTGCAGCTGAGAAGGATAGAGACTTGTGGGAGTGTATGTGAGTATTGTCTGGGATAAAAGTGAGAAAAGCAGGAATCAAATAGTAAAAAAAGCTTGAGGGGGGCAAAAGAGGAAAAAGACCAATGTCATACGTGTAAATAACAGGCATGTGGGTTTGTTCTTTAGGTTCATGAAGGGGCAATGACAAACATGTAAATAATGGACATTGGGGGGGGGGGGGGGGGTTGGTTGCAACAAACAGCACACCCCGAAACACATCCACACCCTAGGACGCCCCCCCAAAACCCCATCTCAGCCCTACATCTCCTACAGGTCGAGGTCGCCAAATACTGGCCACCACTTTATCAGCCTCTTTGTCTTAGTAGGACAATGGCACCATTGTAATTTATAAATGGGTTGCTCTAAGAGCGTTGAAATATTTGATTAATATTATGTTGGTTGTAGCTTTCCTATTAGATAGATTTCTAAATAACTGGAACTTTTGTAATTGTTATTATTGTTTTTGTTGATTATATTGGATAATAGTTTGTATCCAGTCCTAACAGACACTCTTATATGGCCATAGCGACACTGGAATGATATGACACAGGGACCCTAAAGAAAATTTTATAACTTAAAATGGAGGTACTATGTCCGACATGACACATCTCCAGTGTTGAAGATTGTTGAAGTGTCCGGGCTCTACGTAGTTATGCAGGGATATGGTGAAATTTTCTCCATTCAGTATGTTGAAACTTGCTGTCTAATGAACGATTTTATATTCTGCAGTGTAGTTTTGATGGTGATAATATTGCATCACAATTTATAAAGGCTTTTAGCTGTTAAATTTCATATTTTTTGAATGCCTTTCATTCTATATAAATTAAATATAGACATGTATTGATTTTCTTTGTGGACAGAGCACTTAAAGCTCATGTATTGCGTGTACACACACACACATACACACGAATCACAGTGACGGTAGCAAAGTATCTATGCTTCGGAACAAATTTTTGGCACTGCATAGATCCATGTGAAATTAATGTGTGTGAACGCGATCCTGTGCGAAAATTTCGTGCAGGATCACCATGCAAAAAGTTTTTATTATTTAATTTTTTTGATGTTTAATCCATACAATCATATACAATCATAAAAAATAATGGATGAACTATATGGGGATTTGACCATCGATCCATCTGTTACAAAATTTAATCGTTTAAGAACAATAGAACTTTTTGTAATGCATTGATCGAGAGTTAAATCTCATTATTTTTCACACATTTTTTGTGGTGTGGGATGTGCAATTGTACGGAGTGAAGCATAAAAAAAGCTTTGAAAAAATTTAAATAAAATAAAAATCATCAACCATGATATCCTGCAGACACAGTTTCAATAGAATTTTGATTTATACAGTTGCATGTATTAAAGAAGATGAGTATGTACCACCAATCGCCAATTCAGAAAGTAACAACTACTACTACATAAAATTTTCATTATATCCTCTGTGCGCTGATCAGTTGCAAATACAACAATTAGCCCCCAGTTCCACCAGCCATTGTAGTTGTTTCCTTCAGCACCTCACTTTAGCCACTTAGTGCATAGAAGAGGATTGATAATGGGCTGCCGAGGATTTTAATGTGTGTTATTTTTTAATGTTATTAATTGACCTAATCAGAAATTTCGATCCGTTGACACTGGGTTTGAGAATCATTGCTCTTCATTTTAACATTTGCAAGTCATTTTTTGTAAAAATGACTAGCAAAGTACATTTGGAATTTTAAATATAATTCACCTTCTATGTATTGAGAAGCAGACAGACCTTAGAGTCTGGTTATGGATTGATTACAATCTCATTACTTTTCATTAAAGCAAACTAGTTTTTTAGCATGTCCACATGGGTAATTATGGAAGTATATACAAATATTCTTTCTTTTAATTTTAAATACTTATTTTTTTTGGAATCCTTTCATGAATTTGTATCAGGTATCCATATCATCTACATGTCAATTTTTCTTTGCGTGAAACATTAAGTAACCACGTCTTAGATTTTATGTATGTATGAGGAATATGGGGAGTAGCTAGTCAAGGGACAACTCTTGTTAAAGACAACTCTTGTTAAAAAGTCCATGTTCCGCTGTTTGTTAGATGGTTGGAACTTGTGCAGTTTGATGTTTATAGTCTAAAGCATCAAATGAAAAATATTTAGTGAACCTAATGTGTTTTGTTCATTCATTGTAAAGAGTTTTATTAATGGCAAAATCGATAAATTTGTGGCGAGTAGGTGAGGGGGGTACTTGGGTACGGGTCGTGTGTTACCACAGATTGCTTCTTTAGATGTCATGTTTAAATTACTGCTTACCATATCTGGTATATTATTTAAAAATGTATCTAATGTTATATTAGAGGTCTGTACTGCTTTTCTACTGATGATGTTGGGTACTTGGGTGTACCCAAGAATACGAATACATGCATGGCTGCGGAATACAGTAGATAGTTACCATGTCACATCATCAATTTCAGGGTAATTAATTAGTCGGTGTTCCCTGCAAGTAATTTTATTGGATCTATATTAAGTAGGGTATCTCCTCTGTATGAACTGAGACCTCCATTCTGTAATATTACCGGTTCAGGGAAACCTTGGAATGAACTGAAACTTGTTGGATGTATGTAATTTGGTGTTAATTGAGGTGTGATCTTTTTAGTTAATTGTAAACTGATGGTTTCCAGGTATATTTGTTTTGTTCTTCATGGTTAATTGTCTGGACGTATGTAATACTGATAACCATTTGATGTGGGAAAACTCCTGAAAGTAGCTTTGTTGTTGTATTGTGTTGCAGCATTACGGGGTGCCCCTTTGGTGAAGGATGCCATTTCCTGCATTATGTTCCTGGTGGCTACAATGCGGTTCTTCAAATGACAAACATGGGAAACACGGCTCATCACCCACCGGCGAGAGGCCCGATGGGACCTCCTCCCATTTCTGACGGTCATGGCCCACCTTCCTCTACCGTGAAGACTAAGATGTGCAACAAGTATAGTACTGCAGAAGGCTGCAAATTTGGAGACAAATGTCACTTTGCACACGGTGAGAGGGAGCTTGGCAAGCCAATAGCCCCATCGCATGATGGCCATATGGCCCCACCACCGATGGGAGGAGGAAGGATGGGTGGCCGTGTAGAGCCACCTGCTCCTGCTGCAAATTTTGGTGCTTCTGCTACTGCAAAGATAAGCGTGGATGCCTCCCTTGCTGGTGCAATTATTGGGAAGGGTGGGGTTAACACCAAGCACATATGCCGCGTCACTGGAGTGAAGCTGGCCATCCGGGAGCATGACTCTGATTCAAACCTGAGGAACATTGAACTTGAGGGTACTTTTGATCAGATTAGTAGAGCTAGCACAATGGTGCAGGAGCTTATCATGAACCTGAGCTCTACTGCTCCGCCCGTGAAGGCTGCACCTGTTGCTCCTCCTGCGGCTCATCATCAGTCCAATAACTTCAAGACCAAGCTCTGTGAGAATTTTACAAAGGGTACTTGCACTTTTGGGGACCGCTGCCACTTTGCACATGGTGGAAATGAGTTGCGCAAGGCAGCTGCTTAAGCGAAACAGTTTTTGCGTAGATTTGCTCTATTTTCATGTTTGCCCGAGTAATGGCTTAGAAATTCATGCCCCTCTATCTGTTTTATCGAGTTATTGCGCTTAGTTGCCAGTATGCATAGGACTTTAATTTTCACATGTGGCGCGAACAATTTGTTGTGGGATCAATAGTCTGCCTTCTGCTGCCTGAGTGGATGTTTCTGTCTTCACGCTGTTTGCTTAATTTTAAGGTTATCCTGTTTGGCTACTTTTAGATGTTATCCCTGTTTTTCTCCCTAAGTTGTTTGAGCATGCCCTTAAGTTTATCGTGGATGGGGAATGGTTATGTTTATTTGATCGCTAGAGTATGTATGTTCTCTTTTATCGCATACTGGCTATTGTAATTGTTTGTGTGTGTTATTGCGACTTGCCACGGATCCATGGCTTGAGCGGTTTTCCTGGTACTGAATGAATCTTTTCAACGGATTGAGAATATCTTTTTCCGTGTATTGCTAGTGAAAAAACAGAGATGCAGTCTTTTCAATGTTTTAATCTTTTTAGAACTTTTATAGGGGGTTTAAAACTATTGATCATTTTAGATCCTAGGAACTGTGAGATGTTTTTCTCTGAAAGTTGAGATTTTGGCTTAGATTGTTAAGCTGGTTAAATTATTTTATTATGAATTACTAATGCTTGAGCTGAATGAAAGTTTGGTTTGAGGTTTAAAGTTGATTTATGAGTAATCTCATTCAAAATTTGAGCTTCATGTACTTAAACCTTAACAAATTTTATTTTCGCAATTGTTTAGTACGTGGTCCTCTTGAATCTTAAAGTCTGAGTGGGCGTTATTGTGCAATACGGTGAGGAAACTCCCTAAATGTCCAAATAAAGATATCGAACAAGTGAGAGAAAATAAAACATGATTGGTTGAAGGAATCCTTGGAGCTAACGATAACGATGTTAGCAGATAAATATGGTATGTAATGACGTATGATCTTCTGTTTTTCATGTAGTCAAATTTAAGCAGGTGGAATGTCGTATTTAGGCCATTGTCACGCTGGCCCACAACTCATAGCTCGTGGGTTGAATGCGTCAACATCTATTTTTCCTATGAAAAACCTTTAATAGTGGGCGGTTACACTCCAGCATAGCTCACTTTAATAGCCATTAATTGAGCAATTAAGGGCTAGATTAATGGTGGCGGTTACGTCAATGATACCATTTTATTAGCAGGTAGTTACAAGCCATGAAAGGGATACATACTCAGAGAACAAGAGAGAACAAGGGAGAACGTGGGGCCAGATTGGACATGGATGTTCACTAAACACTATACGCAATACTCCACATTATATTTCTTCCTCATACATAGCTCGACGGGACGGTGATCGGACGACCTCCATTTAGATTACTTCTAGCCGCCCGAGACCATTTGGAGTCATCAACTAACTTGAGCGAGGGGGTTTGGTCGGGCCCCGGCCCTGACCCTCTGATGATTTTCCTATGTTGCAGATCAATGGCGACATCGTGAAGCTAGTTCAATCTTTACCCAAGGAGCTCAGTCCTAGCTCACCATGACCAGTGATCTTCTCTCCACTGGTCCCACCTCTCACCGGCGAAGGGTACTCTCATCGATGACGTCCTCCTCGACACACCTTATTGGATGACGGAACCCATCTGTCAACAGTTGGTGCCGGTCATGGGATAAAGAGTCAACATCCCCGTCTCCGCCTAACACTGATGATGTTGGCTCACCCCACCAATCAACATCTTCGCTCGGTGATATATGTGTCCGGTGATTGGGGAGGCTTTGCATGCTTCGGGACAGTGCAAGGTGGAGCAATTTCCATATATCAATGCTCTCCACCCCCTTGCCTCTTATCAGCACGAGAGATAGGCCCCAGGGCAGAAATTAGCAGCAAACATTAGAGTTTTATATACAGCGAGAATGTGACACATCCTATCTTCCTGCATAATAAATGCCGAAGTCCTTTTAATCGTAGCTCGGATGTGACCGAGCGTTCATCTTAACCCTCGGGTTTGAACGATCGTTCCTCCTAACCGAGCTTTCATCTCGGCCGAGTCATCTTCCGTAGCCTTGCCGCTCGACACAACGGGGATAATGGTAGGCAATGCTACAAGGAGGACGAGCCGTCGTTCTTCTCAGTCCACACGCCTCGAATCCCTGCACAACTTGTGGTGCTTCGAGAAGTAGTGAAGAGAATGAGCTTTCTCGTCTACAGGCAAGAAATCACGGTGATATCCGAGCTTCGCAGAGACGGACATCCGTCAGTCTTTGCGATCGACGCTCAACGGAGGACGGCATTGGGACAGCATAGCTCCGATTGCAGTCACTGGTGCTTGCCCGGAGTGCCAGCCGCTTGGAACGAGATGCTATATTGCTTTCGTCTCGACCGAGTGTTTGTCTGAGTGTTCAATCTGGAGATCATCTAAGCTTCCCTCTTGTCATCGTTCTTCCGGTCGAGCTCGTTCGACCGAGCTTCCCTCTCATCCGACCGAGCTCGTCGAGACTGGCCCAGGCGCTTTGGTCGATCGGATCCTCTCCGAGCTTCCCTCTCGTCCGACCGAGCTCGTGGCTGACCCAGGCCCTTCGGTCGATCGAATCCTTTGTGCTCGGTCGAGTAGGGCGAGTGGGCTACTCGGCTGGGGGTGGGGTATCCGACCGAGCACAAGCTGTGTTGGGTTGAGTAGGTCGGGACACCTCGGTTGAGTAGGTTGGGGGGGGGGGGGGGAGGGACTCGGTCGAGCACTAATTGTGCTCAACCGAGTAAGCCGGGTTGCCCTAGGGCTGCTGTGGGGGCGGTGGCGGGTGGGAGAAAGGGGGTTGGGGGAAAATATAGAGAGATTGAGAGGGGGGTGGTGAGGGCGGGAGGGGGGGGGGGGGGGGGGGGGGGGGGGGTTGGGGTGGGGGTGGACCCCCTGGAGTTCTTCCCTTCAAGTTCTACAGCACCCCCTGGAGGTAAACTCACTATCTTGTAGGAGCCGGACCACCTCGATTTTAGTTTCCCGGGAAAGAGGCGTAGTCTTGAATTGTAAAGGAGTACCTGGTCACCGACATCTTGGCGAACCACTGTGATGTTCTTGTCATGATAGACTTTGGCCCTCCCTGATATATCTTTGCATTCTCATAGGCGTGTCGCCGAATTTCGTGAAGCTTGTTGCTGTGCAAGGCTCGTCTCGTGGCGGCGCTCTTGTAGTCAAATTTCATCTTCTTTATTGCCCAATATGCTCTGTGCTCCAATTCTACCGTTAGGTGGCAAGCTTTTCCATACACTAGCCTGTAGGGGGGTCGTTCCGATGTGGGTCTTGAATGCGGTGCGGTATGCCCAAAGAGCGTCGCTCAACTTTTGAGACCTGTCTTTCCTTGAAGCGCTCACTGTCTTCTCTAGGATGCTCTTGATTTCTCTATTGGACACTTCCACTTGGCCACTCAATTGAGGGTGATAAGCGAGGCCGACCTTTTGATGAACTCCAGATTTCTCGAGCATCAACTCAAACTTCTTTTCGATAAAATGGCTCCCTCCATCACTTATAACTATCCTTGGGACTCTAAAACGGAGGAAGATTGTATTCTTGAAGAATTTGGCTACTACCCTTGCGTCGTTTATCGGGGTGGCTATGGCTTCCACCCACTTCGAGACGTAATCAACGGCAGTCAAGATGTACTTGTTGCCGTTACTCGACAGAAAGGGTCCCATGAAGTCGATGCCCCCAACAGTCGAACAGTTCTATCTCCAAGATGCCCTGAAGGGGCGTTTCATTCTTCTTTGTGATGTTCTCTGTCCTTTGGCACCTGTCGCATTTTCTGATGTACTCATTCGCATCTCTAAAGATGGTGGGCCAATAGAAGCCACTTTGGAGGATTTTTGTTGTGGTTTTGGTGACCGCTGCATGTCCCCCGCATGGTTGATCGTGGCGATGTGATATGATGGAGGTCGCCTCTTATTTTGTAATGCATCGTCTTATGATCCCATCGGCGCATGTTGTGAACAAGTACGTGTCATCCCAAAAGTAGCTCTTGGCGTCATGTAGGAATTTCCTCCTCGAGTATGTTGCCAACCTATGCGGGATTATGCCGCTTACCAAGTAGTTGACTATATCTGCGTACCAAGGGGCTTCAGAGGAGGTCGTTATAAATAGCTGCTCGCCAGTGAAGGAGTCATCGATTGGTAAACTGTCATCCTCATGCCTTCGAATCAACCGCGAAAGATGGTCCGCCACAACATTCTCAGCTCCTTTCTTGTCCTTGATTTCTATATCAAATTCTTGAAGGAGGAAGATCCATTGTATCAAGCGCGGCTTTGCATCCTTCTTGCTCAATAGGTATTTCAATGCCGTGTGGTCCGTATGAATAATTACCTTGGACCCCAAGAGATACGATCTGAACTTCTCGATGTAGTAAACCACGGCCAGTAGCTCCTTCTCCGTAGTAGAGTAATTATTTTGAGCATCATCCAGAGTCTTGCTGGCGTAGTATATCGCATGGAGCTTTCCTTCTTTTCTTTGGCCAAGAACGACTTCCACCGCTTGGTCACCAGCGTCGCACATCAGCTCAAATAGTAGATTCCAATCTGGCGGTTGTATAATTGGCGCTGAGATGAGGGCTTCTTTCAACCTGTTAAAAGCTAGCAAGCAGGCACCAGAAAACACAAAAGGAGCGTCCTTAGCAAGAGCTCCATGAGAGGATGAGCAATGCTAGAGAAATCCTTTATGAAGTGACGGTAAAAACCCGCATGCCCTAGAAAACCCCGGATACCCTTAAGGTTAGTGGGAGGCGATATGTCCTTGATGACTTCGACTTTGGCTTTATCAACCTCGATTCCCTTAGAGGTGATGACGTGGCCGAGCACAACTCCTTACGTCACCATGAAATAGCACCTTTTCCAATTTAAGGTCAAGTTATTGTCATGGCATCGTTCTAAAACCTTAGACAAATTGGCTAGACAAGCATCAAATTCGGTGCCACAGATAGAAAAGTCGTCCATGAAAACTTCCATTATATCTTCGATGAAATCTAAGAAAATTGACGTCATGCACCTTTGAAATATCGTGGGTGCATTGCATAGTCCAAATGGCATTCTTCGGTAAGCGAATGTGCCATATGGACTTGTAAACGTTGTCTTTTCTTGGTCCTCTCGATGCAACAGGATTTGGAAGAATCCGAAGTACCCATCGAGGCAACAAAAGTATATGTGCTTAGCTAGTCACTCAAGCATTTGATCAATAAAGGGTAGAGGAAAATGGTCTTTTCTGATGGCTTTATTGAGTTTCCTATAGTTAATACACATGCACCAACCAGTGACAGTCCTAGTGGATATTAATTCATTTTTGTCGTTCATTACAACAGTCATGCCCCCTTTCTTGGGGACAACTTGAACCGGGCTAACCCATTTGCTGTCGAAAATAAGATAAATAATGTCGGCCTCTAGTAGTTTCAACACCTCACTACCTCCTTCATGTTGGGATTTAATCGCCTTTGAGGCTCAATAGAGGTAGCTTCCTTATCCTCAAAATGGATCCTATGGGTGCATATGGTTTCGCTAATGCCTTTTAGGTCGGCAATAATATACCCTATCACCTTCATATGGGTTCTAAGTATTTTGAGGAGGCTTTCTAGCTGTGGCTCGTAAGGGCTGCGTTAACGATGACGGGGTAAGTGGAGTTCTCCTCCAAGAAAGCATATTTTAAATTGGCAGAAAGAGGTTTTAGTTCTACCTAAGGGGGCGCTGTACCCACATCTTCGCTTGTTTTGAGTAGGATGCGTCTCAACTGCCGGTTCAGATGTTGGAAATTCTTCATCGGTAGATTCATAAGATGAACTGGGTGACGATGGTGCGTCATGGTAGACGTCTACGGAATCTATTTCCATAGGGATTTGTTCTGTAGTGCACCTGTCAGCAAAGGTAGAATATTCAGGTATGCGTGCACTGTCAGGTGTAGAGTTGAGAAAACTTCCCTGATCGCTGTCACTCTGGAAGGGTCCAGGGTCTGTGTATTCCTCGCAGGCGTGGTCTTCATATGTCACAGTCTATGGGATATTATCATCGTAGAAACGTAGAATGTCTCCCTCATACTGCATATAGACTCTGTCATCATTAGGGACGCCATCCAAGGCATCTGCATTGTGAAAGGCATTCGCGATAAAGACTGAACATTCTTGAACGACTGGGTCATCTGCTGGGAACTCTACCAGACCGTTGGTCCATACATTAGTCACTACGCTGTCGACTATGCTTAGCTGCTGGGATTCATCTAATGGTTCAAGCTGGCGAGTCTCCCTCCGGTATGCGTCAGCCGGTAGAGCTTCAATAACCTAGAGGGACATCACATCTCCTTCGAAGCTTATGTGGATGTCGTCCTCGATGACACCTGCATCCGAAACATTATTCATTATATGATCTATGATCATTTACTGATTTTCGTTACCTGCCACATAGGTTTCTGCTCCAATGAATCGGACTGCATCGAGTAACTCTCTTGCTGCGCTTTCAACCATGGCATTGTCCATGCGCATGTACTTGTTGAGTATTAGTGTTTCATACCAATCTTATTTTGATAATGATCAAAACATTATGTTGTTGCTAATGAATCTCATGTCTTAGTCTCTCAGTTTATTTCAAGGATATCTTTCTTGGAGACTAATCACTTGGTGTAAGGATGGACATCATGTGAAGAAGGGCCAAAGTTTGGACTCAAGGAGTGCCAAAGCTTGGAGATGATGGAGAGCATTCAAGGCTTCATAGATTGAAGACTTAGACTCTTAAGAAAGCATTGTAATCCATGTAATTTTACTTTATTGCTTTCTCTCTCTTTTGAGTCTAGGGTTGATGTAATGCCTTGCTAGATGGTTTGCTCATTCATGCACATGCATTTAACCATCTTAGTGAACCTTAGGATTATCATAGAATCCAACCGAATAGGTTCACTCTTTCCGTCAGTCGTCTGATGGGGGAAACACAGTCGACTGGGTGATTTCCAGTCGCCTGTAGATCCTTCTACAGTCACCTGATATGCACTGCTCAAGTCAACATTTCTATTGACTCAAACTTGAGCTTTACGCACAGTCGCCTGTCAATCAGTTCCCAGTCGCCTGTATATTTACAGTCGCCTGAGATTTGGTCAACAGTCACCTGTCTAGCGTAAGTGCAATCTCTGCATCTCTCTGTCTTCTCTCCATACTTTACAGTAGTCGACTGATGAAGAATGTTCAGTCGCCTGACTATTTGACAGTCGACTGTAGTTTTTACATCAGTCGCCTGTGCGAAGAATTGGAGAAAGAGTGCAGCTCTCTGTTTCGATCCATCCCCTGCAGCAGTCGTCTGCTGAAGGATTAACAGGCGTCTGTCCTGTTTGTCAGTCGACTGTATTGACTTCGTCAGTCGACTGTCCTGGCTCAGATTATAGCCGTTGGATATTTTCTAGCCGTTGATCAGTCGACTGTCTTATGATCATCAGTCGACTGTTCCTGTCATTTTCACCCAATTTCTAGCCGTTGCAGATTTGATTATTTGGCTGTTTCTTTGGGTTTTTGGGCTTAATATAGGATTCCTATATATATGAGTGTGCTGCCATTCTTGAGAACTCTTGACAACATTTGATAAACTCTTGATTCTATAGAAAATCTCAAGAGATCAATAAGCCACTCTCAAGCTCCCTCATTTCCCTCTAGTTGAGCATTCATCTTTCTTCATGCATTGAAGTCCAGCTCAAGGGAAATCATCCAAGTGCTCTCAAGCATATTCCAACACTTGGAGATCCTCTTCCATGCCTTGCATTCATTCATGAGTAAGCATCTCAAGGCATAGGTAAGAGTATTTACATTTCAGGGTGTAAATTGTTTTCCTATTTCTCTTTGTGGGATTAGGACACTCTCTTTGTGGGAGTTTCTCTCTTTGTGGGAGGTTGTCTCTTTGTGGGACTAGGGAATTCTCTTTGTGGGAATTAACTCTCTTTGTGGGAGTTCTAGTGTCCTAGTGTAGGGCTAACCCTAATTCTCTGAGTGAGAGTTAGTGATTCTCTGTGTGGGAGTCTTGATCCTTGTGTAGGGTTGGTTGGGTCCTTGTGTAGGGCATAAATCCTCTTTGTAGGGTATCTCCTTTGTGAGATTTGTATTCACTTCTCTGAGTGGGAATATAGTGAATATTGGTGTGGCTGGATGTACCCAAGTTTGGGGAACCAGGGTAAAACTTTGTGTTTGCGTTTGGATTGATTGTGCCATTTAATTCCTCTTGCATTTATAATTCCGCATTTGCAAGTTAAATTTTATTTGGACAATTTTATTGCCATTACACTATTCACCCCCCCTCTAGTGTGTGTTGTTAGTATGCAAGGGTTAGACGATCCCTACAATTGGTATCAGAGCGAGGTTAAAGCATACTGCATCGATGGCATTCAACGCTACTTCCGCGCCTCATGAAGAAGGTCTCTTTACCGTTCGACCCCCGCTCTTCAACGGAACCAACTATCCAAGTTGGAAGATCAGGATGATGGTCTACTTAAAGAGTCACGAACTTTGGGACATAACGGAGTCACCCTTCGAGGAGCCTTCTACTCCAGCGGCCTTGAGAACTAAAGCGGAGAAGGACTTGATCAAAGTCAATGCTAGGGCTATGTGTGTTCTCCACTGTGCCCTCACTCCGGATGAGTTCGATCGCATCTCCATGTGCAAATCGGCTAATGGTATTTGGCACACATTGGAGATCTCTCATGAAGTGCTACTTCAACATAAGGAAGAGATCCATTCAACCAAGCCCGAGAAGCTTGAGAAGAAACGGGGTGTTGCTCTTCATGAAGAGAAGGAGTCTTTCAAATGGAAAAATCAATTCCAATAAGAAGCTCCAAGTGAAGATGAAGAAGACCTTAGTGACGATGACTACATCGAGCTTGCCAAGCAATTCAAGAATTTCAAGGCGTTCCTAAAGGAAAATCAAGGTATGTCTTCATCAAAGTTGGTCTCACAGTCTAACAAGTTGTTTGTTTCAACTGCAGTGGAATAGGTCATGTGGCTACCGAATGCCCTTCCAAACTCAACATAGATACCGGTAAGGGTAAAGGGAAGAAACGTTGGAAAGCCAAGTCCGAGGTCAAGAACCAAAAGAAGGGACTTATTGGCACATTTGATGATCCCGATGGGGACACATCTAATGATGAAGAAGAGGATGACAAGGAGCACGATCAAAGGTGTTTTGTTGCATTTGATGATTCTTCATCAACTTCATCTAACTCTAGCGATGAAGAGATAGAGACATGGCTCAACTCCAAAGAGGAAAGTTGCTTCATGGCTAATGGGGAAGAGTCTTCGTCAAGCTCAAGCGAGGAGGAAAGTGATGAAGAAACCGAGGAGGAAAAGCCATCCTATGAGGAGCTTGAATACCGCCTAAGTGTAGCCTCCAATTTGGCAAGTAAGTGCATCGATTCATACGATAAAATGAAAGCTAAACTTGATAATGCTATAAGTAGGGTGCATGAGTTAGAATCATCTAGAGTAAATATTCATGATGAAAGGCATGTGTATGACACTTGTGAGAGAGACACACTTCTCTCTCAAGTTAAGGAATTGAGTATTTCTAATGAAAATCTCATTGCTCAAAACCTTAGCTTAGATGCTCACATTCAACAACTTACATTGAAATGTGAAGAGGAATCTCGGAAGCTCATAAGCTTTGTGTATTCTAGGGATTCACTCCATGATTTGTTGGAAAAACAACATCCGGCAAATCATAGAGGAGGTTTGGGTTATGTTCAAAATGTTGTTCCCAAACCCACCTCTAATTCTTCTTTTGGTGCAAATTCAAGAAATATTGCTAAAGCACCTAAGAAGAATCACCATGCTCTCTTGTACAATAATAACACTCACAAGAAGCATGTAGATCACAAGGTGATGAGGAAGAATGAAGGATCTTCATTTTTTGCTAAGAAGCAAAATCCTCATTCTTTGCATGGTAAGAAACTTGTTTCTACACCTAAGCATGCCACATCCTTCCCTCTTGCAAAGGCAAAACCATTGCCTAGGAAGTCCTTGAGTTTATGGATTCCCACTAAGGCTAGTGTGCAAGAGAGAGATAGCTACATCAACTTTCTAGTTAGGGATGTGATCACCTCATGTGATTATGTTAGGAAATCAAACTCCTCTTGGGTTTGGTTACCTAATGTTTAGGTTCCTCACACATTTGCATATTGCATGGGTATTGTGCTTCTATGTTTATTTTAAGCATACCCATTGATTGTGTGTGTTTCATGATTTTGAAAATATTTTTCAAATTTATTTCTTTTCATGAAAATTGGAACCTTGGGGTTTATTGACATGCATGCATGATCCATGTGTATGTCGATGGGGGAGTTAATATATTATATGGTTAAATTATTTTAAGACATATTTTAACTCTCATTTCGGAGGTTAGTTGAGACCATTATTTATATTTGGTTATTTTAGGTCTCAAACCAAACCTCTTGTTTATTGCCAACTTGTTTCATATCTTTTTTGGCGATATCCGTGTGTATCTTTGAAGCTTGATTTTTTCATCTCTATTGTTTTGATACACTTACGGCCCATGGCTCCAATAATTAATTGGTATTAGATCCTAGAAGTCAAAAGTTGACCATTTCTATGATCTAGGGGGAGCATGGGATAGTGAATTGATACCCACTAAATTTTTACATTTGGTATCATACATATCTTTCTTTTCTTGCATATTGTCACATCTTGGTTAAGATATCAAAGGGGGATATTTTTGATGTCCACCTTTTTGACGATGTCAAGGGGGAGAGATATATGCATTATGTGTTCATATCTATAGGGGGAGAGATATATACATATGCATATGGGGAGAGATATCTCTATAGGGAGAGATATATGGGATTAGATAAACCTTTCATGTTTGCATGCCTTTATACTTTGCAATTGGTTTATGTAATCCATGCCTATTATATGTCACCTTGTTGTTATTGATATTATGAGTATTTACCTTAGTGTAGCTCATTATATAATTGGTGCATATAAGTAGGGGGAGATCATTAGCATTGTGCTTTAATTCTTTATGATTTACATAATGTGTGTCATCATCAAAAAGGGGGAGATTGTTGAGTATTGGTGTTTCATACCAATCTTATTTTGATGATGATCACAACATTATGTTAATGCTAATGAATCTCATGTCTTAGTCTCTCAGTTTATTTCAAGGATATCTTTCTTGGAGACTAATCACTTGGTGTAAGGATGGACATCATGTGAAGAAGGGCCAAAGTTTGGACTCAAGGAGTGCCAAAGCTTGGAGATGATGGAGAACATTCAAGGCTTCATAGATTGAAGACTTAGACTCTTAAGAAAGCATTGTAATCCATGTAATTTTACTTTATTGCTTTCTCTCTCTTTTGAGTCTAGGGTTGATGTAATGCCTTGCTAGATGGTTTGCTCATTCATGCACATGCATTTAACCATCTTAGTGAACCTTAGGATTATCATAGAATCCAACCGAATAGGTTCACTCTTTCCGTCAGTCGTCTGATGGGGGAAACACAGTCGACTGTGTGATTTCCAGTCGCCTGTAGATCCTTCTACAGTCGCCTGATATGCACTGCTCAAGTCAACATTTCTATTGACTCAAACTTGAGCTTTACGCACAGTCGCCTGTCAATCAGTTCCCATTTGCCTGTATATTTACAGTCGCCTGAGATTTGGTCAACAGTCACCTGTCTAGCGTAAGTGCAATCTCTGCATCTCTATGTCTTCTCTCCATACTTTACAGTAGTCGACTGATGAAGAATGTTCAGTCGCCTGACTATTTGACAGTCGACTGTAGTTTTTACATCAGTCGCCTGTGCGAAGAATTGGAGAAAGAGTGCAGCTCTCTGTTTCGATCCATCCCCTGCAGCAGTCGTCTGCTGAAGGATTAACATGCGCCTGTCCTGTTTGTCAGTCGACTGTATTGACTTCGTCAGTCGACTGTCCTGGCTCAGATTATAGCCGTTGGATATTTTCTAGCCGTTGATCAGTCGACTGTCTTATGATCATCAGTCGACTGTTCCTGTCGTTTTCACCCAGTTTCTAGCCGTTGCAGATGTGATTATTTGGCTGTTTCTTTGGGTTTTTGGGCTTAATATAGGATTCCTATATATATGAGTGTGCTGCCATTCTTGAGAACTCTTGACAACATTTGATAAACTCTTAATTCTATAGAAAATCTCAAGAGATCAATAAACCACTCTCAAGCTCCCTCATTTCCCTCTAGTTGAGCATTCATCTTTCTTCATGCATTGAAGTCCAGCTCAAGGGAAATCATCCAAGTGCTCTCAAGCATATTCCAACACTTGGAGATCCTCTTCCATGCCTTGCATTCATTCATGAGTAAGCATCTCAAGGCATAGGTAAGAGTATTTACATTTCAGGGTGTAAATTGTTTTCCTATTTCTCTTTGTGGGATTAGGACACTCTCTTTGTGGGAGTTTCTCTCTTTGTGGGAGGTTGTCTCTTTGTGGGACTAGGGAATTCTCTTTGTGGGAATTAACTCTCTTTGTGGGAGTTCTAGTGTCCTAGTGTAGGGCTAACCCTAATTCTCTGAGTGGGAGTTAACGATTCTCTGTGTAGGAGTCTTGATCCTTGTGTAGGATTGGTTGGGTCCTTGTGTAGGGCATAAATCCTCTTTGTGGGGTACCTCCTTTGTGAGATTTGTATTCACTTCTCTGAGTGGGAATATAGTGAATATTGGTGTGGCTGGATGTACCCAAGTTTGGGGAATCAGGGTAAAACTTTGTATTTGCGTTTGGATTGATTGTGCCATTTAATTCCTCTTGCATTTATAATTCCGCATTTGCAAGTTAAATTTTATTTGGACAATTTTATTGCCATTACACTATTCACCCCCCCTCTAGTGTGTGTTGTTAGTATTGAAAGGGTTAGACGATCCCTACAATACTGAGGTCCATGTGTATGATATGGAGAGAAACTAATCTCATCCAATTCATCGTCAGATTCTGTGCTCCATTGTACTTGCATTACCATCACCATCATGTTTGATTTCTTATGAATAGTTATTTACTGGAGAGGCGAGTTAGTAGCAAAATAATAAAAGAGAATAAAAGGATGGAAAGATAGAGAATGAATAGAGTTGCTAGCAAATTCTTCAAAATAAAAATAAACTGAGTAACACCGTAACTGTCTCTGACAACGGCGCCAAAAACTTGACGCGTCCAGAACTTACACCTAAAATCCACCTGGCGGTGTCACGGTCGACATGCGTTGTACGGTCCCTAGGTGTCTATTCTGGGTTCTATCCGCAAGCGGACGGTGTCAAATTATAGTATAAAAGATTGTCGAATCCCACAGAGACAGTGACAGTGTATTGAGGTCTCAGGTTATTTCTAGATCTCAGAATGAGATAGCAGTCGGTTTAGAAAGGTTGGTTGTGATGATGTTGATTCAATATAAAAAGAGACTAGGGCTTTAGGGATCACCGCTAGGACCGTTGGAAGTCGACATTATGCTAGGGGGTTTTTACGTTGCATTGGGTTTATGGGATTGGTCTCTCAGCTCGTACCACTCGCGTGGATTAGAGCTTCGAGGTGCTTCAGTGGCTTTCATTGACGCAATGGCGGTAGCCGTCAATATAGTAATATAGTTTGTCGGTAGATCCCCTCAAGGCACGATCCGGACATGGTCACAAGCCTTGGTTGGATCCACTAACTCCCTAATTAAATCCTAAGGATACTCCTTAAGCTAATCAATTCCACCGACCGTGGGCATGATCTCAGTAAGAGTTCTCCAAGGGATTTGGCTAGATCAACCAAAGTACTCCTCTTTTATTCCCAACACAATCTAAAAATCCCAGATCTACATCTTTTTCCTAAGATCCTAGGGCTAACCCATCAGCCCTAGATAGAACAACCAACACATGGCAAATAGAACAAATAAAGGTGCAATTTTTACCATGGAAAACATCATAGCAATTAAAACAAGTAAAAGATGAGAATTTTACGTACCAAAATCAAGAGAGAACAATAGCCAATAGAAAATAAGTAAGATCCAATAGATTCCAAAGCGCAAGAGACAATAAAAATCCAATTTTTAGCAATGACGGCATAATGGAAACCCTAGATCTAAAAACACTAATTAAATCTCTACTCCACCCAAAACAATTCAAAAGCTCCTGAAACATCAGGAAAATTGTCTTAAATACAAAGAGGATGGACCCCACAAGAAAATCTGAAATTCTGGAAGTTTGGGGCCCATATGTCGCGGACCGAGTCGGCTGCTCGGTCGAGTAGGCGCATGCTCGGTCGAGCAGGCACCTTAGCTGCTGCTTGCTTGAAAACGGGTCTGGGTTACTAGGTCGAGTAGCCCGCCTACTCGGTCGAGTCGTCAGTAGGTCAGAACTCCTCTCCAAAATGTCGCTCTGCCTACTCGGGTCGAGTAGGCCCTACTCGGTCGAGTCGTCGGAGGATCAAATATTCTTCTCCAAAACGTCACTCTGCCTGCTCGGGTTGAGTAGGTCTTGCTCGGTCGAGTAGGATGCTGGTGGGATGAAGCTCGAAACTGGATCGACTCGGGTCGAGTCGTCACTCTGCTCAGTCGGGTAGAACATCCATGTTGTCCTGCTAGATTCGCGTGTCAGCTCGACTGAGTAGCTGGTGCTACTCGGGTCGAGTCACCTAGGAAAACTGCATGGGTTTGGGCTTTGGCTCCTTTCTCTGGCTCGCTTCTCCTCCTCTACTCCTATATGCTTCCAAACCTTGGCGAACTCCTGTAAAGCCTCGCCAACGCATCATAGACGTGCTGGATGTGTCCATGTCCCAAAATGGCTCCAAATTGATCCAAAATCCCTGAAAATCCACAAAGCTCTACGAAACTCGAATATAGCATTAGAAGCATAGTATCGTATGAAAATACGGGATTTGGATGCGGATATGAAATGAAATGTAATGAAATGATGCTATGAAAAGATGGAAAATATGGACACATCACTTGGTTTGTGTGGGTTCTCTCCTTCAACCCTACGACAGTATGGAGAGCTCAAGCGTGAGCTTCGTCGTTGTTCACGGCAACTAGGCTTCTCCGGCAGCGACAAGGACGATAAGGCATGCAGCGACTCGATTGCTTGGCAAACTCACGGCAAGGCGAATGCTCGATGATGAGGGCAATATCAACGTGGTTGTCGGAAAGTTCAGCAACAAGGTCCACGTCGGCGGCACCTCCTCACGGCAGCATGCACACTGGATGATGAACGGCAGCACGCAAGGGCCTTCGCACGGTGCCACCTCGATGAAGGCATGCCAGTGACAAGGATGAACGGTAGCACTAATGGTTTTATAGGCAGCATGAACTCGGGTCAATGCAAGGAGGGCAACGACAGCTTGCTAGGGCGTTTACGGTAGCAGATCAATCCTCTGCGGCAATGCCAAGGAGGACGACGTCGAGTTGAAGCAAATGAACGCGGCTGCTTTACGATGATGAAGCTTCTCTTCTTAGTTGATGCGGCAAGGAGATGTTGCGGATGTCTTTGAGGCTTTGTGGCTGAAGTTGCTTGAAGATTTGGCCTTGGGTTGTTTGAGGCAAGAGGATGATTGGCTTAAAAAAACTTACCGCTGGACTTTTCTTTTGGCCTTGGAGAAAGCTTACTCTTTCTTTTTAGAGATGTAGGTTACGGCTATATGAAATATAGGCTAAGGTTTTTCTTTGAGAGATTGGCTGGATTGTTCTTTTTGGTGTATGCCGCACAAAGACCCCCTTTGGAGATCACCCCCTTTTATATGATGGAAGCTAGGGTTAGAGTTATTCCATAGGTGCGGCTAGGAGAGAATCCCAAACTTGTAAGGATTTGTGTGCCATTAGAGATTTGAAAAGGATTTGGGTAGAAGCATATCTTTGTTAATTGAATTAATCAGATCCCACATTGATTTGAATCCATCTCTCCATCTTTGACTCATTTCAATGGCCATGTAAACAACACTTCCCTTCTCTTGCAATTTGCTATATGAATAGCAATTCCTCTATCTCATTGACGTAGTCATCGTTTGGGTATTTACGTCCTCGCCATTCCTGTAGAACACTTAGCACACACGTAAAATAGTTCGTACACGTTTGTCATCATCAAACTAGAGATTCTAGATCGTTGCTTCCAAATAAAAGATTTGAGCAAATAAATGTGCGTGTGTGAAGTGTGATGAAGGGTGTAATGCATACAATGAGCAATAAGATTCAAGCATTACTAGCATACACAACAATATAGCAATAGTGATAAGCATGCTCCCCCTATTATCAAGCTCCCCCTTGAACATGTATTTCTAGTGCTCCACCTTCAACTAATAATACCATGTATGATATATCAGTAATACCAAATCTCAAATCTCCTTTTCTCCCCCTTTGTTATCATCAAAAGCGTATTAATGAAGTCAATCAAAATATCAAATGCAAAAATACAGTATTATAGATTATATCTATCACTTGCATGTCATTTTCCATAAAGTAGGCAATTCAAGTTCAAAGAAAATCATAATGTAGACTTCACCACCATTGTGTATATAAACATTAAAGTACAAAGGGAGATTCAATCAAGAACATAAACCAAAACCAATCCACATTTTCCAATTAACATGAATATCACATAGGATTGATTTTTTCCACCTCATAAGAAACGAGTTCAAGGTACCAAACCCCAAAACATAGCCTATAAGAACTCTTAGATGTGGGTGTGGCATTGCTTGACGAGTAAAGAACACCAATGCTAAAGATTACCCTTAAAGCATATGTTGGATACTCGTGGGCACTGTATTTGCCATGAATTGTATCCATTTTACATACAGAGCAATTTTCATATTTTTTTTCATATTCATTTCTTTTTGTGCTTAATTTTTATTCATGGCAATACACATCATATCCCTTAGATTATTCAGTTTTTATTCATCCTACATTCACTTTCCAATATTCATAAACAGAATCTCCAAAAGTACAAGAAGTTTAATATTCATGGAAGTGAGTATGTAGGTGTAGAAATCAAATTAATCTTTTCATGATGCATGTCATGGCTACTAAATAGATTCTAACATGCGCATGTAGCTATAACAATAATATAATGATTTCTACAGAGGATACGAATGTACATTCAAAAAATACCACCTATAATGAATCATAAAGAGGTATTCATTAGCACCAATTTTTTTGATTTTTGATTTTGATTTTGTTTGTTTTTCTTTTATAAGAACTAAAAACAAACTAAAAAGCAAACAATCAAGAATCAAGCATACAAACAAGAAATAAATCAAGCACACAACAATCTATGAAGGTATGCAATGAATGCAAAGAGGGAAAAGAAATATACCTTTGCGTGGCTATTTGACTAAGGAGCTAAAAGAATGAGACTTTAAATTCAATGCTCCTCGCCAAATCTCCATTTTACCTACACGGTAAATGTTATGTGTGACCTTGGAATCCAACAAGGTCCACTAGTGTTAGTCATCAATGTTTTAGGAATCCACACTTGTTTGAACTTTATGTTTGTGTTCCTAAACTTACAATAATAGGATGTATGACCAACACTATCACAAGTAAAGCACTTTGCATGCATGTTTTTGACAATTGAAGGCACATTGTGAATCTTCTTAAATTTAGGCTTTTCAACATTTTTCAAACCAAATCCAAGTCATCGTCTATTATTGCCATATAATTGATTACCAAGAATGATGTCTAAAGATAGTTTTCCTATGGAAAATTTCTTAATGGATAATTCAAGACTAGAGACTTTGGATTTCAACAATGCATTCTCATTCACAAGCAAAGTACATTTACTTATAAAAGCTTTCTTGTTTTCCTCTTCATTCTTTTTAAATTCATCCATTTTCCTTTTAAGCTCGTTATTTAACATGCACAATTTTTCATTAAGCTCATTAATTATATAATCCTTTTCAGTTTCAAGCTTAATTAAGTCTAGCTTAAGCATGCTAATATTATTCAATAAGGAAGGACAAGAACCACAAGCAGCTTTTTCAGATGAGCTAGATTTTTCTCTTTTTAGAATGGCAATGGTTGATTTGCATTCTTTAAGTTCTTCTTTTAAGTTTTTATATTCTTCAATCATATCACAGTTTTCTTTTTGCAATTCAAAATAGGAATTTCTATAGCATTCAACAGTATTATCTAGCTCATCAATTTCTTCTTGCATTTTCTTAAAGAGCTCTACTTTTATATAAGATATTACCTCATCATTCTTTGCCATTAAGCAAAGTGAGAAATGTGCTTCATTCTCCTCGAGCTTATCTCCACTATCCATGTCCCACATTAGCACAACGGCTTTTCCTTTCTCTTTTGCAACCTGAGCCGTTTCTTGTGGGCAATTCCTCACATTATGTCCCTTCCTCCTGCATCGTACTGTTTAGATCGTGCTCGGTCGAGTGGTCTTACTTACTCGGTCGAGCAACAGTAGCTTGAGAAACCCTTGAAATCATATACTGTGTGGGCTTCACTTGGTCGAGTAACTAATCTACTCGATCGAGTGGCCTTGGTCTCTCAAATCTTGGCTAAGTGTTGGAAATATTCGTAGCTGGCCGAGTTGATCCGACCGAGTAGCTTCTCCACTCGATTGAGTGGTGCGTATCCGATTCTAAAGGCTCTAATTGATATGGATGTCATCTTGGTCGAGTGCTGATCCACTCGACCAAGCAGCCTGGAAACAGACCAAGTTGCTCTTTTGGGCTTCTTCTCTCGTTCACTTCTCCTCCTCTCCTCCAATCTTCTTCTTCACCTCGTCGAACACCTATCGAAACTCGCCAATGATTCTCCGAGTGGTACAGATGTGTCCATGTCTTATAATTGCTCCAATTCGCTCCAAAGTTCCTGAAAATCTGCAATTCTATACGAAACTCGAATATATCGTTAAACACGCGATAATGTATATAAATGTGAACTTTGGATGAAAAAAATGATATGAAATGATGCAATAAAAGTAAAGAAAATATGGACATATCATGTAGCCTTTAATCCATATATCTTACTTAATTCTTGCACGACAATCTAATTTTGATGTTGTTTTTTGTTGTAGTCTAGATTTATTGATTGCTTTGTTGGATCAACATTGCGATGAGTAGAACAGCAGTGCTGCGACTGAAGGATAGCCTCTCTTTGAGTATGAATTCTTTATCTCCTCATGGACTTCATGTATGATATCATTGTACAACTTAATTATATCCAAACTTTGATATGTTTGGATTAATTAAGATTAAGATATATATGACATTATCTATCTTTAATCACCCCCTCCCCTCACACACACATCATATATGAGAGAGAAGAGAGAGAGAGAGAGAGAGAGAGAGAGAGAGAGAGAGAGAGAGAGAGAGAGAGAGAGAGAGAGAGAGAGAGAGAGAGAGAGAGAGAGAGAGAGAGAGAGAGAGAGAGAGAGAGAGAGAGAGAGAGGAAAGTTAGTGAGCATCTTCATTAACTAATCAAAATGTACAATATACACAATAAAAGGAGCATAGTGAATGTTAGGGAGAGGAGAGGGCAAAGGCGCCATCACTCTCAACCAACAATCATCCATACCCCAACTAATCATGTACAAAAAGAGAAATCCTACATAGGACAATGGAACTTGCGTCCCAGAATATAGTAGGGTATCAAAGATCAACCTGCATCTCTAAATTCCCAATTATCCATAGCACGAGCTGCCCCAGGTTCAGTGCTATCAAGATCTCTCAGGATTATTCTGGTGTCCGCCGCAATATCTTCAAAGAGCAACGTTTTAGGTTTTTGTGTGCCCTCAAAGATTCTTCTATTCCTCGCTTTCCAAATATGCCATACTATTGCCGCCAACACTGTTTTAGCAAGGGTGCTAAGTGTGTGCTTATTGTCAAAATGCGGAAAGTAGTAGTCACCAACTTTATGAAGCAAGGGGTCAATGGGGTCTGATACACCCAATTTGAGGAGACTCCTACCGAGAATGTAATGAGAGTATTGACATTCAAAATGTAGGTGATGGATAGTTTCATCAGCCCCCAAATTGCATAGCACACAACGAGTGTCAGAATTAGCTACCCATTTCCCCTTCATCTCCTTAGTTAATAATTTACCACGAAAATCTCTAAGGAAATTAAGGGACACTTTAGGGACAAAATATTTATACCAGACTAAATTTTTGTAAATCAATTTTGTTCCCCGAAGCCTCGAGCCATCCCATGCGTCTTTAAATCTGAACATATTTCCTGGCGCCCAACACACCTAGGTTGCTTAGCGAAATGTCAGGGAGCAAATGCCGCACTTCGTCCAATTCCCTATCATTTGTCCAGCCCGCCAGCGACCAATATTCCCTTACTTTTTTCAAATTTGAGCCAGGGGGAACCGGGTATATTTCGCTGAGAGGGCCACAATCCAACCAATAATCATGCCAAAATAGCGTTGCACGCCCATTATGCACTTGTCTCTTTATCAGATTATTCGAAAAGTGTCTGCAGTGGAGCATGTATTTCCAAGTACCAGAGTTAGTTGTCTTCGCTGACGTCCCAAAACATATAGAACTATCCCTATAAGTGTTACGCATATATTTAGCCCAAAGCCCTTCAGTAGCGAGCATACGCCACGTCAGTCTCACACCTGACGTCGTGCTGAGATCTGATAAAAGCCGCATACCGACCCCCCCTCTTTTGGAGTACAAATATCTTTCCAGGCCCAAATGCGAGACGATCCCAGGATGAATTTTCTACAGACAGAAGTAATAGACCGCAAGACTGATATATATATATATATATATATATATATATATATATATATATATCTCTCTCTCTCTCTCTCTCTCTCTCTCTCTCTCTCTCTCTCCCCCCTATAACCATATAGCCTATCACCTATAACACTTATGTGTTTGGGTTTGTGTATATATATCATTACATATATATGATATATCATATTTGGGAGCCGGCTAATTAAGATGATGATATTACGCTTTAGGGTTAGGGTTAGGGTTAGGGTTAGGGTGATATATGTATATGTATCATACATATATGCACTAGAAATTACCTGTGCATATAGTGCATGGGGACCCGAGTAAAAAACCCCATAATGAAGGCATTACCCACACACAGAAGGAAATGAGAGGGAAGTGTGGATGTGTGTCGGTAGCGTCTGGGGGTAAAAATTAGAAAAGCTTGGACATACGTGAAAACCCGCGGGGTCTAAAGTGGAAAAAGCTCAATGCCAATGTCGTAAATTGGAGAAAGAGGGAGGGTTTTTTGTTGTTATGAAAAAGGAATGGAAAGCATTTAAATAATTGAAAAAGGTGTGGGATGTTGAAAGGGCAAAGGCAACAATGTAAATAAGTGGGATGGTGTGGGTTTTTTGTTTGAAGGATGTCGTGAGGGAATTACCCTTATGCCATTGTCCCATGTTGCGATGTGACCTTGTCACATGAGACAAACATGCCACCTATGACATTAGCACGCCAAATATTCCATATTTTCTAAGATAGATATGATATTTGGGACATGTGTCGTATATATGACATGTGTCATAAATGTGACATGTGACATATATGTGACATATGTGACATATGTGTCATATATGTCCTGTATGTGTAATATATGGGCAATTTTCGACATATATGTCTCATAGGATCAAGTATCTCATAGGGAAGTTGAAATAGTCCCATATACCCCCAAACCCGCACATATCGGCTAAGATGCATCATTTGTTGCTTCTGCCTGTGCAGAATTTGTTGCTTCTGGGTAGAAGCGGTGCCCCCACTTCTGCCCAAAAAGCTGGGCAGAAGAGACGCCCCCGCTTCTCCCAAAAATCTGGACAGAAGCAGCTTTTTTACTCAGAAATGGTCAGAAGTAGCTGATTTGATTCTTTGTTGGCGCATGTGTGTGCGTGCGCGTTTATGTTAAGGTCGGATTCAGCTTTTTCTGCAGATGTGCATGGTTTATGCTAAACCCAAAGTTAAGTATTTCTTTTCGAGCTATTTAATTTGATGTTTTTACTCGTTTAAAATTTATGTTTTATCGTCTAACTTAATTAATCTTATTTTTGGTAGGGTCAATGAGGCGACGACAGCCTTCATGACCAGCGACTGACAGCGTGGACGATGGCAGTCGCGGGGACGATGGCGACCGCAGGGGTGATGGCGAGCTTGGCGAGAGTAGCGGGCTTGGGGGTGAGTACGAGGGCGATGGCAAGAGTTCTTTGTGAGTTTTTTTGTTTCTTTACATTGCGGACATGTAGGATTGTTTTGTATTACGTAATAAGGTTTTTTTTTGGTATTTGTATGCATTTAATTTTTATTAGTTTTGTGGATTTCGGTATGTAGATTTATATATGTGCATTTATTTTGTTGTTTACAGGTATTTTTAATATTTGTTAGTAATTTATATTATTGTATGAATGGATTTCTGACCTTTTAAAAAAACTTACATAGATATTGGCCACGGACAAATCTGTGGCTGATACTCCTATTCAGCCACAGATGATTCTGTGGCAGCAGTTATCAGCCATGGATATTGTAACGGCAGGTATCTGCTAGGCGTATGATTATTGTGTGTCTGTATTTTCATCCGGATGTTTTCGTACGCGAGTCCTATGTTTGTGCGTCAACACGAGCGCGTATCCGTTTTTCATTTTACAGTATCATCGTTAATTGACTATTAACTGTAACAAAATTACCTTAATTTAATTATCTTGCTAATTACAAATTTCTGATCACTTTTAACTTCACTAATTACTTCATTTATTTTTATAATTACACTTTGCTTAATTACTTACTTAATCAAAAAGATTACTGATTAAACTTTTTACTATGGGCTGAAAATCTTTCAACTAATTAACTAAGTTACTTAACCTAACTCTACCCCTATTAAATCCCACCGAATGAAACCGGTGAGATCCAACACCCAATTCATTATCTCCCCCACTGCCAACCCCCTTCCATCAAGCAGTTCTCCCCTACTTCACTGTTTTAACAGCAGCTTCATCGGAGCCCTTTCTCCTAAATTGGGTAGAGGAAACCACAACATCAACACTGCACTGCAAACCCACCTCTTCATCTACTGCAATAATTCCCCACCAAGCTTCTCAAACCCATCAACACAAATCTTCTGCAAACCCATCTTGATTCCTCTGTAAACAAATCACCATATGCAAATTCTCCAGTAAACATTTCCCAAATCCTGATAGCCATCATCCTCCACAATCGTTCTCAAATCAATCATCTTCCCCAACCCAAATTCTCAACACAATATCCACAACCCAAATCAAACCCCTGTTCAAACACCCAAATCAGAGAAACCCAAATCCCAGATCCGAAATCAAAAATTCAAATTCTAAGAAATCTGAAAATCCAAAAACTTCAGATTCAATACAACAAAACAAATCAAACCCAACTCAGTTCCCAATCATTACTTCCCAAATCCATTTCACAAACACACTCAAAATTGATTCTTGAAATCAGAAATCGTGAAAGAGAGGGGGATTACAACCAGCTTTGGAAAAACCCAGATCTGAACACAAATTCCAGATTCAAGGAGATCAAACAACCTCATTTCAGATCCTTTCTCCTCCCTGCGAGAGGACAACCTCCCTCCCTCTGGTGCGCATCTCCAGCGTTGCCATGCCCGCAGCCGCCGGCCTCCAGCTCAGCCCACCGCCGCCCAATTCCAGCACGCGTCGCCCGCCGCCGCACCCCGCCTGCAGGTCGCCGGAGGAGCCGCCCACCGTCCGCCGTGAGGTCACTGGCCAACGCCCCGTGAGAACCCCTCCCCCTTGCCCCTTGCGTAACCTGCAGAACTTTAAAAAAAGGAGAAAAGAAGACAGAAGAGTGAAAGAGAGAAAGAGTGAGACAGTGAGATAAAGAGGGGAGGGGGGGGGGGGGGGGGGGGTCATAGCCTTAAAGAGTACAGGATAAGAGAGAGAGGGTAAAGATGGTATGATATCATTTAGTTATGTGTAGTGGGTGTAATATTTAATATAGTGTTAACCCTGTCAATATCTTATGTTGAAATTAGAATTAGTAGGGTGTTAATGATAGGGTTAGTAGCAACTAGTTAGTTTAATTTCAACATGATAAATGACTATTAAATAATGTTAGATTAACAATATCAGAATAAAATGAGGCGTATAATATTAGTGTAGCATAATACAGACATCACCCTAGCCAGAGAACCCAATAAAATTAGACGAACCCAATTCGGGCGTTATTTTAATGTTGCACGTATTCGCAAAATATCTAATTCATTGATTTGTTTCACTAAACCAGAAAACCGGACGTACCGATACGTATTAACCGTCGAGACGAACCCAACGATACTAAAATCACCGAAATCAGGCAAGTATACAATTTATAGTGAATTTTTGAAGTTGGATGTTCATTTGGTCTTTTACTTGTAAAGTTGTATAACTCAAAACCTGCACGTGAAATGACGCGTGAAATCACCACCATGACATCCGTGGCTAAAAATGTGATCCAACGGCATATAACTTGATATAACTTAGTTTAGAACAATAACAAGAAAAATCAACTTTCTGTTCGTTTTCGTTAAAATCGCATGTTCACCCTATTTGCTAAATTATTGCGAATGATGTTTTCGATACTCTTGTAACATATAAAATACTACATGGAAATAAATGAGTATGTTATTTAATTTATGCATGTCTTAGAATAATTAACTAGCGTGAGACATCGTGAAATCGTGCGCCTCGAAGGCGAAATCGTAATTTTCGTGATGTCATGTGAGTTGGCAAATTCGTGAATTCGTGCTTGTAATATGGCTACTCCGTCGGTCATGAGTGTAACGACCACTTTTCGCTGTACTTTGTTCGTGCACGTGCTTTTGAACGTGCACGTGTTTGTTTTAGACCTTGTGTGTTTGTGAACACTTTCGTGTGATATACCGTTGTGAACGTCTCTGAGAGTATTAAATAGTGGCACTATCTTGGAACGACACTTCTCGAGTCGTTTTCCCACAATTTAAACTTACTCGATGAGACGTGACGATTCTCACTCTTGACGGGAGACGTTTCTATTTTTAGTCTCGTCGTCCGACGTCGAAATTGAGATCCGTCTTCTTAGTTAGCTCACATTCGTCTTCACGATCACCACGATATTTATTTTATAATTTTTGGAGTTTATTTGACCACTTTTATATTTTTAACAAGTTTTATATTATTTTTAATAATTAATTTATAAATTATTTTCGGCCAAATAAAATTTATTTGAGTTTTAAACGTTTTAAAGAATTTTTGAGCCAATTCCCAGCTCATTTGGACCAAGTCAAACCCTTGGGTGAGTTGGAATAGTTGGATTCAAATTTTAAATTATTTTAATATTCTAATCCTATTAGATTTAGCCCTAGACCAAGTCAACCCATCTATACTATATAAGCAACCCCTAGGAAGACCTATTTTTGCAAGAAATTAGCCCTAGCCTCTTCCAAAACTCAAATTGGACGTTGCGACGATTCGTCGCAACGTTGCGACGTTCAGCCACCGCAGCGACCGAAGGAAACGGCCCCGTTCCCCCACTCCGATCGAAGCCCCGCCCCGCTGCTATCGCCACTCGCATCGCACAGCAGCGCCCGCTCCGTTCCCTCGGTCTGACCGAGGGACAGGCCCGCACCCCGCTCCGCACAGCGCTCCGCACCGTGCCCGCTTCGTTCCCCCGCATCGCTCCGTATCTGACCGGTCGCCCCGCCCGCAGCGACCGACGTTGCAACGTTGCAACGTTGCAACGCTGCCCCGCCCCGCATCCAAGCGCCTGACCGAGGCTTCCCATCGATCTGACCGAGAAGAAACCCCGCACCAAGCACTGCACCGCAGCCGCTGCACAGCCCAAACGTCGCAGCCCCCGCATTTTGAGCGCACGACCGAGAAATCTCCCCGCATTGGTTGTGTACGACCGAGAGCCACTCGTCGCAACCCCGCATCCGTCGCATCGCTTGCCACCGTGGGCCCCCCAAGTTCTCCAGAGTTATTGTGGGTCCCCCAAAGGTGCTTGCTCTTTGAGGATTCGTCGCGTACGACGTCGTCGCACGTCGTAGCCCGTCGTCGCACGTGCGAGCTTTGGAATCTGGAATCGTCGCCCGGTCGATTGCTCTGAAATTTCCAGCGAGGAATCTAATTGGAATCTGGACTTGGAGCGCGATCTTATTATTCCAACCCCCGGCGTCGCTACCCGACGCCGGTGTAGCTTTCGCGTCGTGTTGAGGTAACGTTTTGCACCCCTAGGACCCCAACCCAATTGCACGTTAACCAAGACTAAAAATCAGTATTTTAAAGTATTTTAAATGTTTTAGCAATCACTAATCAAGATTAATAAAACGGATGTAGGCCGGTGGACTTGTGCACGTAGGAATCGTGACTTTGGACTCGTTGGACGGTGTTTTCTTGACGTGATAGTTGCAGGCAAGTGAAACTTGCCAAATCTTGTTTAGGGCCATGTCTTTAGGCCACTTCCTTGTTTTTAGCGTAAAAGAGACTAGTCAGTGAAATGATAGCTGGCTAGACGCCTACTTGATCTAGTTTGACAACGAAACTAGATCCGTCACCTAATTGATCTAGCTTGACAACGAAGCTAGATCCAACCTTTAAACTTGTTGTTCATGCATACTAAACTGTCACGTTTACTTTCCTTACCTGTACGCCTTACTACTTGTCATGTCATGTCATCCATGCATTGAATGTCGCATTGGTAGCACACGCTACAATACTTGTACTTGTACTCCCTTGACTGGCTAGGTGCACCCCTAGACCATCAAGGCAAAACACTTCCTGGCTCGTGTTCCAGAAGCGAGCATTCCCCTTCGGGGGTAAGGCCCTGGCTCGACACACGTGGAGGGGTAGGGATAAACGTTCGCTTGAGCTTAGGAGTTGGCCCGCGCAGCCACTCTAGCCAAAAGACGGAATCTCTGTGCACGAGGTGCTTACTTTCCTTGTCTTGTACTTGTCTTGTGAATGATTCATGTAATACTTGTCATCCATGCCATGCCATGCTCGTACCTTACTTTACTTTACTTTACCTGCTGCACTCATACTTTAACTGCCATGTCATTGCATCATGCTAGAACTGCTAGGTTGCTCTTACTTGTACTTTCAGTTTCACTTGCACAAGTCTTCCAGACTTGCTGACATGTGCCCCTTGCTCTTTTGGGTGCCACATGTTAGACCCTGAGCCAGAGACAGTTGCTGAGGACGTGGTGTTTGCTGACACTGTGCCTACGTTCGTCGAGGAGTTCGTGGACACCAGAGACCAGTTTTAGAGACTGTTGGCGTTGCTTTTGCCTTAGGTTGCTGTTAGATGTCGGTGCTTGCACAGTTACTTTGTTTCTGTACTTTGTACTTTTGTTGGCCATGCTGGGCCTCTTTTAGACTCTCTTTCTTTTAGCCTGGTGGCTTTTCTGCGATGTTGGAATTTATTATTATGGATATTCTGAGATGTTCTTTTGTCTCTTTTCGTTATTATTATCTTTGTTTCGTTTCGCGTTGCAAGGACCTGCAGTTTAAAGTGATTGACGCTTATCGGACTTAAGCTTTGTAGCTTCAAGTCTGAGCGGACCTTCTCACGCTTCGCCTCCACGTTTTTGGGAAGCGGGGCGTGACAATGTGTGACTAGTCTGGCTCATGTTCCAGTAGGGTCACATATGACCAGTCTGGCTCGTGTTCCAGTATATGTCGGTTTAGCGCCTGGCTCGTGTCCAGCACAACATTCTTGGGTGGGGTTAGGATTGAGCGGTTACTAGGCATATGCCGGGATACTCTCTTCAAGGGCACAACCCGTATGCGTTGGGTTAGCGCCAAACACGGTAGGCCCCCGTGTGAAGAACGACCCACTCATCACGACCTAAAGGCGAGAACCCTATGCATGATAGAAAGCATTTCATTGTAATTTTAATAATCGTGTTACTTGCTCGCACATCAGGATTGCCATGTTATAGTGTTACTTTTACTTCGTTATAACTGCCATGTCATAACTGCTCACCTTACTTGTTAAACTGCTTAGAACTGCATGCTAGGATGTATTTACTTTAAAATCAGCATGTCTAAACTTTATTGTTATCTCGTTTAATTTATAATTGTCTCTTAAATCCAGTATAAATTTGTATACCTTTGCCTTGGGTTCTAACATCTACTTGCAGACCCTTGCTGACATACATTCATGTTTTTGGATGTATGTCAGATCCCGAGCTATAGTACCAGGAGAACTAGTTGCAATAGCTGAACCAATGGGCCAAGAATTGTTGACTAGTGAACTTTCATTGTTTTTCTCTTATTTGTTGTACGGGTCATAAGACCCTCTCTTTTCTATCCCTGCATTGTTGTAATTTTGAGACGAATGAGATTGTAATAATTTTTAATCTGTGTTGTTTTTTAGTAATGCAAACAAGAACCTGTGGTATTTCACACAGACGCTTATTATGTTAAGTCAAGGAGGAAAGAAAAGCAAAAGTACCTCCTCCTTACTTGCATAAGCGGACCCGTTCACGTTCTCGCTCCCAAGCCTAATGGGAAGCGGGGCAGGACATGTTTTAGTGGTGGCCCATGCAGGTCAATGCTCATGCAAAATACTTTAAAACAACATAGATAATACTACAATCTTGACTCTCAAACAACAGCTTCCCTAGAATCTTCTACCCCGATCAAATTCATTAGAACATCCTAGTCCTAAGATTCCTGATCCTTAGTCGACCAAATCAGTATATCCTTGATTCTTAAATCTCCCTTCATTTTTACATTCCACTTTGTGACCTTAGGAATCCATCGTAGCCTTTCACTAAACATTTCCTACCGGAACTCGCATTTGATCACCCTACTCTAATCATTGCTCTCGATTCACGTGATCTTCTTGACAGCCAACTTTATCCTTTTGAATCATCTACATTACTATACTGATTCTACTTTTGCTAATAATCTCATTCGTCGATAAGCCAAGTACTCTTCGATATGAATAAAACCGTACAATTGATAAAGACTTAATAAAAGTCATTAACAAAACCTGAAATTTTGAATTTTAGGATTTAACTATTTAATAGGATATATTAGTTGATATATGTATATATCTATAAAAAAAACTTTGTTGATGGCACGCATATAAATGATAATCTTCCTTCAATAGACCATGATCCGGTCAATATGCTTGGCTAAGTTTGTTTGATCACCTAACTAGACTGGGGGTCAGTGATCCTGGCTTAGTCACTTCCCTGGCCATGTCCGCTGGATCGCAAGGACGTGAATCATGATTGTGTAAACCATTGTCTTTCTTACTATACTACAACGGATTTCAAGACAACCAATCATATGCAAATTTAAACTACTCAATAGAACTCCAACTACCTCAGTTTATCAGTTCTGTATTCATCGTGTTCATACTTCAAATTTTTTGTAAAAATCTATCTCCATTTTCGAAACAAACACTACATCCCTACACCCTTGACTCCTTCGTCTTTTACTTATCTACTATTTTAACCCATACCACCTACCTTATATACGTTATTGGGATATTGTCACATTTTTACACATGTCTTCCATTCTTCCATTTAATCATTCATAACCATCTCTATGCCACCTGATCAAGCTAACTCTTGTCACTACTACTGATTTGATACCACTGTTCTACAGACTAAATCACAGACTAAGTCGAGACTACTCGAACGTGATAGAATGGTATAATAATAAGCAGTCTTAAATTACTACTGGATCAGTGTCTAGAAAGGAATGGGAAGGGGGTTGGTCAACCAAGGACTTGTCCTGTTGTCATAGAAGTGACATGTGCCTTCAAGCCCTGACTGCCTGGCTGGTTTGGGAGTTAAGATAGACTTCTTCTTATTACGCCAGCCTACGCTATTAGATAGTCAAGCGACGTTTGTTTTCCTTATACTCGCTTATTACTTGCCCTTTTCAGTGTTACTGCGTCTAACTGGTTGTCTTACTATTGTCATCACATTGCCTGTTGGTTAAAACATTGTTGCTACCTTATACCATGCCACCGTCATTACTTTTGCACGTGCACAGTCTCCTTTACTTTATACATTACATACACTTTACTTACCACACTTGAGCAGCCACCCGTACTATACTTTCCGCTCGTATAGGTCTGTCTGTTCTTACTTTTTGCACATGTAAGATCACTTTTTTGATCAAGCTAACTCCATATCCTTGCCTCACCTGAACCCATTCATCGCAAACTTGATTCGTTACATCATACAACTCTGTATCCTACACTATCTCTTGGTTACTACATTAGTGCATCTATTTACTTATTACCACTTTAGCGAAATTAGTTTTCAATTTGCGTTGTAACCCCTTTTAAAATGTTTTCTTCTACCTTTATGTCTATCATCAGCAATGTGGAATTTTATTATGCATTATGTTGATAGAATGTCAGATATGATTATTGTTAGGGGATTATAATTACGAATGGGAGTAGTTTGAGATGATGTAAGGTGTAGTTGTATTGATTGATAGATAGAATGATGTGTTCATGAGTTATATTTCATATTTGGATGTACCCATACTTAATATCTTCAAAGGATTCCATACTAGGAGTGGGGCACAGGAAGACGAATACATTACTAATTTGGAATTCATATTAGTCGCGGCTGAGAATAACCTTGTAGATATTTCATGATTTTAGGAAGACGATGATAATTAGTAGAGTATGTAAAGTAACAAGACTTCATCAAACAGATAGGGTGATGGAGATGTTGGAAATGATATGATATGTTGATACGAATAAGATAGTTGCGTAGATTGCCCTAAGTTGCTTAGGATGGGATACAATAAGAAATGATACGATGTGATTTAAATAGTTTGTTAATTAAGTTGTTTAAAATTTATGAGTTGTCAGATGAAGAATGAGTTGGGAGCATGACAAGTGTTGATGGTAGATGATGATGTATGCTAAGCGTGTTTGTACTTGTCATCTTATGTTAGTAATTGGTAGAGCATCGTTATATCAATGGATTAATATAAGAATAAGATTAGAATTGAGATTTGTGGATGTCACAATTATAATGCTACAGGTTAAGCTAGACGATGATTAACGTGATGGCATGTTATGGATAAGACGGATTATGGGAAGAAATATTTTCGGAGAAATTGGCTACATGGAAACTATACGTTGGAGATTTTGCAGAGACGTTACTGCCCTATCAACAGATGATAAGTGAAGAATGAGGAAATTGAAGGATGTTATTGAGTGATGATATTTAGTAAGATTGTCTTGTATAAAATATTGGTTATTTTGAAGTGGGGACTTTGAGTTAGAAATTCGAACGATAAGGTTGGATCTGTAGTTAAGTGCTAGGATGTGGTTATGGTTATAGAGTTGTTCGATGATGAAACGAGTAGTGATGATTTATTTGAGGAGTACTCGATTGAGATTATAGGTTTAGCGTGCATTATGTTAGAATATGGGAGTTACAGTTGTAAGTATATATGTATGTATGTATGTATGTATGTATGTATATACATCATTATTAATTACTCATCCTCATCCCTGCACATATTGGGTATCCGTCCCTAGTCTTTTCTCTTGCCCACTAACGGTTAAGGCCATCAATGGTTGTTACGAGGTGGAACTCGCGTACAATGAATTTGTATTATGGGGAACCAAGGGCACGGTGGTTATGTGGAAATGAGGGGTTAGGTAGGCTGTTTTACAAGTGATTGGTGGGGTGAAGAGGTTGGATCCGTTGCCGGCGATGCTCCCGGGGTCGTATCTCGCCGGGCGCAGCTGAGGAAGGTTGGACGGCAGGGGGGCTGACGCTTGCTTTGGTCAAGGGGCGAGCTCTCCTGCAGCACGAACAACTCGTCAGAAGGGCGGGGTTGGGGTTCAACCCTTAGCTCCTCCGATGCCTAAGTCAGTAAAAGGGCTTAAAAGGGGGGGCTAGACACGCCAGCCGGACTAACGGTGTGTCCGCCTCGCGTGACGAGCTATAGGTGGGAGAACAAAGATATGGAGGACCTTTGCTCTCGTGTGTGAATAATAGAAGATGAGAGAATTTTCCAACCCCCTCTCCGTAAGTGGAGAGGAGGTATTTATACCTGACGGGTGATGACTAGGCGTGCTGAGCTGGCTCGGGTGTCAGCGGAAGCTTCGGATAAGGACGTCGGGAACAGGAGTTCCTGATCCGCTTGTCAGGCGGCGCAACGGCCGAGGGGTGCTTTTGTCGGGATGTCAGGGCCGAAAGCACTAACCGTCGGATAGGTCAGCCGCCTGGGGGTGCTTTGTCAGGCGGTCGGGTGACGTACGTGTCAGTCGTGTCCTTATCCTTGGCTGTTTGTCGTTAGTGACGAACTAAAGGTCGGGCGGTGTCACTCTAGGCGCCGCGGTTCGCGGGAATCGGGCGGGCCGTTCCGGTCGGTGGTTGTCCGGCCTGGCCGCGCCCGTCAATAGGCCTGGCCTAGCAACCCAAGCGTCCCCAAGCGCGCTACCCCGGTGGGTCGGGCGGCTGGGGTTGTTCGCCTCGGCCGGTTCGGGGAGCGCTGCAAGGCGCGCCTATCTCCATGCCCCGGATTTTCGGGGCGGCGGGCCTTTTGTGAAATGGTGAGCTAATGGGGTATGTTAGCGGATCTGGGCGGGAGTCGGGCTCCTACGATCTTTAGGTCGTAACAATTGCCCCCGGCCTTCGAGTCTGAGGTGGTAGCCCGGCTCGGCTCGGAGGGCGAACCATATCCAACACTCCGGACCGTCGATATGGGCCTTGGGAACCACCGGGTAGTGATGGCGGTGGCTTCGGAACTCCCGCCTTAGTGGCCATTATTATGATTTGAAGGGGGGGGGCAGAGGAAATCGAAGCGTCCCCACGATTGATTTTGCGACACGTGGATGAGGTGACCTTTATGCCAGTCGAGGCGTCGGGGGCGTCTCTATGGGCGCCGCGTGGCGAAAGTTTGACGGCCGAGATGGCCCTGGGGCCACCTTCACTGCTAAAAGGGTCTGGGGAGGCGGTCGGCGGGAATTTTTGTCTTTCTCCGATTCTCCTCAGGCGCTCGATTTTTCTGTTTGGAGCTTGCTGGCTAATCTGTCCCTTCTGTCACCGGTCATCTTCTTCCGATCGCCTTCCAGGTTCAAGGGAGCAACAGGTAACAACAATTAATTTCCTTCCTTTCCAATCAATGGCTTCTCGATTCGAGATTGGAGGAAGTAGCCGGGTGGGGGAGGAAGAGTTGGCGTGCGAGGGGGCGTCGCAGCCGGGGGTGCGGCGGCCCAGGGAAAGACGGTCATGGCAATCCGTTGTACCGAGAGACATTGAGTCCCCCCGACGTAGGTTGGATAGGATCAACATCCGGGAGATTCGCGTGCGATTTGTGCGACAACCCTATGAGGTGCGGGTTCCCGGGCCGGAGGAAGCGGTGAGTTCACCGGGGGATAATGAGGTCGGGGTCTATGTCCGGTCCTTTGAGTTGGGGCTCCGCTTTCCGATCCACCCGTATTTGTTTCACTTGTTGAATTTCCTGGAGCTGCCGATATTCGCCTTAGCGCCCCGTTCTTGGGGCTTGTTAGTGGGGTTTGTCGTCTTGTGCCTTGCTTGCTCCTTGAGTCCTTCCTTGGCGTTGTTCCAGCATTTCTTCGTGGTTCGGAAGTGGGGGATGTATCATCGCGTTTGCGCCAGGAGAGGGCGAGAACTCATCCTCGAGGTGCCTGACGATGTCGACGATTGGATGAGGGAGTTCGTCTTCGTGACGGTGCCAAGTGACGTGGCGCTGATGTCGAATTGGGGCGCGCGGAATCCCTTTGTAAATGAATGGGTGGAGCTGACCGAGGAGGATATTGCCAAGGCTCAGATTTTGAGGGAGCTGCCCGAGGCGTGCCGTCATTGGGCGAGCCTAACGTTGGGCAGTCGGCTCGCCCAGGACTTTTGGACCCTAGGTATCTTTGAAGTTCTGTAAACTCTGGGCTAGGCTCGCCCTGATTGTCTCTTTTGTCCTTTTGCAGGCGAAGACGTGATGAGAGAGCCGGAGGGGGTGTCAGGTTCGGCCGGGGCCCCGATCTCGGAGGATTCTGATCCCCGCGGGAAAGGCAAGGGGGTGGCTAGCGAGGCCGGATCCCGGGAATGTGGGGGCGGGGCTCCCCGTGGGGAGAGGTCGCACCTGGGACGGGGGGCGGCCGGGCAAGGTATCTCTGCCGGTGGGCCTGCCGAGGATCTTCGTGCTGACGCGCCCGTGCGGGGGGCCGGACCCTCCGTCCCTCCGCGGGTACCGGCGATGGCCGCGCCTCGCCGAGCGCCCGTGACTCAAGGGTGGCCGTACGGGATCCCTTCGTGGGAAATGGGGGCGTCGTCGAGTCCCGCTTGCGAGAGCGCCCTTATTCGTTTTAAGAGGGCCCGAGAAGAGGTCGAGGCATACCCCGATGACCGGCTCCACAAGTTCCCTTTCCGAGTCGGCGGCAACGAGTCGGTATTCGAGGACGCGGGAGTGGCGGCGCGCCTCGCCGAGTATTGCGTGTTACCGCGCGATCGTGAGTCTTTGACTCGTGTGGGGGCGGAACGGTTGGACGGCTCGGCCATATGGCACGTCATGCAGGTACGCCAGCTTTCTTTCCCCGCCCGCAGACTATTTGTTCGTGTCTCGTTGATTCGAGGTTTATGCAGATGATCGCCAACGTGTTAGCCCTGCGGGGCCGTAAGTCTGCGGCCGTTACCCGGGCGTCACTGGACGTGGCGAAGGCGAACCTTGACGAGGTCAAGGCGAAGCTGAAGGACACGGAGGCGGAGCTGGAGAGGGTTAGGGCGGCCTACGGGGTGGAGAAGGGGCGGGCTGCGTACTTCGATTCGTCCAAAGCCCTGGTCGAGAAGCAGCTCCAAGAAGTGACGCGTGAGAGGGATGATATCCGGTCCAAGCGTACCTCGGAAGTTGCTAGCAAGGAATCGGTGATCGGATTACAGAGGCGGCAAATAGAGGACCTGGAGGTCGCCCTAAAGACCGAGAAGAGGGAGAGGGGTCTAGCGGTGAGGCGATTGGAGGAGAAACGGGACGCTGAGGGCAAACAGATCGAAGCCGCTATCCGTCGCTATCATGACGAGCATGTTGTGCCGATGCTGCAAGAATCTAAGGAGGCTGCGATTCAGCAAGTGGTTAAATATGTGCGAGATCGGTCGGTTGAGGGGCGGCGCCGCTAGAATCGTGTGAGAGGGTTATAAACAATGTGCTGTTGTAGTGTGTGGAAAGTCTAATGTATGGTGTGGTTTCTGGGTAAATACATTGTTATTGTCTTGTGTCGAAATGTATTCCTACTTGGTTTGCTCGTAGAATGTCCGCTCTGTGAGGGACGACGTAAATGCCCCCAACTTCACTCTGCCGAAGTCTTCGGGAGAGGGGAGTTGAGAGTAGTCTTGTTATCCGGTGGTCGTGATGTTCCGATGCCCAGTACGGGGCCCGGAGGTGCCGCGGCGGGTCGGGCTTGCTTGGATCATACAGAAGTTTGTCAAGGGTTGGAGCCGAGAATCCGGTAAGTTGTGGGGCGGGTTCCTGTTCCGGCCGACCCGAAAGAGATCGGACCCTTATTGGTGCGGGGGAGATGATCGTGTTTTGGCCGTACTGCCGGAGCTCGGACTCGAGTATGGATCGAGTTCCGCCTTCTTGTATGGGTGCCCTGTCGGGGGTCGGACTCCATCTGGGATCTAGCCACGCCAGCGTGTTGTGACCGGACTTGATCATGGGCCGAGCGCCGCCGCCTTGTGGTGGCCGCCCGACGGAGGCCGGACTCAACCATGGATCGAGCGGCGTTTGGACTGATTTCGAATTGGGGTAATCATTTCGCCTGGATTTGGGCGGGAATTTATGGCGGTCGCATGACTTTACGTCAGCCTGGCAATTCGACGGCGGGCGGGAATCGAGGCGGCCCGACCACTGAAGTGTTGACGCGTGGCGGAATTGACAGGTTTGACAGTACGTAAAGCATCAGAACACGTGGGTGGTGGATAGGGCCCGGATAGGTGACGCGTGTCTTAGGCTCGACGGTCGCGATGCTTTGTGCAGTCGATTTAAAGAGATCGTGAGGAGGGGGAGGGGAGTAAAGCTGATTGTCGGGCGAAAAAATTTGTTGACAAGCAGCGAGGGCTCGTAGGAGGTGTCTGTGACCTTGCCAGAGTCGCCCTCGTGGGAGCGGTCAGTGGGGTAGCGCAATCGCCCGAGTCGTCGGTACCCTTGAGGTAAGACGGTTGTTTTAGGAATGTCTTCTTCAATGTCTCCGTCTCGGAGTCAGGGTTCGGGGGCAGGTGTGGAAGGGAGCTACGCCACGGAGACAGGGGGGTGCCCGTCGAGATTGCAGGCGTGAATTCGGAGCTGAAGAAATCCGTTGCGGAAATCTTCACGATGTACGTCAGGCCGCCGTATTCGGTGCGTGAACCGGAGCCGCAAGAAAGGGTGTGTTTTGCGGGCGACCGGGAGGTGGGAGTGTACGTTTCTTCGTTTGAGCAAGGTTTGCGCTTCCCCCCCATCCGTTCTTGTTGGAAGTGTTGAACTTCCTGGAACTGCCCCTCTATCGCCTGATGCCCAATGCCATCAGTGCCATTGTGGGGTTCATAGTGCTATGCGTGAGCAACCAGGTTTGCCCGTCCCTGACCTTATTTCGCCACTTCTTCTCGGTCAAGAGGTTGCGGTCATGCTACTATCTTTCCGCGAAGAGGACGCATCCGCTCATTAGGGGTTTGCCTGGGAAAATTAAGTTTTGGCGCCAGCAGTATGTGTTTGTGGAGGTGCCGGAGGATGTGCTAATAAGGTCTGATTGGGCGGAGCTGAATCCCAAGGCGAGATAGGGGGTGAAGTTGGGGGATGAGGAGGAAGAAGTGGCCCGGATTTTGATGGCCATACCGGCGGAGGGACGAGATTATAGGATGCTCGCTCGGGCTGAGATGATAACGGCGCACACTTGGCCCGAAGGTATGAGAGATTTTGGTGTTCATGCTTCTGATGTGCTTACGCTGAACTTTCTCTCTTTGGCAGGTGGCACCATGAATCTGTCCCTCGAGGAAATGATGAGGCTGGCCTCGGAGCAGGCGGGGAGATCGTCGACAAGAGGCGGCCCCAAGAGGTCGCGAGCGGAAGGAGGGGCGGGGAGCTCGATTGTGCTGCCAGCGCCCGCAAAGAGGAGGAAGAGGCCGACGAAGTCGTCCGAGCCTGACGCCCCGGGGGGAACCGGTCAGACGGAAGGCGGGGCCGGGGAGGGGGTGGCGAATCCCATCATCGACTTGGAGGGCGGGGACGAAGGGATGACAGTGGGTGGGGTGGGATCGCCACGAACGAGGCCGCCTAGCCCGCCGGCACCTGTGGGGGGGGGGGGGAGGGGGTGGCCGCTAGCGGTCAGTCGTATAGGACCGAGGCATCGAGTGGCCCGACAGGGTCCGGAGGATGGGACCCTTGGCCTTATGGTTGTCCCGTGTTCGGTCTCGAGCGGGCGCCCACAGACCCCTGCTGTGGGGCAGCCTTGGCTAAGTTTAAGGCCACGAGGACCGATGTCGAGGGCTATCCCGACGGCACGCTTCATCGGGCGCCGTACAAAGTGGCGAGTGACGAGTCCGTTTTTGAGGATGGAGGTGTGGCGGCGAGGCTGGCGGAGAACATTTTCCTGCCCCGCGATAGGATAGCGCTAGAAGCGGTGGAGCCTGAGGGTCTGTGCGGGACCGCGGTGATGCATGGCGTCCAGGTATGTTCTGTAAGACGGACGACGTTTTTCAACGGGTTTTATGGAATGCCCTAAATGGGTTTACTTGTGTGTGCTTCTTTACGCAGATCCTCAACATGATGCTCGGGATGATGCGGCACGTGCCGGCCATACACAAGGCCGAGGGCGCCGTGGCTAGAGCGGTCGCCGAGTTCGCTGCCGTTCGTAAGAGCGCTGGCGAGGACCTGGAGAAGGAGAGGGAGCGGGGCGACCGATATGAGGCGGAGGTAGAGCGCCTGAAGATGGTCGTGTCTGAACATGAGCAGCGGGCGGTCGAAGTAGGGGGGAGAGCGAAGGAGCTGGAGGAGGCCCTTAGAAGGGAGGAGTCCCGTGCGGAGGACCTGGCGGGGCGTGCTAAGGCCGCCGAGGAGGAGCTGGCCCGTAAGGTAGAGGAATTTCGGACCTACCAGGAGAGAACCGTCGTCCCCGCCCTCGCAAAGTCGATGTCCGAAGGCATGGAGGAGGGCTACGCGGAGGGATGGGAAGACTGCCTGGCTCGGTTGAAGGAGAAGGTGGCGGGCCTGGACCCGCCGGTGGAGATCGACCACGACGGGCTCGCTGCACGTAGCGACGACGAGGCGGGGGAGGGAGACGGAGGTGAGGGTGGCGAGCCAGAGGACGGCGGGGCGGTGGGAGATTCCGTGGAGGGAGAAGGCGTCGTGATTGGCGGAAGCGACAAGTAGCTTTGTGGAGACTCCCCCCCCCTTTTTTTGTGGTGTAAAAACGAAAGAAAGTAAAGATTCGCCTGGCTAGTCCCCGCATATGTGTTTTTCCGTCCGTGTGTGCATAAATTCCCTTCGTAGATTTACGCCTTGGTGCGGCCGTTTCTATCCTGGCGTAGGGGGAATCGTGTTGAGTCCCTATATTTCGCGCAGTGCGCCCGAGAGATTTTACAGCGAGGTTGCCCTCCTTTTCGTGGGTTGCCCGGGTCTAGGTGTACCTGAGCTATGACTAGTGGTCCAACAGGATTAGTCTTTAGTCTTTTCATCGGCTATTATTGATAGTTTATTAAAACAGGGTCGCCCCGTAGGCGTAACATTGAATCGGCCCGTAGGCGTAACATTGTATCGGCCCGTAGGCGTAACATTGTATCGGCCCGTAGGCGTAACCGCGTGTCGCTCCAGGTAGGTTGATGTTCTCATCGCAGTTGATCCGCCTTTCTCTGGTGCCATGCCCCTGATAAGGGGCGTGGGGTCGATTCAGAGGGTTCCCCCTCGGCGTAGGGTGGATGGTCGTGTCGGAGTCGGGAGGTGGCTTTGGCCCTCGTTCACAGAATTAGGGGGAGAGGGAGTCCTTGGTGGTTGTTCTATCCCACGGGGCCCTGCTACTCCCCTCGACCGGAGTCTCCGCGCGGTAGGCGCGAAGGGACGCGGGCTGCAGCCCCCCTGGGTGGTCTCCTGGCATAAACGGGCCGGGGAAGGTCGATGAGTGGAAGGAGAGGTGTTTCCATTTGTACGCGGAGTAGCCCGTTGGAGCACGCCAGTGCTTGGGGACAAGTCCCCCTTGGTTGGGGGGGCCTCGGGCGGCTGCCGGGGTGCTCGGCGGGGTGATTTGGCAGGTATGCCCCATCCATCGGGTTGTCTGCCAGCCGCGCCTGCGTGCGTGGGGCGACCGTGGAGAGGCATGGTATGCCATTGGAGCTCCAGTTCCCATGCCGTAAGTTGTCTAAAGGAAGGAAGGGAGCAGCAGGCTGGGTAACCGTCGTGTAAGGGGAATATCCTGTTGGGGGATCGTTTACTTTGGCGGTCGGCGATAGTCGCATTTTCCGCACGTTTTGAGGGAGAGAGGGATGCAAAACGACTAGTCTATCTCCACATCCTTCCTCTCGCCTTCCTCCCCCCCCTCAAGGAAGCTGAGGAGGGGGGGGGGGGGGAGTTTTTATAATGGTGGCGTTCTGCCCTCATTTACTCTTTATTGAGAGTCGGGGTCGTCTTGGAGTTTCGTTCTTAGGGGGGTGTTCCCGATGGGTGACGGGTGATGTGACCCCTCAGGCATGCATGACACTTGTCAGTGGCGTTCGTCCCGAGTGTCCTTTTGGGTTGGACAAGTCAATTCGGGCGTCGGCTTTATGGGGGTCAGGCGTAGCTCCTCAGGAATGGCTGTGTAGGGGTTGCCTTGACTTGCTGACCTGGAGTAGTTTCCCGAGGTTTGAGGAGAGGGGTGACATGACCTTATGGGGGAGGGAGGGTACTGGTCCGTCGGGTAGCCCGCCTAAAGCGCTCCGGCTTGGGTGACCGAGCTCGGGGAACTTGCCCCGGAGGTCTTCCTGGGGGGGAGCGAATACGCGGCTCGCCCCGTGCCTCTCTCTGGTTTGAGTGGCGAGGATTGGTCCTGCCCCGGAGTCTTTGAGAGAGCGGGTATTGGGCCGTCGCCTCCCCGCAGCCTCTATAGTCGGACGGGTATTGGGCCGTCGCCTACCCCGCATATGGCGCTCCGGTTTGGGTGGCCAAGCTCAGTGAACTTGCCCCGGAGGTCTTCCTGGGGGGAGCGAGTACGCAGCTCGGCCTGTGCCCCTCTCCGGTTTGGGTGGCGAGGATTGGTCCTGCCCCGGAGTCTTTGAGAGGACGGGTATTGGGCCGTCGCCTCCCCGCAGCCTCCATAGTCGGACGGGTATTGGGCCGTCGCCTACCCCGCATATGGCGCTCCGGTTTGGGTGGCCAAGCTCAGTGAACTTGCCCGGAGGTCTTCCTGGGGGGGAGCGAGTACGCAGCTCGGCCCGTGCCCCTCTCCGGTTTGGGTGGCGAGGATTGGTCCTGCCCCGGAGTCTTTGAGAGGGCGGGTATTGGGCCGTTGCCTCCCCGCAGCCTCTATAGTCGGACGGGTATTGGGCCGTCGCCTACCCCGCATATGGCGCTCCGGTTTGGGTGGCCAAGCTCAGTGAACTTGCCCCGGAGGTCTTCCTGGGGGGGGAGCGAGTACGTAGCTCGGCCCGTGCCCCTCTCCGGTTTGGGTGGCGAGGATTGGTCCTGCCCCGGAGTCTTTGAGAGGGCGGGTATTGGGCCGTCGCCTCCCTGCAGCCTCTATAGTCGGACGGGTATTGGGCCGTCGCCTACCCCGCATATGGCGCTCCGGTTTGGGTGGCCAAGCTCAGTGAACTTGCCCCGGAGGTCTTCCTGGGGGGGAGCGAGTACGCAGCTCGGCCCGTGCCCCTCTCCGGTTTGGGTGGCGAGGATTGGTCCTGCCCCGGAGTCTTTGAGAGGGCGGGTATTGGGCCGTCGCCTCCCCGCAGCCTCTATAGTCGGACGGGTATTGGGCCGTCGCCTACCCCGCATATGGCGCTCCGGTTTGGGTGGCCAAGCTCAGTGAACTTGCCCCGGAGGTCTTCCTGGGGGGGGGAGCGAGTACGCAGCTCGGCCCGTGCCCCTCTCCGGTTTGGGTGGCGAGGATTGGTCCTGCCCCGGAGTCTTTGAGAGGGCGGGTATTGGGCCGTCGCCTCCCCGCAGCCTCTATAGTCGGACGGGTATTGGGCCGTCGCCTACCCCGCATATGGCGCTCCGGTTTGGGTGGCCAAGCTCAGTGAACTTGCCCCGGATGTCTTCCTGGGGGGGAGCGAGTACGCAGCTCGGCCCGTGCCCCTCTCCGGTTTGGGTGGCGAGGATTGGTCCTGCCCCGGAGTCTTTGAGAGGGTTGAACTGAAATTGTCATGCAGAAAAGGCGAAATTCGAATATAAAAAGAGAGGAACAAGGTACTTCGTTCAGGACTTACAGTTCCCGGCTATGCCACGACCTGCGCACCGCGCCCCTTGGAGTGATTAGCCCGTCCTTCTCAAGGGGGGGTGGTGGTGGCGGTGGTGGGTGTGTGGTCGATCCTGTTTCCCTCGGCAGTGGCATCGGCTGGAGCTAACTCTGGCTGGTGGGGGTCATAACTCCGCCTCGGGGAGTTGTAACGGCCTGTTTTCATCAAGAAAGACTATTTACATATTTGACCAATTTTTCAAATTTTAAACTATTTTATAATGGTTTGTCAGGAGTTTTACTGATTTCAACAATTTCTTATAAAAATATTTCGAAGTACCAGCCTAGTTACGGAGTATTTTAGTAAGATCGGATTTCATCAAATACTCAAAACATTTCTGATAAAATTCATTTTCAATTATTACCGTTTTGGCTTTATGAATTTATTTTCTAATCAAACAGCTTTAAAACTTTTTCAAACTTTTATAGTAACATTCAATGATCATTTAGGGCGTTCCACATTAATTTCGTAATTTTCTGAAGTCAAATCAGTAGTGAACCCGCGAACCCGCTTTCTAAACGTTTTGGCCAAAAACTAGTATTTCCATATCTCAAACCCTGAAACGGACTTCGTATTCGCGATCCTCGCGATGATACGAATCCGTGGGTATGTTTTCGTAAATTTTTGGACACGCTTACTAGTAGGGGCAAAATCGTAATTTCGTGTATTTGATTTTACTACTAAAGTCTATTAAGTTTAACCCAAGTTAATTAAACTTAACCCTATATCTAAACGTGGAATCCCATGATAAACACGTTTCATGACCCGGTTCATCCTCCTCACTTTATTTCTACAATTAGTCAAAGTGATCACCTAACATATTAATTACCCCATTAATACCCCTAATTAATACGTATAATACTTTAATAATTCTTAAGATTATTTAAACCCATCTGATTATCTCTTTCCCTCTCAAAAAAAACTCTCTCAGGCCCGCACCCTAACCCAACTCACGCACCCAGGCGAAACCCACCCTCACTCTATCTCTCCCTCACACACAGCCTCTCTCTCTCTTCTCACTCTCACCCACGGCAAACTCGCCGTCTGCTCACCCCGAAGCTCCGAGCTGTACCCTAACCCAGCCCCGCTCCGAAGCACATCCGATCGCCGCCGATGAAGCTCCGTCGACCTCAGCAACCGCACCCCCTCAGCGCCGTCGGAGCCTACGCCTGGCAACCCCCGCTGCTGCCGTGCCACGGCGTCGCTCCCCGCCGTCATCAACCATCTCCGGAGCCCCGCCGTGCCCGCCTGCGCACTACACCCAGCGACGACGACGAGGCCCCATCACCGCAGCGCCTCCACCTCCGCTCGATCGCCATCGACGAGCCCGGTCCGCCGTGTTCGCCTACACGTCCGCCGGAGCTCCCTCCGACTGCTGATCACGCCCCTCCGCTCACAGCTCCGCCTTGCACCACCACGACGAACCCGTCGCCGCGCCGCCGTGACCCCGTCGGCATCCGCCCCAAGCCGCCGTGAGCCACCGCCTCGCGTCGCCCTCGCTCCGACGCCACCCTCGAGAGCTCTCGCTCTCTCCGACGCTGCAACAAACGAAGCAGGTTAAGTATACGATGGCAAACTTGTAAAATTCGTATTTTCGTTTTAAATTAATTAATAAATGGGTTAAATGGTTTTAAATCCATAAATAAAAATACAGTGGCCAGAAAAATATGCGGATAGCCCCAGAAAATCAGAAATGACATTTTGGACCCAATGGCACTAGTTTCGTCTCAATCGGACGCTTAGATTTTCTACAATTAATTTTTAAGCCTAAAAGTTAAATAGGTTGTTTTCATTCAAAAATCAGTAACTCGCTATTTTCACGTAAACCAATATATGATAAAAATATATGTTAAAGTACTCTCCGAGACGGCCATTTTGACAGTTCATTCGTAACTTTCCGATGCAGATTGCATCCAGGAGAAATTATTGAATAATTACGTTACTTAATTAAAAATTAGTTTTAAATCTATTTTAAGCTTTTAAAAAATTATAAAAATTACTATAAGCTTCCGAAAAATATTTCCTCTTACCGTAAAATTATTTTCCTTATATCTAGGCTATAGAAAAATTTAGAACACTTTTTGACGACGTTTCAATCGATTATAAAAATCAAAACGATCAGATTAAATAGATGGAAAATAGGGTAACCCGTAACTGATGTTATCTTGTATTTGCAGGTACCAATCCTCGTGCACCAGCATCTTTATAAGCTCTAACTCCAACCTCGTCTTGCCACGACGATCTCAAAAAGTGTAAGTCACTCTAATTCTAACTTTGGAAATCTGGATAGTGTACTCGTATGGACTAGGACCTGTCATTTAGTCTCAGAAAAGCTTTTGACTTGAACCAACGATTATAGAGCTAATTGACTAATCAATAGTGGAATGATCAACGGATTGAACTAATATAGTGCACTTTTATGGAATTAAAAATCATAGTTGTTGGACTTCAAATCATTGCTCGGACTAAAATTGAGATAGTAAACTTTTATGAATTAAATATCATAGTTGTTGGACTTCATATCATTGCTCAGGACTGAATTGAGATAGTGCACTTTTTGGAATTTGATATCATAAATGTTGGACTTCAAAGCATTGATCAGGATTAAATTGAGATAAAACACTTTTATGAAATTAGATATCATAGTTGTTGGACTTCAAAGCATTGCTCAGGACTGATATTCTCTGTTGAGGTTTCTGCCTTGACTTTTCAGCAAGTAACTACCATATAAATGTATTTGATGTACTCATTGATGGATGTATTGTTGTACACATCGTTGGATGTACGAAATGATGGGCCTATGAGGCCATACGGATACGGATATGGATACAGACACGGATACTGATATAAATGTGAAATGTGATACAACATGGGTTATGGGGTAGTCTTGAGCTGCGTAGTGTGCGGGAGTGACTGGGTCCACCCTTATTAGTTAAGCTGTATCATCACCCTGTAGGGAATGGTAGGTAGATATTCCACGAGTTGCTCCGTGGGATGGGTGCACTTCTGGTTGCATATCGTACACTCGAGCTAAGACTGTTGCACTAGCTGATTGATACAGAGCCCATGAGGCCATATTGATACAAACACTGATATGAACATTGGACTATGATAATACACGGGATACGGGGTAGTCTTGAGCTATGAAGTGTGCGGGAGCGACCGGGTCCACCCTTATTAGTTAAGCTGTACCATCACCCTGCAGGAATGGTAGGTAGATATTCCACGAGTTGCTCCGTGGGATGGGTGCACTTCTGGTTGCATATCGTACACTCGAGCCAAGGCCGATGCACTAGTTTGATTTGCTGTATTGTGCTCATGGTTGTTTGTATTGTCGGAACACACTATTGGGCCTTCGGGCATTTACGGAGCACAATTACGGAGCACACTATTGGGCCCTTACGGCATTTAAGACTAATGCACTAGTTCGATTGATGTTGCACTAATTGATAATGGATTGACACCATTGCTTCAGTCACGACTACTACTATTCTACGGACTAAGTCGAGACTACTCGAACGTGATAGAACGGTTTAATAATGAGCGGTCTTGAATTACGACTGAATCAGTGTCTAGGAAGGAATGGGAAGGGGGTTGGTCAACCAATGGACTTGTTCCTGCGGTCTTTGAAGTGACCTGTGCCTTCAAGCCCTGACTGACTGGCTGATTTGGGAGTTAAGTTAGACTTCTTATTATTAGGCCCGCCTACACTATTAGATAGTCAAGCGACGCTAATCTTTTCTTAAGTATTACTAGATCTACCCATTGTCATCCCATTACCGATTGGTCAAAACATTGTTAACCTGGTTGTCTTACTATTGCCATCCCATTAGTCAAAATATTGTTACTACCACATGCCACGCCACAGTCGCTACTTTTGCACTTGTACAGTCATCTTTACTTTAAGCATTACATACATTACCTGAGCAGTTACCAGTAATTTACTTATTCTCTTACATACCTGTCTACCCATACTTTACTTTTTACACCTGCATAACCAACTTTTGTTTAATATAGTCTGTTCTATACTTTTGCACTACATTGTTTCTATTGCTAGAATTTTTGTGACTTACCTATGGTTTCACCTCTGTGGCACCGCAGACGACGTACATATGGAGGCAGATGCTCTAGAGTTAATAGCGCCAGAATTTGACCATGAGTCTGCAGCTTTTAGAGTTGTTTCCAGTTATATTTACTTTCCTTCATGTACGATTGTTGGACCATTTTTGTACAATATGGATGTAATAAGTGGACACTATTTGGGTATTTTTGTACATCTCTGCATCGTGGCTATTTTGTTTTCACTGGTTAACTGCAGGACCTGCGCAAATATCCAAAAGTAACGGGCCCGGGAATCGGGTCGTTACAGGAGTCGATCTTCAGGTTCACCTCTGGTCCTTTGTGCTTGGTCGACCCTACGTAGCAGCTCCTAGACAGCTTCTGGCTTCCCCGTACGATCCCCACCCCTCGGGGGGTCTGGAACTTGACCATCTGATGGAGGAGGCTGGGGAGCGCTCCAATGGCCGACATGTAAGGTCGTCCTATGATCCCATTGTACGCCGACATAATGTCGACCACAACGAACAGCGTCATTCGAGTGACGACCTGTGGCTCTTCTCCAAGGGTTATCGGCAAGGTGATCACTCCCATGATGGGGGTCGAGTGACCGGTGAAACCGACGAGGGGTCCAGTGCAGGGTCTCAGGTCCGTCGGCCTTAACCCCATCTTCCCGATTGTGGACATGAACAGGATGTCGCAAGAGCTCCCTGTGTCGATCAGGAGGCGGCTGACGATGGCCGTCCCAATCTGTGCCTCGATGACGATGGCGTCGTCGTGGGGCTGCTCGATCCCCTCTAGATCCTCGTCGCTGAAAGTGATGGGAGGGTAGGCCATCCTTCTCCCTCTCTGGTCCCCTCCAAGACCCGCCGTCATTACTTGTCTCGCATACGCCTTTTTGCCTGACGACGATGCCCCTCCTGAAGATGGCCAGCCGCATATCGTGTTTATGCGCATGACGGGTTTCGGGGGGTGAAGCTCTTCCCGCTCGTCGTTTGCCGGAGGGTCCGCCCTCCGTGCCCTTCGGTGGTTCCCATCTTCCCGGTCCGGTCTCCGGCCTCCGACGAAGTCCCCCAGGTGGCCCGCCTGGATCAGCCGCTCGATTTCCCTTTTGAGGGTGAAGCAGTTGTCGGTGTCGTGGCCGTGGTCCCGGTGGTATCGGCAGTATTTCTTAAAATCTCTCCGGGCGGGGTCCGACTTCATTTCTCGGGGCGGCTCCGGCAGCAGTCCGGCCCGTGTAGCCGCAGCCATCACCTCAATCAAGGAGGCATTGAGTTACGTGTAATGTGCCCGTCGGGGGCCTTCTTGTCTCGGGACGACTCGAGGGAGCCCTTGGGTCGGAGCGAAATCGCGCGCCGGGCCAGGTCGATCTTGCGGGCGAGGCCCGAGCGGTTCCCTCCTTGGTCGGGCCAGTTGGTCGCGACCACGGTGTCCCTCTTCCTGCCTCGGCCGTGGGTGTGACCGGGGTTCACCTTGGGGGGGTTTCGCCGGGGGAACAAGGTCTTGGCGCCGAGAGTCTCCTCGGCCAACGCGTGTCTCTCCGCCATAGCAACCAGCGCTTCGTAGTCGGTCGGCGGGTCCCGGAGCAGGGATTTGTGGAGGCTCCGAGTCCGTAACCCCGCCTTGAAGGCCAGCATTAGCACCTCATCGCCACACGTCACCACCGCCCGTCTCTCCTCCTGAAAACGGCGGAGGTATCTACCCGTTGTCTCTCCTTCTCCTTGGACTATCGTGCTGAGATAGTCTAAGGGCTTCTTTTTCGTCCGCCCGGCCCGGAACTCTTGGCAGAACTTATGGGATAGTTCGCCAAAGCTCCCTACAGACCTCGCGGGCAAGCCAAAGTACCAGTCCAACGCGGTGTCCCTCAGGCTTTGGGAGAAATGTTGGCATAGGAACGCCTCATCCATGTCCTGGGCCTCCATCGCCCCCCGGTATTGTTGCACGTGCGTGAGGGGGTCGCCTCTCCCGTTGTATGTGGCCAAGTGGGGGGGGGGGGGGGGGGGGGGGGGGGGGGGGTTTGAACCTTATGGGCCTTGGGGCGGACGTGATCCACCGTGCAAGTGGCGTGGCTTCCTCCGGGTAGGTTGGGCGGCTCGGCGTATCCCCTCTCCGCCATTCGGGGGTCTGGCTTCGGTCACGTCTCGGCCGTCGACGGTCCTCCGTCCCCGGGGAGTAGCCCGACTGTCACCCGGCAGGGCTCCTTCCCTGGGTCGAGGACTCGACGGGTTGCGGGCTACGGTTCTCCCAGCGCCAGCGCCTCCCGGCCAGATCTCCCCGAGCCTCCATCCGTTCTTGATTCTCCCGAAGGAGTCTCTCGCGCTCGGCGGTGAGGAAGCGTAGTTGTCGACAGACGGCTTCCTCGTGCAGGGTATCGGAGGGGTGGCGCTGGTGATGCGGGCCACCTCCTCCAGGCGGGGACCTGTTCAGCAACGGGTCCCGCCCGTTCCCGGGCCGCCGGCCCGTCGCCGTCTCTTCCAGGACTTCTTGGTTGCTCCTGTTTTCTCTCCTTAGCCTCTCGCGCTCCGCGACGATGAAGCGGAGTTGGCGGCGGGCGGCCTCTTCTTCCTGGTAGGCCCTCCGGGCGGTCTCGGCCGCCTCGTCTAAACGTCTTTGCGCGGCGGCCGCCTCCCCCAGGCGCCTCCACCGTTGCCCAACTTCCATCTCCTCTTCCAGGAGCCTTTGCTGGGCCGCAATCTCCTCGGCGAGCCCCCTGTCTTCTCCCTCCTCTTCGAACTGAAAGCGGAGGTTCCGCCTCACGTTCTGGGGCTCTGAGGGGCCGGACGGAGGTTCCGTTTCAGCCATCTGATAGTCTCCCCTGGCCTGAGTAACGACCTCGAAGCTTTTCAGGACAGCGTGGGTTGAAGTGCGTTCAGTCTCGGCGCCCACCCCCAGGAGGGGGTCGGACGCCGGGATGATTTGTAGAGAGAGCGATTCCTGACACAAGGGATCCTTGCCGTGGTCAGGGTTCCACGGAATCGGCATGGAGTCTAACATGGGTGTGACCCTTTGTTCCCACAGACGGCGCCAATTGTTACGAGGTGGAACTCGCGTACAATGAATTTGTATTATGGGGAACCAAGAGCACGGTGGTTATGTGGAAATGAGGGGTTAAGTAGGCTGTTTTACAAGTGATTGGTGGGGTGAAGAGGTTGGATCCGTTGCCGGTGATGCTCCCGGGGTCGTATCTCGCCGGGCGCAGCTGAGGAAGGTTGGACGGCAGGGGGCTGACGCTTGCTTTGGTCAAGGGGCGAGCTCTCCTGCAGCACGAACAACTCGTCAGAAGGGCGGGGTTGGGGTTCAACCCTTAGCCCCTCCGATGCCTAAGTCAGTAAAAGGGCTTAAAAGGGGGGGCTAGACACGCCGGCCGGACTAACGGTGTGTCCGCCTCGCGTGACGAGCTATAGGTGGGAGAACAAAGATATGGAGGACCTTTGCTCTTGTGTGTGAATAATAGAAGATGAGAGAATTTTCCAACCCCCTCTCCGTAAGTGGAGAGGAGGTATTTATACCTGACGGGTGATGACTAGGCGTGCTGAGCTGGCTCGGGTGTCAGCGGAAGCTTCGGATAAGGACGTCGGGAACAGGAGTTCCTGATCCGCTTGTCAGGCGGCGCAACGGCCGAGGGGTGCTTTTGTCAGGATGTCAGGGCTGAAAGCACTAACCGTCGGATAGGTCAGCCGCCTGGGGGTGCTTTGTCAGGCTGTCGGGTGACGTACGTGTCAGTCGTGTCCTTATCCTTGGCTGTTTGTCATTAGTGACAAACTAAAGGTCGGGCGGTGTCACTCTAGGCGCCGCGGTTCACGGGAATCGGGCGGGCCGTTCCGGTCGGTGGTTGTCCGGCCCGGCCGCGCCTGTCAATAGGCCTGACCTAGCAACCCAAGCGTCCCCAAGCGCGCTACCCCGGTGGGTCGGGCGGCTGCGGTTGTTCGCCTCGGCCGGCTGCGGTTGTTCACCTCGGCCGGTTCGGGGAGCGCTGCAAGGCGCGCCTATCTCCATGCCCCGGATTTTCGGGGCGGCGGGCCTTTTGTGAAATGGTGAGCTAATGGGGTATGTTAGCGGATCCGGGCGGGAGTCGGGCTCCTACGATCTTTAGGTCGTAACAATGGTGATTAGTCATCCGAACCTCTTTTTGAAACTCAATCTCAACCACATCACCTGTGTCTTTTCCCTAACCAATTTCATTTCTTCGTCTCAAAGGATTCCAGGTCATAATTTACCTCGTAGAAATACGAGAGCGTTATTCATAATTGTTCCCTGCTCTTTAGTGGATAAGAATTCCGAGGATGGAATTTTTTCTTAAGGTGGGTAGAATGTAACGGCCGGTATCTGCTAGGCATATGATTATTGTGTGTCCGTATTTTCATCCGGATGTTTTCGTACGCGAGTCCTATGTTTGTGCGTCAACGCGAGCGCGTATCCATTTTTCATTTTACCGTATCATCGTTAATTGACTATTAACTTTAACAAAATTACCTTAACTTAATTATCTTGCTAATTACAAATTACTGATCACTTTTAACTTCACTAATTACTTCATTTATTTTTATAATTACACTTTGCTTAATTACTTACTTAATTAAAAAGATTACTGATTAAACTTTTTACCATGGGCTGAAAATCTTTTAACTAATTAATTAAGTTACTTAACATAACTCTACCCCTATTGAATCCCACCGAATGAAACCAGTGAGATCCAACACCCAATTCATTCTCTCCCCCACTGCCAACCCCCTTCCATCAAGCCGTTCTCCCCTACTTCACTGTTTTAACAGCAGCTTCATCGGAGCCCTTTCTCCTAAATTGGGTAGAGGAAACCACAACATCAACACTGCACTGCGAACCCACCTCTTCATCTACTGCAAAAATTCCCCACCAAGCTTCTCAAACCCATCTTGATTCCTCTGCAAACCCATCTCGATTCCTCTACAAACAAATCACCATATGCAAATCCTCCATCAAACATTTCCCAAATCCTGATAGCCATCATCCTCCACAAATCGTTCTCAAATCCATCATCTTCCCCAACCCAAATTCTCAACACAATCCACAACCCAAATCAAACCCCTGTTCAAACACCCAAATCAGAGAAACACAAATCCCAGATCCAAAATCAAAAATTCAGATTCTAAGAAATCTGAAACCCCAAAAACTTCAAATTCAATACAACAAAACAAATCAAACCCAACTCAGTTCCCAATCATTACTTCCCAAATCCATTTCACAAACACACTCAAAATTGATTCTTGAAATCAGAAATCGTGAAAGAGAGGGGGATTACAACCAGCTTTGGAAAAACCCAGATCTGAACACAAATTCCAGATTCAAGGAGATCAAACAACCTTATTTCAGATCCTTTCTCCTCCCTGCGAGAGGACAGCCTCCCTCCCTTCGGCGCGCGTCTCCCACGTCGCCATGCCCGTAGCCGCCGGCCTCCAGCTCAGCCCGCCGTCGCCCAGTTCCAGCGCGCGCCGCCCGCCACCGGACCCCGCCTGCAGGTCGCGGGAGGAGCTGCCCGCCGTCCGCCGTGAGGTCGTTGGCCAACGTCCCGTGAGAACCCCTCCCCCTTGCCCCTTGCGTAACCTGCAGAACTTTAAAGAAAAAGGAGAAAAGAAGACAGAAGAGAGAAAGAGAGAAAGAGTAAGACAGTGAGATTAAGTGGGGGGTCATAGCCTTAAAGAGTACAGGATGAGAGAGAGAGAGAGAGAGAGAGAGAGAGAGAGAGAGAGAGAGAGAGAGAGAGAGAGAGAGAGAGAGAGGGTAAAGAGGGTATGATATCATTTAGTTATGTGTAGTGGGTGTAATATTTAATATAGTGTTAACCCTGTCATTATCTTATGTTGAAATTAGAATTAGTAGGGTATTAGTGATAGGGTTAGTAGCAACTAGTTAGTTTAATTTCAACATGATAAATGACTATTAAATAATTTTAGGTTAACAATATCAGAATAAAATGAGGCGTATAATATTAGTGTAGCACAATACAAACATGAACCCAATAAAATTAGACGAACCCAATTCGGGCGTTATTTTAATGTTGCATGTATTCGCAAAATATCTAATTCATTGATTTGTTTAACTAAAACAGAAAACCGGACATACCGATACATATTACCCGTCGAGACGAACCCAACGACACCAAAATCACCGAAATCAGGCAAGTATACAATTTATAGTGAATTTTTGAAGTTGGATGTTCATTTGGTCTTTTACTTGTAAAGTTGTATAACTCAAAACCTGCACATAAAATGACGCGTGAAATCACCACCATGACATCCGTGGCTAAAAATGTGATTCAACGGCTTATAACATGATATAACTTAGTTTAGAACAATAACAAGAAAAATCAACTTTTTGTTCGTTTTCGTTAAAATCGCATGTTCACCATATTTGCTAAATTATTGCGAATTATGTTTTCGATACTCTTGTAACATAGAAAATACTGCATGGAAATAAATGATTATGTTATTTAATTGCTGCATGTCTTAGAATAATTAACTAGCATGAGACATCGTGAAATCGTGCGCCTCGAAGGCAAAATCGTGATTTTCGTGATGTCATGTGAGTTGACAAATTCGTGAATTCGTGCTTGTAATATGGCTACTCAGTCGGTCATGTGTGACTAGTCTGGCTCGTGTTCCAGTAGGGTCACATATGACTAGTGGAAAGCAGGGCGTGACAGATATTGTGCACAAAATTAGACATATTTTGTAGCAGATAAGTTTTTGCCACGGGCATGTCCATGGCTGCGAAAGTTTTTCGCCACGGATCATGTGCACGACTCGTGCACAGTATCCGTGGCCGAAAGTTTTTCGCCACGGATCATGTGCACGACTCGTGCACAGTATCCGTGGCCGAAAGTTTTCTGCCACGGATTATGTGCACGGTATACATCATGTTGGTGCACATAATCCGTGGCAGATAATTATTGGCCACGGGTATATACCTTGCACAAAAGGGACATCGACCATGGATATGTCCGTGGCCTATAGGTTTATATAATTTTTTATTTTACGTATTGGCCACAGATATCCGTGTCCTTTACTCCGTGGCAAATTATCAGCCACGGAATGTTCCATGGCCAAAAGTCCAATCAACCACCACGTAATCGGCCACGGCTTTTTAGCCACGGAATTTTTTTCCGTGGCCAAAAGGTTTCAGCCACGGATTACCGGCCTTCGGCCACAGATTTGTCAGTGGTTGAAAGCCGGATATGTAGTAGTGGTACTTAGTACTTATCTTCCCCGAGATCGACCCGTTTGTGCTACGATAACCCATTTGCTTGTGGTAAATATTAGACTGAACAAGTTTTTAACACAGTTGCTGGGAAAGTTAACGGATTAATATTAGCTTAATTTTGGATTTGCTAGAATATGTTATTCTTTTTTTTTCCATTCTTCTGTTTTTATTGACAATCTTCTCACAGTTCCTATTTTCCTTGTATGACCAGGTGAACTCGGAGTTGAGAAGAATTAATCCCCTGATAGCCTCTGACATCTACCAAAGTTTTTCGTCAAGTAATCAATGCTATTGTTTTAAAACATAATCAAGCATACAATCATTTACTCAAGTACACAAGAAATATTTAATGTGTCCAAATTGTGTAAGGTACCAAATGATGTATAATTTAAATTTTGGGTACATCACTTAGGTTTTAATTGTATTTTCTGGTTTGGAAACCAAACCCATTCAGGTTTTGATTTTCCATCTTTTACATATTTATAATTATGTGAAAGGTGAACATTTTTAATAAATTTGTTTATATATATATTTTTCATTTTGTTATTTAAGTTTTTAGAAACCAAAATTTTAGTTGTATTAGTATTATTATTGGTTTTGCTTGATTATGGGTCATTAATTTTTTCATATTGCTAAATTCGTTATTATTATTGCTTTTAGTAAAATTAGTATAAATGAAGGCATGATTTGGTTTTATGTTACTATAGCATAAACCTTTTATTATTATTATTTAATTTTGGTACAGATAATAAGTTATTTAATTTTTCCTTACTTCTATTAAATTTTAATACATTTTTATGTAAATCATCATATTTTATTTTGATATTAGTTATATTTACACTTAATTCATCTAACCTAAAATTTATTTTCTTCTTTTAACTTCTTATTTTCCATTATTAACGTTTTATTTTCTTTTTCTAGATCATGATTTTGTTAGACTAATTCTTGTGAGTAGTTTGATATTTTAATTTAATGTAAATAGTTCTTCTTTTGAACTAAAATTCTCTTTTTCTAAATCCTTAAAACATGCATTATCATATAATGAACATTTTTATGTTTTTATTTAAGTTTAGCATATTTTCTAAGTGTGCACTTATGTTGTGCACACAACTCATAAAAAAACCACATCATCATCAAATTCATCATCATCATTAATTGAATCTAAGTGTAAGCATACCTTATCGTCGATGAGAGCCATAAAGCATCTGTGTGCTCGTTCTTCTTGGTCTTCTTCTTCATCTGATTCATCAGATGACTCATCCAAGTTTCGATCCCAAGCCGCTAACGCCTTCTTCTTAGGTGGCCTCGGCTTCTCTAACTTCTTCTTTCCTTTGTTCTTAGCTAAGGGACAATCTTTCTTCATGTGTCCTACTTTATTACAACTATAGCAAACAAGTGTTTCATTAGATAAAGGAGTCTTATTGAGGTTGATTTTACCTTTTAGAAGCCTCTTGAAGGTTCTTGTCAAAAGAGCAATGTCGCCTCTCTTGGTATCAGACTTGTTTCAGAGTGTTTTCTCACTACAATGCGTTGACCGTGGAGAACCCGGTCAACGTGGTCAAGGGGCCCGCTTTGGGTCCCTCGGGGGCTTCGAATCGGTGCAGAAGGGGCGAGGGGAAGCCTCGGCCCTGGTTGAGACGCTCGGCCTCGGACAGACGTGCTCGGCCTCGGCTGGGAGGGGGACGAGGGGTAGCCTCAGTCGCCCGAGTAGATGCACGGCCGTCGGGTGGCGAGGGTGAGTCTCAGACCCGATTAGGACGCTCGGCCTCGGTAGGGCGTGCTCGGCCACGGAAGGCTGATGGTGAGGGGAAGCCTCACTGTCCGGTTGATCGAGTGGTCGGAGAGGGGCGAGGGGTAGCCTCGGCCCGTTGGTCCGTTGTCCACCTGCGTAGACGAGAACGCTCGTCAGGGGGCCGGACCTTGGTTCCGGCCAAATCCCCTCCGATGCCTAAGTCAGATAGAGATCTGAGAAAGGAGGCCCGGCGGAGACGGTCCGACTCGTGAGGAGATCGTGACGGCGTCTCTCGGCGCGAGCGGGGGAGGAAGGAGATGAATTGGGGGAACGAGGTCGTTGATGGAGTACCTTAGGTTTTGTTACCTGAGATGCGGTCCCTTTCTTCGTCGTCTTCCTGACCCTTTTGTAGAGCTCCCAGCGTGATTGGCTCTGGCCCACGTCCCACGCCCGCCATCGATCGTGCCCCATCCGTCCCCCCTCGCCGCCGCCCTCTCCGCCATGCCAGCACCTCCCCATTATCGCCATTTAGTGGTCGCGTGTCCGGGGGAGCGGTTTTCGCAGGAGTGGGCGAACGACCAACGGGTTATCGGGGCCGGGTCGGATCGACGTTTCGAGAAGGTCCCTTGTAGGGCCTTTGTCGAATGGGCTTTCAGGATGCAGGTGGGCTCTTGGGCTCGTACTTTATGGGTCTCGGTCAAATAGGCGTAACAATTGCCCCCATCGGTCGGGTTGATCGGCCTCGGCCGGTTCGGCTCGGCCGATGTGACCTCTGCCGGTTTTGACAGGCTCTCCAGTCGATGCCGACTCATTTATTAGTCGTCATCATGAGTTAGCCCGTTCGATGTTTTTAAGGCGCGGGCTCCAAAGCGCCGTCGGCCTTCAGATGCTGCCACGTGTAGTGGCAAGCTTATCCCCGCCGCTCGCGGAGTCGCCTTAAGTTCGAGAAGCTGAAGGGTTTGTGAGCCGCCATTGGTGGGGTCGATCAGCCTTGGCTCGCTCAGATCACCCGTTATGCCTCCTGGGATTCCGAGCGGCGCTTCAATCGAGGCGAGGCCATAAATGCAGTTCATGATGAGGCGGATCGATTGGTCTTCAACTGGCGCCAATTTCGGAACGCCGCCGACTCTTCGAGCCTCGCCACGCATTCTTGTCAGGCGCTTCGAATTCTCCCCTGGCATATAAGATCCCCAGTTGTGTTGATCTCCACTTCTTCTTCGCTCCTCCCGGTATTCAGAGCCTTCAGCAACTCGGAGTTCCCCGTCGCCTTCGCTTCTTTGTCCTCTCCAAACTAGTTGAAAATAGGTAATTCCTCTCTTGCTTTCATTCTATGGCTGCTCTTAGGATAGGCGGTCCTGGCCGGAGGACGAGGGGTCCTCCGGAGTCCGGGCGGGGCGAACCCCGGCTAGGGGAGTCTGGTTCCCCCGCCGGGAGTCGTTCTCTTCAAGATAGGGGGAAGGAGAAACTTTTTCCAGACTACACCCGTGATGACGTGGCGTTGGCTGCCGTACGGCTTAATGTGCCCCCGGTTGTCCTCCGTACGCCGTCGAGGACCCCTCCTTCGGTGGCCGCGGAGATCCGGGAAAGATATCTCTGCTTCCCATACGAGGTTCGGGTTACATTTGTCGACGGGCGGATTTGCCTCCCGAGGAGCAATGAGGTCGGCGTCTACGTCGAGATGTTCCACCTGGGTCTTCGCTTCCCGCTCCATCCCTTCTTCATCCAGGTCATGGAACATTTCACAGTGTCCCTGTGTCAGTTCACCCCGTGTTCGATCGCGGTACTGACGGGTTTCGTAACGCTCTACTGTACCCGTGGTCTTCTTGGGCGAGGCCCAGATTCTGACAAGCTGGGGCAGTTCTGTCCATTCTCGCCCGTCGTTGGTTCTCTCAGACGCCGACCGGGCAGCCGCTGCGCTTCTGTTGGCTCTTCCTTTGGAAACGAAGTCCATTTGGTCTTTACTGGACGACCTACTCCTGAAGGCCGTCTTGTGGTCTCCGGGTAGGTCGCTTTTTCATCCCCGGATCGCCCTATGACTCATCCTGATTTCGGTCTCCTTTGCAGGGATGGCTGGCCGCGAATTCGTCCGTGACGTTGACGAGCTGATCCGTCGTGGAGCCGCTCGGAGCCGAGGTAGTACCTCTGGAAGGGCGCCTCGGAGGACCGTTGAGGAGGAGGTGCGCCGAGCCGAGCCTGCCGTGGGTAAGGTGGCGGCCGCGCCTCCCGCCTCTTCTTCTGGCGATCCCCTTCCGGGGGTGAGGATGGTGCGAGGCGGAAGCGTTCTCCTCCGGCGCCTTCGGAGCTCCACGGTGGAAAGAAGAGGAAGGAGGACGTGGATCCCTCTGGCCCGGCAGGTTCCGCGCTTCCCGTGGCGACCGCCGGGGATCCTTCGATAGCTTTGCCAGCCACCCCCCTCGCAGCGTCATCGCCCGTATCACCAGGGGTCGGGGCCTTGTTGGCGAGCGACTTGGCTTCGATTGTCGTCCCTGGGAGTTCGATGTTTGCTGACCGAGCAGTGGCCCAGCAGGTTGCCGAGGTCTCCGTCCCTCCCCGGGACCGCAGCCTCCTCAAGAAGATCCCGGCCGACAAGATGTCGGATTCCTTGGTCTGGATCCTCCAACAAGTTCGGTTATCTTGCTATCCTCTCTTTCTCTTTATCCTCTTCTTAGCCCATGTCTCGTCTTTTCAGGGTTCGGCGCTCGCTGTGGAGTTACAGTGTCGAGCCGTCCGCTTGAGGGAGATGGAGGAGTCTTCCATGAGGGCTCAGGAGCGGGCCGGGGCGGCCGAGGTGGCCATGATGGAGGCCCAGATGGAGTCTCGGTGCCTCGCCCTCTGTGTGGCTGCGTTGGAGGGGCAAGTAGGTGACCTCGAGGGAAAGCTAGGGGATGCTCATCAGTCGGCTGAGGAAGCGACGGAGTCGTTCCGTCTGGAGAGGGAGGAGCTTCAGAGGGAGCTGTCGGACCGGTGTCAGGTAATGCGGCTGGCGGAGGAGGTGGAGAAGGGCGTCGTCGAGACCCTGGGGAAGGAGATCTTCGAGGTTCTCAGGGGGGCCTTCGGTAAGTATATAGACATCATTGCCCCCCGGATCGTCGAAGTCGTCCAGTCTTCCTTCCGGGAATGTGCGGAACGTGTCCGGCAAGCCCCTCCGCCAGTCGAGTCCCCTCGCTCCGAGCAGGGCGAAGTGCCCGAGGATGTGTCCTCCCGAGCTCGGGCTCCTTAAGCAGTCCCTCCCAGCCTTATCCTCAAATTTTTAAGCATCCGCTTCGCTTTGGGCCAGTCTACTTGAAATGGATCCCCGGCCCCCGCCATCTCCTTCAGCCCCGCGGCCAACAATTGCTGGTTGCATGGCCGCTAGCTTGGGTCACCTACTCTGGGTCTTTTGTCAACCAATTTTGCTTTGTCGGTGTCGATCTGAACTCTGTCATTTGTCGCGAGTAGACTGTTTGTAGGGTGTTCCCTTCGCCTTGATCCCCTGTAAATAAGACGCATTTTTGTACTCGGGTTAACTATTATAAATGAAATCGACTTACTTGGAATTTTTGTGTACTTGGCGTTGTTGCCTTGTTCTTGGCTTGGGAATGGACGAAACTGGCGTTGGCTGGGGGGATTCTCCCCAGAATTAGGGGCGCAGGAGTCGGTCAGCGAGGGCGAAGCTCCTCGACTTAGGACCGGTTGGCGTCCGTGCCTCCTGGGGAAACTGCCCCCAGACTTACGAGCGCTGGAGTCGGTCGGCGAGGGCAAAGCTCCTCGGCTTAGGACCGGTCGGCGTCCGTGCCTGCTGGGGGAATTGCCCCCAGTCTTATGAGCGCTAGAGTCGGTCGGCGAGGGCAAAGCTCCTCGGCTTAGGACCAGTCGGCGTCGTGCCTGCTGGGGGAGTCGCCCCCAGACTTATGAGCTCTGGACTCGGTCGGCGAGGGCCAAGCCCTTCGGCTTAGGACCGGTCGGCGTCCGTGCCTGCTGGGGGAATCGCCCCCAGACTTATGGGCACTGGAGTCGGTCGGCGAGGGCAAAGCTCCTCGGCTTAGGACCGGTCGGCGCCCGTGCTTTGCTGGGGGAGTCGCCCCCAGACTTATGTGCAATGGGGTCGGTCGGCGAGGGCCAAGCTCCTCGGCTTAGGACCGGTCAGCGTCCGCGTCTGCTGGGGGAATTGCTCCCAGACTTATGAGTGCCGGAGATAGTCGGTGAGGGCAAAGCTCCTCTTCCTCCTCCAGTGAGGCGGCGGTCCCCGGCCTTTTGCGTTACTGGCGACATGTCAACTCCGTCGGAATTTTAAATAAAGACAATAAAAAGAAGGCGTTTGTACTCTCATGGGTCCAGTTGGACCGGTACATTTGGAGGGAACGGAAAAGGGGAAATGAAGCTAAACAGAGGGATGTAAAACTAGATATCTCCCTCATACTTAGGCTGCCCCCCGGGGGGAAGGATGTTGCATGCTCACTCTACGATGCAGAGGGGGCCTTGGATGGTGTTGATCTTCTTCCCCTTGTCCGGCTGTGTGGAGGTCCCTTCTCCATGGGCCGGCTCGTCGGCCTGATTCCTGGCGTGCCCTCGGCTCATCAGCTTCTCAATGTCCTTCTTCAAATGCCAGCAATATTCCGTGTCGTGACCATCGTCCTTATGGTACTTACAGTACTTCTCCCTGTTCTTCCCGCCTCTTTTAGCCTTCGGCGGGGGGCGATCAGCTCGCTCTTCCTTCTGTACTTGGGCGAGAATGGCGTCTGGGGTGGTGTCCCTCGCGCTTTCTCCCCGTTGCCTGTTCCTTTGTCTCTTTTCGGTCCGGTATCCTTCGGGGCTTGCTCGTCCGCCGTCGCCACACTTGGTCCCTCGAGCGGTTTTTCCTGCATCCTCGGCCAAGGCCTCCTCGGTCAGCATAAAGCGTTCGGCCCTTGCCATGATCCCGGGGAGGTCCTTTGGGGGGTCGTTGTGCAGGGACTTCTTGAGGCCCCTGTGGCGAAGCCCTTTCTTAAGAGCCGTCTGGACCACCAGGTCGGGTGGGTTGTTCACGTTTAGCCTTTCCGCATTGAAGCGGCGCATGAACTGTCGGAGTGGTTCGGCCGGGCCTTGCACTATGTTGAACAGATGTTCAGCACCAGGTTTGATCAGCCTCCCCGCCATGAACTGTTTGCAGAACAACTGGGCGAGTTGTTCGAAGCTGTCGATGGAGCGGCCGGGCAGGTTGTGGTACCAGATCCTCGCCGCTCCCCTGAGAGTAGAATAGAAGCCCCGGCAAAGTAGGTCATCGTCAGCTCCCTGGAAGGCCATGTCCCCCTCGTAGTCCATCACGTGGTGCGCCGGGTCTCCTATTCCATCGTACTTTCCCAGCACCGGGATCCGGAATCGGGAGGGGACCCGTGCGTCGGTTATTCTCCGTGACAAGGGGCATCGATCTCCGTGGATGCCTCCGGGGTCGCCTGCCTCTAGATCGACCGGGGGTGGAGGTACCACCGGCGCCAGCGGGGCTGGCTCCGCAGCCTTCGCCACGCTGGGGGCCGGGCTGTCCCGACGTTCCCGACTCCTCCTGCGGGAGCTCCTGCTCCGCCGCGATCGGTCTCTCGAGTGGTGTCGTTCGCTTCTCCTACGGCGGGACGACCGCGATCGATGAGACGAGGCCGTCCTTGATTCACCGTCCGTCCCTTCGGTCTCTCTTCGGCTCCTTTCACGATTGGGTGAGGAGGCGCGTGACCTCGCCTGACGAGAGCCGGACAGCGTGAACCGACGCTCCATGTTCGGTTTCCGGGTCCCGTGGTCGTCGACCACGGCGGACCGCAAGTGTGGGGGACCCCCCGCCCATCGATGGCTGTCGTCCAACGTGCCTCCGTTGGGTGGCGCAGGGCCGACGAGCTGCTGCACCGTTGCGATCAACGTCTGGAGGCTCGCGTTGGTCTCCTGAGCTAGGGCGCGGAGATGTCCCTGCGTGGCCAGTTCTGAGCCGCCGGTTTCTTCGGTGGAGAGGGTGGGGTGGCCGCTGACGGGCGTGTCCTCGGGATTACCGTTTGTTGTGCCATTCCCCTCCTCCGGGATGGGGGGCATGCGCTTCCTCCCATTGCTGGCTCGTGCCATTGTTGGTGTGGTTTGCTTCTTCGTGGGACGGTTTCTCGGTTCCCACAGACGGCGCCAGATGTTTCAGAGTGTTTTCTCACTACAATGCGTTGACCGTGGAGAACCCGGTCAACGTGGTCAAGGGGCCCGCTTTGGGTCCCTCGGGGGCTTCGAATCGGTGCAGAAGGGGCGAGGGGAAGCCTCGGCCCTGGTTGAGACGCTCGGCCTCGGACAGACATGCTCGGCCTCGACTGGGAGGGGGACGAGGGGTAGCCTCAGTCGCCCGAGTAGATGCACGGCCGTCGGGTGGCGAGGGTGAGTCTCAGACCCGATTAGGACGCTCGGCCTCGGTAGGGCGTGCTCGGCCACGGAAGGCTGATGGTGAGGGGAAGCCTCACTGTCCGGTTGATCGAGTGGTCGGAGAGGGGCGAGGGGTAGCCTCGGCCCGTTGGTCCGTTGTCCACCTGCGTAGACGAGAACGCTCGTCAGGGGGCCGGACCTTGGTTCCGGCCAAATCCCCTCCGATGCCTAAGTCAGATAGAGATCTGAGAAAGGAGGCCCGGCGGAGACGGTCCGACTCGTGAGGAGATCGTGACGGCGTCTCTCGGCGCGAGCGGGGGAGGAAGGAGATGAATTGGGGGAACGAGGTCGTTGATGGAGTACCTTAGGTTTTGTTACCTGAGATGCGGTCTCTTTCTTCGTCGTCTTCCTGACCCTTTTGTAGAGCTCCCAGCGTGATTGGCTCTGGCCCACGTCCCACGCCCGCCATCGATCGTGCCCCATCCGTCCCCCCTCGCCGCCGCCCTCTCCGCCATGCCAGCACCTCCCCATTATCGCCATTTAGTGGTCGCGTGTCCGGGGGAGCGGTTTTCGCAGGAGTGGGCGAACGACCAACGGGTTATCGGGGCCGGGTCGGATCGACGTTTCGAGAAGGTCCCTTGTAGGGCCTTTGTCGAATGGGCTTTCAGGATGCAGGTGGGCTCTTGGGCTCGTACTTTATGGGTCTCGGTCAAATAGGCGTAACAAGACTCATCAGAATCGGAGGAAGTAACTTTGACGACTAGGGCATTCTTCTTTGGTTATTCTTCCTTCTTTCTTTTCTCAAGTTGAATCTCAAACGTTATGATATTCTCAATAAAATCTTCCATCTTGAACTTCGATAGATCTTATGCTTCTTCAATGGCGATGGTGTTTCTCTCCCATTCTGGAGTGAGGGAGTAGAGCACCTTCATCACTTGATATTGTTGTGGGATTTTCTTACCAAGCCCATTTAGCATATTGACGATCTCTTTTAGACAAGTGTTCATCTCAATGATAGTTTCTCCTTCTTGCATGTTGAACATTTCAAACTTTCTAGCGTATACATTAATTTTAGAGTCTTTAACATGATTCATACCTTTGTTTATTAACTCTAATGTGTGCCAAATCTCATGAGCCTGGTAAATTGTGATATTTGGTTTTGAGGGAACAAAATAAAGCATTCATAGCATTTACATTGAGGTTCCCTTTAGCTTTCTCATCGTCCTTCCATAACGCCATGGGTGTGGTTGGTCTATTGTACTTAGTCTCCATTATGGTTCACAGATTAAGGCTTATGGATTGAAGATAGATCATCTAGTCTTCTAAGATCTATGGTTTGTGCATTGAACATGTCTGGACATGAGGTGGAGTGTCCTTCATGAAAAGGAGCAAGAAATGTTGATGCCATTATCAAACACTAGCTCTGGTACTATGTGTTGGATCATGTGATGGTAAATAGAAACTTTAGAGAGTGTAAACTTTAAAATAACTCTGTTAATTTTCTACCTAAGACTCTAATAAGTGTTACCTTAGTTGGGTCTTAATCAACAACAAGGCAATCTTGAAAATAAGAGATAACGAGTAACATCGAATAATAACAAGTGCCAGAGATGTCACAAGAGAGCAAGCATCAAAATAACAGAAGTTATCCTGGTTCAGTCACTCCGTGACCTAGACCAGTCCACAATCGCTTGGGATTTTCACTACAACATCTCAATTGGGAGAATTACAAACACATCAAAACTATGAGGATTTCACAACCACCTCTACAAAAGGAGGATTTCCAACAATCACCTCGATACAATGAGTATTTTTCCCTTCTCATAACTCAAAGGTGAGAAATACGTACAAACCCATTTCTTGATGAAGCATAACTTTCCTATAACTTTCCTATAGCCTTGATTAAAGCTCTTGGTATAAAGTGAGGCTAAGGAAATTGATTTTTGATCTCTAGTACAATGAAGATGAAAGAGTAGGAGATCAAAACTATTTGGCCAAGAGATTATAGGGAAATTCTTAAAGTATATGCCAAAAAAAAATATTTCTTGAGTGTTGAAAGCTTAGAAAACTTGATTTTTTTCCTCACAAAAATTGCTCAATAAATTCTTAAAATTTATACTAAACAACTCCCATTATATAGCCCACATAACCAATTAATCAGGTTTCCAAAGCTGCCCCAAAAATGGTCATAAAATGGCTAGTTTTGGAAATTTTGTAATCAGCCATCGAATAGTTACTAGTCGACTCAAGTACTAGGATTATTGAATGATAACTTAGCCAATCAACTAATCCTAAGATCTAGTCAACTAGATGCAATATCAGAAGATATGCAGTTTTTTGTTGTTGTTAGTCCACTATAGTTCATTGGCTAGGTGACTAGATCATGGGTTAGTCGACTATGTCGTGAACTCTAGTCAGCTAGATTCTGATACATAGCTAGCCGTTGTTTGTCAGGATTACTAGTCGACTAGGTATAGTTTCTAATCAACTAGTCAACTACACAAATCATACTTTTGGGCTTAAAAGACTTAGGAAATAATTTCAAAGTATTTTCAGAACACTTGAAAAGCATTTTAGACTATTTCATAAGTGAGAGAGAGAGAGAGAGATTAAATCAGACTTTAACATGTGTTGACATAAAAATCCGTCAAACAGTAAGGGATGCCAACGAGGACGCCTTCGGTGAGGGGACACTTCGTCGGTAGAAGAATGAGACCCGCGGAGAGGCATTCCCGGGTCGGGAAGAGCGAGGGCTGCGTTATTGGGTCGAAGCCCAACCTAACTCTGCACTATATTCGTAAATATGTAGTATAGGAAAAATTGTCAAGGGGTCGGGTCCGGGGTCCAACCAAATCTCCTCCGACGCTTAAGTCAGTGGATGACTAAAAAGAGGCTCTAGGCGGCTAGGTCCTACCTATTGGAGGACGTCCGATCACCGTCACACCGAGCTATGGAGGAAGAAATATGAAGTGGAAGAGTAGTGAGCATGGTGATACCTTAGTGTAGGGTCCCCCCCTTTCTCTGATTATCTCCTGGGATTTTACATGCTCCCCCTGTCTTGTAACCACCAAGCTAATAATGTGGTTTTATTGGAATAACAGCCACCATGAAAGTAGGACTTAACTACCGAATTATTGGCCATTAAAGTAGGCCATGATGAGGTGTAACCGCCCACCCTTAATGGCTCTTTGGCGGAAGTTGACTTGTTCAACTCAAGAGCTGTAGGTCGTGAGCCAGCATAACAATGACCTAATAATGACATGCCATATTTGAGTGACAATGGCCTCCATTGCCCTAGCTCAACCGCTGTAAAGGTTGAGGTTGGGTAATATGATATTGGTGAGGAAGAAGTAACCTCGGTGGGATAGTTGGGCCGGCTTGTGATGGATTGGTCCCCGATCATATAACTGACCAGCCCGCGAGATCTTTTGAGTCATCCTCGATTGTATAGCTTACTTAGCACGTGAGGGATTGGCCCCCGATCGTATAACCGAGTGGCCTGTGAGGGTAAAACGAGGTCATCCACGATCATATAGCACACTCAGCCTACGAGGGATGACCCCCAATCGTATAGCCTAGTTTTTTGCGATGGTAAAGGGAGATCATCTCATCCCCTATCGTATAGCTCGCTCGGCCTGCGAGGGGGTGGCCCCGATCATATAGCTGAGTGGCCCGTGTTGGTAAAGAGAGGTCATCCACAATCGTACGGTCGACGAGGGGGTGGCCCCCGATCGTATAGCAGAGTGGCTTGCAAGGGTAAAGAGAGGTCATCCTCGATCGTATAGCTCGCTCGGCCCGCGAGAAGGTGGCCCGGATCGATAGCCGAGTAGCCCGCGAGGGCATCCTATAACGTATAGGTAGATTGGCCTGCGGGGGCATCCCCCAATTGTATAGATGATCTTCCCGTGAGGATATTTAAGAGTTTTATCTTTGATTGCATAGCTAGTTCAGCCCACGAGGGAGTGGCCTCTCGACTTATGGAGAAGTTGCTTGTGACGTAGTCTGAGCTGATCTGTAAGCTTGCACACTTTAGTAAAGTGAGAAATAAGACTGATCAAATGCCCTCTTAGGGTACATTTGTCGAAGATATGTTAGCTCATTAAAAATAGAAGCCAACATGAACTGAATAGTTTACTTGATTGGTTTTGTTTTACCAATAACATCTTGTCCAGGCTGTTGGATGAGCTCAGGTGGCAATGTATGTCATCTTGGATAGGTCGTTCTGGTCGTCCTGTATAGGTTGTCTTCTACTGGTCCTCCTGTATAGGTCCTCATGCATAGGTCGTCCTGGACTGCTCCTCATGCATAGGTCGTCCTGGACTGGTCTTCATGCATAGGTTGGCCTCCTCATGGGTAAGTCTACATGGGTTGGTATGGATGGCTCGGCATGGATGGGTCGACGTGGATGGGTCGGCCTGGATGGGTCGATCGGCCTAGCTCTGTGTAGGTTGACCTGGATGGGTCATTTTCAACTCGGATATGTCATCCTCGCCCCTAGATAGGTCAAAAGGTCGAATGCACTACCCGCCTCAACATTTTTGTCCATTGTATAACAAGGTGATGAAAAAGATGACGGGGATTCTTTTCCATCTGATTCGTTGATGTGGATGGCGACGTCAGAGGCCGAGACGGAGGTGGCACTGGCGAGGAGAACATATGAAGGATCGATGGCGAGGAAGTCCATGTGGAGCCACATTTGTGGAGCCGCATTAGGCCCGCCAAGCATCCTCCATGGATACCCTAAGCATAAAATCTCTCAATCCATCTTTTCGATGGGAGGAAAACAAAGTGTTAAAGTAAGAATTCTGAGCAACAGAGACGGAAAAAGTAGTCCCTTGTTTTAATTTATAATTGGAGCAGGGATGGAAAAAAAGACCAGTGAGAAAATGATTTACCATCCTTAATGGCTTGGGAAGCTCGATAAGAGGATGGTCAACCTCAGCCGAAGTCATCACGTACCCATCCATTTGCGAGCTAAAACCAAACCCAGGCTTCCCTTTGCTATCGTGTTGAGGTCCTCACTTGCACACTTGATCGCTGCCCTTGTCGTAACAATCGGCCCTCCTGACCCCTCGACCAATTCCGATCGTTCCAGACCTTGTGATTGGAGATCGGGAGGTTTACTTTGATTGGGGAGGAGAGCAAAGATGGGGGCTGGAGATCGCCACGTTCTCATACATGTAATCAGGTGCTTCAGATCCAACCCATGCAGCCTGATCGACCCCCAACACATGGGTGTAGGGATTATCTACCAAAAAAAGTAGCTTGGACGAAAGGCTGGAGCTTGGGTGGAGGAGCTTACCCATCGGGCCCAAGATAGAATGGAGTAGGTCTCTCGTCGATCCCACGCTCGGATGACATAGCTCGGCATGGTCAGTTGGGGGCTTGGCAGGGATGCGATTTGAGAGGACTACTATGCATGATTACAATCACATTCTGACCAGAAAGATGGAAAGATCTCCACGTTGGGGCCAGTCCTCTGTCCTTCCACTTCTCCCCCTCCATCCAAGTCCTAGTGCGATGCCATCCGGATCCACGAGGAGCAGGTCATGGATCTCATCTGCACCCGGCCAGGGCAAAAGATCCGCGACGTGGGGTGCAGTGCTGGCAAGCTGATGAGGGAAATCGCGGCCAAGTCCGGACCCAACGTGGGCAGCATAACCATCAACGACTACCAGATGGTCCGAGCCCTAGACGACATGATTTTCGGGTTAGACTCGATCTGCGAGGTGGTCTGCGACAACTTCCTCCATGTTATTCGAGGATGACAACTTTGACGCCATATACTCGATCGAGATGACTCACTGAGCTCGAATGGAGGCTCAAGCTCGGCCAGGAACAACTCTGTGAAGCTCATCGAGCTTAGCGTGAGGCTCGAACTTGATCGAAGAACAGCTTGGTTAGGTCGATCGAGCTCAATTGGACTGGAGCTTGGACATAAACCGTTTAGCAAGGCTGCTCAAGCTTGGTAGAGGGAGATTCGAGCCCGGTGATTCGGCAGGAAGGAGATCCAAGCTTAGCAAAGCTCCTCGAGCTTGGGTGAGGCTCGAGCTTCCCACAGTTTTGCTCGGTGGAGGTGACTTTGAGCTCCTCGAGCTTGGGCGAGGCTCGAGCTTCCCACAGTTTTGCTCGGTGGAGGCGACGTTGAGCTCCCCCGAGCTTCGCTCGGCAAAGGCGAGGTTGACATAGGAGGGACCATCGTTTAGCTCGGTGGAGGTGAGGTTGAGCTCGCATCGTTTAGCTCAGTGTAGGTGAGATCGAGATTCCCCGAGCTTTGCTCGACGAAGGCAAAGGCGAGGTCGAGTTCCCACAGATGTGCAAGTCGAGCTTCCCACAAAGTGTTGAGTGCCACCCAATCAAACATCCCATTGAGCTTCCTACAAATTTGCAAGTTGAGCTTCCCACAAAGCTCGACAGTCTCGAGTTCGGGGAGATGTGTAGTTCAGCACACTCCGATGAATTTGAAAGAAGATTTGAGCTTGGGCGTGGTCAGAGGTTGAGGAAGCTCGAACGAAGCTTGGAATCTAGATCGAGCTCGGATGAAACTCAGACGAAGCTTGGATCGAGCTCAGAACTCGAACAAGAAACTAGGACAAAGCTTGGATCGAAGCTTGAAAGAAGCATGAATGAAGCTCAGAAGCTCGGATCTAGCTTGGACGAAGCTTGGACGAGGCTCGAATCGAGCTCAAAACTCGGGTAGAGCTAACAAAGCTCGGACAAAACTCAAAACCTTGGATCGAGCCCGAGTGAAGCTCGAAAAAATCTTAGATTGAGCTCGGGTGAAGCTTTGGATGAAGCTTGGATCGAGCTAGGAATTAGGGCAGAGGTGATTAAGCTCGAACGAAGAATCAAACTCGAAATCTCCAATCGAACTCTGATGAAGCTCAGATCGAGCTTGGAACAGGGGTAGAGCTAACAAATCTCGGACAAAAAATCAAGCTAGGGCAGAGTTTGGACGAAGAATCAACCTCGGGCAACGGGCCCAACCTCGGGCAGAGGTCGGCTGTGGGCGGTCCTGTAATTTCGATGGCGAGGGGCTCGACTGCTAGTCACAAGCTTGGATAGAGGAAATGGGTGGCCTTGAAAGCTCGACGGTAATGGGTTCTGTTGCGGGGTAAGATCCACATACAATGAATTTGTAATAAGAGAAACCAAGGACACGATTGTTTTGAGTTGGATGAGGAGTAGGTAGGCTTTTACAAGTATGGATGGGGTTGAGAGGCTGGGTGCCCTCCGTAGGTTGATCTTTGAGACGATCCTACATGTCCGCCGGTGGCTCACCGTTCACCACGAGCAAGATGCCGAATGCATGCTGTTTGGAAGGGGACGACCTGCACACTGAGCAGCTTGTCAGAAAGGCCGTGGTTGGTTTCAAACACGTAAACTCTCCGATGCCTAAGTTAGTATTAGGGCTTAGAAAGGGGTAGCAGGACACGTGGGTCGAGCTAAAAGCCGGTCGACCTAGCGTGGCGAGCTAAATTGGAAGAACAAAGATATCGAAGACCTTTGCTCTTGTGTGTGTGTAAGAGTTTAAGAATTAATTTACCAACCCCCTTCTCGGATGTGAAGGGGTATTTATAGCTGATAGAGGCGGTTAGGTAAGGCTGACCGGGCATGCTGAGCTGGCGCGTCTGTCAGCGGAAGCTTCGACCGAGGATGTCAGAGATGTGCATGTCAGCCATGATTTTGTCAGACGGCACAACGACCACAGGTGCTTTGTCAGAGTGTCATAGCCAAAAGCACCAACGGTCAAGGGGTGCGGCAGCCAGGGGGTGCTTTGTCAGGCAGTTGAGCAGTGGAAGCGTCAGTGGCATCCTTGTACTAGGCCGTTTGTCGTGTCCGATGACCCAAGGGATCGTCGAAGGTGTCTATGGAGCGGGGCCGCACTTAAATCTCTCGGTCACCCTCGATGGGCGACGAGTGACCTAACTGCATTCCTGACGAGCTTAGAGGGAAGCGGGCACCCACCTGGCGAGGTATAGGGCGTAGAGCGCCCTTCCAACTTAGTCGATATGAACTTCAGGATGATAGGCGACCAGCAGGTCAAGGGGGGATCAGGTGATTAGTTGGCAGGGTTGGGACGAAGAGCACCCTTCCACCAGTCAGGGTGGCTTTGCGAAGAAGGGGCGGGCTTGTTGGATCCTGCCAAAACAGAGTTAGGATCGATAAATGAAGTTGAGACTTACGCTTGCGTATGCGGCACGGTAGTCACAGAACTTCGCCTTCGGATTCGCCACGACGGATCGAGTCTTCTCACGAACGGAGTAAGGCTACTAAATCCACAATCTAAATCTCTACTTTTAGATTAAGAACTTGGATAAAGAGAGAGGAAGGATTTCGGCAGAGCTTCGCTAGAATGAAATGCAAGGCATGAATACCATGCAAAAGTGTAAGGAAATGGTTAACGCTTGGGTCTTATTTATAGCCCCCAAGGTAGTTATTTTAGGAGTAATTGTTCCTTTGGAACAATTTAACTAAGGTGTACCATCATACATGGCACATTATAAGCTTAAGTTGTACCATATGCATGGTACAACATAAGCTTAAGATATTACCCCTTTATTAGCCATATGTCGCATGCACTTATGCACATATAATGCGACTTTCCCATTAATCTAGAGATCCTCTCCGCAAGGGAACAGATTCCCTTTGCACACGACTTTGTGTGTGCGACGTTCGAGGTCCGTGTTCCCTCGTACATCCCCTACAAAGGGTGTACAAACGTCATCCATATCCAACATCTCCCACTCACACTTGAGGGGATTGTAAGAGAACGTCTTTCTCTTAGTTCTTTCATCTATCATACCGAGAAATAGACCGTGCGACCGTCATGCGCGTAGAGTCTGTTGTTGTGCACTTGTTAGAGATACACAACGACCTCGAAGGTGCAAAGTTGAGTAGTTCAACGCATGCTTTACCCTAGATTATTTCTTCACATTTCTTATACTTTATATTCAACAATTGAGTCCCATCTGGATAACAATTGGCTGGCCAGCTTTGAATCATTAAAGTCCAAATGCGAATATGAAATCAATCTTTCTCTTCTTGCGAACCTTCTGATCTTGACTTGATTCGCTTTTCTAACGTGCCCCGCCGAGCCGAATTACCATAGCCCATTAGCAACACGCTAAGATAGCGATCATCTCGTCAAATCTAAAGGAACCAATTGGAGTCCTTGAGGGTAAGAGTTAAGACCCATATGGCCTTTGAGTCTCACATAATAGCAAACACTATTGCTACTAACTCAGTGGTCGTAATGCATACGTGGTATGAACACGTATTACAACATCACTCCTTTCCCAGGGAGAGTATGTCTTAATGATGTTGTACGGATGAAAGATCAGACACCACAGTGCCTATCTTTTGAGTCCCCTTACTACTCGTGAAATATTCCCGGACTCTCATCCTGCATAAGACAGATAGGATTTAAAAAAAATCCTATGAGATCTCTTTTAAATATCCTTGTGATACAGATCTCAGATCTTTTGTAAGCATCCATATGATGCAGATCTTTCATTCGACTATCTTGTTTAAGTCACGTGTAACGACTGCTTTTCATGTATCTGGATTTATTATAATATAATATGTGTTTTGGTGGATTTTTCTCCTCATGTGTGGTTTTCGTCTCCGTAGCTTTCATTTTCGATCGATTCGTCGTATTTTCCCGTTCTTCCTTAGGATTGTCGATTTCGAAGTATGTCATTCGTGACGGGCTTCATAACGGTCGTATCTTACTATTAGATCAAGCCTAGGAGTCTTAGGAATCGATCCCGGGCCCCGCGCTCTGTATCGGAACTTTTGGTGCTCATTAGCCGGTGTAAGAAGGGGCACCGACCGACTAGATGACGATCCAGTCGGTCGGCAATCCTTCTTGAACCGACTAGTTGGCTTTCTAAATTATTCAGGAGTTACTGTTTATCGTTAGTCGGTCTAAGAACGTTGGTTGACCGACTAGGTTGCAAACTAGTCGGTCAGCAATGCTTCTTTAACCGACTAACTCTTCAACTTATTTTTGGTATCAGTACTGTTCATTCTTAGTCGGTCTAAGTTCATCTCTCGACCGACTAGTTGCCAAACTAGTCGGTCAGCCGTTGTTCATTGACCGACTAAATCTAAATCCTATTTTCGTTCAGAAGTTACTGTTTACACTTAGTCGGTCTACGTTGGTCGACCGACCGACTAGTTGCCAAACTAGTCGGTCAGTGGTTGCTCTTTGACCGACTAATCTGTGTTAAAACCCTAATTTCTGGGTAGCCGCCAGCCCAACCTATTTATACCCCTCCCAAACGTTTTCTTCTTCCTCCACCCGACCCAAAACCCTAGTTTCTCCCCCATTGAGCCTCCATCTTCCTCCAAGCCTCATTCCTTTATCCCAAGCCCTAGATTCATCATCTAAACCCTCCATCAACTCATTCTACCTCTCATCTTCCCCAAAATCTCCACAAATCCCCAAAATCCCCCAAAAACCCTAACTCTCCAAACTTCTCCATTTGTTTCCAGATCTGGTCCTAGGGTTTTCCGGAGTGTTTCTTCCGCTTCCTCTCGGTAAGAAATCGATCTCTCGATGTTTTCATAACCTATTTGTATTTTTATGAAACCCTAATGAAATTTCATGTTGATTGATGATTGTTTCCCCAAAACAGCGATTTCCCCCGTAAATTAGCATCCGCGAGACGAACCTTCGTAATCGTCATCCCCGGTGCTAGGCAAGTGAAACTTGCCACTTAGGGTTTAGGCCATGTTTTAGGCCATCTTGCTTGTTGTAGGCGTAAAAGAGGCTAGGCGACGAAATGATACTCGCCTAGGCGCAAATTGGGGAACTAGCTTGACAACGAAGCTAGTTCCGACATATATCATGTTGCACAATTACCATGTCATGTTTAAATTCCATTAACGGTACGCGAAATAATTGTCATGTCATTGCATTCTTTGAGTGTTTCTGTGATTGCGTAGCTTCGCTACAAATGCTTGTGTTCCTGGTTCGTGTTCCAGAAGCGGGCCATGTGTTGGTTGATAGCCAATGCCCGAATTGCTTGTTTCCGGCTAGGTGCACCCCTACGCCAAATGTTTAAGAATGCGAGCTCATGTGCGGGGCAACCCCGGCTCACTTGCTGAGCTCATGTGCGGGGACCCTGGCTCCATTACGTGTGGGTATTGGGGGTAAGAGTTAAGCGGCCAATCAACTGGGAGTCTGCCCGATCAGCAACTGCAGTGGTAAGGCGTAAACTCTGGGTTTGGGGTAGTGTTAAGCGGCCAATCAACGTGAATGTGAAACCATTCAGCTGTAAGGCGTAAACATCTACAAAACAATGTGAAACGTGAATAGTGAATTGATTGAGATTGATAGTAGCTTGGCTACTCTTGTCTTGTCCCGATGATTGTTCTCTTGTACAAATTGTCTTGCCATGTCTTGATTGTGCACTCATGTTATAACTGCCATGTCATGCATACTATAACTGATAGGTTGCTAGTTGCCTTACTTTCAGTTTCCTTGCCCAAGTCTTTTAGACTTGCTGACATGTGCCCCTTTACTCTTTTGGGTGACACATGTTAGATCCTGAGCCTGAGTACCTTGTTGAGGACGAGGTGTTTGCGAACGCCGAGCCCGAGCTTGTGTTTGACGGGGAGTACGTGGACACTGGGGACCAGTCCTAGTGTCTTCGTTGTGTTTTCCTTTTGTTTAGACTGATGTTTTGTTGTCGGTGCGTGGCACCCATACTTTGTTATGTTGTTGTTTTTGTTGGCCTTGTTCTGGGCCTTTAGACTCTTTCTTTTAGCCTGGTGGCTTTTCTGGATGTTGAACTTATTTTCTTGTTGGACAATTTATGAGATATGGGATTTTATTTCAGTCTCTCTTTGTGTTATTATTGTTGTTCTGTTGTGGTTACAGGGACCTGCTTATGTTTTATTGACGCTTATCGGGTTTGGGGCTTCACAGCTCCACTCTCGTGCGGACCTCTTCACGTCTCGCCTCCATTTTAGGGAAGCGGGGCGTGACAGGTTTTGTTGGTGGCCCATGCAGGTCCTTCTGTAACTGCGATTATCGGAATAGCGATAATAATATTAGAATGTCCAATAAACTGAGTTCGACATCCGAGTCATAAGCTATGAGTCTAATCTGATTCGTTCTCTGTGTCACTAGATGGCAGGAAGACGATTCACCCGTGGTGGGGGTAGTGGTGCGCTCCCTCATGATGAGGAGCCTGAGCGGGAACCCACCAACGGGGAGATGATGCGGATGATGCTCCAGATGATGCAAGTGCAGCAGGGCGTGCTTCTGCAAGTCCAGAATGCTCCACTTGCTCGAGCTGCCCGGGCTCTTCCGGATGCCCCTCGCTCTGAGCCAGGAGCGAAGCAATTTCGGGAGCTGGGTCCCGCATATTTTGATGGGTCTGAGGATCCTCTGGCTGCCGATGAGTGGATTCGGAACATCGAGGACAATCTGAAGATGGCCAAGATCACCCCGGCTGGATGGGTTGATTTGGCGAAGAGGCAACTCAAGGATAATGCTCGGAATTGGTGGGATGCGGAAGAGAAGATGCTAGTGGAGCCGATAGCTTGGGCCACCTTCAAGGCCAGATTTGAGGGTGAGTTCTTCCCGAAAGCTGCCAGGGAAGAGATGATGCAACGTTTTATCGATTTGAAGCAAGGAAGCTCGTCGGTGGACCTGTATCACCAAGAGTTCATGAGGCTGAGTCGGTTTGCGCCGAAGATGGTGCAGGACGCTGAGGAGAGAGCTCAGAGGTTCCTGCAGGGACTTGCTTCGGAGCTCCAGAGTTTTGTGACCTCTTCTGACCGAGAGTCTTATCAAAAGGTTCTAGTAGCAGCCAAGAGGCAGGAGCTGCTCATGAACCAGAGGAGGGGGTCTGTTGTTGGTGCTGGGAAGAGGCCTATGGAGCAGGCGAGAGCGGTGGTTAGACCTGGATTCAGGCCTAATCAGTCCGCTCAGTTTAAGAGGCTAAGAGGGCCTATTCTGAAGACTTGCCATTTCTGCGGCAAGCCTGGCCACATCAAGGATCAGTGTCGGAAGTTTTTGGGCCAGTGTCTGGTTTGTGGTGATGCTTCCCATGCCGCGAAGGATTGTCGGCACGCGAATCAGCTGCGGAGGGCACCTGTTGCAGCACAGCCGTTGCAGCAGCGAGCGTCTGTTCCTGCTGGACGTGGAGCAGCTCTTGTTCCGCAGAGGCAGGCTTTTCAGCAGGCTGTTCCGCCGAGGAGGCATGCTTTTCTGATGACCGCTATAGAGAGCGAGGCTGTGGATGAGGTTATCGCAGGTAATCCTCAATCTAGCTGTTACTTTCCTAGCTGGTTTTGATTGTTAGATTGTGTTGTTTGCTTGAACATGGTTGTTTGCTAGACTAGGGTTTGATTGTTAATTGCTTGTTAGGTGTGGTTTTGGTGTGCACATTTCCTGCACGAGTCCTCTTTGACTCTGGTGCATCGATGTGCATTATTTCTCGGAGCTTCGTGGAGAGGCATTCCTTGTCGACGTCCCCTCTTCCCAAGAGTTGGAATGTCGTTACAGGGAATGGCGTGGTCTCGGTGCATCGTGGTTGCAATTCTTGCTCGTTGGTGGTCTGTGGACATGAGCTTTTCGCTGATTTTATTGTCCACGACATCATCAACTATGATGCAGTTCTTGGGATGGACTGGCTTGCGAGCTTCTATGCTACGATCGACTGTCGGAGGAAGAAGGTGGTGTTCGAGATTCCCGGACATCCAGTATTTGAGTTCAGTCGTGGTAGCAGTTCGCTTGGTCCTGTCAGATTTCGGGCCAGGCCGGTGGAGGTTGTGGCTATGCAGATGGAGCTGGAGTGGCCAGCTGTGGTGCGAGACTTTGGCGACGTCTTCCCCGAGGAGATGTCTGGTTTGCCACCTGATCGAGCTCTAGAATTTTCTATCGATCTTGTTCCAGGTGCGCAGCCGATTTCGAAGGCGCCGTATCGTATGGCACCTGCAGAATTGGAGGAGTTGCGGAAGCAGTTGGATGAGCTTTTGCAGAAGGGTTATATAAATCCTAGTGTGTCTCCGTGGGGAGCACCGGTGTTGCTGGTAAAGAAGAAGGATGGTTCGCGTCGCATGTGCGTGGACTATCGAGAGTTGAATGCGGTGACCATTAAGAATAAATACCCGTTGCCTCGCATCGATGATATTTTTGATCAGCTTGGAGGTTCGAGGGTGTTTTCTAAATTGGATTTGAGGAGCGGTTACCATCAGTTGAAGGTGAAGAAGGGAGATGTTTCGAAGACAGCGTTCAGGACGAAGTATGGACACTATGAGTTTGTGGTTATGTCTTTCGGCGTAACTAACGTGCCCGCAGTTTTCATGAATCTGATGAACATGATTTTCTACGACTTTTTGGATAAGTTTGTCGTTATCTTTATTGACGACATTCTGATCTACTCGAAGTCGGAGGAAGAGCATGCCTCGCACTTGAGGATGGTATTGGAGATTTTGAGGAAGCATCGGTTGTATGCTAAGTTTTCGAAGTGCGAGTTCTGGCTGGATAGAGTTGCTTTTCTCGGGCATGTGGTGACTGGAGATGGTATTTCAGTGGATCCCGAGAAGATTAGGGCCATCAGAGAGTGGCCCGTTCCGTCGTCAGCGTCTGAGATTCGGAGTTTCCTTGGGCTTACTGGTTACTATCGGCGATTCATTAAGGACTTTTCTCGTATTGCTGAGCCGATGACCAGGTTGACGCGGAAGGATGTTGCTTTTGTTTGGTCGGGTGATTGTGAGAGTGCTTTTGGTATTCTGAAGGAGAGGTTGACGACTGCCCCTATTCTTGTTGTGCCTGATCGCAGCGGTGGATTCAAGATCTTTTACGATGCTTCTGGCAAGGGTCTTGGTTGTGTGTTGCATCAGCATGGGCATGTTGTGGCTTATGCGTCTCGTCAGCTTAAGGTTCACGAGAAGAATTACCCGACGCATGATTTGGAGTTGGCTGCCGTTGTGTTTGTTCTTAAGATTTGGAGGCACTTCCTACTGAGTGAGAAAGTGAAGATTTTCACCGATCACAAAAGCTTGAAGTACATTTTCACTCAGAAGGAGCTCAACATGCGACAGCGTCGATGGTTGGAGCTTATGGCGGATTATGAGATTGATTTGCAGTATCACCCTGGCAAGGTGAATGTGGTTCCGGATGCTTTGAGTAGGCTTCCAGCGGTGATGGTTTTGACCTCGCAGTGGAGATTGCAGCAGGATTTTTGCGAGTCCGGCGTGGAGATTGTTCTTCCTGGGGAGGCTTCGTCGTTGATGTACATGCAGGTACAGTCGACGATCGTGGATCGGATTAAGGCTGGCCAGGCTGAGGATCCGAAGCTGGTGAAGATTCAGGAGCAGGTGGAAGCCGGTCTGCGGACTGAATTTTTGATTCATGAGGATGGCTCGCTGAGGTTTAGAGCCAGGTTGTGTGTGCCAGCTGGGGATATTAGAGAGGAGTTGATGGTGGAGGCACACAGTTCGCCGTATTCTGTGCATCCTGGTGGCACCAAGATGTACCAGGATCTTCGTTTGAATTATTGGTGGCATGATATGAAGAGGAGTGTGGCTCGGAGTGTAGCCAAGTGTTTGGTTTGCCAGTAAGTGAAGGCGGAGCATCAGCGTACGGCCGGGTTGCTACAACCGCTTCCGATTCCGGAGTGGAAATGGCAACACATCACTATGGATTTTGTGACTGGACTACCTCGGAGTCCGAAGCAGAATGACGCGATTTGGGTGATCGTAGATCGATTGACCAAATCCGCGCACTTTATTCCATTCCGAGTGGGACAGTCCACTGAGGCGCTAGCAAGGAGATATATGGAGGTAAAATTCGTTTACTCTCCGTTTTATTTCCTTTTTCCTAGTTTGGATAGTGATGTAACGTGAATCGTGCAGGAGGTTGTGCGACTTCATGGAGTCCCCGCGAGTATCATGTCTGACAGAGACACGAGGTTCACATCTCAGTTCTGGCAGAGTTTGCAGAAGAGCTTGGGTACGCGTCTGAGTTTCAGCACGGCGTACCATCCGCAGACGGATGGCCAGTCCGAGAGGACGATTCAGATTTTGGAGGACATGTTGAGGGCGTGCATGTTGGATTTCAAGGGTTCGTGGGAGGACCATCTACATCTGGTAGAGTTTTCTTACAACAACAGCTTCCAGGCGAGTATTGGCATGGCGCCTTTCGCCGCTTTGTATGGGAGGAAATGTCGATCGCCATTGAGTTGGGATGACGTTGGTGATCGGGAGCTGTTGGGACCTGAGATGATCGTGGAGGCCGTGGATATCGTCAGGAATATTCGGGAGAGGTTGAGGATTGCTCAGGACCATTTTAAGCATTGGGCGGATGCTAAACGTCGTCCTTTGGAATTTCAACCGGGCGACCATGTGTTCTTGAAGATTTCCCCGAATCGTGGTGTGATTTGTTTTGGGAAGCGGGGAAAGTTGAGCCCGCGATACATTGGACCATTTGACATTTTGGAGAGGGTTGGCGAGGTAGCGTATCGCTTGGCCTTGCCGCCATCTTTAGAAGGAGTTCACAATGTTTTCCATGTGTCGCAGCTTCGTCGATACATTAGCGATCCATCTCATGCTGTGGATTTTTCGGAGATTACCGTTCGCCCCGATATGACGTATGACCAGCATCCAGTGCAGATTCTGGACAGGTGTCAGAAATCGCTTCGGAACAAGATTGTCAAGCTTGTGAGGGTGATGTGGCGACACGGCTCACCTGGAGAGTCTACTTGGGAGAATGAGGATGAGATGCGAGAGAGTTTCCCACTTTTGTTTCCGGATACGTGAGTGTTTGGAAATTCCGAGGACGGAATTTTTCTTAAGTTGGGGAGGATGTAACGACTGCTTTTCATGTATCTGGATTTATTATAATATAATATATGTTTTGGTGTATTTTTCTCCTCATGTGTGGTTTTCGTCTCCGTAGCTTTCATTTTCGATCGATTCGTCGTATTTTCTCGTTCTTCCTTAGGATTGTCGATTTCGAAGTATGTCATTCGTGACGGGCTTCATAACGGTTGTATCTTACTATTAGATCAAGCCTAGGAGTCTTAGGAATCGATCCTGGGGCCCCGCGCTCCGTATCGGAACTTTTGGTGCTCATTAGCCGGTGTAAGAAGGGGCACCGACCGACTAGATGACGATCCAGTCGGTCGGCAATCCTTCTTGAACCGACTAGTTGGCTTTCTAAATTATTCAGGAGTTACTGTTTATCGTTAGTCGGTCTAAGAACGTTGGTTGACCGACTAAGTTGCAAACTAGTCGGTCAGCAATGCTTCTTTAACCGACTAACTCTTCAACTTATTTTTGGTATCAGTACTGTTCATTCTTAGTCGGTCTAAGTTCATCTCTCGACCGACTAGTTGCCAAACTAGTCGGTCAGCCGTTGTTCATTGACCGACTAAATCTAAATCCTATTTTCGTTCAGAAGTTACTGTTTACACTTAGTCGGTCTACGTTGGTCGACCGACCGACTAGTTGCCAAACTAGTCGGTCAGTGGTTGCTCTTTGACCGACTAATCTGTGTTAAAACCCTAATTTCTGGGCAGCCGCCAGCCCAACCTATTTATACCCCTCCCAAACGTTTTCTTCTTCTTCCACTCGACCCAAAACCCTAGTTTCTCCCCCATTGAGCCCCCATCTTCCTCCAAGCCTCATTCCTTTATCCCAAGCCCTAGATTCATCATTTAAACCCTCCATCAACTCATTCTACCTCTCATCTTCCCCAAAATCTCCACAAATCCCCAAAATCCCCCAAAAACCCTAACTCTCCAAACTTCTCCATTTGTTTCCAGATCTGGTCCTAGGGTTCTCCGGAGTGTTTCTTCCGCTTCCTCTCGGTAAGAAATCGATCTCTCGATGTTTTCATAACCTATTTGTATTTTTATGAAACCCTAATGAAATTTCATGTTAATTGATGATTGTTTCCCCAAAACAGCGATTTCCCCCGTAAATTAGCATCCGCGAGACGAACCTTCGTAATTGTCATCCCCGGTGCTAGGCAAGTGAAACTTGCCACTTAGGGTTTAGGCCATGTTTTAGGCCATCTTGCTTGTTGTAGGCGTAAAAGAGGCTAGGCGACGAAATGATACTCGCCTAGGCGCAAATTGGGGAACTAGCTTGACAACGAAGCTAGTTCCGACATATATCATGTTGCACAATTACCATGTCATGTTTAAATTCCATTAACGGTACGCGAAATAATTGTCATGTCATTGCATTCTTTGAGTGTTTCTGTGATTGCGTAGCTTCGCTACAAATGCTTGTGTTCCTGGCTCGTGTTCCAGAAGCGGGCCATGTGTTGGTTGATAGCCAATGCCCGAATTGCTTGTTTCCGGCTAGGTGCACCCCTACGCCAAATGTTTAAGAATGCGAGCTCATGTGCGGGGCAACCCCGGCTCACTTGCTGAGCTCATGTGCGGGGACCCTGGCTCCATTACGTGTGGGTATTGGGGGTAAGAGTTAAGCGGCCAATCAACTGGGAGTCTGCCCGATCAGCAACTGCAGTGGTAAGGCGTAAACTCTGGGTTTGGGGTAGTGTTAAGCGGCCAATCAGCGTGAATGTGAAACCATTCAGGTGTAAGGCGTAAACATCTACAAAACAACGTGAAACGTGAATAGTGAATTGATTGAGATTGATAGTAGCTTGGCTACTCTTGGCTTGTCCCGATGATTGTTCTCTTGTACAAATTGTCTTGCCATGTCTTGATTGTGCACTCATGTTATAACTGCCATGTCATGCATACTATAACTGCTAGGTTGCTAGTTGCCTTACTTTCAGTTTCCTTGCCCAAGTCTTTTAGACTTGCTGACATGTGCCCCTTTACTCTTTTGGGTGACACATGTTAGATCCTGAGCCTGAGTACCTTGTTGAGGACGAGGTGTTTGCGGACGCCGAGCCCGAGTTTGTGTTTGATGGGGAGTACGTGGACACTGGGGACCAGTCCTAGTGTCTTCGTTGTGTTTTCCTTTTGTTTAGACTGCTGTTTTGTTGTCGGTGCGTGGCACCCATACTTTGTTATGTTGTTGTTTTTGTTGGCCTTGTTCTGGGCCTTTAGACTCTTTCTTTTAGCCTGGTGGCTTTTCTGGATGTTGAACTTATTTTCTTGTTGGACAATTTATGAGATATGGGATTTTATTTCAGTCTCTCTTTGTGTTATTATTGTTGTTCTGTTGTGGTTACAGGGACCTGCTTATGTTTTATTGACGCTTATCGGGTTTGGGGCTTCACAGCTCCACTCTCGTGCGGACCTCTTCACGTCTCGCCTCCATTTTAGGGAAGCGGGGCGTGACATCACGACTCTAAATCATTTGTCTAATGATTTTGACTTTAAACTAGTCTCATCTCTATCTTATCCATCTGATAAGATAAGGCGGTTGCTCATGTGAGAGAGCCAACCTTAATCTGTCCGACATACACATAATAAAATAGCTGAGACTTAAACACAAATGTATAAAATTATTTGTAAGAAACTTGTATGCAATATATAAAAGAACTTCTTCCTTTTATTAAACTTTGATCTTCTATAGACATGGGAAATATTACATGATACAGCTCAGCACCTACGCATTCCCATCGATGATAAGTGTTTGTAGAACACATCTCTGGGGATCGCCTTAGTAAGGGGATCCGCTATCATCTCATGCGTGGATATGTATCCTATGTCTACTTCCTTCCGTTTGTCATAGTCCTTCGCAAACTTGAATCGAATATCAATGTGTTTGGTCTTACAATGAAATTTAGGATCTTTGACATAGGCAATCGAGGCTTGACTATCACTGTATATAGGAACAGTGCTCGAGTCAGTGGCATTCGTCAGCCTGTCTAAGAATTTCCTAAGCCAAACAGCTTCTTGGACCGCCATGCTGAATGCTACGAATTCGGCTTCCATGGTTAATAGGGCGATGCAGGTTTGCTTCTTGCTGCTCCAGGATATTGCACCATTCCCGAGCAAGAAAACAAAGCCTGAGGTAGATCTTCGCTCGTCGAGATCACCTGCCCAATCAGCATCGGTATAGCCTTCGAGTCTCAAGGTATTGCCTTGATAGCACAACACATAGTCCGCAGTCCCTTTGAGGTACCTTAATATCCTCTTCACCGCTTTCCAGTGTGCCTGTCCAGGGTTGGATTGGTAACGGCTTACCATACCAACAGCATAGCAAATGTCCGGTCTGGTACACATTATGGCATACATCAGACTCCCGACAGCACTGGAGTATGGAACCTTTTTCATAGCTTTCTTTTCTTTTGGATCTTTGGGACACATCTCCAAACATAAACCCACGCCTTTGCTTATTGGAGTATCAATTGGCTTGCAGTCCTGCATATTAAACCGTTCTAAAACTTTCTTTATATATGTCTCTTAAGAGAGAGAAAGAAGTTTCTTGGAACGATTCCTTGAGATCTTAACCCCAAGGATATATGCAGCTTCACCCATGTCTTTCATTTCAAAGACGGATGAAAGCCAAGCTTTGATATCCATGATAAGACGCTTATCATTTCCGGCTATAAGTATGTCATCTACATAAAGAGACATAATTACATACTTGTTCTTAATCCTCTTAATGTATACGCAGTTGTCTTCGTCGAGCATGGAGAAACCATACGACAAAACGACTTCTTGAAAGCGCATATACCACTGCCTTGAGGATTGTTTAAGACCATATATGGATTTACGAAGTTTACAAACCTTATGTTTGTTTTCTTCTTGTACGAACCCGTTTGGTTGTTCCATGTAGATCTCCTCATCTAGTTCTCCGTTAAGAAAAGCAGTCTTTACATCCATCTGATGTAACTCGAGGTCCAAACAAGCCACCATTGCCAGAATTAAGCGAATGGAGGTAAAACGCACGACAGGAGAGAAAGTCTCTTCGTAGTCTATTCCTTCATGTTGCGTGAAACCTTTCGCAACAAGGCGAGCTTTATATTTCTCGATGGAGCCATCAGCCTTATGCTTGATTTTGAGAACCCACTTGTTCCCAATGGCTCTACGTTCCTTAGGTAAATCAACCAAGTCCCAGACTTGGTTTGTTTTCATGGATTGAAGTTCTTCTTCCATCGCTGCTATCCATTTATCTTTAGCAGGGCATGTGACGGCCTGTTTGAAATTTGCAGGTTCGTCATCATCTTGTAGTAATGTCATGAATGTTTGAGGAAATTCATCCTCAAATCTCAGAGGTGTTAGCCTCGTTCGATTACTACGTCTTGCTTGAGTTTGATCACTCCCACTTGGAATGACATCACTCCCACTTGGAATAACATCACTCCCACTCGGAATAGGATTGGTATCGTTCGTATCATCCATTGGTGAAGTTTGAAACGTATTTTCTTCTTCACCAAGGATTCTCCCACTCGAACGTTCCGATCCTTCTTGATCCCAAGTCTCAAACAAAGATAAGTCTTGACTTATCTCACCCTGTCTTGGAAACTCGTTTTCCAAGAAGACAACATTCCTCGATTCGAATTCTATTAGACCCCCATTGTCCTTTTGACCGACGAAAACATTTCCTTTGGAGTTTTCAGCATATCGGATGAAGATACACTTCCTTCCACGTGGCGCAAGTTTGCCATATTTGTGAGAGGATAAATGTGCGTAAGAGGCACAACCTTAAGGTTTTAGAATGCTTAAGTCTGGAGTTCTATTGTTCCACAACTCATAAGGAGTAGAACTTACCGACTTCGAGGGTACACGGTTTAAGATGAATGCTGCCGTCAATAATGCATCACCCCAAAAGGTGATGGGCAAATTTGCCTGAGACATCATTGATCGGACCATTTCCATCAATGTCCTATTTCTTCTTTCCGCAACACCGTTTTGTTGCGGAGTATAAGGCATAGTTATTTGATGAACTATGCCTTTTTCATCACTGAGTTCCTTAAAAATCGTTGATTGATATTCTCCACCCCGATCGGTTCGCAAGACCTTTATCTTGCGATCTAGTTGATTTTCCACTAAACTCATATAGTTTTTGAAGCAAGATAAAGCTTCATGTTTGTGGGAAATCAAATAAATGTGACCGAAACGGGTGAAGTCATCAATGAAGGTGATGAAATAGGACTTTCCGCGTCTTGTCCTAACATTCATTGGACCGTAAATGTCCGAATGGATAAGCTGTAATGGAACTTCGGCCCTTGTGCCAGTTCCAAACGGCTTGCGACAAGTTTTCCCTACAAGACAATGTTCGCAAGTTGACATTTCAACTTTTGAAACATTAGATAGCAAGCCACTTTTGGCAAGTCTATCCATTCTAGTTGGTCCAATGTGACCAAGTCTTGCATGCCAACAAATGATCTCAGATTTAGAATTAGAAGCATTTGTCAAATGGAAACTTTCATTAATAGAAGAAGAATCATCATACATAGTGTTCAAAACAATCAATCCATTACAAACATTACCCGACCCAATTAAAGAACTATTACAAACAAGGTCAACCTTTTGTTCATAGAACCTCCATTCATAACCTAAAGACATTAACATGACCACAGATACGATATTCCTTCGAATATCTGGAGCAAAGAGGATGTCGTGCAATAATAGAGTCCGGCCGTTGTCGAGAACTAGCTTGCATGTTCCGACGCCTTTGAATTCAACACGAGTGTTGTTGCCGACGTATATCCACTTTGTTCCTTGAGTTATCCTTCGATACTCTACGAAGAACCTTCTGTCCTTTGCAACGTGGTCTGTGGCCCCTGAATCAATTAACCAAAAATAGTTAGATTCAGCAAGAAACATGGAACTAGAAACACATATATAACTAGCCCTACAAGTTACCTTATCACTTCCATCCGTACACGTACGGGTGAAGTGACCGTACTTGTTGCACTTAAAGCACTTGATCTTCTTCAAGTTTTTCTTCTTTGAGTGCACATTCTTTTGACACTTTTTGTTCTTAGTCTTCTTTGAGGTTTCCGGTTCTTGCTTTCGTTCGTTCATAAACCTTAAGCGTTTATCCTTCCGCTTCTTTCCTCCATGTGAGGAACTAGCGGCCATGTGCACTTCGGCACTAGGTTTTGCGGCTTGAATCCGCTCTTCCTCGAGTTCGAGGTGTTTGGATACATCGCTTAAAGTTTTAATGCACTCATTATGAGTGAGGTGCATTTTCATGTTATCCCAGCTATCTGGGAGTGAACGAATGACTGCTTGGATCTGCTGTTCGTCAGACAACGTAAGACCCGCATCCTTCAATTCAGCTATGAGATTCGCCAGTGGCGAAGATGCTTTTTCATAGATTGATCTCGTCGCATTTTGTACGAGTCAAATTGAATATTTAAGGAGCGGAGTTTGGTTACCGAAGTTCCACCAAACTTTATTTCTAGCTCAGACCATATGTCTTTGGCTAGGTCGAATTCCCGAAATAGACGCATTATGTCATTGTCCATTGCGGACAGTAACGTAATACGTGCTATTTTGTTCTTTCGAGTCCAAGTCTCATAAGCTTCTCGGTCCCTCTTGTGTTGGGCCGTATTGCCCAACTCAGGTTCTTCCATTATGTTTTGGAGTGTTTCAAGCACATCTTGCTCCTCCAAAACATATTGGATTTTTATTGACCATAGTTTATAATTGTCGCCGTTGAGCTTCTCACCTTTGTTAAGCTCGGCGACAATGTTCTTAGAAGCGGTAGACATATTCGATCAAAAAACTGCAAAGAAAATGAAAAACACGATCAAAATTCTATGCATAAAGTTTCGATTCTTTAAACACTTGATAAGTTCCTTGGATAAGCTGAAATGTTACTCTAGAATCGAGAAGTTCACTACGTTCCCAACTACCATCTAGAAGTAACTTTCAAATTATCCCTCTTACTTGTCTCATGTAAAAAGAAATCAGAAATAATACCCGTATGGTACCAGCAGCGGAAAAATACTTTTGAAAAACATATCTTTCAAAATGGAATAGGTGAGAGTTTGCGCAAAGAATTTTAGCGCAACAATTGCCAAGCCACGAGACCTGTTCTACACACCCATGGGTTAGATAACCATGGCCGGATCGTGGTAGGACTTGGAATTCTAAATTGCGCTATCCCGATTAAGGACGGGACATAACCTATTTGAAAACACCTTTTTCAAAAATTTGAAATACATTGGCTAATCTCCGTAGAGTAGAGCACAATGTCATAAGTACATTGGCTAATCTCCGTAGAGTAGAGCACAATGACATGGCTAATCTCGCATGAAGTAGAGCACTATGGCTAATCTTCATGGAGTAGAGACCAAAAAATTTTTTATAAAACAAGAGTAGACGACTGTCGTTAGCCCCGTATGGACTAGTCGGCACATTCGTGTTTGACCAAGGCCTTTTGTCACCCCGTATGGGTTAGTCGGCAAGTTCGTGATCGACCAAGACCTTCTGCCGGATTGGTCGACCAAAACACCCAAATTGGTCGACCAATTATTTGGTCTGCAACTTCCCCCGGCCAGGGCCTCTGCCCTGGCCGAGGCTGGCCAAGGGCCGGCTAGGGCCTTTGCCCTGGCCGAGGCCGGCCAGGGCCGGCCAGGCCCTGGCCGAGGCCAGGGCATTGGCCCTGGCCACTGCCAGGGCCGGCCAGGCCGGCCAGGGCTGGCCCCTGGCCTTGGCCATGGCCAGGGCCCCCTGGCCGTGGCCGGGGCCGGCCACTGCCGGCCTGGCCGGGGCCGGCCACTCCCGGCCTGGCCATGGCCGGCCTTGGCCAAGGCCATTTTGGCGTTGGCCGGCCATGGCCCATATGGCCATGGCCGGCCACCCCCTTTGAATGGGGTTGACGCACACCCCGCCGGAGGGGTGGCCGTGGTGGTTATTGGCCGTATCCAACCCCCTCCGCATGGGGAGGAGGGTGCATGGACTTCATGGCCCATTTGGCCATGGTACACATGCCCCAAAATTCATCTTCCCCGATGGAAATAACTACCACCTTCTTCTCCGGTGAAGCACACGTTCGTCGATGAAGCACCCGTTCGTCGAGAAAGTAGTTATTTTCTAATGGCCGTGTGCCAAAAATGAAAAATAACATACTACATGAACGGTCGGTTCTTCCCGTCACGGAGAGTTCCTGCCATATCCGTAATGACAGAAGACCCTAACGTGAAAAGAACAACCGTTGCGTTCTCTTCGTCACGAAGCGTTCCTACCATATCCATAATGGTAGGATACCCATTCGTGAAAAAGACAACGCCTCGTTCATCGGTTCGACGTGGCGGTGGTTTTGACCGGGGCGAACCCGTATGGCTCTGATACCAATGTTGGATCCTGCCAAAACAGAGTTAGGATCGATAAATGAAGTTGAGACTTACGCTTGAGTATGCGGCACGGTAGTCACAGAACTTCGCCTTCGGATTCGCCACGACGGATCGAGTCTTCTCACGAACGGAGTAAGGCTACTAAATCCACAATCTAAATCTCTACTTTTAGATTAAGAACTTGGATAAAGAGAGAGGAAGGATTTCGGCAGAGCTTCGCTAGAATGAAATGCAAGGCATGAATACCATGCAAAAGTGTAAGGAAATGGCTAACCCTTGGGTCTTATTTATAGCCCCCAAGGTAGTTATTTTAGGAGTAATTGTTCCTTTGGAACAATTTAACTAAGGTGTACCATCATACATGGCACATTATAAGCTTAAGTTGTACCATATGCATGGTACAACATAAGCTTAAGATATTACCCCTTTATTAGCCATATGTCGCATGCACTTATGCACATATAATGCGACTTTCCCATTAATCTAGAGATCCTCTCCGCAAGGGAACAGATTCCCTTTGCACACGACTTTATGTGTGCGACGTTCGAGGTCCGTGTTCCCTCGTACATCCCCTACAAGGGTGTACAAACGTCATCCATATCCAACAGGGCTGGCTGTGTGTCTGGTGAGCTCGGATGAAAGTTCGGGGTAGCACGATCTTTAGGGCATAACAATTGCCCCCTTCATTCGAGCTTGAGACGGAAGCTCGGCCTAGCTCGGATGACGTACCATCTTTTCGTCTACCTGGGAGGGACGGGGCGATCTTCATTCCGGTCTTGGAAGTGGCAGGAGTTATTTCAAAAAACTAGCCTACCGTTTCGCCGTCATCATTCTGATTTGAGGGGTGGGGAGAAATCGAGGCGTCCCTGCCATCCGATACACAACGCATGGCAGACACGACCGTAGGTGGCAATTGAGGCGCCAGAGCAGCTCGGATCGACACCGCGTGGCGGAGCATCGACGGTGGGGATGATCCTCTGTTTTCTATAAATAAGGATCGACTGGATCCGGCGATATTTTTCTTCTGATTTCAAGTTTCTTCGAGCGCTTCTTCTTCTCCAAACTATCGACTGCTGTCGTAGCCGTCACCGCTGTTGCCGGAGTTACTGTTCCGATACCTTCCTCCGTCCGTCTTCTTTCGGTAAGGTAATCTCTCGACCTTCTTTTAGATGGCTTCTCCTTTCGAGGTCGGAAGTGGTAGTGGTGCGGTAAGGGAGGAAGTAGTGGTAATAGAAGAGGAATTGGAAGAGGCAATGTGGCGATGGAGGAAGAAATCATTCCTAAGGAGGGTGCCGAGGGTGGTAGCGACCACTCGATGCAGAATGGACACGATCAACATCAGGGAAATCTGGGCGAGGTATGTTCGACCGCCTTGTGAAGTATGCCTCCCCGGAGCTGACATGAGGATATGTCGTCCAGGGGACAATGAGGTTGGGGTTTATGTCCAGGCCTTCGAGTTATGGCTATGATTTCCAATCAACCCTCATCTCCTCCATCTGTTGAATTTCCTCGAGCTTCCGCTCTTTATGCTGGTGTTGGGTCCTGTCAAAACAGAGTTAGGATCGATAAATGAAGTTGAGACTTACGCTTGCGTATGCGGCACGGTAGTCACAGAACTTCGCCTTCAGATTCGCCACGACGGATCGAGTCTTCTCATGAACGGAGTAAGGCTACTAAATCCACAATCTAAATCTCTACTTTTAGATTAAGAACTTGGATAAAGAGAGAGGAAGGATTTCGGCAGAGCTTCGCTAGAATGAAATGCAAGGCAAGAATACCATGCAAAAGTGTCAGGAAATGGCTAACCCTTGGGTCTTATTTATAGCCCCCAAGGTAGTTATTTTAGGAGTAATTGTTCCTTTGGAACAATTTAACTAAGGTGTACCATCATACATGGCACATTATAAGCTTAAGTTGTACCATATGCATGGTACAACATAAGCTTAAGATATTACCCCTTTATTAGCCATATGTCGCATGCACTTATGCATATATAATGCGACTTTCCCATTAATCTAGAGATCCTCTCCGCAAGGGAACAGATTCCCTTTGCACACGACTTCGTGTACGCGACGTTCGAGGTCCGTATTCCCTCGTACATCCCCTACAAGGGTGTACAAACGTCTTCCATATCCAACATCTCCCACTCACACTTGAGGGGATTGTAAGAGAACGTCTTTCTCTTAGTTCTTTCATCTATCATACCGAGAAATAGACCGTGCGACCGTCATGCGCGTAGAGTCTGTTGTTGTGCACTTGTTAGAGATACACAACGACCTCGAAGGTGCAAAGTTGAGTAGTTCAACGCATGCTTTACCCTAGATTATTTCTTCACATTTCTTATACTTTATATTCAACAATTGAATCCCATCTGGATCACAATTGGCTGGCCAGCTTTGAATCATTAAAGTCCAAATGTGAATATGAAATCAATCTTCCTCTTCTTGCGAACCTTCTGATCTTGACTAGACTCGCTTTTCTAACGTGCCCCGCCAAGCCGAATTATCATAGCCCATTAGCAACACGCTAAGATAGCGATCATCTCGTCAAATCTAAAGGAACCAATTGGAGTCCTTGAGGGTAAGATTTAAGACCCATATGGCCTTTGAGTCTCACATAATAGCAAACACTATTGCTACTAACTCAGTGGTCGAAATGCATACGTGGTATGAACACGTATTACAACATCACTCTTTTCCCAGGGAGAGTATGTCTTAATGATGTTGTACGGATGAAAGATCAGACACCACAGTGCCTATCTTTTGAGTCCCCTTACTACCCATGAAATATTCCCGGACTCTCATCCTGCATAAGACAGATAGGATTTATAAAATCCTATGAGATCTATTTTAAATATCCTTGTGATACAGATCTCAGATCTTTTGTAAGCATCCATATGATGCAGATCTTTCATTCGACTATCTTGTTTAAGTCACGACTCTAAATCATTCGTCTAATGATTTTGACTTTAAACTAGTCTCATCTCTATCTTATCCATCTGATAAGATAAGGCGGTTGCTCATGTGAGAGAGCCAACCTTAATCTGTCCGACATACACACAATAAAATAGCTGAGACTTAAACACAAATGTATAAAATCATTTGTAAGAAACTTGTATGCAATATATAAAAGAACTTCTTCCTTTTATTAAACTTTGATCTTCTATAGACATGGGAAATATTACATGATACAGCTCAGCACCTACGCATTCCCATCGATGATAAGTGTTTGTAGAACACATCTCTGGGGATCGCCTTAGTAAGGGGATCCGCTATCATCTCATGCGTGGATATGTATCCTATGTCTACTTCCTTCCGTTTGTCATAGTCCTTCGTAAACTTGAATCGAATATCAATGTGTTTGGTCTTACAATGAAATTTAGGATCTTTGACATAGGCAATCGAGGCTTGACTATCACTGTATATAGGAACAGTGCTCGAGTCAGTGGCATTCGTCAGCCTGTCTAAGAATTTCCTAAGCCAAACAGCTTCTTGGACCGCCATGCTGAATGCTACGAATTCAGCTTCCATGGTTGATAGGACGATGCAGGTTTGCTTCTTGCTGCTCCAGGATATTGCACCATTCCCGAGCAAGAAAACAAAGCCTGAGGTAGATCTTCGCTCGTCGAGATCACCTGCCCAATCAGCATCGGTATAACCTTCGAGTCTCAAGGTATTGCCTTGATAGCACAACGCATAGTCCGCAGTCCCTTTGAGGTACCTTAATATCCTCTTCACCGCTTTCCAGTGTGCCTGTCCTGGGTTGGATTGGTAACGGCTTACCATACCAACAGCATAGCAAATGTCCGGTCTGGTACATATCATGGCGTACATCAGACTCCCGACAGCACTGGAGTATGGAACCTTTTCCATAGCTTTCTTTTCTTTTGGATCTTTGGGACACATCTCCAAACATAGACCCTCGCCTTTGCTTATTGGAGTATCAATTGGCTTGCAGTCCTGCATATTAAACCGTTCTAAAACTTTCTTTATATATGTCTCTTGAGAGAGAGAAAGAAGTTTCTTGGAACGATTCCTTGAGATCTTAACCCCAAGGATATATGCAGCTTCACCCATGTCTTTCATTTCAAAGACGGATGAAAGCCAAGCTTTGATATCCATGATAAGACGCTTATCATTTCCGGCTATAAGTATGTCATCTACATAAAGAGACATAATTACATACTTGTTCTTAATCCTCTTAATGTATACGCAGTTGTCTTCGTCGAGCATGGAGAAACCATACGACAAAATGACTTCTTGAAAGCGCATATACCACTGCCTTGAGGATTGTTTAAGACCATATATGGATTTACGAAGTTTACAAACCTTATGTTTGTTTTCTTCTTGTACGAACCCGTTTGGTTATTCCATGTAGATCTCCTCATCTAGTTCTCCGTTAAGAAAAGCAGTCTTTACATCCATCTGATGTAACTCGAGGTCCAAACAAGCCACCATTGCCAGAATTAAGCGAATGGAGGTAAAACGCACGACAGGAGAGAAAGTCGCTTCGTAGTCTATTCCTTCCTGTTGCGTGAAATCTTTCGCAACAAGGCGAGCTTTATATTTCTCGATGGAGCCATCAGCCTTATGCTTGATTTTGAGAACCCACTTGTTCCCAATGGCTCTATGTCCCTTAGGTAAATCAACCAAGTCTCAGACTTGGTTTGTTTTCATGGATTGAAGTTCTTCTTCCATCGCCGCTATCCATTTATCTTTAGCAGGGCATGTGATGGCCTGTTTGAAATTTGCAGGTTCGTCATCATCTTGAAGTAATGTCATGAATGTTTGAGGAAATTCATCCTCAAATCTCAGAGGTGTTAGCCTCGTTCGATTACTACGTCTTGCTTGAGTTTGATCACTCCCACGTGGAATGACATCACTCCCACTTGGAATAACATCACTCCCACTCGGAATAGGATTGGTATCGTTCGTATCATCCATTGGTGAAGTTTGAAACATATTTTCTTCTTCACGAAGGATTCTCCCACTCGAACGTTCCGATCCTTCTTGATCCCAAGTCTCAAACAAGGATAAGTCTTGACTTATCTCACCCTGTCTTGGAAACTCGTTTTCCAAGAAGACAACATTCCTCGATTCGAATTCTATTAGACCCCCATTGTCCTCTTGACCGACGAAAACATATCCTTTGGAGTTTTCAGCGTATCGGATGAAGATACACTTCCTCCCACGTGGCCCAAGTTTGCCATATTTGTGAGAGGATAAATGTGCGTAAGAGGCACAACCCCAAGGTTTTAGAATGCTTAAGTCTGGAGTTCTATTGTTCCACAACTCATAAGGAGTAGAACTAACCGACTTCGAGGGTACACGGTTTAAGATGAATGCTGCCGTCAATAATGCATCACCCCAAAAGGTGATGTGCAAATTTGCCTGAGACATCATTGATCGGACCATTTCCATCAATGTCCTATTTCTTCTTTCCGCAACACCGTTTTGTTGCGGAGTATAAGGCATAGTTATTTGATGAACTATGCCTTTTTCATCACTGAGTTCCTTAAAAATCGTTGATTGATATTCTCCACCCCGATCGGTTCGCAAGACCTTTATCTTGCGATCTAGTTGATTTTCCACTAAACTCATATAGTTTTTGAAGCAAGATAAAGCTTTATGTTTGTGGGAAATCAAATAAATGTGACCGAAATGGGTGAAGTCATCAATGAAGGTGATGAAATAGGACTTCCCGCGTCTTGTCTTAACATTCATTGGACCGTAAATGTCCGAATGGATAAGCTGTAATGGAACTTCGGCCCTTGTGCCAGTTCCAAACGGCTTGCGACAAGTTTTCCCTACAAGACAATGTTCGCAAGTTGACATTTCAACTTTTGAAACATTAGATAGCAAGCCACTTTTGGCAAGTCTATCCATTCTAGTTGGTCCAATGTGACCAAGTCTTGCATGCCAACAAATGATCTCAGATTCAGAATTAGAAGCATTTGTCAAATGGAAACTTTCATTAATAGAAGAAGAATCATCATACATAGTGTTCAAAACAATCAATCCATTACAAACATTACCCGACCCAATTAAAGAACTATTACAAACAAGGTCAACCTTTTGTTCATAGAACCTCCATTCATAACCTAAAGACATTAACATGACCACAGATACGATATTCCTTCGAATATCTGGAGCAAAGAGGACGTCGTGCAATAATAGAGTCCGGCCGTTGTCGAGAACTAGCTTGCATGTTCCGACGCCTTTGAATTCAACACGAGTGTTGTTGCCGACGTATATCCACTTTGTTCCTTGAGTTATCCTTCGATACTCTACGAAGAACCTTCTGTCCTTCGCTACGTGGTCCGTGGCCCCTGAATCAATCAACCAAAAATAGTTAGATTCAGCAAGAAACATGGAACTAGAAACACATATGTAACTAGTCCTACAAGTTACCTTATCACTTCCATCCGTACACGTACGGGCGAAGTGACCGTACTTGTTGCACTTAAAGCACTTGATCTTCTTCAAGTTTTTCTTCTTTGAGTGCACATTCTTTTGCCACTTTTTGTTCTTAGTCTTCTTTGAGGTTTCCGGTTCTTGCTTTCGTTCGTTCACAAACCTTAAGCGTTTATCCTTTCGCTTCTTTCCTCCAAAACATATTGGATTTTTATTGACCATGGTTTATAATTGTCGCCGTTGAGCTTCTCACCTTTGTTAAGCTCGGCGACAATGTTCTTAGAAGTGGTAGACATATTCGAATCAAAAAACTGCAAAGAAAATGAAAAACACGATCAAAATTCTATGCATAAAGTTTCGATTCTTTAAACACTTGATAAGTTCCTTGGATAAGTTGAAATGTTACTCTAGAATCGAGAAGTTCACTACGTTCCCAACTACCATCTAGAAGTAACTTTCAAATTATCCCTCTTACTTGTCTCATGTAAAAAGAAATCAGAAATAATACCCGTATGGTACCAGCAGCGGAAAAATACTTTTGAAAAACATATCTTTCAAAATGGAATAGGTGAGAGTTTGTGCAAAGAATTTTAGCGCAACAATTGCCAAGCCACGAGACCTGTTCTACACACCCATGGGTTAGATAACCATGGCCGGATCGTGGTAGGACTTGGAATTCTAAATTGCGCTATCCCGATTAAGGACGGGACATAACCTATTTGAAAACACCTTTTTCAAAAATTTGAAATACATTGGCTAATCTCCGTAGAGTAGAGCACAATGTCATAAGTACATTGGCTAATCTCCGTAGAGTAGAGCACAATGACATGGCTAATCTCGCATGAAGTAGAGCACTATGGCTAATCTTCATGGAGAAGAGCCCAAGAAAAAAATTTATAAAATGTTAGCCCCGTATGGGCTAGTCGGCACATTCGTGTTTGACCAAGGCCTTTTGACACCCCGTATGGGCTAGTTGGCAAGTTCGTGATCGACCAAGACCTTATGCCGGATTGGTCGACCAAAACACCCAAATTGGTCGACCAAAAAATTGGTCTTCATCACTCCCGGTCAGGGCCCCTGCCCTGGCCGAGGCTGGCCAAGGGCCTCTGCCCTGGCCGGCCAGGGGCGGCCTGCGGTAGCCCTGGCCACTGCCAGGGCTGACCGGGCCACTGGCCTGGCCTAGGCCAGAGGCCCCTGGCCGGGGCCAGGGCCCCTGCCCTGGCCTCTGCCAGGGCGGCCAGGCCCTGGCCGTGGCCAGGCCGCGGCCAGGGCTCTCTGGCCCTGGCCGGGGCCGGCCAGGGCCGGCCGGCCAGGGCCCGGCCATGGCTTATTGGTCTTGACCGGCCATGGCCCTTTGGCCATGGCCGGTCTCCCCCCTTCATGGGGTTGCCGCACACCCCGTCGGAGGGGTGGCCGTGGTGTTTATTGGCCGTAGCCAACCCCCTCTGCATGGGGAGGGGGGTGCATGGCCTTCATAGCCCATTTGGCCATGGTGCACATGCACTAAAATTCATCTTCCCCGATGGGAATAACCACCATCTTCTTCTCCGGTGAAGCACCCGTTCGTCGAGGAAGTAGTTAGCCTCCAATGGCCGTATGCCAAAAAATTAACACACTTCAAAAATTCGTAAACTACGCGCTCCACATGAAGAGAGCGCCCATTCCCTATGAATGAAGACTCGGTATCCATGAAGAGAGTGAGTTTGACGATATGAACGGTCGGTTCTTCCCGTCACGGAGAGTTCCTGCCATATCCGTAATGACAGAAGACCCTAACGTGAAAAGAACAACCGCTGCGTTCTCTCCGTCACGAAGCGTTCCTACCATATCCATAATGGTAGGATACCCATTCGTGAAAAAGACAACGACTCGTTCATAGTTTCGAAGGGGCGACGGTTTGACCGGAGCGAATCCGTATGGCTCTGATACCAATGTTGGATCCTGTTAAAACAGAGTTAGGATCGATAAATGAAGTTGAGACTTACGCTTGCGTATGCGGCACGGCAGTCACAGAACTTCGCCTTCGGATCCGCCACGACGGATCAAGTCTTCTCACGAACGGAGTAAGGCTACTAAATCCACAATCTAAATCTCTACTTTTAGATTAAGAACTTGGATAAAGAGAGAGGAAGGATTTCGGCAGAGCTTCGCTAGAATGAAATGCAAGGCATGAATACCATGCAAAAGTGTCAGGAAATGGCTAACCCTTGGGTCTTATTTATAGCCCCCAAGGTAGTTATTTTAGGAGTAATTGTTCCTTTGGAACAATTTAACTAAGGTGTACCATCATACATGGCACATTATAAGCTTAAGTTGTACCATATGCATGGTACAACATAAGCTTAAGATATTACCCCTTTATTAGCCATATGTCGCATGCACTTATGCACATATAATGCGACTTTCCCATTAATCTAGAGATCCTCTCCGTAAGGGAACAGATTCCCTTTGCACACGACTTCGTGTACGCGACGTTCGAGGTCCGTATTCCTTCGTACATCCCCTACAAGGGTGTACAAATGTCTTCCATATCCAACAGCTGGCAGCGAGCTCTGTTGGTTTGATGATCGGCTTCGTCGTTCTCTGCCTTGCCAGTAACTTGAGTCAGTCCTTGGCGCTCTTCCGCCACTTCTTTGAAGTGAGGAGGAAAGGGAAACATTATTGCCTGTATACGAGGAAGGGGCGGTCTCTCATCTATAGGGTGCCGGCCGATGTGAAAGGGTGGAAGGAAAGATTTGTTTTTGTTTTGATACCGACCGATGTAGTGTTGATGTCGAACTGGGGGCTGGCTTAGTAGGCCCAGGCTGGCTGTTGGGAGAGTTGGGCGGTAGAGGAGGGATATGCCATGGGAGAGGAGCAGATCACCGTGGGATGGACGTTTGGAGGATAGAAACTGTCCGCCATGGGGCCTCTGGCGCGAGTTGTCCAGAGGAAGCCAAGGTCGGATATGGCGATCGGTCCATGTGTAAGTGGAATAACTCGTCGGCGAACTGCCTGTATGATGAATAACTCGTCAGAAGGGTCCGGTAGCTTGTCGACCGAGAGCCTCTCCGATGATCAGGCTAGCAAGGGACTTTTCTGGCAAATGTCGGACACGTAGGGCGATCTAAAGGCAGACCGGCTTTAACATGGCAGACTCGTGGGGGAAGGTCGAATATGTGGGCGATATTTGCCCTTGTAGGTTCATGGAAAGTGGCTTGAAGCTTACTTGCCCGCCTCCTCCCTTTGATGGCCAAAGAGGAGGGTATTTATAGATGTTTGGAGTTGGTACCTCCTGATAAGATGGCACTATGAGTTGTCTTGTCAGAGTCGAATCAACTAGACCCGCTTTTGTCAGGCGTAAGTTGTCAGGTGTGAAGCGTCAGACTCGCTTTTGTCAGGCGTGACATGTCAAATGTGAAACGTCAGATCCGATTTTGCTAGGCGGCGAGTTGTCAGTGATAGCGGGCCTCCCGAGTCTGTCGTCTTGCGCTGACAGGTCACTTCAAGGGCGTACTTGCTTGAGACCACAAGTTGTCCCCTTCTCTCGTTTGGGTGGCTAGGATGGACCCTGCCCGGAGTCTTCAGACGAGGGGAGGGTGCGAGCCCGTAGCTCGGTCCTAGCCCTTCTCCAGTTTGGGTGGCGAAGCTCCGTAAGCTTTTCCCAGAGTCTTCACTTGAGGAGACGGTACGAGCCTGTAGCTCGGCCCTAGCCCTTCTCCGGTTTGGGTGGCGAAGCTCCGTAAGCTTGCCCTGGAGTCTTCACTTAATGGGAGGGTGCGAGCACATAGCTCGGCACTAGCCCTTCTCCGGTTTGGGTGGCGAAGCTCTGTAAGCTTGCCCCGGAGTCTTTGAGAGGGCAGGTATTGGGCCGTCGTCTACCCCGCATCCTCTGTAATCGGACGGGTATTGGGCCGTCGCTTACCCCGTATATGCTACTCCGGTTTGGGTGGCAAAGCTCCGTAATCTTGTCCCGAAGTCTTCATTTGAGGGGAGGCTGCGAGCCCATAGATCGTCCCTAGCCCTACTCCAGTTTAGGTGGCGAATCTCCGTAAGCTTTCCCCGAAGTCTTCATTTGAGGGGAGGGTGCGAGCCTGTAGCTCAGCCCTAGCCCTTCTCCGGTTTGGGTGGCAAAGCTCCGTAAGCTTGCCCCGGAGGTCTTTATAGCATGTGATTCGTATTTTCCAAGTTATTGTGATATGTGGTTTATGGCTTGAGATTTGAGAGAATAATCTAGCGACCCCTTCCACTTCGTATTCTTTTTCTTTCATTTCATTTCCTTTGTTTTCATCTCCCGAGTTCATCTCTCTACTTATCTTTCTCGAGGACGAGTACGAGGTAAGCTTGGGGGATTTTGATCGGTCCATATTTTACACCTTTTTTCTGCATGTTTGCATGTCATTTCGATCGCCCATATCGCGCTTTTCACGATCATTCGACGATATTATGTTACTTTTCACTATTTCTTGTTTTTGTCGGATTTCAGGAAATATGGAGCGATCGGAAGCAAAAATGAGCTTAAGGAACTTGTACGCGTACCGGAGTATCGCCCATGGCCTTATGAGGAGCTAGCGGCGCGAGATGATGAGAGGGAGAAGAAAGAGATCGATAGAATCGACGAAGAAGAAAGGAGGAGAAGAGTTAACTCCAGAAACAGGCCACTCGGCCGAGTAACACATCCCACTCGACTGAGTGAAAAAATGTGCTCGGCCGAGTACAACTGTTACGAAGAGACCGTGTGATACAATGCACTCGGCCGAGTGGTGAATTCCAGTCGGCTGAGTAGAGAAATCCACTCGCCTGAGTGAGTCAGAATTTCTAAAGAAAATCAAAGCTAACTCTCTGGAATTCTAGGGAGCACAGCAGGAGACCTACTCGGTCGAGTAATGAATCCCACTCGGTCGAGTGACGCAAAGTGCCAGAGTGCCCAAACCCCAAACTCGAAGCAGACTCTCCAGAATTTTGGGAGAACAACAGAAGACCCTACTCGGCTGAGTAGAGAGGTCTACTCGACCGAGTGAAGAATCCCACTCGGCCAAGTGATGCCAATGACACGAGCGCCCATATTTTTAGACAGCCTCTCACTCTTTTGAAATCTTCTATCATTCCAGCAGACATAGTATTTTTTTCTCATATTTTGGATGGATAGTATACTTCATGAAGGTTCCAATGCCGCCAAGAACGTGCCAAACGGAGGTCGGATGATATCTGAAGAATTTCTGCAAGTTGATGCTGCAGTGCTGGAATTTCTACTCGACCGAGTCATACTCCCACTCGGCCCGAGGTACTGCAGGCCCAGAACTTAAGTTGCGGCCAGAGCTGTCTTTGGGCATGAATTTCAGATGTTTTCTAGGGGTTTTGCTAGGGTTTTGAGGGGGCTATATAAGAGGTTTGTAGCCGTCATCAGAGGAGAGTTCCATTATGTTTTCTTAGGGATTATTTCAGAGGTTAGGCCATGCCCTAGGCCCCCTCTTGGGATCTAAAAGCTTGTATTTGGATTGAAGTTCTTCATCAAAGCTAAATATCTCTTTGTTCTTATTATTTGAATCTTTGATTTGATATCTTTTTATATGCAAGCAATGGTTTTTATTTATTTCTATATCGTTATTGCTATGCTTGAGTAGGTTCATGTTCTAGGGCAAAGGGATGAACCATATGGATCTAATTTCAGATTTGTGATGAATGAATCTCTATGTTGCTAGAATTGCTAGAGGGGTTAGGTTGTGATTGATTTATCACTGATAGCTAGGAATTTCCATCGATTTGAGGTTTGCAAGAGATTGGATTCCTATCGATGGGAAGGCCTAGATATTCGAATTAGGTTTATAATCGAAATCCACTAGGGTTGGTTTGCAATAGATTAGACCAAAGTTAGAATTTTTGTTATAAATCTATACCCATATTCGTTTGCAAGAGATTGGACGAATACGAACTATCACAACCTAGATCGTAACTCGGGTTTGCACGAGAATGGGCTCGAGGTGCGATTGGACGATGATGTCGATCTTCATGCTAGTGGCTTAGGTTAGGGTTTGCACGAGAGTGTGCCCTAATCTAGGTTGCTATAGACCGGCAATAGCATGAGAGCGTGAGCTTGGTTCTCTATTCAGTTACGACTAGTTCACCTCAACACAAGTCTAGTAATATTGAGATTCACTATTCACAATGATGTATGATAATCCGTAATGGGGATTCCCTAGCTCTAGACACTTTTATTATATTATATCTGAATCGATACCTGACCAATTTCTTTATCACCGACACCGAAATTCATCACCATTCCATTACATCACATCATATCCATCTCCACCAATAAAACATTCGTAGTCAAACCAACCTAGGATAGATTGGAGCCAACACCACCTCCTCGTGTTCGATACCCCCTCGCCACTTTACCGTGCGCTTGCGGTAAAACGACAATCTTTTTCCGGGTGTATATCCAGGGGCCGATCAAGTTTTTGGCGTCGTTGCCAGGGAGGTGCTTCCCGGTGGGAGCCAATTTGTCACAATTGTTGGAACTTGATATTTTCCATCCTCTCTTCCATAAGGTTTTGATGTGACAAATCAATATATTTCATGTTACTAACTCTATCTATGCAGATGTGCAGATATAAAGCTTATCTCATTCACATTTACGCATATGATCAAAGTACAAGGATTCTCTGCAAAAACAGCCTTGCTACTCAAATTACGTTTAAATAACGTATCTACGGAATGATGTAATTTTTACTTTTTAGATAGCTTCAGGGCATTGAGTATAACATACCATTCATCCCTAAGCTCAAAATTACATCATCTTCCTAACCCATTTGATCCTAAGTCAAAATTCATATTTTTCAGAATTAGCCTACTAGGATATTTCCTAGCCTACCAAAACAACTATATTTTCGTTGACTTTTGACTTGATAATTTCAGACAAGGATCTATCCGTTGTCTAGTCCACGTCACCAAAATTTTGTGACCATTTGTGACCGTTTCAAAATTAGCAGTCTACGAATTTTCCTAGCATGCCCAACCATTTTTTGGACTGAAATTTTCCAGAACAGTTTTTGACCGTTCTCTAACGTTCCTTTCAGTTTCTGAACGTTGTGCAACGTCTCTTTTAGAGCCGTTCATAACCGTTTCTAAAAACCATAAAAGGAGGGGTACCCCCTCTCATTTTACACACACTTTCCTCTTCTTTATTCTGATTTTGTTGAAAGCAAACCATTGATTTTCTTAAGCAAGTCAGCCATTAGTTGTTCTTTTCTTATTTGTAAGAAGAAATCATTAGATTTCTTTCTTCGTTTAAGAACGGAAAAACTTGGATTTTCAACATCATTTTGGAAAGTTGTTTGTGTTCATAATTGCAAGAAGAAATCGATAGATCTCTCTCTTCTTTTATGAACCAAAGAACTTCAAGTATTGTTATTCATTACATATCTTATACATCTTGAAGTTCATCTTTTAAACACCATCCTTGAAATCATTCTCTGAAATTTATACCAAGGCTATATGTGTTTTTCTATTTCATTATTTAACAGGTTTGAATCTCTGTTTAGAGATTGTACAAAGTTAGGGACACGGGGAGTGTCGCCATTTTTGTAAGTTCGTGCTTGCGGGGCAAGTGATTATAGTGGATTGAAAATCTCTACGGGAAGTAGAGGACTGGTGTAGGATCAAGAGGATCCGAACCAGGATAAATCTTTGTGTTTGCGATTGGTTTACTTTTCAGCACTTGTCACTTTATTTCTGTGCCAACTTTGCAAGTATCAGTAACATTTTATTTGCAACATTTTTATTATATACACTATTCACCCCCCTCTAGTGTATTGATCCACACAGGCTGAAATTACAACAATTAGGTTGATTAGATTACGTTATAAAAACAACAAAACAAAACAAAAAACAACAGAGGGAGATTTTTCCCCACCACATGCTATTATTATTATCTTTATCTCTCTTTGTACCATTGACATCTTTTACAGGTTGTTTACTTTGATTGATCAGGTACAGTTGTTGCAGCGATGGTGCTTCCAAAGAATATGCGACCGGGTTCTATACAATCCTACATATATCTCGCTTCATTCTAACAGGCTGATGGAGAGTCCTTCAGGGAAGCCTTGTGAAGGTTCGAAAAAATGTTAGGAATGATCCAGACAGAGTTAGACTATGTGTGGGATGGTTCCCAGCTATTCAATATCTTTGCTAGAGGGCTAAAGGGACCTTTAGGTGTGATGCCTCGAGCTAAGCTTGTGGGGTGAATTCATTTGACCATATGAGTGAGTACGACATTAGAGTGGAGAGGTGCACGAATGGGAAAGTTTGATAATACTGAGAATTAGAGAATTACTTTAGCTATGGAGATTTCTTAAGAATTGATATGAAAATGTGAATGACATGTCTCTTATTCCATTCTATATTGCATGCTTAGTGTGTTTCTTATATGCTTCTGCTATAATTCTTGATTGAAAAGTGCATCGCTAACACTTGTATATTAAATTCTATGAAATATGTGATGTGGAGACGAATTGATTGTATGAATTTAGAGAGTCCCTTTTGTTGTTCTTAAAAGCTTGCAAGTACCATGTTTAAGTAAGATATGAAATCTTTATAGCATGTGATTCGTATTTTCCAAGTTATCGTGATGTGTGAATTATGGCTTGAGATCTGAGAGAATAATCTAGCGACCCCTTCCACTTCGTATTCTTTTTCTTTCATTTCATTTCCTTTGTTTTCATCTCCCGAGTTCATCTCTCTACTTATCTACCTCGATGACGAGTAAGCGGTAAGCTTGGGGGATTTTGATCGGTCCATATTTTACACCTTTTTTCTGCATGTTTGCATGTCATTTCGATCGCCCATATCACGCTTTTCATAATCATTCGATGATATTACGTTACTTTTCACTATTTCTTGTTTTTGTCAGATTTTAGGAAATATGGAGCGATCGGAAGCAAAAATGAGCTTAAAGGACTTGTATGCGTACCGGAGCATCGCCCATGGCCTTATTGAGGAGCTAGCGGTGTGGGACGATGAGAGGGAGAAGAAGGAGATTGATAGAATCGACAAAGAACCAAGGAGGAGAAGAGTTAACTCCAGAAACAGGCCACTCGGCCGAGTAACACATCCCACTCGACCGAGTGAAGAAATGTGCTCGACCGAGTACAACTGTTACGAAGAGACCTTGTGCTACAATGCAGTCGGCCGAGTGGTGAATTACACTCGGCTGAGTAGAGAACTCCACTCGCCTGAGTAAGTCAGAATTTCTGAAGGAAATCAAAGCTAACTCTCTGGAATTCTGGGGAGCATAGCAGGAGACCTACTCGGCCGAGTAATGAATCCCACTCGGCCGAGTGACGCAGAGTGCCAGAGTGCCCAAACCCCAACCTCGAAGTAGACTCTCTGGAATTTTGGGAGAAAAGCAGAAGACCCTACTCGGCTGAGTAGAGAAGTCCACTCGACCGAGTGTAGAATCCCACTCGGCCGAGTGACGCCAATGACACGAGCACCAAGATTTTCAGACAGCCTCTCACTCTTTTGAAATCTTCTATCATTCCAGCAGACAAAGTATTTTTCTCATATTTTTATGGATAGTAGACGTCATGACGGTTCCAACGTTGCCAAGAACGTGCCAATCGGAGGTCGGATGAAATTTGGAGAATTTCTGCAAGTTGATGCTGCAGTGCTGGAATTTCTACTCGGCCGAGTCATATTCCCACTCGGCCCGAGTGACTGCGGGCCCAGAACTTAAGTTGCGGCCAGAGCTGTCTTTGGGCACGAATTTTAGAGGTTTTCTAGGGTTTTTTTAGGGATTTGAGTGGGCTATATAAGAGGTTTGTAGCCGTCATTAGAGGAGAGTTCCACTATGTTTTCTTAGTACTACAATGCACTCAGCCGAGTAGAGAACTCCACTCGCCCGAGTGAGTTAGAATTTCTAAAGGAAATCAAAGCTAACTCTCTGGAATTCTGGGGAGCACAGCAGGAGACGTGCTCGGCCGAGTAATGAATCCCACTCGACCGAGTGACGCAGAGTGCCAGAGTACCCAAACCCCAACCTCGAAGCAGACTCTTTGGAATTTTGGGAGAACAGCAGAAGACTCTACTCAGCCGAGTAGAGAAATCCACTCGACCAAGTGAAGAATCCCACTTGGTCGAGTGACGCCAATGACACGAGCACCCAGATTTTCAGACATCCTCTCACTCTTTTGAAATATGCTATCATTCCAGCAAACAAAGTATTTTTCTCATATTTTTATGGATATTAGACTTCATGATGGTTCCAACACCACCAAGAACGTGCCAATCGGAGGTCGGATGATATCTGAAGAATTTCTACAAGTTGATGCTGCAGTGCTGAAATTTCTACTCGACCGAGTCATACTCCCACTCGGCCCGAGGTACTGCAGGCCCAGAACTTAAGTTGCGGCCAGAGCTGTCTTTGGGCACGAATTTCAGATGTTTTCTAGGGTTTTTTTTAGGGTTTTGAGGGGGCTATATAAGAGGTTTGTAGCCGTCATCAGAGGAGAGTTCCATTATGTTTTCTTAGGGATTATTTCAGAGGTTAGGCCATGCCCTAGGCCCCCTCTTGGGATCTAAAAGCTTGTATTTGGATTGAAGTTCTTCATCAAAGCTAAGTATCTCTTTGTTCTTATTATTTGAATCTTTGATTTGATATCTTTTTATATGCAAGCAATGGTTTTTATTGATTTCTATATCGTTATTGCTATGCTTGAGTAGGTTCATCGTTCTAGGGCAAAGGGATGAACCCTATGGATCTAATTTCAGATTTATGATGAATGAATCTCTATGTTACTGGAATCAATTACTAGATGGGTTAGGTTGTGATTGATTTATCACAGATAGTTAGGAATTTCCATCGATTTGGGGTTTGCAAGAGATTGAATTCCTATCGATGGGAAGGCCTAGATATTCGAATTAGGTTTATAATCGAAATCCACTAGGGTTGGTTTGCAAGAGATTGGACAAAAGTTAGAATTTTTATTATAAATCTATACCCATAATCATTTGCAAGAGATTGGACGAATACGAACTATCATAACATAGATCGTAACTCGGGTTTGCACGAGAGTGGGCTCGAGGTGCGATTGGACGATGATGTAGATCTTCATGCGGCTTAGGTTAGGGTTTGCACGAGAGTGTGCCATAAACTAGGTTGCTATAGACCGGCAATAGCGCGAGAGCGTGAGCTTGGTTCTCTATTCAGTTACGACTAGTTCACCTCAACACAAGTCTAGTAATATTGAGATTCACTATTCATAATGATGCATGATAATCCATAGTGGGGATTCCCTAGATCTAGACACTTTTATTATATTATATCTGAATCGATACTTGACCAACTTCTTTATCACCGACACCGACATCCATCACCATTCCCATTACATCACATCATACCCATCTCCACCAATAAAACATTCGTAGTCAATCCAACCTAGGATAGATTGGAGCCAACACCACCTCCTCGTGTTCGATTGATCACTCCGTATTTTACACCCTTTTTCTGCATGTTTGCATGCCACTTTGATCGCTCATATCATGTTTTTCACGATTATTCGACAATATTGCGATGCTTTTAACGATTTCTTGTTTTTGTCGTATTTCAGGAGATATGGAGCGATTCGGAGTGATTTTGAGATCAAGAGGATTTGCACCCACTCCGAAGTGTTACCCGAGGCAATTTTGAGGACTATTCGACGATAGGAGACAAGTGGAGGAAGAAGGAACGTCGTAGGAGCGACGAGGAGGCGAAAAGATGAAGAATGGGCATTTGCAGTATCTCATTCGGCCGAGTGAAGTACTCACTCGGCCGAGCCAGAAGACCACTTGGCCGGCCAGAACGGACACGCATCAACATAAGAAAATCAGCGTGCACTCGACCGAGTGACGATAGTCCACTCGGCCGAGCATGGAAAGCCCCTCGCCCGAGTGGCATGGGAAAATCCAGTTCAAAAACGGCCGACTTACTGTAAATATACAGGCTTTTGACGACTCCGACTCGGCCGATCAAGAATTGCCCCTCGGCCGAGTAGGTAAATCCACTCGGCCGAGTCACCTTCCGAAGACAAACCCCAAAAATCCCCAACTTACTATAATTGTACAGGGTTTGTCACTCGGCCGAGTGACATTTGTCACTCGACCGAGTGGGCCGCCCCGCCTGCTGCGTAAACTGCGATTTTTGAGCTGCGCAGGGGCATTTTTGTCACGATTTTTTGGGCGATTTTGAGGGGTATTTAAATCCAGTTTTTGCCCTAGTTTAGGAGAACTTTTTGATACTTTTTGCAGCCTTTTTAGACAGCTTTTTAGGGAATTAGATTTAGGGCTTTTGGGAGATTAGAAAGGAGATTTTTGTTGGATGCTATTGGGTTCTCATTGGTTTGTCTCTTTTCTCATTAAAAACTCCATTTTTGTTATTGAATTCTCTATTGCAATGATTTGTGCTGAATTTTCTATTGAATTTCTTATGAATTGCATAATGAATAGTGAGTAGTTTTATTGTCCTAAGGCGTGGGGATGAACCCTATGAACCCTATTTCTAAATTGTGATGAATTGGTGAAATTGTTGCTAGAATTGATTAGGGTTAGGTTGGGATCGATTAATTACGGATAGCTAGGGATTCATATTGATTGGGATTTGCTAGAGATTGGATCCCAATTGATAGGAAGCCCTAGAAATTCGATTTAGATTTCCGATTGGACTTTTCTAGAATTGGTTTGCAAGAGATTGGACCAAGGCTAGGGTTTTCAATCGTAATTCTATACCCATACCCGTTTGCAAGAGATTGGACGGGTAGGAACTATCTCAACTTAGGTCGTAGCTCGAGTTTGCACGAGAGTGGGCTCGAGATACGATTGAACGATGATGTCGATCCTAAGGCTAGCGGCTTAGGTTAGGGTTTGCAAGAGATTGGGCCCTAACCTAGGTTTGCTATAGACCGGCAATAGCGCGAGAGCGTGAGTTTGGTTCCACATTTAGTTGCGACTAGTTCATCTAAAATTCAAGTCTAGCAAAGATGTAACCTACGAATCACAACGATGAGATACGGTTCGTAGCGGGGATTCCCTATCCCTAGGCACTTTATTTCATTGATATTTCTATTGATATACGAACGATTGTGACAATTTTACCCCGAACCATTTCGATAGCTAGGTGATTAGAACGAGACACTGTCATTGTCCCTCCCTGAGTTTGATACCCGCTCGCCACTTCGCCGTGCGCTTGCGGTAAGACTACGAGTCGCTCGTCCTGTGTGTGTGTGTGCATACTGGGGCGTCGATCAAGTTTTTGGCGCCGTTGATGGGGATTTATCTCCGTGTATTTGCGCCATACTAGGTTGTGCTTTAGGGTTGCATTTTGGAGCGATCAAGTTTTTGGCGTCGTTGCCGGGGAGAAGCATTTGACGGTTTTCGATTTTGGTCACCCGGTTATCTCTCACCATCTGTTCATCCATCTTTCTTTATTTTATTTTTTGCCTTTTAAACTCTGTTTGCTGCTCAATTTACTTGCTTTCCCAGATTTCTCCATAAGATCTTAACAGGAACATAGGGGAGGCAATGTTAATGACTGAGTCAAGCCAGGGAGATGATGACTCCTTTACGAGCCTTCTTGAATAACTTGTTGATGAGGTCCATGCCACAGGGGCATTCACCGTTGATATCGAGGACCCCATTGAGCAACAATTTGCCATCTTTGTGATGTATCAAATCTCCCCGGAAGGGACTATAGAGGGCAACATCAGAGTTGATGTGAGGGACGGCAAGTTATGTTTTGAAAATGGCGAAACATGCATCGAAGAGTAATACTCTTCCGAGGAATTCATTGATCAAGCCGAGATTCAGGGAAGTACACTCTACGACCCTTACTCTTATTTTTGTGAACTTACAGACGCATCTCTTGATCTCAGGCTTGGACCGGAGCTCAATGGTGATCCCATCAATGCCCACATGGAGGTGTGTAGTGTCTATTCCGATGCACCGTCCTCGCTAAGAAGCGAATCTGAGCCTCCACACAAGAGCGCGCCGCATGAACAAGAACTAGACTCAGATATTGATGAAGAAGCCAAACTCTCACAAGTAGAGGAAGTAGAGGGTACATCGCCTCCTGAGGTAGAGCTAAAACAATTACCACTGAATCTAAGGTATGCTTTCTTGGGTAGTAAATTGACCTTTCCGGTGATTGTTAATGCCCACCTCACCCATGATCAACTTGAAAGACTCCTAGACGTCCCTAGGAGTCACAAGGATGTCCTCGGCTACACTATCTCTGATCTAAAGGGAATAAGCCCTAGGCTTTGCACTCATAGAATCCATTTGAAAAACACTGACGCGACCTCCATAGAGCCTCAAAGGCGGTTGAACCCTAACATGAAGGAGGTGGTTAAGAAAGAGATTCTTAAATTACTTGAAGCCGGTATCATCTATCCCATCTCTGATAGTAGATGGGTTAGCCCCGTTCACGTTGTCCCCAAAAAAGGGGGGATGACCGTTATAAAAAACGAAAAAGGAGAGCCCATCTCTACACGCACTGTCACGGGATGGCGGATGTGTATTGATTATAGGAAACTGAACAAGGCCACCCGAAAAGACCATTACCCATTACCCTTCATTGATCAAATGCTTGAACGCCTTGCTAAGCATAAATACTTTTGCTATTTGGATGGGTATTCAGGGTTCTTTCAAATCCCTTTGCATGAAGATGACCAAGAAAAGACTACTTTTACTTGTCCCTATGGCTCATATGCCTATCGTAGAATGCCCTTTGGGCTTTGTAATGCTCCCGCCACTTTCCAAAGGTGCATGACATCAATCTTTTCTGATTACATTGAAAATATAATGGAAGTCTTCATGGATGATTTTTCTGTGTATGGAAGTGAGTTTGATTCTTGTTTGGCTAATCTTACCAAAGTTCTCAAACGATGCCAACAAAACAATCTCACCCTTAATTGGGAAAAATGTCATTTTATGGTCACCGAGGGGATAGTGCTTGGGCATCTTGTGTCCTCTAGAGGGATTGAAGTTGATAAGGCGAAGGTTGAGGTAATCGAAAAAATCCCTCCTCCTATTAATGTAAAGGGCATTAGAGGCTTCCTTGGTCATGCGGGGTTTTATCGCCGCTTTATCAAAGACTTTGCCCTAATTGCCCGACCACTCACTTCCTTACTTACTAAAGATGCCCCCTTTGTCTTTTCAGGAGAGTGCTTGCAAGCATTTAATACGTTGAAGGAAGCACTCATCTCCGCCCCCATCATGCAACCGCCAGATTGGAGCCTTCCCTTCGAGCTCATGTGTGATGCAAGTGACCAAGCCATCGGAGCGGTGCTAGGACAAAGGAAAGACAAGAAGCTTCATGTTATATTCTATGCTAGCAAGACATTGGACGACGCGCAGAAAAATTATACTACCACCGAGAAAGAAATTTTAGCGGTTGTCTACTCCATCGAGAAGTTCCGTTCCTACCTCCTTGGATCCAAGGTTATTGTCCACACCGACCATGCGGCATTGAAGTATCTTTTAAGCAAGAAAGAGGCAAAACCAAGATTGATAAGATGGATACTTTTGTTGCAAGAATTTGACTTGGAGATTAGGGACAAGAAGGGAACGGACAACGTAGTGGCGGACCACTTATCTAGGCTTATTCGCGATGAGGAGGACGCGAGCCTACCCATCGATGACACCTTTGTTGATGAGAGGCTATATGCCATAAGGCCCGGAGAGGTGCCTTGGTATGCGGATTTCGTCAATTATTTGGCTTGTGGGATCAAACCATGCGGAATGCTCACGCAACAAAAGAGGAGGTTTATGCACGAAGTCCGAAATTATTTTTGGGAAGATCATTATCTCTTCAAGATTTGCAAGGATGGTGTTATTCGGAGATGTGTTTCCAAGGAGGAGGCCGCGTCTATCATCTTGCATTGCCATGGTATGCCATGCGGGGGACATCACGCCTCATCTAATACCACTGCTAAGATATTACAATGCGGATTCTTTTGGCCGACCATGTTCAAGGATACGCATGACTTCGTCAAGGGATGCGATCGATGCTAACGGACCGGGAATATATCAAGGCGAAACGAGATGCCGATGAGGCCTATTCCAGAAGTTGAACTATTCGATTGTTGGGGAGTGGACTTCATGGGGCCTTTTCTGTCAAGCAAAAGGAAACAAGTATATCTTACTAGCCGTGGACTACGTCTCTAAATGGATGGAAGCCATTGTGACCCCTACTAATGATGCGAGGGTGGTATCCAAGTTTTTCAAGCATAACATCTTCCCACGCTTTGGAGTGCCTCGTACTTTAATAAGCGATGGGGGAAGCGACTTTATAGAGATCAAATTTGAAGCCATGTTGAAAAGATATGGGGTGAATCATAGAGTTGGCATGGCATACCATCCCCAAACGAGTGGCCAAGTGGAGGTGTCGAACCGAGAAATCAAGCAAATTCTAGAAAAGACCGTAGATAGATCTAGAAAAGATTGGTCGATGAAATTGGACGATGCACTATGGGCTTATCGTACGGCCTTTCGCACTCCTATTGGCACAACACCGTACCGACTTGTTTATGGGAAAGCTTGTCACTTACCGGTAGAGTTGGAGCACCGCACATATTGGGCTATTAAGACATTCAACTATGACTACAAGAGTGCGGCGGTGAGGCGACTCTTAGACATTAATGAGCTTGATGAGATTAGACGTGAAGCCTATGAGAGCTCAAGGATTTATAAGGAAAGGACTAAAATCCTCCATGACGCACGCATCACCGTCACGGACTTCAAGGTCAGAGACAAAGTCCTCCTATTCAATTCCCGGCTCTGACTCTTCCCCGGAAAATTGAGATCGCGATGGTCCGGACCATTCACCATTAAGCACATTCAACCGGGAGGAGCTTTTGAATTGGAAGGGAAAGACGGGGCCACATTCAAGGTGAATGGACAACGGCTCAAGCATTATTCCGAAGGAGTCCCCTCCGGTGAAGTGAATTGCGTATACCTCCTCAAGGGACGCCCCCACGATCTTTCATATCTTCTCGATGAAGTGATTGAAGAAGCAATCCCCCACTCCATTGGTGCTCTCCATGACGATGGCTTCGAAGAAGGCCAAACTCCGGGTGAAGAAGAGAAATTGGAAGACCCTCCGAATAGCTCCACGGATGATGATGAAGGCGACGCTGATGTCGCAAGAATACGAGAGCTTTGCAAGCTCTCAAAGGCCAAGAATCTGAAGAAAGCTCCACCGAATGGAAGATCGGTGTCACCGGCCAAGAAGAAGATAGGAACAAGCTCTAGCTTGGGGGACTTATCCCCCAACATTACCCATGATGAGGAGGCGTCGAGGAAGACCGATGAACATCATGACCCGAACCCAAGCGGCCTTCCCGACAAGTTTGACGGGTGCATCTCATATGCACCCAATATCGCAAGCTAAACGAATATCTTAAGGGGTCGAGCTCACGACCTTAAACGAGCGCTTATCGGGAGGCAACCCGACGGTTTTTGCATTATTTTTATTTTGATTATCATTTTTGTTTTAGCCTTTTGTTAGTTTTTAGAATGTTTTGTCCATGAAAATCGTGACAACGGGTCCTAGTTTTCATGACAGGAGAAGGAGAAAGGGAGATCCATCATATAGAGGATGATCGAGGCAAGGAAGAGCGCTCCAGGAATGCGTTCAGGACTTAGGAGGAGGAAGAAACAGACTGGAGGAAGAAAAACAGAGACCAGAGCAAAAACGGAGAGCCGAAGCAGAAAACAGCATGTCACTTGGCCGAGTCGCATATGCCACTCGGCCGATCAAAGTCTCCACTCGGCCGAGTGGAGCACAAAACAGGGAAGTTTCTGCAGACCAACTCTCTGTTAATTTCTGTAAGTTTTAGTTTTAATCGCCACTCGGGCGAGTGACTTGTCACTCGGGCGAGTGACTTGTCACTCGGCCGAGTGAAACAGATACCCTCCGAGCCTAAAAATTGTCGAGTGGCAGAGCCACTCGGCCGAGCGGAGTTTCTCCCTTCGGCCGAGTGAAGCAAAGCCACTCGGCCGAGTCGTAAGTGGGAACGAGATTTTCAGAATTTTCTTCGTTTACGCACTCGGCCGAGTGATATTTCCACTCGGCCGAGTCGTAACAATTTCTATATAAGTTAAGAGGCGGGAGCGAATTTCTAAAAACCCAAATCGCCCCATTTTCGTCCGAGCCCTCTGCCTTTTCGCCTCCCTCACCCGCTGTTTCACACCCCCCGCGCCCGAATCAAGCCAACCCCGCCGGCGATGGCCTGACCGAGCCACGCCGACCACCGGCCGCCGCTCCACCTTGCCGGCGCCGGCCTCCACCGCCCCCGATCACCCCTTTTTGCCCCCAAAACCCCTCTTCTCCCCGTTTCTTTTGATCCGTACGCCCGTTGAACCCCTAACCCAAATTAATTTCTATATCTATCTATTATCCCACATCTCCCCCATATATATTGAATATTATTTGCTGATTTGATCGTTTGATTTGCAGGCTATCTTAGGGGAGCTTTGGGGAGCTTTTGGACGCGCATTTAGCTTCGCGGTGGAGGCGTCTCTTCGCACGCACCACTTATTGCTCTCGCGGCGTGTTCAGGTACACTCGTTCCATCACTTAGCACGCCGCATCATTTTTTTAGTTTGGGACACGTCTCGCGGCACACATGCCGCCGCATACTAGGCCGCGTACACGGGGATCCGCTCCCAAGCGGAGGAGGACCGATGATCCCGGTCCCTCTCACGCTAGGGAGGACTCCCCTCCACCTAGCCCGCCACCGCCACCACCACCTACACAGACGATCCCAGCCGATCCTGTCCCTCCACCCGCTCCTGTTGTCAGGCCGATGGGGATCACGTTTCGAAATGACGCACACCGTGCCAGATTCGAGCGTATCTGCCATCGCTCGATAGTACCCTCTAGGTTCATACACTTAGCTGACCTTGATCGCCTAGGGGTACTCGAGGGGCTTCTCACGTTGTACGACAACGTGGGATGGCGTGATTTTCTTGTGGTGTCGACGGATACTTATATCTGCCCGACACTTGAGGTCCTGAGCCCTATTGACCGGACCCCTGGAGGATGCACATTCCGCTTGATGGATCGAGAGTGCGAGATCACTCTCGACATGCTTCGTGCATTCTTCCAGTGGCCCGCTGTCCCTGTCCCTGACCGTGCCTACGCTCCCACGCACATCCCACCCCCGTCGTTCGACACCTCCACCTTCTGGACACGGATCACGGGATCCCCACTTGGCTTTGACCATAGTAGGGCCAAGGCCTCAGCCATCCTGCACCCCTGCCTCCGCATTGCACATCGCCTCATGGCGACTACCTTCCTAGCGAGGTACGAGCCCGGGACGATGTCTACGCCTGAGCTCTACATGCTCTACGCGATGACTCGCCCCAGGCTTCTGGATAGGGGTAGCGACGACCTGGTCCCCGTCGTCGAGATTGACATTGCTAGCTGGTTTCTGGACTGCATCATCATTTCGGTGAACGCTCGCTCACCTATTTGTTGCGGCGTTCTGATTACACTTCTAGCCCTTATGACTGGCGTGGACCTACCTGATGACTTGCGTCGAGCCCCGGGCCCCACCGCACTTTCGATAGATGTTATGGCCCGGATGAAGATGCTTCGTCCCCACGGTCGCAGGCACTGGGTGTGGTTGCACGGTCCCTTTAGTGCTAACTACATGGTTCTTCCAAGCCTCGCTCAGACACACATTGGACCGGCCCATGGGGATTGGATTCCAGCGATGGATCACCTTATCCCCGCTGCCTACGTGCTTGAGGCTGAGGATGCTGGGCAGGCACCCCCTGCACCACCTGTTGACCCCGTGATCCCTCAGCCTGTGCCTGCACTTTCTGCACCTCCCGACACTTCTGTCCATACTGACCGGCGCCCCGTTTACAGTATGGGCGCGGTGTCGTTTTACCGCAAGTGCACGGTTAGTGTAGGGTGCGGGTTTATCGAACTCAGGGAGGTGGATGGCTTGAGTGGCTACTAGCCTTGCCTAGGTCGTGTGCTAGCTACGCGGATAATGTGGGTGAAGTGTAGAAATAAAAGAAAGAATTGAAAAAGACACGAAATGAATCCCCGCTAACACTGGCTAGAGCATTCATGACACTTGGCATTTGACTTGACCCAGGGTGAGACATTGCCCCAAAAGGTGGTACCTAGCATCCATGGCCCGATATTTCGGTCGGTGCCAAGCACGCTAGGCCTACCCGGTTCCGGACGGTGGGCATTCCCATGTCCATTAACACCTTCCACAACCGGGAGCATTAAGGCCACAATGATATCTCCCAACACTTCGTTCAAGCCGTTCCCACGCGCGAGGACTCCATGTCTACACTAGGGGCGTGAGCTATGGCTAGGGAGTCAACCGCCAAGTTTATTCCCCCTTGGCCCGACGGTCAAAGGCGGTCTTTTTCCCGCCAATGACAATGAAACACCCCCGTGTAACCCTAATGGCCAAATAAGTCAAATGTGATTTCTAGCAATACATCGAAGCGGATCTTGACTGGACAAGCACCGGACCCCAATCCCCAACACAACTAGTGTGTTGCCATACGAATTGGACTCAGATTGCTAGAAATCCCCATTGACACATTTCATCGAACACATACCATGCAATCAAGTCAAATGTAAATTTCCAAGCATCAATCCTACCCTAACCCGTATTAGGGTTCATCAAACTACTCAACAATGAAAAACATAAAAACAAACAACACAAAAGACATATAAACTTTCACCATCAAGCAAAATAAACACAATACAAACAATGGAGAAAAAGAGAGGAAAATACTTATCTTGAGTTGAATCGTCAATCCAATACAAGACTTATTGAGCAAAAGACCTAATCTAAACTAACCTAGAACTCACAAGAGAAGGGGGAGCAAAAAGCCCTAAAAACTCCAGCAGATCCCCCTCAAGTCGGCCAGCCTCGTGTATTTATACCCCCACTTCGAAACCCTAATGGTTCGGGTCCAACCCGCAGGAAAAGCGCCACCCGATCGGTTGACAAGTCAACCGATCGGGTGATCTGTTACGAATAGTAAACAGAAAATGGCGGACTTTCACCCGGTCATATGAACCGGTCGGTTGAGTTCTTGGAGTGACCGGTTGGATCTTGACGCCATCGGGTGAAGGGATCGGTTGGGTGCCCGTGTCTCGGCTCCTCAGCATTAGCTACAGATGAACCGATCGGGTGAGAGTCACCCGATCGGTTGGAATTTGGCTTGAAAAGACAGAGAATCAGCCTCGTTTGAACCGGCCTGTGAACCGGTCGGGTGACATTCACTTGAGCTCCGGCTGAGACCGGGTGGTGCATGCGTGCATCACCCGATCGGTTGGAGATGACCAACCGACCGGGTGAGGGGCTGAAAGTTGTAATCTTTGTCGTTTGACCCCCTGGATCACGCGTGACTCCTCCCGTTGTTCCAAGGACTTGAGATATCGTCGTTAAACGTCCCCTACGCGGGCAATCTCCTACAAACATGGAGAAACAAAGAAAAGTGAAAGAAAACGAGAAAACACGAGAAAACGAATAAAAGACGGCGGAAAATACGGAGAAACACAAAAGAAAACGTGCGTGAATATATGAAATATAAACGCACGTCAAAATCCCCTAAGCTGAACTCTTCCTCGTCCTCGAGGAAGACGAGTGAGAGTAGGAGCTCGGAGGGGAAAAATAGAGAGAAGGAGAGAAAAAGAGAATTCTATATCCTAGATCGCCCGTAAGGGCCAACAAAATCAAACACGCCACACGAAGCAAGCATACGACAAAACACAACAGTAAACCAAGGAATGTGAGTCCAAACAAGTGTCGTGGGCCCACGCAGTGAAGCACGAGTGAGTGTGTGTAGGATCCTGCCAAAACAGAGTTAGGATCGATAAATGAAGTTTAGACTTACGCTTTCGTATGCGGCACGGTAGTCTACGAACTTCGCCTTCGGATTCGCCACGACGGATCGAGTCTTCTCACGAACGGAGTAAGGCTACTAAATCCACAATCTAAATCTCTACTTTTAGATTAAGAACTTGGATAAAGAGAGAGGAAGGATTTCGGCAGAGCTTCGCTAGAATGAAATGCAAGGCAAGAATACCATGCAAAAGTGTCAGGAAATGGCTAACCCTTGGGTCTTATTTATAGCCCCCAAGGTAGTTATTTTAGGAGCAATTGTTCCTTTGGAACAATTTAACTAAGGTGTACCATCGTACATGGCATATTATAAGCTTAAGTTGTACCATATGCATGGTACAATATAAGCTTAAGATATTACCCCTTTATTAGCCATATGTCGCATGCACTTATGCACATATAATGCGACTTTCCCATCAATCTAGAGATCCTCTCCGCAAGGGAACATATTCCCTTTGCGCACAACTTCGTGTACGCGACGTTTGAGGTCCGTATTCCCTCGTACATCCCTTACAAGGGTGTACTTGATCGGTCCCGAGTATACACCCCAGAGAACGGTTGTAGTTTTACCGCAAGTGCACGGTGTAGCAGCGAGCGGGATATCGAACACAGGGAGGACGAATGACTGTGCTTGCTCAAATCAACCTGGCTATTTAAGAAGAGAAATTTACCTTCGGCGATCCTGTCACAATCATCAGACAAATATGCGAAATATCAAATCAAATAAAGAACGTCTAGGGAATGGGGAATCCCCGCTACACACCATACTTCATAAATGTGGTTCATCGGTATCAAAATTGCTAGAATGAGAATTCGGATGAACTAGTTGCAACTGAATGTAGAACCAAGCTCACGCTCTCGCGCTGTTGCCGGTCTATAGCTATCCTAGGGTCGGGTCCAATCTCTTGCAAACCCTACCCTAGGGGAGCTAGCATTAGGATCAACATCATCGTCCAATCGCGCACCGAGTCCAATCTCTTGCAAACTCGGTCCATGATCTAGATTAGGATAGTTCCTACCCGTCCAATCTCTTGCAAACGGGTATCGGTATAGAATTGCAACCGGGAATCCTAGTATCGGTCCAATCTCTTGCAAACCGATACTTCGAAAAATCCGACTCCAACCCAATTCGGATTTCTAGGGCTTCCTATCAAATTGGGATCCAATCTCTTGCAAATCCCAATTGATATGAATACCTAGCAATCCGTAGTAAATTGATCCCAATCTAATCTCTAATAGCAATTCTAGCTCAATTTCTACCAATTCATCGCAAATATGAAAGTGGGCTTGTAGGGTTCATCCCCACGCCCCAAGACGCGGAGACTACTCGCAAATCATAGCAAGATCACAAAAATAATCGTTGAGATAAGCAATAGAATTCATCACAACAATGATATAAACAATAAAAATAGAATTTTTAGGGAAAAAAGATGCAAACCAATGTAGTTCTTCAATTAATCCAACAAAAATCCAAGTTTTGCACCTTCTCCAATCACAAGAATAAAGCTAAAAAAACTAATCTAAAAAGCTGCAAAAAGTCTAAGAGAGAGCTCTCTAAACTAGGGTTAAAACCGGGCTTAAATAGCCCCAAAAATCGTCCAAAAATCGTGACCAAAATACCCCTGCACAGCCTGTTTTCCGCAGTTTTCGCTACATGCAGCGCATCGCACTCGGCCGAGTGACAAAAGTCGCTCGGCCGAGTGAAAACCCTGCAATTTTCCAGTAAGTCGGGTCTTTCAGGGGTCTTCAGTTCGGGGGCGGCTCGGCCGAGTGAGTTGTCGTCACTCGGCCGATGACTTCACTGCACTCGGGCGGACGGGATTTAACACTCGGCCGAGTGGGTCTTCTGAAGTTCAGGCAGCCGAAAAACAGTAACTTCGATGTTTTGGAAGGGCTTTGTCTGGGCGCCACTCGGGCGGACGTGGTATCGTCACTTGGCCGAGTGGGTCTTCTGTACTCGGCCGAGTGCACATAGAAATCGTGTCTGAACTGGTCGGCCGAGCAGTGTCTCGCTGGTCGGCCGAGTGGCTCCTCCACTCGGCCGAGTGGGACACAAAAAATGCCCAATCTGCTTGTTTTGGCCTCCTCGTCGCTCCTGCGACGTCCATTCTTCTTTCGCTCCTCTCCAACAGCAAAATACCCCTCGGGGAGGTCGTTGGTGACCGTCTAGAGTAAGCACATCTCGTGATCACTCCAAATCGCGCCAAATCACCTGAAATGCGACAAAAACAACAAATCGTGAAAAGCATCGCAATATCGTCGATATATCGTGAAAAACATGATTTGGGCGATCTAAATGGCATGCAAACATGCAGAAAAAAGGTGTAAAATAAGGAGTGATCAGTACTAACGTCTTCCATATCCAACATCTCCCACTCACACTTGATGGGATTGTAAGAGAACGTCTTTCTCTTAGTTCTTTCATCTATCATACCTAGAAATAGACCGTGCGACAGTCATGCGCGTAGAGTCTGTTGTTGTGCACTTGTTAGAGATACACAACGACCTCGAAGGTGCAAAGTTGAGTAGTTCAACGCATGCTTTACCCTAGATTATTTCTTCACATTTCTTATACTTTATATTCAACAATTGAATCCCATCTGGATCACAATTGGCTGGCCAGCTTTGAATCATTAAAGTCCAAATGTGAATATGAAATCAATCTTCCTCTTCTTGCGAACCTTCTGATCTTGACTAGACTCGCTTTTCTAACGTGCCCCGCCGAGCCGAATTATCATAGCCCATAAGTAACACGCTAAGATAGCGATCATCTCGTCAAATCTAAAGGAACCAATTGGAGTCCTTGAGGGTAAGAGTTAAGGCCCATATGGCCTTTGAGTCTCACATAATAGCAAACACTATTGCTACTAACTCAGTGGTCGAAATGCATACGTGGTATGAACACGTATTACAACATCGCTCCTTTCCCAGGGAGTGCATGTCTCAATGATGTTGTAAGGATGATGATCAGGCACCACAATGTCTGACTTTGAGTCCCTTATTCTACTCAAATAGTCCTTTGGACTCACATCCCGCATTTAGACAGATAGGATTTCCAAAAAATCCTCTTAGATCTTTTGTAAGCATCCATATGATGCAGATCTTTCATGCGACCATTTTGTTTAAGTCATGACTCTTAAATCATCCGTCTGATGATTTTGACTTCAAACAGGTCTCATCTCTATTCCATCCGTCTGATAGAATAAGGCGGTTGCTCATGTGAGAGAGCCGACCTCAATCTATCCGACATACTAGAATTCAGCTGAGATTTCAAAAATGTACACAAACATTTCTTAAGAAATTCATATGCAATGTTTGAAAAAGAACTTATTCTTTTATTAATTTTGATCATTTACAGACATGGGAATTTACATTGGTACAACTCAGCTCTTACGCAATCCTTGAGATGATAAGTGTTTGTAAAACACATCTCTGGGGATAGCCTTTGTAAGCGGATCCGCTATCATCTCATGCGTAGATATGTACCTTATGTCTACCTTCTTGGTCTTATCATAGTCTTTTGCAAATTTGTAGCGGATATCTATGTGTTTGGTCTTACAATGGAATTTCGAATCTTTGACATAGGCTATAGATGCTTGACTGTCAATGTGTATCGGTACAACACCTGAGTCATTTGCATGAATTAGCCTGTCTAAGAACTTCCTAAGCCAAACAGCCTCTTGGACTGCCATGCTAAATGCTACAAACTCGGCTTCCATGGTTGAAAGTGCGATGCAGGATTGTTTCTTGCTACTCCAGGATATTGCACCAGATCCGAGTAGAAAAACATATCCTGAGGTCGATCGTCGCTCATCGAGATCACCCGCCCAATCATTATCAGTGTAGCCTTCGAGCCTCAAGGCATCTCCTTGATAGCATAAAGCAAAGTCTGCAGTTCCTTTGAGATACCGCATTATCCTCTTAATCGCTTTCCAGTGTACTTGCCCTGGGTTGGATTGGTAACGACTTACCATTCCAACGGCAAAACAGATGTCCGGTCTTGTACACATCATAGCGTACATCAGACTACCAACTGCACTGGAATATGGAACTTTTTCCATAATCTCCTTCTCTTTTTGGTTCTTCGGACATGATTTCAGACATAAATTGTCGCACTTGCTTATAGGAGTATCAATGGACTTGCAGTCCTGCATATTAAAACGTTCTAGAACCTTCTTTATATAAGTCTCCTGTGAAAGAGAAAGAAGTTTATTTGAACGATTCCTTGAAATCTTAACTCCAAGGATATATGCGGCTTCTCCCATGTCTTTCATCTCAAAAACTGATAAAAGCCAAGCCTTGATATCCATCACAAAGCCCTTGTCATTTCCGGCTATTAAAATGTCATCTACATATAGAGACATAATAACATACTTGTTCTTATTCATCTTGATATATACACAGTTATCTTCATCAAGCATGGAAAATCCATTTGATAAGACAACCTCTTGAAATCGTATATACCATTGCCTCGAGGATTGTTTAAGACCATATATGGATTTAAGAAGTTTACAAACCTTATGTTCGTTTCCTTCTTTTACAAACCCTGTTGGTTGTTTCATATAGATCTCCTCATCCAATTCTCCATTGAGAAAGGCAGTCTTTACATCCATTTGATGTAATTCGAGGTCTAAGCAAGCTACCATTGCCAGAATCAGGCGAATTGAGGTAAAACGAACAACAGGTGAGAAGGTCTCTTCGTAGTCTATCCCTTCCTGTTGCGTAAAACCTTTCGCGACAAGGCGAGCTTTATATCTGTCAATAGAGCCATCAGCCTTATGCTTGATCATGAGAACCCATTTGTTCCCAATAGCTCTACGTCCTCTGGGTAAGTCAACTAAGTCCCAGACTTGGTTAACTTTCATGGATTCTAACTCCTCTTGCATCGCTTCCATCCATTTGTCTTTAGCAGGGCAAGATACGGCCTGTTTGAAAGTAGCAGGCTCGTCATCTTCTTGTAGTAAAGTCATAAAGGTTTGCGGAAATTCAACCTCAAATCTTAGAGGAGCCAACCTTGTACGACTACTACGTCGTATTTGAGATTCTTCAAGTCCTTGTTGACTTGAGTTTAGATCAATTCTAATATCACTCCCATTTGGAATGTCGTTAGAATTGCTCCCACTTGGATCATTATTCCCGTATGGAATAGGATAATCGTCATTCGTATAATCCATTGGTGAAGGTTGAAACGTATTTTCATTTTCACCAAGAATTCTCCCACTCGAATGAGGTAATCCTTCTTGATCATAAATCTCAAATAGAGATAAGTCCTGACTTATCTCGCCCTGTCTTGGAAACTCGTTTTCTAAGAAAGTGACATCCCTCGATTCAAACTCAATTAGCCCACCATTGTCTTCCTGACTAACAAAAACATAACCTTTGGAGTTTTCTGCGTATCGTATAAAGATACATTTCCTTCCCCTTGGCCCAAGTTTGCCATACTTATGGGAGGAAATATGTGCGTAGGATGCACAACCCCAAGGTTTTAAAATGTTTAAGTCAGGAGACCTTTGGTTCCACAACTCATAAGGAGTGGAGCTAACTGATTTCGAGGGTACGCGGTTTAAAATGAAAGCGGCCGTCAATAATGCATCACCCCAAAAGGTGATTGGCAAGTTAGCTTGCGCCATCATTGAACGGACCATTTCCATTAAAGTCCTATTTCTCCTTTCTGCAACACCGTTTTGTTGAGGAGTATAAGGCATAGTTACCGGATGTACTATGCCTTTTTCATCACAAAGTTCCTTAAAACTTATTGATTAATATTCACCGCCCCTATCGGTTCGCAAAACCTTAATCTTGCGATCTAATTGATTCTCCACTAAACTCATATAGTTTTTAAAGCAAGCCAAAGCTTCACTTTTGTGGGATATCAAATAGATATGTCCGAATCAGGTGAAATCATCAATAAAAGTGATGAAATAGGACTTTCCGCGTCTTGTCTTGACATTCATCGGACCACATATGTCCGAATGGATAAGCTGTAATGGAACCTGGGCCCTTGTGCCGGTTCCAAACGGCTTGCGACAAGATTTCCCCACAAGGCAATGTTCGCAGGTCGACATTTCAACCTTTGAAACATTGGATAGAAGGCCACGTTTGGCAAGTCTATCCATACGCGTTGGTCCAATATGACCAAGCCTTGCGTGCCAACAAATCACATCAGACTCATAAGTCTTAGAATTTGCAATAAGGAAATTTTCATTACATGAGGAATCATACATTGTACTCATTACAATAAATCCTTTAAATACAAACCCAGTACCAATAAGAGTATTATTACAACTTAAGTCCACATTACAATCATGAAAAAACCAGTTATAGCCAAGACCCATTAATACGACCACAGAAATTATATTCCTTCGAATATCTGGAGCGAAGAGGACATCATGAAGTAGGAGAGTGCGGCCGTTGTCCAAGACTAGCTTGCAAGTCCCAACGCCTTTCACTTCAACACGTGTGTTGTTTCCTACATAGATCCACTTCGTTCCTTGGGGTATCCGGTGATACTCCATGAAGGACCGTCTGTCCCTTGCTATGTGGTCGGTGGCACCTGAATCAATTATCCAAAATGGATTAGATTCCACAAGAAATATTGAACTAGAAACACATATGTAACTAGTATATTTACAAGTTACCTCGTCGCCTCCACTCGTACACGAACGAGCATAGTGACCGAGCTTGTTGCACTTGAAGCACTTGATCCTTTTCAAGTCTTTCTTCTTGTGCCATTTCTTGTGCCCACCCTTATGTTTGGGTTTCTTGGTAGACTCAGGTTGCTTTTTACGTTCATTAGTGAACTTCGAACGATCTTTCCGTTTCTTTCCTCCGTGTGAGGATCTAGCAACCATGTGCACTTCTGCACTTGGCTTGGCAGCCGCAAGCCGCTCTTCCTCTAATTCGAGGTGCTTGGAAACATCGCTGAAGGTCTTGATGCTCTCATTGTGAGTGAGATGCATCTTCATTTGATCCCACCCATTTGGTAGGGAACGTATAACTGCTTGGATTTGTTGCTCATCAGTGAGCACATGACCTGCGTCCTTTAACTCCGAGATAAGGTTCGCCATATGTCGCAGATGTTTCCCCATGGAATGATCTGGACGTTTCTTATATGTATCGAACCTTATAGTTAAGGCGTGAAGTTTGGACACCGATGTGCCACCGAACTTATCCTCTAGCTTGGACCATATGTCCATGGCTAGGTCATGTTCTCGGAAGATGCGCATTATGTCATCAGCCATACTGCTTAATAACGTAATGCGCGCTATCTTATTCTTCCGAGACCAAGCATCAAAAGCTTCCTTGTCTCGTCGGTGTTGGGCCGTAGTGCCCAACTCGGGTTCAATCATAACGTTCTTTAGAGTTTCGAGCACTTCTTGCTCCTCTAGAACGTATTGTATCTTGATGGACCAAAGGTTGTAATTATCGCCGTTGAGTTTTTCACCTCTGTTTAACTCAGCGTTGATATTATTTGAAGCGGAAGACATTTTACTTTTAAAATGCAGCAAAAGACACAAAACCGAAGGTTTGATCAAAACATTGCATAAAAATTCTTAAAATATAACTCCCACTTGAAATGATAATAGAATATCCCATTTGGATAGTTCTAAAAATTCAAATCCCACTTGGAATTATATTATATTTGATAAGTTACTTTCGAAAAATATTGAAGATGTTGTTCTAGAATCGAAAAGGTCTCTATGATTCCAATCACCATCTAGAACAACCTTCAATATTCCCCCATCACTTATCAAACAATCGTACTCTTATAGTACTTTGCAGCAGAAAATTACTTTTGAAAAACATATCTTTCAAAATGGAATAGGTGAGAGTTTGCGCAAAGAATTTTAGCGCAACAATTGCCAAGCCAAGAGACCTATTCTACACACCCATGGGTTAGATAACTATGGCCGGATCGTGGTAGGACTTGGAATTCTAAATTGCGCTATCCCGATTAAGGACGAGACATAACCTATTTGAAAACATCTTTTTCAAAAAAATTTAAAATACATTGGCTAATCTCCGTAGAGTAGAGCACAACGTCATAAGTACATTGGCTAATCTCCGTAGAGTAGAGCACAATGACATGGCTAATCTCGCATGACGTAGAGCACTATGGCTAATCTTCAAGGAGTAGAGCCCAAGGAAAAACTTCATTAAAATGTTAGCCCCGTATGGACTAGTCGGCACTGTGGTTAGCCCCGTATGGACTAATCGGCACATTCGAGTTTGACCAAGGCCTTTTGTCACCCCATATGGGTCAGTCGGCAAGTTTGCGATCGACCAAGACCTTCTGCCGGATTGGTCGACCAAAACAACCAAATTGGTCGACCAATTTTGGTCTGCAACTTCTCCCGGCCAGGGCCTCTGCCCTGGCCGAGGCGTGGCCAAGGGCCGGCCAGGGCCTCTGCCCTGGCCGGCCAGGGGCCCTTGCCCCCTCGGCCAGGGCCTCTGCCCTGGCCGAGGCCGGCCAGGGCCGGCCAGGCCCTGGCCTCTGCCAGGGCCGGCCCCTGGCCTTGGCCGGCCACTGCCGGCCTGGCCATGGCCGGCCATGGCTTGGCCATGGCCGGTCATGGCCAAGGCCATTTTTGCCTTGGCCGGCCATGGCCCTTTGGCCATGGCCGGCCTCCCCTTGTGTGGGGTGGCCGCACACCCCCGCCGGTGGGGGTTGCCGCGGTGGTTATTGGCCGTAGCCAACCCCCTCCGCATGGGGAGGGGGGTGCATGACCTTCATAGCCCATTTGGCCATGGTGCACATGCACTAAAATTCATCTTCCCCGATGGGAATAACCACCACCTACTTCCTCGATGAAGCACCCGTTCGTCGATGAAGCACCCGTTCGTCGAGAAAGTGGTTATTTTCTAATGGCCGTGTGCCAAAAATGAAAAATAACATACTACGTGAACGGTCGGTTCTTCCCGTCACGGAGAGTTCCTACCATATCCGTAATGATAGGTGACCCTAACGTGAAAAGAACAACCGCTGCGTTCTCTCCGTCACGAAGCGTTCCTACCATATCCGTAATGGTAGGATACCCATTCGTGAAAAAGACAACGACTCGTTCATAGTTTCGACGGGGCGGCGGTTTGACCGGGGCGAACCCGTATGGCTCTGATACCAATGTAGGATCCTGCCAAAACAGAGTTAGGATCGATAAATGAAGTTTAGACTTACGCTTGCGTATGCGGAACGGTAGTCTACGAACTTCACCTTCGGACTCGCCACGACGGATCGAGTCTTCTCACGAACGGAGTAAGGCTACTAAATCCACAATCTAAATCTCTACTTTAGATTAAGAACTTGGATAAAGAGAGAGAGGAAGTATTTCGGTAGAGCTTCGCTAGAATGAAAATGCATGCAAGAATGCCATGCAAAAAGTGTAAGGAAAATGGCTAACCCTTGGGTCTTATTTATAGCCCCCAAGGTAGTTATTTTAGGAGCAATTGTTCCTTTGGAACAATTTAACTAAGGTGTACCATCGTACATGGCATATTATAAGCTTAAGTTGTACCATATGCATGGTACAATATAAGCTTAAGATATTACCCCTTTATTAGCCATATGTCGCATGCACTTATGCACATATAATGCGACTTTCCCATCAATCTAGAGATCCTCTCCGCAAGGGAACATATTCCCTTTGCGCACGACTTCGTGTACGCGACGTTCGAGGTCCGTATTCCCTCGTACATCCCCTACAAGGGTGTACTAACGTCTTCCATATCCAACAGTGTGGTCGTGTGCTAGCAGATGGTGTCACTATCTACGATGTGCAATAAAGCTCCATATACACATACCCAAAGAAAGACCCAAATATCGATTCAATTTGAAATTGCGGTGAATATTAGCTCAAGCATGCATGAGAAGAGTATAAGAATAGAAGCGTATCATGCATCGGGGACTCCACAGCTAGGGACTAGGAAATCACCACACTATAGCCTAGGTAATCGCTAGAATGTCCCTATGCCAAGTGTTTTCGAAAGCGATGGAGGTTGAGAAGATGTGGAGTAGAACACTCGGTGCAAATTCTCGCCTTCCCCTTATTCACGGCAAGTAGGAAAATATTCACACTGGAATTTTTTTTTTTTGGGTTTTGGGTATTTGCATTTTTTTTTCTTTTCTTTTCGTTTCTCATCTTTTTGGGTTTTTCTTTTCTTTTCTCCTTTTTTTGGATTTTTGGGAATTGGGATATTTACATGTGTACTCTCCCAAGTGGGAGAACGGTACACGACGAGGGGATTTGCACCAAGTAAAATAAAAATGAAATCGGATTCTAAACACTTGGACAAAGGAGATATTTCTCGCTAATCAGAGCATAGGCTAAATGGGTTATCCTAGTCCTCGTTTGTGTAATCCCGACACATGCGAATGGAAATATACGATATAAATATAGCATGCATATAGAAGCAGATAGTAGAAGCAAATACCGCATATTCAAATCGAAGCATGATAATCTAAGGGTCAACCAAGGATAGGTATATAAAACATAATCACAAGGTAGAAGCACACCAAACAGCTAGGCACGACGCACGACTCACAAAAAGCTAAGTGGACCCGCGATGCATGAAATGCAAGAGGACTCGATATCCTAGGGTTAGTGAATGTGATTATCGAAGCTGTGCAAGGTGCGCGTGTGATTTTCGTGGCAATTCATCATAGAGTTCATCTCTAGGAGAAAGAGATAAAAAGAGGAAAAGAAAAAGAAAAAGAAAAACACGGAGAAAAACGACTCAAATAACGAAGAAAAAGAGACAAATGACGCACGAAGTGCGACTCCCCCAAGCTGAAACTTGCATTGTCCTCAATGCAATAGTAGTGAATACGGGAGGGCAATGAAAATGGGGGGAGTTACGCACCGACACAAAAAATGAAAAACACGAAAAACACACGAACGAAACTGGAAAATAAAGAAAAAGAAACATACATAATAAAAGATATAAAACACGACGAAGGACTCAAAGACACAAACACACGACAACGACACACGAAAAAATGCACACAAAAGTCGATTTCCCCCAAGCTGAACATGACAATGCTAGCAAAATGATATGATCAATGTGATGCAGAAATATGCTAGGGGAAAATCGGAAAAGAAAGAAATCAGAATGCAGGAGAGACAGTCTGCTCGTTCTCCTCGGAAGAGGATGAGGGGTGAAATGATAGAAGGGCACGACATGAAGGGTTATTAAGATGCAAAAGCAAATCCTAGATACGCTCCCATTGCTAATGAGAGGAGACGAGATTATTCAAATCTAAACTAGAAAGCGGTAAATTTTTACACTACTGGATTAGGATACACCTGAGCATAGGCGGATCCAAGATCTGAAGTGGGGCAGGTAGCTGCTCTAACTGCTCCTTCTGTGGCTCCGCCAGAAGCGCTGTGCCACGTGTGCCAATGGACCCAAGCAATGCACCTCCAAGCATCCCTCGTAGGTGTCCACCTGTGACCTGCAAAGGACGAGGTGCATTAGTCCATGGCAAGAAATTATTTCCCAAAATAAATGTATCCCAGAGATAATCGTCAACATAAGATGGAAAAATAATAAAAGGGTGACGAATACTCCCTGAGAATGGGTCGCTATCCTCTGTACTAGCGACGACCAAATCCTCGCTCTCCATGAGAAGTGGCTCTCCAGGTGGTGACACACCGCAACATACCTCAAGGGAAATAGATCCTGTGTCCTGTGAGAGATATGGTGTGTCAAATATATATGAGTCTAAAGAAATAGGAAGTGAAAAGCGAGACTCAAAAGTGGAGTGAGAGTGAGTATGAAAATCTCCCTGAATAGGGGAAATATGCTCAAGTAGATGCTCAGTCGCAAAAGAAGTGGAGAGCGACGGTAAAGGTAGATGTGACTCGGGCTCCATGGAGTGGACCATCGTATCCAAGCCCTCATGCACATCCTCCTTGACGATATGCTCATGCTCCACCATCTGCCCGATGTCCTGAATGACATCCTCATGGTTGACCACCGACCAAGGAGGAAGCTGTGATAGAGATGGCTGTGGAGGTGGATGTGGAGCGGACCACTCGTATGTGGTCATGGTGTCGTCGTCCTCACGCACATCCTCCTCGCCGGTATGCATAAACTCTGTGGTCTCCTCGGTGCTCTCATAGGACTCATATGGGGTATCCAGATAAAGATCAAAAGTCTCTCCCACAGATCCTAGAGAAATCTCCCCATCCTCACTATCATCATCAAAAAATGCTTCGTCATCCAAGTGGTAGTGTGGGAAAATTGGGGCATCGGCATGAGATGTGTCTATGGTGGCCGATGGCATGGTGGTCTCAACCATGAAGGTGGGTATATCCTCTCCTTCATCCCCTCTCCTCGGTGTCGGCTCGGTGATTGGTACCATCAAGTTTTGTAATATTTGGCCTTGGTTAAACATGGCACTTTCAAGGAGAAACACGAGGCTTGATTCTTCTTGTGTGTGTGGAGGGGTATAAGGTTGAGGAAACGGATGGGAGGTGTTTGGGCTAAGGTTGTGGGAAAATATTAGGCCTTGGGGTGGGGTGAGGCTCACAAGCGTAAATGGGCAATCATAATACACATGCCCCGCCATCCCACAAGTCTCACAAACCACAACCGAATAGGGATTGTATCCTCCCATCTGAGCATCGAAATTTGATCTCCACATGGTTACACCAAAGATACCTGGACAACAAAAATAAGAAAACTAGAGAGGAGCGTCAATAGTACAAGAAATAACAAAAAGATAATATAATAGTGGGGGGAAAATTTCTTGGTTACGGCGCCATAAACTTGACCGGCGCCCCGTTTACGGTATGGGCGCGGTGTCGTTTTACCGCAAGTGCACGGTTAGTGTAGGGTGCGGGTTTATCGAACTCAGGGAGGTGGATGGCTTGAGTGGCTACTAGCCTCGCCTAGGTCGTGTGCTAGCTACGTGGATAATGTGGGTGAAGTGTAGAAATAAAAGAAAGAATTGAAAAAGACACGAAATGAATCCCCGCTAACACGGGCTAGAGCATTCATGACACTTGGCATTTGACTTGACCCAGGGTGAGACATTGCCCCAAAAGGTGGTACCTAGCGTCCATGGCCCGATATTCCGGTCGGTGCCAAGCACGCTAGGCCTACCCGGTTTCGGACGGTGGGCATTCCCATGTCCATTAACACCTTCCGCAACCGGGAGCATTAAGGCCACAATGATATTTCCCGACACTTCGTTCAAGCCGTTCCCACGCACGAGGACTCCATGTCTACACTACGGGCGTGAGCTATGGCTAGGGAGTCAACCGCCAAGTTTATTCCCCCTTGGCCCGACGGTCAAAGGCGGTCTTTTTCCCGCCAATGACAATGAAACACCCCCGTGTAACCCTAATGGCCAAATAAGTCAAATGTGATTTCTAGCAATACATCGAAGCGGGTCTTGACTGGACAAGCACCGGACCCCAATCCCCAACACAACTAGTGTGTTGCCATACGAATTGGACTCAGATTGCTAGAAATCCCCATTGACACATTTCATCGAACACATACCATGCAATCAAGTCAAATGTAAATTTCCAAGCATCAATCCTACCCTAACCCGTATTAGGGTTCATCAAACTACTCAACAATGAAAAACATATAAACAAACAACACAAAAGACATATAAACTTTCACCATCAAGCAAAATAAACACAATACAAACAATGGAGAAAAAGAGAGGAAAATACTTATCTTGAGTTGAATCGTCAATCCAATACAAGACTTATTGAGCAAAAGACCTAATCTAAACTAACCTAGAACTCACAAGAGAAGGGGGGCAAAAAGCCCTAAAAACTCCAGCAGATCCCCCTCAAGTCGGACAGCCTCGTGTATTTATACCCCCACTTCGAAACCCTAATGGTTCGGGTCCAAACCCGCAGGAAAAGCGCCACCCGATGGGTTGACAAGTCAACCGATCGGGTGATCTGTTACGAATAGTAAACAGAAAATGGCAGACTTTCACCCGGTCATATGAACCGGTCGGTTGAGTTCTTGGAGTGACCGGTTGGATCTTGACGCCATCGGGGGAAGGGATCGGTTGGGTGCCCGTGTCTCGGCTCCTCAGCATTAGCTACAGATGAACCGATCGGGTGAGAGTCACCCGATCGGTTGGAATTTGGCTTGAAAAGACAGAGAATCAGCCTCGTTTGAACCGGCCTGTGAACCGGTCGGGTGACATTCACTTGAGCTCCGGCTGAGACCGGGTGGTGCATGCGTGCATCACCCGATCGGTTAGAGATGACCAACTGACCGGGTGAGGGGCTGAAAGTTGTAATCTTTGTCGTTTGACCCCCTAGATCACGCGTGACTCCTCCCGTTGCTCCAAGGACTTGAGATATCGTCGTTAAACGTCCCCTACGCGGGCAATCTCCTGCAAACATGGAGAAACAAAGAAAAGTGAAAGAAAACGAGAAAACACGAGAAAACGAATAAAAGACGGCGGAAAATATGGAGAAACACAAAAGAAAACGTGCGTGAATATATGAAATATAAACGCACGTCACACACTTCTGTCAGTGTCGGGAGCACCTTAGCTGAGTCCACCACCACCACCACCACCACCACCACCACCGCTGAGCCTATGTCCGTTGAGCCTATCACCTCTCTGAGCCCTGAGCGTCCCACTACCATTCTAGAGAGCGGCGAGTCTTCCTTTTCTGCTGCTGTGGAGACCCTCTCCCGATTGCTGTCGACGACTCCTGGGGAGTCCACTTTTGTGCCCTACACTGCCTCCCCAGTCGTCGACCTTACGGTCTCCACTGCCGCTGTCTTCACCGAGAGTGTTATGACGTCTGTCCCCACATCTGTGTCACTGACCTCTCCTGCTGCCTCGTCGCCCATTTTGCCTTCCACTTCTGCTGCTGCTGCTTCCGCTTCGACCCAGCCTGCGTCCCAGCCTCACACAGAGGCTGGGCATCACTTACCGAGCACAGTACCCCTTCCACACTACCCTGCTGGCCCCATCCTATACACTGCCCGCCAGAGACAGCCCCGTGCCTCACCTGTTCGACCTGTGCGTCCCTCCGCTCCACCTCCCCCTGACTCTCTAGTTCAGAGCATTCGTGCTCTCGAGGGGTTGTTAGTGGACTTCAAGGAGACTTTAGGGCCCTCTCCCACACGGTCAGTTCTGTGCAGTCCCGCGTCGCCCTGCTTCCCGATATTCAGGCTTGCCTGAATCAGATACTTGCGCGTCTGCCTTTGCCACCCACACCCACCCAGCAGATACCACGCCCACCACCTCCGCCACCACCTCCGCCACAGAACGGTGCTGGTGCAGCCCCACCACCTGCTTAGGCACACTCTTGATGCCTCTGATATATTTTTGTCGTTTTGCTACCCGTTTGTTCCTGGGCCTGGTATTTGATTTTTGCCCCCCTCCTCCACGTATGATTATTTTGGTACCTTCCTGATCATATATTTTTATATCTTTTTGGGAGTGAGAGAGAGACTTTTTGGGGACACTTATACCTGCATCATCCTGATCTTTGCATGCATCACATTCATTCATATTTTATTTTCTTTCTTTTTCTTTTTCTTTTTTATCATGCATACATCCTCACCCACCCCACCCATCCCTCGTCTCTCGGTGTGCCACACTTCGCACATTGAGGACACTGTGCACTTCAGCTTGGGGGAGTGAGTTCTCACACTTTTTCATTTTAGCCACCCTTTATTTTTATTTCTCACGCTTTCTTTCCACTTTTGCACTTATTTTCACCACTTTTTCATTTTTAATCATGCATCACGTTTTCTTTTCCTTTTTTTGAGTATGCCGCATTGCATATAGTTCAATTTTCTTTTATCTTTATTTCTTTCATCTTTTGCTAGAGATGATTTTTCTGTGATGACGACGACGTGGTGTTAGCTTATCTCTATATGCATGCTATTTTGTCATGTCATAGCTTTTGTTTCAGATATCATATGCTATGTCCTGCTTTGCATTTTGAAATAGTAACCCACTCTTTTCCTGTATGAATATGGATGAAATTCTGTTATTAGCTGATGTCTGATGATTCATATGTATGCTTTTCATAGAAAACACACCAAGCTTCACGCATTGATTGCTTATATCTGGAGTACTGCTTTTCTCTCTCATATCACTTCTTATTGCATGAATTGTACGCTTCACCTTCAGGTTGATTGAATGTTTGCTAGGGTGATATATCTGGACTAGTTTACTTTTTGAGATTAAACTGAGTAGATTATATTACTCTGCTGAAAGTTGTCATGCACGTCCTATAGAGTGAACCGAGCGATACATTTATTTCTTTCTCCACATATCTTGAGCATCATTTCTCTATTTGATATTCATTGGTGAATCCCCCCTAGCAAATCTATTATCGGCATTTCCCCCGCTATTAATTTTCATGCTCCAAATCCCCAAAATCAAAAAAGAAAATAATAATAATAATAATAATATACCTGTATATCCTTCTCTCTTTTGATTTGGGATCGCTTATGTATATATGTTTATTCAAAAAAAACAAACAAAAGAGAAAAATCGAGAAAAAGAAAAGAAAAGAGAAAAGAAGTTCATAACGATCCCATCTCATACTCTTTCTCTCTTTCTTCCCTCTTTTAGTTTTTATTTTCACTACTTTTTGGAGCTTCAAAAGAAATGGGGAATATTCATATTGATTTGTTTATGCCACCATGCTTATGGATAAGCTTGGGGGAGAGGATCCAATGATGTGTGAGAGAGTGACTACTTGACGGTGCATGACAACCTAGGCTAAGTAATCTTCTATACTCGGTGAGATTGCTAAAGTTTCACAAAATCTAGAAAATCGACACTTAGCATTCATTTCATGAAAACCATGCTTTTTCTATTCTTACTATTCCATATCGTGTGATATCTCTTATACTCCTTATAGAAAGCATTCAATTGAAAAATGTGTGATCTATGGTTATGCATACCGCTTTAGATGCTTCAGACGATGCTAATCCTAGAATGATTTCATATTTCATGCTATTTTGATATTTTCGGGGTTTTCTATTTCGAATGCATTATTATACTACGATATCGAAATAAAAGTCTGTGACATGAGTTTTATATTCGATGCATGCTATATGAGTAAGCGAAACCCACATCCTGAGAAAAATGATCTAGCGCCTCTCTTCTTCGCTTTCTATTCTGTTTTCATTTTTATTTTCCTTCTTTTCCATTATTTTGCCCGTCGGGCTTACTTTTTACTCATCTTCCTCGAGGACGAGTAAGAGGTAAGCTTGGGGGATTTTGATCACTCCGTATTTTACACCCTTTTTCTGCATGTTTGCATGCAACTTTGATCGCTCATATCGCGTTTTTCACGATTATTCGACAATATTGCGATGCTTTTCACGATTTCTTGTTTTTGTCGTATTTCAGGAGATATGGAGCGATTCGGAGTGATTTTGAGATCAAGAGGATTTGCACCCACTCCGGAGTGTTACCCGAGGCTCTTCTGAGGACTATTCGGCGATAGGAGACAAGTGGAGGAAGAAGGAACGTCGTAGGAGCGACGAGGAGGCGAAAAGATGAAGAATGGGCATTTGCAGTATCTCACTCGGCCGAGTGAAGTACTCACTCGGCCGAGCCAGAAGACCACTCGGCCGGCCAGAACAGACACGCATCAACAGAAGAAAATCGGCGTGCACTAGGCCGAGTGACGATAGTCCACTCGGCCAAGCATGGAAATCCCCTCGCCCGAGTGGCATGGGAAAATCCAGTTCAAAAACGGCCGGCTTACTGTAAATGTAAAGGCTTTTGACGACTCCGACTCGGCCGAGCAAGAATTGCCCCTCGGCCGAGTAAGTAAATCCACTCGGCCGAGTCACCTTCCGAAGACAGACCCCAAAAATCCCCAACTTACTATAATTGTACAGGGTTTGTCACTCGGCCGAGTGACATTTGTCACTCGGCCGAGTGGGCCGCCCCGCCTGCTGCGTAAACTGCGATTTTTGAGCTGCGCAGGGGCATTTTTGTCACGATTTTTTGGGCGATTTTTCGGGGTATTTAAACCCAGTTTTTGCCCCTAGTTTAGGAGAACTTTTTGATACTTTTTGCAGCCTTTTTAGAGAGCTTTTTAGGGAATTAGATTTAGGGCTTTTGGGAGATTAGAAAGGAGATTTTTGTTGGATGCTATTGGGTTCTCATTGGTTTGTCTCTTTTCTCATTAAAACTCAATTTTTGTAATTGATTTCTCTATTGCAATGATTTGTGCTGAATTTTCTATTGAATTTCTTATGAATTGCATAATGAATAGTGAGTAGTTTTATTGTCCTAGGGCATGGGGATGAACCCTATGAACCCTATTTCTAAATTGTGATGAATTGGTGAAATTGTTGCTAGAATTGATTAGGGTTATGTTGGGATCGATTAATTACAGATAGCTAGGGATTCATATTGATTGGGATTTGCAAGAGATTGGATCCCAATTGATAGGAAGCCCTAGAAATTCGATTTAGATTTCCGATTGGACTTTTCTAGAATTGGTTTGCAAGAGATTGGACCAAGGCTAGGGTTTTCAATCATAATTCTATACCCATACCCGTTTGCAATAGATTAGACGGGTAGGAACTATCTCAACTTAGGTCGTAGCTCGAGTTTGCATGAGAGTGGGCTCGAGATACGATTGAACGATGATGTCGATCCTAAGGCTAGCGGCTTAGGTTAGGGTTTGCAAGAGATTGGGCCCTAACCTAGGTTTGCTATAGACCGGCAATAGCGCGAGAGCGTGAGCTTGGTTCCACATTTAGTTGCGACTAGTTCATCTAAAATTCAAGTCTAGCAAAGATGTAACCTACGAATCACAACGATGAGATACGGGTCGTAGCGGGGATTCCCTATCCCTAGGCGCTTTATTTCATTGATATTTCTATCGATATACGAACGATTGTGACAATTTTACCCCGAACCATTTCGATAGCTAGGTGATTAGAACGAGACACTGTCATTGTCCCTCCCTGAGTTTGATACCCGCTTGCCACTTCGCCGTGCGCTTGCGGTAAGACTACGATTCGCTCGTCCCGTGTGCGTGTGCATACCGGGGCATCGATCAAATTTTTGGCACCGTTGCCGGGGATTTATCTCCGTGTATTTGCGCCATACTAGGTTGTGCTTTAGGGTTGCATTTTGGAGCGATCATCGATACCCGCTCGCCACTTTACTGTGCGCTTGTGGTAAAACTACAATCGTTTTCCGGGTGTATATTCGTAGGCCGAGCAAGTTTTTGGCGCCATTGCCGTGGAGGTGTTTCCCGTTGGGAGCCAATTTGTCACAATTAGGTTGATTAGATTACGTTATAAAAACAAACAAAAAACAAACAAAAAAACAGAGAGAGATTTTTTCCCACCACCTGCTATTGTTATTATTATCTTTATCTCTCTTTGTACCACTGACGTCTATTCCAGGTTGTTTACTTTGATTGATCAGGCAGTTGTTGCAGCGATGGTGCTTCCAAAGAATATGCGACCAGGTTCTATACAATCCTATATATATCTTGCTTCATTCTATCAGGCTGATGGAGAGTCCTTCAGGGAAGCCTTGTGCAGGTTCGAAAAATGTTAGGAATGTTCCAGGCAGAGTCAGACTATGTGTGGGATGGTTCCCAGCTATTCAATATCTTTGCTAGAGGGCTAAAGGGACCATCACGAGAATTTATGAGGATGATGCAAGTGGGAAAGTTTAGTGATCTGCAGTTGGCAGCAACCTTGGAGCAAATGATAGATGATCATCGATCTACCAGTTCACTAACTGTTATGTTAAGTAAACCATCCGACCAAGTATTCATCGATTTTGTTATGGCTAATGTCTCTAGTGCAGGTACTATCATAGATGGAGTGTATGCTTCATTTGAAGGTGATCATATCCACCTTTACACCATCAACACTCCACAAATAGAGACATCTGAGCTATCGAAGGAGGATACTTATATCGATCTATTGAGAAACATCGTCGACGTAGTTCGAGAAATCGGTCCATTGACAATAACCGCATGTGATTCTTTTGAGCTAGAATTTCAAAACTTTATTACTCATTGTATCTCTTCGATAGGCACAATTGATGATGGAGTCTATGCTCTAGTTGAGGGGCATAAGACCCACTTTTATACCACGGTCGAGATACATGAGCCCATAGAGCCACCTGCACCTACTATTGAGAAGGCCAAGCCATGCAACCAGGTGCCTCGAGCTCCAGAACAGAAACGAAGAAGGAGGCATAAAAAGGAGAAGATGACGTTTACATTGCCTTCTATACCTGAGGAGCCTGAGGAAGATGTCCACGTTCATCTTGGGGGAGATATTATGTGCTTTGATATTGCCACCCCCGACGAGACCGTAACACCTGGTACTTCGGAATCAGCTTGTGCCATCGTCGCTCCCCCTTGCCACTCATATGAGCAAGAGCATGCTTTTGAGGAGGCCTTACATGCGAAGCCAGAGCTTGTCACCGAGGAGGCCGAGCATTGGGACGAGGACACAGCCATTCATGAGGATCCTGAGCATTACCCTCCTCATTTTGAGCTACCGCAGCCACCTCCACTTTCTGCAGAGCTTGAGCATCCCTCGGAGGACCACCCTTCCACTGACGCCGAGGACTATCCCGCAGAGCTTTCGACCCCCCTTCAGGGAGATCTCTTTACTCCCTCGCCCTTTATATTTGATCCCCCTCCCGTGTATGATGTTTACTATGATTCAGATCTTGATGACTCATTGCACCTTTTGCAGGATACACATACATATGATCAAGAGGTACGATGGGACATATACGAGGAGGAGAGCGAAGAGTTAGCACACATGGATGCTATTGAATATGATCAGGAGGTGCACTGGGACGAGTCTGACGATGATGATGAGTTACCTTATGAGACCCACACTTATATGCCAGAGTTACCCGAAGAGCCAGAGTCAAACAATGAGGAGTTGATCGACGTGGTGCGCGAGAGTATAGATTCATTTCCAGGGAAGTGTTGTCAACCATCTTTAATTTTAAATACTTATGTTGATGACCCTCTTTGGATTACATTTATTTTGCGGAAGAATAATCCACATCAGATTGATGCGGCTTATCTCCTGCAGGGTACAGGTGGAGTCCTTGTGGAGATGCTGTGAGCCGCATTGTTGGAGTCTGATGGAGTCCGTGGACACACGCGTCTGGCAGAGCCACAGAAAGAGCAGTTGGAGTAGTTGCCTGCACCAGCAAAGATACTGGATCCGCCTTTTGTTATAGGTGATATCAATCCAGTAGTGTAGTAATAGATTAAAATTTTATGCTCTCAATAAACACGAATCCTCTCGACAGCGAGAGGACCGTATAGATTTGCTTGAATAAGTATCACCTCATATGACGGCAACAAAAATCTTTTACACCCCAAACCCATTATATATATTAATTGCCATCTTCATATTTTGATGTGTCACACCTTTTTGCTCACCACCCATCGAACATCTCTTTCAAGTGAATACTCACATTCTTATTCGTTTGACTCGATCTCGCTTAGTAAAGCCGTGACATTTTTGATCGAGTCATTTGAATAGGATTGTTTGGTATAAGCTTGGGGGAAGGCACTCTCATGCATCATTGCATTTGCAAGTACTTGCATTAGGATTTCATGTCATCATATCCCATCCACCCCCTCATATTTATCATTGTTCCTCATAAATACCTTTTATAATCACATTGAGTACAATGTGCAGTTTAAGCTTGGGGGAGTGCATTTCCATGCCATTTAGATGCATTAGTTGCATTTTTACTTTATTTTAGGATTTTTAGAATTATTCAAAAATTTTGCATCATCTTTTTAATTTCCCATCTTGTTTTCCTTTTATGTGTGTTCATGCATCATATTGTATGCTTGTTTTTTATTTTCTTCTTTAATTTTATTTTGCTAGATTTGTTCCTTATGATGATATCTCTTATTGCTTTAGTAGCCATCACGATGCTTACTACTCTTGTCATGCTATTCGGAGTATTTCAGTATCTTGCAATCCATGTGCTTGCAAATCTTTTTCTCTTGATGATTCCTCTATATGAATGCATGATATTAATTGAAGCTGAATGTATGGATTAGTGTTTAGTATGCTTTTGTTGAAAGTGCACCAAGATTCACGCATCAATTGTATATCGGAAGCATCTGCCTTATTGTCTTATTCGCCTTCTGTTGCATGCTTGATATGATTGTACGCTTTATCGCTTGACTTCACTTTTTATTGAGATGATTAAGACTATCCATGCTTACATATGAGCTTTAGTTGATGTATTATCTTATTGAACCATTTGTGCATATCTTAGAGTGAACAAGCGTTACACCATTTCCTTCTCTATATATATCTTTTTATTCTCTACATGTCACTTGAGTTCACCTACTAAAGCTACTTATATCGCATCTATTTCCCAAAAAATCCCTACAAAAGAAAAAAGTTGGCTCCAAGAAAGTCCAAAAAGTCAAAAAGGAGCCAAAAACCAAAAATACAAATCAAATAGCTCCTACAAAAATCCAAAAAGAAAAATGAGAAACAAAAAGTTCAAAAAGAAAAAGAAAGATATTTCTCTATCTCATTATTGGAGCCACAGAATACTTGTGAAACCCAAGGCAGAACCCCCATTTTCTACTATTATATTCCTTTAGGTGTGATGCCTCGAGATAAGCTTGGGGGTGAATTCATTTGACCATATGAGTGAGTACGACATTAGAGTGGAGAGGTGCACGAATGGAAAAGTTTGATAATACTAAGACTTAGCGAATTACTTGAGCTATGGAGATTTCTTAAGAATTGATATGAAAATGTGAATGACATGTCTTTTATTCCATTCTCTATTGCATGCTTGGTGTGATTCTTATATGCTTCTGCTATAACTCTTGATTGAAAAGTGCATCGCCAACACTTGTATATTAAATTCTATGAAATGTGTGATGTGGATACGAATTAATTGTATGAATTTAGAGAGTCCCTTTTGTTATTCTTAAAAGCTTACAAGTACCATGTTTAAGTAAGATATGAATTCTTTATAGCATGTGATTCGTATTTTCCAAGTTATCGTGATGTGTGGCTTATGGCTTGAGATCTGAGAGAATAATTTAGCAACCCCTTCCACTTCGTATTCTTTTTCTTTCATTTCATTTCCTTTTTTTTCATCTCCCGAGTTCGTCTCTCTACTTATCTACCTCGAGGACGAGTAAGATGTAAGCTTGTGGGATTTTGATCGGTCCATATTTTACACCTTTTTCTGCATGTTTGCATGTCATTTCGATCGCCCATATCACGCTTTTCACTTTCATTCGACGATATTATGTTACTTTTCACTATTTCTTATTTTTTCGGATTTCAGGAAATATGGAGCGATCAGAAGCAAAAATGAGCTTAAGGGACTTGTATGCATACCGGAGCATCGCCCATGGCCTTATTGTGGAGCTAGCGATGCTGGACGATGAGAGGGAGAAGAAGGAGATCGATAGAATCGACAAAGAAGCAAGGAGGATAAGAGTTAACTCTAGAAACAGGCCACTCGGCCGAGTAACACATCCCACTCGACCGAGTGAAGAAATGTGCTCGGCCGAGTACAACTGTTACGAAGAGACCTTGTGCTACAATGCACTCGTCCGAGTAGAGAACTCCACTCGCCTGAGTGAGTTAGAATTTCTAAAGGAAATCAAAGCTAACTCTCTGGAATTCTGGGGAGCACAGCAGGAGACGTGCTCGGCCGAGTAATGAATCCCACTCGGCCGAGTGACGCAGAGTGCCAGAGTACCCAAACCCCAACCTCGAAGCAGACTCTTTGGAATTTTGGGAGAACAGCAGAAGACTCTACTCGGCTGAGTAGAGAAGTCCACTCGACCGAGTGAAGAATCCCACTTGGCCGAGTGACGCCAATGACACGAGCACCCAGATTTTCAGACATCCTCTCACTCTTTTGAAATATGCTATCATTCCAGCAAACAAAGTATTTTTCTCATATTTTTATGGATATTAGACTTCATGATGGTTCCAACACCACCAAGAACGTGCCAATCGGAGGTCGGATAAAATCTGGAGAATTTCTGTAAGTTGATGCTGCAGTGCTGGAATTTCTACTCGGCCGAGTCATATTCCCACTCAGCCCGAGTGACTGCGGGTCCATAACTTAAGTTGCGGCCAGAGCTATCTTTGGGCACGAATTTCAGAGGTTTTTTATGGTTTTTGCTAGGGTTTTGAGGAGGCTATATAAGAGGTTTGTAGCCGTCATTAGAGGAGAGTTACATTATGCTTTCTTAGGGATTATTTCAGAGGTTAGGCCATGCCCTAGGCCCCCTCTTGGGATCTAAAAGCTTGTATTTGGATTGAAGTTCTTCATCAAAGCTAAGTATCTCTTTGTTCTTATTATTTGAATCTTTGATTTGATATCTTTTTTTTATGCAAGCAATGGTTTTTATTGATTTCTATATCGTTATTGCTATGCTTAAGTAGGTTCATCGTTTTAGGGCAAAGGGATGAACCCTATGGATCTAATTTCATATTTATGATGAATGAATCTCTATGTTGCTGGAATTGCTAGATGGGTTAGGTTGTGATTGATTTATCACGGATAGCTAGGAATTTCCATCGATTTGGGGTTTGTAAGAGATTGGATTCATATCGATGGGAAGGCCTAGATATTCAAATTAGGTTTATAATTGAAATCCACTAGGTTTGGTTTGCAAGAAATTGGACCAAAGTTAGAATTTTTATTATAAATCTATACACATATTCGTTTGCAAGAGATTGGACGAATACAAACTATCACAACCTAGATCGTAACTCGAGTTTGCAGGAGAGTGGGCTCGAGATGCGATTGGACGATGATGTCGATCTTCATGCTAGTGGCTTAGGTTAGGGTTTGCATGAGAGTGTGCCCTAAACTAGGTTGCTATAGACCGACAATTGCGCGAGAGCGTGAGCTTGGTTCTCTATTCAGTTACGACTAGTTCACCTCATCAACACAAGTCTAGTAATATTGAGATTCACTATTCACAATGATGCATGATAATCCGTAGTGGGGATTCCCTAGCTCTAGACACTTTTATTATATTATATCTGAATCGATACTTGACCAACTTCTTTATCATTAACACCGACATCCATCACCATTCCTATTACATCACATCATATCCATCTCCACCAATAAAACATTCGTAGTCAAACCAACCTAGGATAGATTGGAGCCAACACCACCTCCTCGTATTCGATACTCGCTTGCCACTTTACTGTGCGCTTGCGGTAAAACTACAATCGTTTTTGGGTGTATTTCCGGTGGCCGATCAATCACCTACCCCGTATGTGCTACTCTGGTTTGGGTGGTGAAGCTCCGTAAGCTTGCCCCGGAGTTTGAGAGGGTTCGAAGGGAGTAGAAATTTTCATGTAGAGACGAAATTTGAAAATTTGCAGGAAAGAAAGATAATTTTATTAAAACTCACGAAGTTATTGATAGTATCTTAGCAAGTGTTCCGCATTCCATGGGTGGGTTAGCTCGTCAGCGTCCGTGGTTGTCAGGATGTAAGTGGCCGATCCGATGATGTTGATGATCTCATAGGGGCCTTCCCACTTTGCTGCGAGCTTCCCTCGGCGAGCGATCTCCGGTTTGAAGGTTGCGTCCCTAAGGACTAGGTCGCTGATCCTGAAGCTCCGCTTCTTCACCCGTGAGTTGTAATGTCAAGCCATCCTCTGGCTATGCTTGACGAGATTTGTCAGAGCTCGGTCTCTTACTTCGTCGATGAGCTCGAGGTTGAGGTCAAGGCCCTCCGTGTTGACGTCCTCATCGAAGTACCTGAGACGAAGTGTCTCTTCTCCTACTTCCACATGGACGACCGCTTCTGCCCCAAAAGCAAGCATAAACGGGCTCTCCCTGGTCGACGCCTTGTAGGTCGTGCGGTACGACCAAAGGATGCCCGGTAACTCGTCCACCCAAGACCCGAGTGCATCGCCGACCTTCTTCTTCAGTGGGCCTAATATGCACTTGTTTGCTGCCTCTGCCATCCCATTGCACTACGGATGCGCCACAGAAGTGAAGTGGAGCTCGATTCCCCAATCCGAACAGAAGCTCCGGAAGTCCGCACAGTCAAACTGCCTTCCGTTGTCTGTCACTATGGAGTGAGGTATCCTAAAGCGACATATAACGGACTTCCAAATGAAGTTCTTCATATCCTTCCATTTGATGCGCGCCAATGGTTAGGCTTTGACCCACTTGGTGAAGTAGTTGATGGCGACGACGAGATATATCCTCCCTGCAAACGCCTTTAGTAAAGATCCGAGGATGTCGAGGCTCCACTTAGAGAACGAGATCGGACTAAGGATGGGGACCAGGTCAGCTGGCAGCGCAGAGATGCGTCTGCCAAACTTATGGCATTCTCCACACTTCTGGACGTACTAAGATGCGTTGCGGATCATTGTCGGCCAGTAGTACCCTTGATGCACCACTTTGTGGATGATGGTGCACCCGCCATAATGGTTTCCGCAGAGGCCTTCGTGCACCTCACGGGTGACTTGTTCGGCATAGCCCGGCCCTAGACATTTTAGGTAAGGTAAGCTGTCGAACCTTGCACGACGCTTGTAGTAAAGCACGTCGTCGAAGATTACGAATGACATGGCTTGCCTCTCAACCTTCTTTGCTTCGACCCGATCATCGGGAAGGGCCCCCGTCTCCAGGAAGGTCATTATCGGGGTCATCCAAGTCGTCGTCTGGCTGACGCACATCAGCTTGCCCTCCTCAATGGTAGGTGTCAGCATGTTCTCGACGTAGATAGCCTTCCCAATCTCGACCGGGGAAGAGGAGACCAGCTTTGATAGGGTGTCGGCTCGGAGGTTGTTGGAGCGAGGAAGATGTTGGACTTCAGCCTTCTTGAACCTTTGAAGCTCAGCCTGAGCGCACTTTAGGTAACGCTTCATTAGCTCCTCTCGGGCCTCGAAACTCCCTTGGATCTGTTGGACGACGAGTCTAGAGTCGCTCATCAGTAACACATTTATCGCTCCCATCGCTCGGCAAAGCTTCAACCCGTTGACGACGGCTTCGTATTCCGCTATATTGTTCGTTGCCGAAAAGTTGAAGTTGGAGCATATACTCCAATGGGCATCCATCGAGAGTTTGGATGACGATGCTTGCTCCACTTTCGGACCCAGTAGCCGAGCCGTTGACGTGGATGAGCCATAATTTGCTATCTCCTTCCTGAGCGGATGTTGTGGGTTCATCAACTTCCGGCGGTCTTTGTTGTGCTACGGCTGATTGATCGCCTGGCGGGCCCTCGGGAGGTTTGTCGATGGTGCACTCCACCACGAAGTCTACCAGGGCTTGGCCCTTGATCGTCGTCCGAGCTCGATAGATGATGTCGAGCTCACTGAGCTCGACACTCCAATTCCGCATTCTCCCTGATCGCTCCAATCTTTTCAGGTTCTTCTCAAGGGGGAGATTGGTGTGGACGACGACAATGTGAGCCTGGAAGTACGGCCGGAGCTTCCTAGCTGTCGTGACCAAGCAGTAAGCGACATTCTCTATGGGGCTGTAATGGGTCTCCGCATCTCGAAGCACCCGGCTCGCATAGTAGACAGGACGATGTACGCCCATCTCTTCATTGATCAATGCCGAGCTGACCGCGTCTTCATTGGTGGAGAGATATAAGCCCAGCTGCTCTCCCTCCACCGGCTTTGCAAGCAGTAGCAGGCTCTGCAAGTAGGCCCGCAGCTCTACGAACGCTTGGGCACAGGAGTCGTCCCATTTGATCACCTTCTTGTCCTCCTTCTTCGCGACGATAGCCCGTAAGACTCTAAAAAGGGGGAGCGATCTCTCTGCGGATTTCGACAGGAACCTCTCCAGTGCGACGACCCTTCTGTTCAGTCTTTGCAAGTCTCGAATAGTTCGAGGCTCCGCCATATTGATGAGGTCTGATATCTTATCTGGGTTCGCCTCAATTCCTCGCCTCGTGATAATGAAGCCGAGGAATTTTCCAGATTGCACGCCAAATATGCACTTCGCAAGGTTGAGTCTTAGGTTGTAGCGGTGCACCTTCTAGAAAGTCTCCTACAGGTCGGCGAGGTGGTCTGGGGCCTCCTTGCTCTTGACCAACATATCGTCGATGTAGACTTCAAGATTTCGCCCGACCTTAGAGCTGAAGATCTTGACTACCATCCTCTGATAGATTGCCCCGGCATTCTTCAACACGAACGACATCTTTGTGTAGTAGAAGGTGTCCTTGTCGGTGATGAAGGATGTCTTCTCCTCATCAACTTCTGCCATTGGGATTTGGTTGTAGCCTGAGAATGCATCCATGAAGCTCAGCAGTTCGTAACCCGATGCCTGATCGACCAAGTGATTGATCCTTGGCAAGGGGAAGCTGTCCTTCGGGCACACCTTATTGAGGTCAGTGAAGTTAACTCACATGCGCCACTTCCCGCTGGCCTTCTTCACCATGACGACGTTGGCAAGCCACTCCGGGTAGTTCACCGGCCGGATAAACTTGGCCTTGAGGAGTTGCTCCACCACCACCTCCTCCGCCGTTATCTTCTCCCCTCCGGCGCTCCTCTTCTTCTGCCTGATCGGACGAGCTTCTGGGTCCACGTTCAGCTTGTGGGTGATCACTGTAAGATCGACTCCAGGCATGTCTGAGGGCGACACGCGAATATGTCCGCATTCTCTCTGAGGAGGTCGATGAGTCCCATCCTCAGAGTGGCCGGGAGCTTTGTGCCGATTGAGACAGTCTTTTCCTCCTCCACGGACACGGGCACTTCTTCAATCTCCTCCGTCGGGGTCGGTCGCTGGTTGCAGTAGTCTTCCCACTCATCGAGAAGGTCGACAGTCTAGGTTTGTTCATGCGCCTTATGCTTGGTGGACCCGAGGTAGCAACTCTGAGACGGCTTCTGGCTCCCCTTACTTGCCCCACCCCCATAGAGTCTGAAATTTCACTATCTGATGCAGCAGGCTGGGGAGAGCTTCAATGGCGGTCATGTAGGGTTTCCATATGATTCCGTTGTATACCGATGCAACGTCGACTACAACGGACATAGTCATGCAGGTGACAACCCATAGCTCCTCCCCCAAAGATACGGGCAAGTTGATCACTCCGACAATGGGGACTGAGTGACCGATGAAGCCGATGATCGGGCTCGTGCAAGGCCTCAGGTCCTCCTGCTTCATCCACATCGTCTCGACCGTCGACATGAATAAGATGTCATAGGAGCTTCCCGTGTCGATCAGGAGGCCGCTAACGATGGTCGTCCCGATCTGGGCCTCGATGATGATGGCATCATCATGCGGCAGCTCGACCCCCTCCAGGTCATCATCCGTGAAAGCGATGGGCAGTCGAGCTACTCTTCTTCTCTTCACTCCAGCGCCAAGGTCTGACGCCATCACTTGTCGAACGTGCGCCTTCCTGGCTGATGATGAGGTGCCTCCCGAGGACGGCCCACCGCATATCACGTCTATGCGCATGGCCGGCCTTGGGGGTGAGGTGCTTCCTGCTCATCGTTCGGGGGTGGGTCTGGTCTCCATGATCACCGCAGGGTTCTCTCTTCTCGGGCGGGCCTTCTTCCTTCGACGTAGACTCAGAGGTGGCCTGCTTGAATCAGCTGCTCTATCTCCCTCTTTAGAGTGAAGCAATTGTCAGTATCATGGCCGTGATCTTGATGATACCGACAATACTTCTCCAGGTCCCTCTTAGATGGGTCCAACCTCAACTCCCGAGGTGGGTCTTGCAGCAATCCGGCCCTCGTCGCGGTAGCCAACACCTCGATCATCGGGGCATTGAGCTGCGTGTACTGGGCCCACGGTAGTCTCTCCGGCCTCGGGACCACCCGAGCCGACTCTCTGGCGGCAACAAACTCCCGTACCGGTCCGGGGCGGTCTTGTGGACGATGCACCTCTGTATCAAGCCTCTGCTAGGCCGGCTGGTCCCACCCCCTGAGTCTGTCCTCCGGCCTCTGCCGGAGGCTGGGCCAGGGCTCGTTGCGAGGTGCCTCTATCCTGGAGCCCCCTTTTCCCGTTCCCAGGGCCTCCTCGCTCAGCATGTACCTCTTCGCCTGAGCGACGAGTGCGTCAAAGTCAGCCAGCGGGTCTCGGAGGAGGGATTTGTGGAGGCTCTGGCTAGTCAATCCCTTCTTGAAGGCCGCCATGACTAGCTCATCCCCACAGGCTACCACACCCAGCTTCTCATCTTGGAAGTGGTGCAAAAACTTCTGAATCGTCTCCCCCTCCTTCTGGACGATCGTGAACAGATAGTCTGTGGGCTTCCTCCTCTACCGCCCTACCCTGAACTGCTGGCAGAATTTATGAGACAATTCGCCAAAACACTCAATGGTTCGGGCGGGCAGACTGTTGTACCAATCCAGGGCCGAGCCGTTTAGACTATTCATGAAGCCCCGACTCAGGATCATATCATCTGCACCCTGCATCTCCATGGCCCCCTGGTACTTCTGCACATGCACGAGGGGGTCGCCCGCACCACTATAGGTTTCCAGTCGGGTGAGCTTGAACCTCGTTGGGTTCGAGGATGAAGTCATCCATCTAGCCAATGGAGTGGCTTCCTCCGGGTAGTGGGGATGCTCAGGCGTCCTTCGAACGTCGTGATACCAGTCTCGGCCTTCATGTCGACCTCTGAGCCTGGTTGGCGAGACGCCTGGGCGCTCTGGGGCGCGTCCTCTCCATCTTTCGGGGGATCTGCTCCGGTCGTGACCTCGTCTGCGACGATCTTCATGCTCATGTGAATAGCAGAGATGTCGAAGTGGGCTCCTCATGAACGGTGGGGACTCCACCAAAGGCAAACTGCGTGTGTTCCTACGCCACCACCCGAGGTCGACATCTCCGAGACTTCGCGGTTCTCCCTCTGGGGCCTTTCACGCTCGACGATGATGAAGCAGAGTTGTCGACGGGTGTCCTCCTCTGCGAGACAGGCTTCTTCGTCGAGGCGGGCTTGATGGGCGACGTCCGCCTCATGCTCTTGGCGTCTTTTGTCGGCGGCAGCTTCTTCGTTGCATCTCCGCTGCTGCACGGCCTCCATTTCCTTGTTGAGGAGCCTTTGTTGGGCAGCTATCTCCTCGGTGAGCCTTCTTCGCCCTACTTCTTCTTCGAACTGAGGTCGAAGGTTTTGCCTCAAGTTTGGGGGCTTCGAGGGACCTGGTTGCGCCTTAGCTTTCCTTGCCTCGAAGTCCTTCATCATCTTGACGAAGGCCTCGAAGCATTACTGGAGAGCACGGGCTGAGGCCTGAATGGTCTCGGCCATCCCCTCGGGGGTGGGTCCGTTGAGGAAGTCTTATGGTGAGATTGCGATTCCTCCTTCCTGTGGGCTTTGCCACGGTTGGGACTTCGGTTGATGGGTATGGAATTAGACATGGGTGTAACCCTTCATTCCCACAGACAGCGCTAATTATTGCGGGATAAGATCTGCGTACAATGAATTTGTAATAAGGAGAACCAATGGCACGATGGTTTTGAGTTGGATGAGGAGTAGGTAGGCTTTTACAAGTAGGGATGGGGTTGAGAAGCTGTTCGCCCTCCGTAGGTCGATCTCTGAGACGATCCTACATGTCCACCGATGGCTCGCCGTTCACCACGAGCAAGACGCCGAATGCACGCTGCTTGGAAGGGGATGACCTGCACACTGAGCAGCTAGTCAGAAAGGCCGGGGTTAGGTTCCAACCCGTAGCTTCTCCGATGCCCAAGCTAGTATTAGGATTTAGAAAGGGGTAGCAGGACACGTGGGTCAAGCTAAAAGCAGGTCAACCTAGCGTGGCGAGCTAAAGTGGAAGAACAAAGATATCGAAGACCTTTGCTCTTGTGTGTGTGAGTAAGAGTTTAAGAATCAATTTACCAACCCCCTTCTCGATGGATGCAAAGGGGTATTTATAGCTGATAGAGGTGGTTAGGTAAGCCTGACCTGGCATGCTGAGCTAGCACGTCTGTCAGTGCAAGCTTCAGCCGAGGATGTCAGAGCTGTGCATGTCAGCCATGCTTTTGTCAGACGGCGCAATAGCCAGGGGTGCTTTGTCAGAGTGTCAAAGTCAAAAGCACCAACAGTCAGGGGGCGCGACGGCCGGGGGGTGCTTTGTCAGGCTGTCGAGAGGCAGAAGCGTCAGTGGTGTCCTTGTACTAGGCTGTTTGTTGTGTCCGATGAGCGAATGGATCGTCGAGGGGTGTCCGTGGAGCAGGGCCGCACTTGAATCTCTCGGTCGCCCTCGGTGAGCGACGAGCGACCTAATTGCATTCCTGACGAGCTCGGAGGGAAGCGGGCACCCACCTGGCGAGGTATAGGGTGTAGAGCGCCCTTCCCACTTAGTCGAGATGAACTTCAAGGATGATATGCGACCAGTGGGCTAAGGGGGGATCAGGTGATTAGTCGGCGGGGTTAGGACGAAAAGCGCCCTTTCGCCAGTCAGGGTGGACTTTGCGAAGGACGGTCGGGCTGGCTGTGTGTTTGGCGAGCTCAGATGGAAGTTCGGGGTAGCACAATCTTTAGGGCGTAACAGGTTCGATCACCAGGCCCAAGCTCGGACAGACCACCGACATATCCCTCGTCTTTGTTCATCAGAGGTCTGCTCCCACTGAGTTATTGCTGTCCTAATGCTCAGTTTAATTAAACACAATGGAGAATGCAAGCCATGCGGTGAACACCTCCTTCTTTTCATACATATACATCCCTTGGGCTTGACCAATCAGTGGAGAATGGAGGTTATTGTCCAATGTGATGGGGTCATCAAACACCATCACATCCCCAAAATGCATGAACTGGCTGGACAATTTGGTGCGGCTGCCCATTCTTTCTTGGATTTGGACCATGTTCTCTGAGAAGTTCAAGGTAGAAGTGGGAGATCATAGGTCAATCTCAATATGAGGTCATTTTTGTGTAATTCCACAACTGGACTTTGGTCAACGAGGTTGCAATTGGCTTCTCCGCTGCCACCAGATATAAGAATTTGAGGTTGATCAAATTTCTGAAGTTGGAAGATCTTGGATCCCGTGGAAGCAAAATGATGTCTACCACCCCTTCAGGAATTAGCCTCTCAGGCCTTTGATTGATGGGGGTGAGTCGACATTATCAACATTAGAAAGCGACATGGATGTCGACTCTGTAAAGGATGTCGACTACGACGCCTTCGGTGATGGGACACTTCATCGACGGAAGAATGAGACCCACAAAGATACGATCCCGGGTCAGGTAGAGCTAGGTCTGAGCTATTAGGTCGAAACCTGACCTAACTCCATGCTATTTCCGTAGATCTGCAACATAGGAAAAATCGTCAAGGGGTCGGGTCTGGGGCTCGACAAAATCCCCTCTGATACTTAAGGCAGTGGCTGACTCGAAAGAGGCTCGGGGTAGCTAGGTCGACTTATTAGGAGGTCATCTAATCACCGTCACACCAAGCTATGGAGGAAGAAATATGAAGTGGAAGAGTAGTGAGCATGGTGATAATTCAGTGTAGGGTTATCTCCCTCTTTTCTCCCATTATCTCCTAGCATTTTATATGCTCTCCATTGTCTTGTAACCTCTAAGCTAATAATGTGTCTTTATTGCAGTAACAGCCACTATGAGAGTAGGCCTTAACTACCAAATTAGTGGTCATTAAAGTAGGCCATGATGAGGTGTAACAACCCACCCTTAATGGCTCTTTGTAGGGGAGGTGGAAGTTGACTTGTTCAACTCATGAGCTTTGGGCCGTGGCTGGCATAACAATGGCCTAATAAATGGCAGGCGATATTTAGAGTACCAACATAATCCAAGAAAAGGGAGAATTTCATCAAAAAATTACTTATCTTGAGTTTATTGATGTACGTAGTCCATTGATCCATCTCTTTGTCTTTGATACTGTTGAGTATTAGACTTCTCCCTACTTGGTGTTAATGATGAGAAAACATAAATACTTCTGACTAATCCCATATTTTGCAGCTAATCCATTGCCTAAGATATTTATGAAGATCTACTAGCAATGGATGACTCTCAAAGTTCATTGAAGGCAAATGAAAATGGAATGGGTGATTGTAGATGTTGATTGAAGCTCCATGAAGACTTCAAGCTCATGAGATGGATAGAAGAGAGATTTCGTGAATGTAAATTTTTGTATCTCTTCTAGTATGTAGCTTAGAAGTAGAACTTTGATGGAGCACTCACACACATCTTCATATCTGTCTTAGGACATCATTAGATCAATTGTCCTTTGACCCCAGTTTATTTCTTTAGTGATTGTGCTTGGATTGTTTATAATAGTCGGCTGCTGAACGTTTTACAGTCGTCTATCTCAAAAACAGTCGACTGTGTTTTGCTCTACAGTCGCCTGTTATGCACAAACTTTTACAATCTAGTTTTGGGCCTCTCTGTTTATTTCGCACAGGCAACTGATGAACGATTCACAGGCACCTGTCCAAGTGACAGTCGACTGTGTTTTGTAAATCAGTTGCATGTCTATCCTTCTGCCCAAACTTTGTTGTTCTGACTTTTACGGCCAGTCGACTAATGTTGAATATACAGTCGACTGTCCCTTGGATCAGTCGACTGTGTATGCTGCAACAGTCGTCTGTCTGTGAGCCAATTTATTGACTCAGCTCTCTAGAAATTCTCAGGGTATTTGACAGTCGTCTGTATAAGGATTTACAGTCGCCTGTTATGATTAACAGTCGACTGTATTATCCTCATCAGTCTTCTGTCCTGTTATCTTACAGGATTTCCAGATTTCTTCAACTTAGCATTCTTTCGGCCAGTCGCCTGTAGAAGTAATTACAGTCGCCTGTTGATTCAACAGTCGACTGTCTTTGCTTCATCAGTCGACTGTCCACGTGGTAAGTTACCGCTATGAATTCTTACCTACCCATGCTGACTATGCAACAGTCGACTGTGGTTTCTTCAACAGTCGACTGTCTCGAGTTCAGTTTCTATCCGTTGAGAATTTTCTCACGGATTCCAAAAGGGTTTTTGCCTAAACTGTTTTGTGGATTTGAGAAACCTATATAATGGGCTGCTACTGTTCCATTGAAAGGTTACCTAAGCTATTGCAAAATCTCTTAAGCTTTCATTCTAAAGTTTAAAGCTCTCAAATCCAAAGCCCTAAGAATTCCAATCTTTAATCTCTTGCTCTCCAACCTAGAACCAAAGATCGATCCTCTAGGTATTTGGTGCAGTCAAGAGAAAGGGCTTTCTCCTCTCTTCCAAGAGAGTCTTCAACACACAACACACTTCTCCTTCAAGTTCTACTTCAAGGCATAGGTGATTGTAAGTGTTGCTTTTCATTACTTTCGTAAATTGAATTTGCTTTGGGTTGTGGGAGCGGTTTGCTTACTCCCAAGTTGTGGGAGTCAAGGACATCGATTGTATTCGATTTCACTTGTAGGGTTACTACAAGTGGATTTTAAGGAAACCTCAAGTTAGGGTTCTAACTTGAGTATACAGAGGTATCCGGGTGGAAGGGACGTAGGATTACCGAGAACAAGTCGGGAAGTGACTTGGGTAATCCGAACCCTAGAAACATAATTGTGTTTGCATTTGTTTCTTATTTGGGTTTAATTCTAATTCTGCACTATATTGTTTGTTAGCATTTTAATTTGGTGTAACTATCGTTTTAAATTGCTTAAACACTATTTAACCCCCTTCTAGTGTTTTCTCCATAGACAGGATCCTTACAATTGGTCTCAGAGCGCAAGGTTATAGCTATGGCATCCAACAACAACAACGTTCCTCCGTCGACTTCGTATAACAATCACGATCGTGATGGAGCGTCCACACTTTTCAAAGGTCAGTCTACGGTACGTCCTCCACGTTTCAATGACGCTAACTTTGGTTATTGGAAGTATAGGATGGAGACGTTCCTTAGGAGTGCTTCACTTTGGAGAACCCTCCACAAGGAGTACGTCGAGCCCACCGAAGAGGATTTTGAGAAATGGACGTCTTCCAAGAAATCCACCGAAGTCAACAACGCAAAAGCAATGAATGCCCATCATTGTGCGTTGGACCCGAATGAGTTCAACAAGATATGCACATGTAAGAGTGCATATCAAATTTGGAACCATCTCATCGTTACCCATGAGGGAACAAACAAGGTAAAACTTTCAAAGTTATATGTTGTCGTGCAAAACTTCGATTTGTTTCATATGCAGGAAAATGAGAGCATTGCATCGATGTACGGACGCTTTACCGACATCACCAATGAATTGGAAGCCCTTGGCCAAACATACACCAAACCTGACAATATAAGGAAGATCAACATGGGAATGACCTCCAAATGGGAAAGGAGAGAGATCGCCATCGAGGAGGTCAATGATTTAAAGAATTACACAGTTGTGAATCTTATCGGGACTCTCATGTCTTATGAGGTAAGACGAGAGAACCGATTAAAGATTCGAGCTATGATAAATCCTTCAGAGGACAAGAAGAAGGCTTTGGCATTCAACACCAATTCATCATCCTCCGATAGCGAAGATCTGGAAGATGAGATGGATTTGGGTGAAATGGCCCAAATGGCGAAGAAGTTCCAACGCTTCTTTCGCAAAGGTAAATTTTCCTCAAATAAACGATTTAAGTCTACTAATGCTACTTCCTCTCTTTGCTTTAAGTGCAATAAGACAGGGCACATCAAGAGGGATTGTCCAATGCTAAACAACAAAGAGAAGTGGAAAGCTCCGAAGTACCATAAGTCCGACAAGAACAAGAGAGACAAGAAGAAAGGACTCGTAGGTACATTCGATGACTCAAGTGAAGAATCATCAAGTGATTCCGATGATGAGAAGGGTGAGAGTGCTTGCATATGCTTCATGGCCCGAGAGGATCCACTCTCCGATGAGAGTGATTCCGACACGGATGATACCGAGGTAACAATGGATGAACTTCGTATTGCTAATGAAGAATTATTTGCTAAATATCAATCTTTAATGCTTAGATATACTAGCTTAAAGAAATCAAATGTTAGCAAGTCATCCATTCCATGCATTATCAACAATGACACCATTGTTGATACTTTAACTCTTGAGAAAACAAATTTAGTTTCTCAAAATGTCACTTTGAGAGATAGGGTGAATAACCTCAAATCTCAACTAGATCAAACACATCCCAAGAATAATAGTAATTTAGTTACACGTCACACACAATTGGGTTTAGAAAATGATTCTCTTAAAACCCAAGTGCACGAGCTCAAAGCACGGGTGTCCACCTTGGATACCAACATTTCTTCTCTAAAGGAGAAATATGAGCTCATGTCCTCCCGTATTGTGAGATTCAATAAGTGAAAAGGACAAATGGATGATTGCTTGCAAACCAATTTTCGGCCACACATCGTGTTGGTCTTGGTTTTGTAAAAGCAAATGTATCCAATGATCGCACCTCCTATAGTGGTGTCACTATAGACTTTGTGAGGCCTTCCTCCGGTGCATCCACAAGTGGTGTCAAAGACACTATAGGTAGCAGACCTACTAAGAAAGTCACCACTTCACATTCTCTTCCTTTTGATAAGAAACCCACTAAGTGTGGAAACCAAAAGAGAAGCCATGCTTACATGTACACTAACATTCATCCACGTAGGAAACCTCCTACTTCACAAGTGGATAATCATGACACTTTTTATGCTCCACACCCACGGATACGTACAAAACCACACATGAGAAATACTCATGTACATGCTCCTATACACCCGTATGCACATACGCATCATTCCTACATGTCTACACATCCTCCGCATGTCATGCATAACCCATATGCTTCATACAACATGCATGTTTCCAAGCATACATATCACTCTCGTATGTCATATGCATATCCATCACCTCATGTTTATGCTAGAAACCATGTTCCTAAGAAGTATGCACCACATAGAAATTTAACAAATATGCATGCAACTAGGAAAAGGACTCCCAAAACATACACCATTTGGGGTCCTAAGAACACTAGCATAAATGATAGGAATGCCTATGTTGATTCCTATTTTCATGACGTTATTAGGAATAGCAATTATGTTGGGAAGCGGAAGTCCACTTGGACTTGGCTTCCAAAGGGCTAATCCCATTGGACCCAACAAACATTGGGTACCATGAGCTTATGGTATATTATATAGGTACCCAAGAGAAAGAAGAAGAGCAATAAAGGTCAAACTAGCTCTAAAGGGAAAGGATGGATTCTCGATAATGGTTGCTCCAAACATATGACGGGAGATCCCTCATTGCTCTCCGAAGTGATTAGCCAAGGATGGTGCAACGGTCACTTTTGGAGGTAATCAAAAGGGAACCATCATTGGAGTAGGTATTGTCGGTAACCCTTCCAAACCCTTAATTACAAATGTATTTCTTGTTAGTGGTTTGTGTCACAATCTCATTTCCATTAGTCAACTTTGTGACAAAGGTTACAAGGTTAACTTTGGAGAATGATTGTGTACTATTTTTAATTGTGATTCAAATGTTTTATTTTCCGGTATTAGGCGTAAAAATATTTATTATTTGAGCTTGCCTAAAACCGTAGAACATTACTTAGTTGATAACACAAGTGAACAACTATTATGGCATCGCCGTTTTGGTCATGTTCACTTCAAGCACTTATATAAGTTAGCTAAGCATGATCTAGGCAAAGGTTTTCCTAAAATTGCTTTTAATAAGAAAAACTTTTGTGATTCATGTCAAAGAGGTTAACTTAGTAAATCATCTTTTAAGCTTAAAGAAGGGATTACTTCTAAGAGGCTCCTAGAACTTCTTCATCTAGATTTGTGTGGGCCAACTAGAACCGCTTCTTTAGGTAATGCTCATTATGGATTAGTTGTCGTTGACGACTTTTCTAGATTTACTTGGGTTTCATTCTTAACTAATAAGAATGAAGCTTATGAAGAGTTTACCAAATTTGCAAAGAAGATTCAGAATCTCTTAGGATCCACCATTATCACTATCCGTAATGATCATGGAGGAGAATTTGAGAATGAATCTTTTACTAAGTTTTGTGATGACACCGGGATAACTCATAATTTTTCCTTCCCTCGTGTACCACCACAAAATGGTGTTGTAGAGAGAATGAATAGGACTCTTATTGAGTATGCACGCACTATAATCCATGATAGTCATCTTGGACTCCAATTTTGGGCAGAGGTGGTGCACACGGCATGTTATGTGCTCAATAGGATCCTAGTGAGACCTCGAATGAACAAAACTTGTTTTTATGACAAAAAGCCTCAAGTAAAATATTTTCGTGTTTTTGGTTCAAAATGTTTTATCAAGAACACTTTCGGTAATCTAGATAAATTTGAGCCAAGATCTGATGAAGGAATTTTTGTTGGATATTCCACACATATCAAAGCCTACCGGATATACAACAAAACTTCTTCAACGATTGAGGAATCACTACACGTTTCATTTAATGAAGATTTTGATTTTCCTCGTGTTGATGATGATAGTGTAGATGTTATTTGTGATACTCTTAGTAATGTTAAGATTAATGATTTGATTATTGAGACTAACAATACTAATGAAATTGTTGAAGATGTTCCTAGTGATGCAGGAATACCCAAAGCTTTTCCGACCGTTCACAATCATCCCCATAACCAAATTATTAGAGATATTGGTGTGGGTGTTCAAACGAGGTCAAGGATTGAAGAATTCTCTCATTGCGCATTTGTCTCTACCATTGAGCCAAAGAACATCCAATAAGCTTGTGAGGATAGCTCTTGGATAGTGGCAATGGAAGAAGAACTAATGCAATTCGAGAGAAATGAAGTTTGGAAACTCGTTCCTCTTCCAAGTGGTCACCAAGTCATTGGGACCAAATGGATCTTCAAGAACAAGACGGATGAGAACGAGGTAATCACAAGGAACAAAGCAAGATTAGTAGCTCAAGGCTACCGGCAAGAGGAAGGTATTGATTTGGAAGAATCTTTTGCCCCTGTAGCTAGATTAGAAGCTATTAGGTTGCTTTTATCTTTTGCATCCCATAAGAATTTTAAACTATTTCAAATGGATGTTAAAAGTACATTTTTAAATGGGATTGTCAATGAAGAAGTATATGTTTCTCAACCTCCCGGTTTTATTCATGAAAAATTTCCAAACCATGTTTTCAAACTTAAGAAAGCGTTGTATGGGTTGAGACAAGCTCCTAGAGCTTGGTATGATCGACTCAAGACCTTTCTTTTGAATTTAGGTTTTAAAATGGGAGAAGTTGATTCTACACTCTTCATTAAAGATTATGAAAATGACATTCTCTTGATTCAAGTTTATGTAGACGATATAATTTTGGGTTCTACTAACTTTAATCTTTGTCAAGAAATTTCCAATTCAATGAAGGATGAATTCGAGATGAGCCACATGGGAGAGCTCACTTATTTCCTTGGACTGCAAATTCGACAAATGGAGAATGACACCTTCATACATCAGACAAAGTACACATGGGAGCTTATCAAGCGATTCGGGATGGAATCGTCTTCAAACAAAAGGACTCCCATGAGTACTACTACCCATCTACACAAGGATGAAAGCGGAAAAGATGTAGATGTTCGTCTATATCGAGGTATGATCGGTAGCTTACTTTACTTAACCGCTAGTAGGCCCGATATCATGTTTTCCGTATGCTTGTGTGCTAGATATCAAGCTAGACCTAAGGAGTCACACTTGATTGCGGTTAAACGAATATTTCGTTATCTCAATCAGTCTCTGGATTATGGGTTACTTTACCCTAAATCTAGCACATATGAGTTAATCTCATATAGTGCTGCCGACTTTGTCGGATGCAAGTCCGACAGGAAAAGTACTAGTTGCACTTGCCATTTTCTAGGAAATTCCTTAGTTTCTTGGTTTTCTAAGAAACAGAATTCGGTGTCATTGTCCACGACTGAAGCGGAATATATTGCCGCGGGTCTTGCATGTGCACAAGTTCTTTGGATGAGACACACCCTTATGGACTATGGTGTCAACTGTGATACTTGTCCGATCATGGTTGATAACTAAAGTGCCATATGTCTTTCCAAGGATCCGGTACACCACTCTCGTACCAAACACATATACGTGAGACGCCATTTTATAAATGATCAGTAGCTAAGAAGGACATCATCTTAGAGTACATTGAAACCCAAAAACAAATTGCCGACTTCTTCACAAAACCTCTTAAAGAAGATTCATTTGTGAGGTTGCGTGGAGAATTAGGAATTATGGGTGAATCTAAAATCTAGAAGCTCAACATACTTGTTATAACACCTTTTGAGCTCATGTCATCATATTGTCCTTCTTCTTTTGATATATGCTATATATGTGTTTAAGAAAGGCCATTGAGACTTATGTGATTTCATGATTTCTTTGAGATTGATTTTAGAGATTTGTGTTTCAATTGATTTATCGTATTACATTATTTTTATGATGAGTTTGCGATTAGAGTATAGGTCCTAGGGTGAGTGTTCTTATTCTCTGGATTTGTATCTCACTATGCATTTTTGGACCAGGACAGTCGACTACCCTTCCTTCGACAGTCGACTGCCCTACTCTATCTCCTCAGTCTCAGAAATTTGTATCTTTCGTACAGACGACTGATGACTGTTTTCCAGTCGACTGTTATTTTAACAGGCAACTGAATTTTAGTCATCAGGCGACTGTTCTCTTTGTCGAAATTTTACAGCGCTCTCTGTCTTTTTGATGAAGTTTATTGATTCTCGGTCAGTCGACTGATGTGTATAATACAGTCGACTGTCCCTCGGACAGATGACTGTATGTTACTCAACAGTCGACTGCTTGTCATCCTTAAGTTAATTCTTATCACTCCATCCAGTCGACTGACTTTTGTTCATCAGTCGACTGTCTCCTGTTGTGACGGTTCACTGCTTTGATCTGAGCCGTTGATTCCTTGATCCAACGGCCCAGATTTATTCCCTCTTTCATATATACTTCGAGCCGGTTCACTTCGACACTTGTTTTTCTCTCTACTCCGACTGAAATTCACTCGACTTCCCGCTCGAAATCTCATGTAGATCTCTCTTCTGATCTTCTTCGTGGCAACTCTGTTTTCCTCCCTCGTGTGGTTGCTCGCTTGTTGATCGTTTTCTCGCTAGAATCTTGCCTTTGCTTACTTGACCTAATCGTCCGTTCGAGTAAACTCATGGATCCTTTCAGTCATCTGTTTCCTAAAGGATCCTTCGATTTCCTCATGATCCGATTCAATCTGCTCAACCCGCGGATCTGGTTCCGACCTTGCCTCCATCTTCTGGAGAATTTCTTCATATCACTGTCGGTGACCCCATCCCCTCTGAGAATGCTACTGAACACACTTCTCAGCCAGCTGATCATCCTCCTCGTTCTCCACCATCCGTTCCCCTCGAGGATTTTCTTCTTGGTCGGCAGTGTGATCGTGTCACCGCTCTAAAGAAACTTCCACTTCTTTGGACGAGAAGCTCAACCTTCTATTGGAGCTTCAGTTCAAATCCTTTATGCTTCATGGATTTTCCATCCCCGCCGAGCTTCAGGCTTTGTTCTCTAAACCTGAGGATACTACCCATGTTGGTGTTCCTCCTCCTCCAGGTTTTGTGCCTGTTTCTTCTATTGTTCCGACCCCTGCTGTCCAGACTCCTGCTCATGATCGTGCAGAATCTTCTACCGCTCGTGCTTCGTCTTCCAAGAGGAAGACTCATGTTTACCCTACTCAACGCTCTGCGAGGCTGATGTTCCGCCCCTCTGGACGTCCTTTAGACACTTTCATCATTCACATTGATTGACGATGCAGTTGTTGCCTGTTTGCTCACTCACCCGACGACCTAGATTCTGTTTTGGTTTGTTTTTGATTAGGATGAGTGGGTCTTCACTGTGTTTGATGGATTAAGAGTTTATCTGGATGATGTTTGGATATTTTGTATGATGATGTACGATGGTATCATGATGTATTTTTTTGGGATGATGATGTATGTATTTTTGTTGGACATGTTGATGTCCGTATGCCATGTACTCATCTTTTGATATATATATATATATATATATATATATATATATATATATATATATATATATATATATATATATATATATATATATATATATATATATATATATATATGATGCTGCTGTTGAATCTCATGTGTCACACCGTGTATAATTGATTATCTTATCTGTGTGATATTTGTGATATTCGTTTATTCATGCTATCTTTGATGTGATGCATTTTTGAAATTATTTTCGTTTCGTCTATCTATACTGTTGATATTGGACTTTAATTCCTCTATTCATATAAGTATATGATGTGCTTTTATGAGTTTTTGATTCTCTACATCTTTATACTCCTTGATTGTTGTTAGTTAGTATTTAGCACGATTATTGTTGTTGTTATTTACTCCCACCTTTTTGGATAATGCCATAGGGGAGAGAAATAAACATACAAGATTCATAATGAATGTGCTAAGTATGTTCTAACACTTTGAATCTAAGATTGAAGTTGCCTTAGATTCAGGGGGAGTAAGATTACAATGAATATGGATTTTAATTCCTAGATTTCTTGAATTAAATTCATGTGTATCTTACTCATTTGCTTCAATTGACATGTGGATGACCTAATATTTGTTGACTAACTTGATTGGCATCTGTGTAGGGGGAGTAAGTTTTCATTACGCACAATTATTTATCTTTTTGTTTATGTTTGTTTGTCATCATCAAAAAGGGGGAGAATGTTGAGTATTGGACTTCTCCCTACTTGGTGTTAATAATGAGCAAACATAAATACTTGTGACTAATCCACTATTTTGCAGTTAATCCATTGCCTAAGCTATTTATGAAGATATACTAGTAATGGATTACTCTCAAAGTTCATTGAAGGCAAATGAAAATGGAATGGGTGATTGTAGATGTTGATTGAAGCTCCATGAAGACTTCAAGCTCATGCGATGGATAGAAGAGAGATTTCGTGAATTTAAATTTCTTTTATCTCTTCTAGTATGTAGCTTAGAAGTAGAACTTTGATGGAGCACTCACACACATCTTCATATCTGTCTTAGGACATCATTAGATCAATTGTCCTTTGACCCCAGTTCATTTCTTTAGTGATTGTGCTTAGATTGTTTATAACAGTCGACTGCTGAACGTTTTACAGTCGACTATCTCAAAAACAGTCGACTGTGTTTTGTTCTACAGTCGCCTGTTATGCACAAACTTTTACAATCTAGTTTTGGGCCTCTCTGTTTATTTCGCACATGCAACTGATGAACGATTCACAAGTGCCTGTCCAAGTGACAGTCAACTGTGTTTTGTAAATCAGTCGCATGTCTATCCTTCTGTCCAAACTTTGTTGTTCTGACTTTTATGGCCAGTCGACTAATGTTGAATATACAGTCGACTGTCCCTTGGATCAGTCGACTGTGTATGCTGCAACAGTCGTCTGTCTGTGAGCCAATTTATTGACTCAGCTCTCTGGAAATTGTCAGGGTATTTGACAGTCGTCTGTATAAGGATTTACAGTCGCCTGTTATGATTAATAGTCGACTGTATTATCCTCATCAGTCGTCTGTACTGTTATCTTACAGGATTTCCAGATTTCTTCAACTTAGCATTCTTTCGGCCAGTCGCCTGTAGAAGTAATTACAGTCGCCTGTTGATTCAACAGTCGACTGTCTTTGCTTCATCAGTCGACTGTCCACGTGGTAAGTTACCGTTATGAATTCTTACCTACCCATACTGACTGTGCAACAGTCGACTGTGGTTTCTTCAACAGTCGACTGTCGCGAGTTCAGTTTCTATCCGTTGAGAATTTTCTCATGGATTCCAAAAGGGTTTTTGCCTAAACTGTTTTGTGGATTTGAGAAACCTATATAATGGGTTGCTGCTGTTCCATTGAAAGGTTACCTAAGCTATTGCAAAATCTCTTAAGCTTTCATTCTAAAGTGTAAAGCTCTCAAATCCAAAGCCCTAAGAATTCCAATCTTTAATCTCTTGCTCTCCAACCTAGAACCAAAGAGTGATCCTCTAGGTATTTGGTGCAGTCAAGAGAAAGGGCTTTCTCCTCTCTTCCAAGAGAGTCTTCAACACACAACACACTTCTCCTTCAAGTTCTACTTCAAGGCATAGGTGATTGTAAGTGTTGCTTTTCATTACTTTCGTAAATTGAATTTGCTTTGGGTTGTGAGAGCGGTTTGCTTGCTCCCAAGTTGTGGGAGTCAAGGACATCGATTGTATTCAATTTCACTTGTAGGGTTGTTACAAGTGGGTTTTAAGGAAACCTCAAGTTGGGGTTCTAACTTGAGTATCCAGAGGTATCCGGGTGGAAGGGACGTAGGATTACCGGGAACAAGTCGGAAAGTGACTTCAGTAATCCGAACCCTAGAAACATAATTGTGTTTGCATTTGTTTCTTATTTGGGTTTAATTCTAATTCTGCACTATATTGTTGGTTAGCATTTTAATTTGGTGTAACTATCATTTTAAATATCTTAAACACTATTCAACCCCCCTTCTAGTGTTTTCTCCATAGACATGATCCTTACAGATACTTCAAGTTTCATGAGTCTTGATTGAACTTATACTTGACCTTACATCTTTATAAATCTTTAACTCTTGTATCTACACTCACCACTCATCAGCACATAAAATTGTTTGCTCACCTTCAAAATAAACATTAGAGTAACTCAATACTCAACACAAATGATGCCATATGATTCATTCTCGATGTTCCAAAAGTATATCTTGTTTGAAGAGTATTACTTGTGCTCATTAGAATTTAAATTGAGCGTGAAAGGAGTCGAATCTATTTGCCCGCCACATTATTATTTGGCTTGGTTAGCATTCTTGTTATCTTTGAGGCAACAATTTGAGGGCTAAAGCTTCAACTTGTTACATATACATTATCCCATGTCGTCATGTACTTGCTATAATAACACCCTTAGCTGACTGGGTACTAAGGTTGAAAATGATAGTGTTAGGTGCGCCAGTGGTAGGTGTTTGTTAGGTCTGTTTTGGGAGGTAGGTGAAGGTTTGGTTTTGAGGGGTGTTTGGGGTGTGATGTTGTGTGTGTTTGTGTGTGTGTGTGTGTATGTGTGTGTGTGTAGCGCATTGGGGTATGATACAAAAGTCACATTATACAGTTTGCTAAATATATTACTTTGCCAAGGATATTACACTTTTAAAAAAATTGATAAACCCAGAATATTTTCTTTCAAAAACCGGCGTCTTACCCCCAATTTCTTAGACTCTTCTCTTCCACCACCTACAACCACCACCATTACCACCGTGCCTACTCCACCGCTCCGCCTCCAAATCCTCCTCCTATAATGCCTTATCCACTTCTCCTTTCACCTTATCATGCACTGGCTCCTCTTTATCCTCATCAACCATCTCATCCTTTCACAACTGAACCCAAAAAATAATAATCAATTAAACCCAATAAGTTAATTCAATCAAAAAAATCTACAAAAATCAATGAACTCTAAATTAAACTCTGAAAAATCGACGTAATCAGATGATGCGTGTCAAATGTGGTGCTTGAGCTTATATCCCCGAACACGGTAACGCTCCGCTTCCCAAAAACGACGGAAGCGAGAGCGTTACTAGGTCCGCTTGAACCGGAGCGGTGAAACTCAGGTTCATTAAACGTCTGTGGTAAAACGCAAGGGCAGGTCCTTTGCACGCTTTTCAGAACAACCAGAATTATTCATACATTACAAGCCACATCCAGAATAATAAGCGTCCGTACACGAAATAAAACAACAGGCCTCAGCTGGGCCGAAATACAACAATGATAACATACACACAAACAAAATGGAAAGTAACTAAGACAAGCAGCAACGGTAAAGGTCCACTAGTTCTCCGCAGGGAGAGACTCGGCGTCTACAGCGAACTCCTGACTCTCCAAGTCAGGTGTCTCGTAAGGAACCTCCTGATACTCAAGCTCTGGATCTGACATACATCCAAAAACATGAATGTATGTCAGCAAGGGTCTGCAAGAAGATGTTAGAACCCAAGGCAAGATATACAAATTTATACTGAATTTTAAGAGTCAATTATAAATTAAACGAGATAACAATATGCTGATTTTAAAGTAAATACATCATATCATGCAGTTCTAAACAATCTGACAAGTAAAGTAAAGCATGTCAATTTTACCGAAATAACAATTTCAAGTTGCAAGTTTCTTGTTAGCATTTCACGATTGTTAGCATGTCATGTCTATAATAGGGTCCTCGCCTTTAGGATGTGATGAGTGAGTCGTTCTTCTCACGGAGGCTTACCGTGATTGGCGCTAACCCACCGCATACGGGTGGTGCCCTTGAAGAGAGTACTCGTTCATACGCCTAACAGCCGCTCAACCCTTACCCCACCCAAGATTTGTGCTGGAACACGAGCCAGCCTAATTCACGAATTACAAGCACGAATTTGTCAACTTACATGACATCACGAAAATCACGATTTCGCATTCGAGGCGCACGATTTCATGATGTCTCACGTTAGTTAATTATTTCAAGGCATGCAGCAATTAAATAACAAGACCAGTTATCTTTATACAACAATTTCCATGGTTACAAGAGTAACGAGCAACATTTACCTACAAGAGACTAATTTAACATCCAATTCGTAAATTCATTATAAATCGTATACTTGCCTGATTTCGGTGATTTTGGTGCCGTTGGGTTCGTCCCGACGGGTACTTCTTTACAGTGATAGTGGTTCTCTGTTTTAGTTAAACAAATCACTGAATTAGAATTTTTGCGAGATACGCGCAATATTAAAATAACACCCGAATTGGGTTCGCCTAATTTGTTGGGGTCTCTGGCTAGGGTAACGTTTATTTGGCATTGCACTAACATGGTACACATAATATATTCAAGTTTTATTGCCCTAACACCATTTCTAACATGCTGAAATCAACTAACAATTAAATAACACCAACTAAGATTAACAATTAACCAATATTAATAATTAACTAATTAACTAGGCTAACCACAAGTTTAATCATGATATTAAATATTCCACCCACTAACATGACTAAGGGACAAAATTTAACATGCTATAACAATTGTTTAATATACCCTATAAACTAACTCTCCCTCTCTCTTCTTTATTCTCTATTTCTCTTCCTTTTAAAGTCCAGGCTGTCACCCACCCCTTTAATTATTCCCAACTCTCAACTCTGTTTCTCTCCTTTCTCTCTTTCACTCTCTGTCTTCGTTTCTATTTCTTTTTTTTGTTTCAGTCTTGCAGGCCGCAAGGAGCTCTCACGTGAAACAAAGGGGCCTCACCGCGCGGAGGAGGGGATGAGCTACGGCGGACGGCGACTGGCGGCTCCGGCGGCGGGGGCTGGCTCCCAGGCGGCGGCAGGCTCCAGCTGGCGACGGCGGCGCGGCGTCGTCCAGGTGGCCGGTGGCGGCTTCACGGCGTGGGGGCGGCTCCGGTTGGCCGGCGGCGTGAGCTGAGGGTGGAGGCCTTGGGTGAGGGAGGAGGGAGGAAGAAGAGAAGGAGATGGAGGATTTTGAAAGTTGTTTTGGGGGGTTTTTAAAACTGAGATTTCAATTTCAGATTGGGTTGTTTGTGCTTGATTTCTTGTTGAATCGTTGAATGGGTTTGGATCTGAAATTCCTCTGTTGAAATTTCAGTTTGATTTTTGTTTGGGAAAGAGATTTGGGATGAATTTATTTGAGGGTTGATTTGGGCTGATTTTGTTTTTGGAAAGGATTTGGGAAGCTGATTTTGGGGAAGGCTGATTTTCGTTTGAATGTTGGGTTTCTGGCTTGTGTTTTGGCTCGGAGAACTCTGTAAGGGAGAAGACTATTGGTTTGCAGGGGAGTTGGTTTTGTTGGCAACGTTCATTGTTGCTGTTGAAATACAGCAGTGAATGGGGGACACATTGAAATGGAGGAGCTGGACGTGGGGGAGAACTTGATGAAAGGATGTTGGATCTGAACGGTGGCAGTCAATAGGGTGGTTAATTAGTGATTAACTTAATTAAGTGTAAGTAACCAATATTGATTAGGGACAATTTAATTCGGGTAAAAATTCATTAATCGCGCCATGGTAAAATTAAAAACCCGAGACGCGCTCGCGTCGATGCGTAGGAATAGGACTCTAGCACGAAAACATCCGGATGAAAAACGAAAATACGGACTCACACAAATAATACGCCTAGAAAAATACCGGCCGTTACATTCTACCCACCTTAAGAAAAATTCTGTCCTCGAAATTCTTATCCACTAAAGAGCAGGGAACAAATATGGATAACGCTCCAGTATCTCATCTTCCCGCTCCCAGGTAGACTCTCCTGGCGAGTCGTGACGCCACATCACCCTGACTATGTCAATAGTACTCCTGTTCCTGAAGAATTTCTGACGTCGATCTAGGATCTCCACCGGTTTCTGCTCATACGTCAGATCCGGTCGAACTGTAATCTCAGAGTAGTCCACAGCATGAGAAGGGTCGCTGATATAACGACGAAGCTGGGACACATGGAAGATGTCATGAACCCCCTCCAAGGACGGTGGTAGTGCTAGGCGATAAGCTACCTCTCCAACTCGCTCCAGCACATCGAAAGGTCCAATAAATCTCGGGCTAAGCTTGCCTCTCTTCCCAAAGCGGATCACTCATCGATTCGGGGAGATCTTCAGGAACACATGATCTCCCGGCTGAAACTCTAGAGGATGCCGTTTAGCATCAGCCTAATGCTTATAACGGTCCCGAGCAATCCGAAGCTTGTCCCTGATATCACGCACAACATCAACCGCTTCGACTATCATCTCTGGCCCCAAGAGCTCTCTATCACCGATGTCATCCCAACTCAGTGGCGATCGACATTTCCTCCCATAGAGCGCAGCAAATGGCGCCATGCCAATGCTCGCCTGATAACTGTTGTTGTAGGAGAACTCCACCAGGTGCAGATGATCCTCCCACGAACCCTTGAGATCTAACATGCAAGCTCTCAACATATCCTCCAAGATCTGAATAGTGCGCTCCGACTGTCCATCCGTCTGCGGGTGATACGCAGTGCTGAATTTCAGACTGGTACCCAGATTGGTCTACAGACTCTTCCAGAACTGAGAGGTGAACCTCGTATCACGATCTGATACAATGCTTATGGGGACTCCATGTAAGCGCACGATCTCCTACACGACATAATTTACATCACGACTAGTACTAGAAGGAAATTATTAAGGCATGAGTTGGGCCATTACCTCCATATACTTTCTTGCTAATATCTCCGTGGATTGCCCAACTCGGAAAGGTATAAAATGCGTAGACTTGGTCAATCGATCAACGATGACCCAGATCGCGTTGTTCTGCCTGGTGCTCTGAGGTAAGCCAGTCACGAAATCCATCGTGATATGCTGCCACTTCCACTCTGGAATCGGCAGAGGTTGTAGTAGTCCAGCAGTGCGATGATGTTCAGCATTCACTTGCTGACACACAAGACACTTGGCAACGCTCCGTGCCACACTTCTCTTCATCCCATGCCACCAGAAATTCTGACGAAGATCCTTGTACATCTTCGTACCTCTAGGATGAATAGAATAAGGCGAACTGTGAGCCTCATTCATCAACTCCTCTCTGATATCTCCTGCAGGCACGCAGACCCTACTACCATATCTCAAAGATCCATCCTCGTGAATCAGAAAATCTGTCCGAAGTCCTGCTTCGACCTGCTCTCTGATCTTCTTCAATTTAGCATCTTCATCTTGGGCAGTCTTGATCCGATCCACAATCGTCGATTGAATCTGCATGCTCATCAACGACATTGTGACTCCTGGTAAGACAGCTTCAACATCCATCTCTCACAGATCCTGCTGTAATCTCCACTGAGCTGTGAGAATCATCACTTCGGGCAGTCGACTCAAGGCATTCAGTACGACATTCACCTTTCTTGGATGATACTGAAGATCGATGTTGTAGTCTGCCATCAATTCCAACCATCTGCGCTGCCTCATATTCAGCTCCTTCTGGGTGAATATATATTTCAAACTTTTGTGATCAGTGAAATTTTTCACTTTCTCACTCAGTAAGAAATGCCTCCAAATCTTCAAAGCAAAGATGGCGGCAGCTAACTCCAAGTCGTGAGTCGGATAATTCTTCTCGTGGACCTTCAACTGCCGAGAAGCATAAGCGACTACATGATTGTGCTGGTGTAGAACGCATCCAAGTCCCTTGCCTGATGCGTCGCAGAAAATCTCGAAGCCTCCGCTTCGGTCCGGAATAGCTAAAACTGGTGCAGATGTCAGTCTCTCCCTCAAAGTAGAAAGAGCTTGCTCACAAGAGTCTGACCAACTGAACTTAACATCCTTCCTTGTCAATCTCATCATCGGCTCAGCTATCCTCGAGAAATCCTTAATAAATCTGCGGTAGTATCCAGCCAATCCGAGGAAACTCCTGATGTCCGAAGCCGATCGAGGTGTAGGCCATTCGCTGACTGCTCTGACCTTCTCCGGATCCACTGAGATACCAGCTCCTGATACTACATGCCCAAGAAATGCAACTCTGTCTAGCCAGAATTCGTATTTGCTGTACTTGGCATACAGTCTGTGATGACGGAGCGTCTCCAATACCATCTTCAAGTGCTCTGCATGCTTCTCCTCGCTCCTCGAGTACACCAGGATATCATCCATAAAGATCACCACGAACTTGTCGAGGAAGTCGTAAAAGATAATGTTCATGAGGTTCATGAACACAGCAGGAGCGTTGGTCACACCGAACGGCATGACAACAAACTCATAGTGCCCGTACTTAGTACGAAAAGCTGTCTTGGGCACATCTTCCTTCTTGACTCTGACTTGATGGTATCCGCTTC